>BSBN01001158.1:0-1200000 GCA_027924645.1 Cunninghamia lanceolata | reverse complement strand
GAGTCATGCCAATTTTAGGTGTATACAAAAGCAATTTATAAAGAATATTACTTTAATATTTGTCTTACAATAGGTCCTACATCTTTTCCTTCTGATTTGCCTAATCTTACCTCTTTTGATTTTCTTTTACAAAATAATAATACAAGACTTATTTTTGTCCATATCTTCCTAAAAGAAAGAAAACTAAAAAAAGAAATATATTGTTTTCTTTACTTTGTTTTAACTGCATAAATAATAAATATTTATACCAATTTATAAGATATTGCTTCAAATTTACAAAAAGAAAGAGGGCCCACCATTGTGAATATTTCTTGCAAATTCCAAACTGGGTAAGTGACAAATTTAAAGGGTTTTTTCTCTTTATAATATTCTCATTTATGTCCAAAAATATCAAAAACTGAGATCATATATTTTGAGATATGATTTAAATACGTGACTGCTATCTTCATTTTTCGGTGTATTGTGCCTATGACTATTCCTCAAAAAATGTACACTGGGTTGGTAAGAAATTTAAAGGGTATTTTCATATTATTGTTCTCTCATCTTTATCCAAAAATCACAAAAACCTAGATCATATTTGTTGAGATATAAATAAAACACATGACAACTGTCTTTATTTTGCAGGGTCTTTATGTGACACTATTGCTCTTTTAGACTCTTTCCACAATCCTCTTAAGACTTTGGGGCAGCATGATGAGCTCAACCCTTGTGAGAGCCCATTCTACTCCACATGCTATGATATGTCATCAAAAAGCTACATGACTTATCCCATACCTGCACATGAAACAAACAGATTAGAATAAAACATTGAAATTCCATGATTGTTTCTTTCTCAGCTCTTCTTGCATGTGGATGATGTTCATTGATCAATGCATTATAAACAAAATGTTATGCCTCTTCTAATAGGATATAGAGATCTCATAACTGGAGTTCTAATAGGACCTTCCCACATTTTTGCAGGTTCATGTCGAGATTGGGAGCAGGAATAGAAGACAACTTCGAAGATTGAAGATCTTCAAGGAAATGATGGCTATGACCTTCTCTTTCTTATCCTAAACAACACTGCAATTATCACTAAAACACAATAACTATGCAAATAACTTATAACAGAAGAATGTTAACCTTCATTCTAAAAATGAATTTGTTGCATCAGCTCTGCCAATTTTGAGTTGTAAGTGAAAAATGGGTACAATAACTATAAGATATACGTACATTATGCCTTCATTTGCATCCTTTTCTAAAATGTAAATGTGTGAACAATAGAAGTTTCTTTCTATGGATCTCATTAAGCCATCACAATCTCATGCTTTGTTGGTTGGTCAATCTAAGGGATAGAAAGAGTCAGGTCCTTCTAACAAGAAACAAAGAAATATAACAAAAATCCACACAGAGATTAAGCATGAAACTCATCTAAGAAGGAGAATGGCCTACTTGTGTTTATTGTAAGAAATCAAGGCAATTTATATGCACCGAACAAATGAGAGAGGGGGTGAATCAGCTATCCCAAAAACTTAAACACTTTCTGCAATTAATCATTCATCACTTATCCACAATTATTATGATTTAACAATGAGTGCATGAAAACAAAAACTTAACTATGGATACAACATCAAACACAAGAGACACCAGATTTTACGTGGAAAACCCCAAGGTGGGGAAAAACCATAGAGAACATTAGCTCTCAATATATGTTGCAATCTTGAAATAATGATGTTCAGGCTTGGTCACTCCATGGGCCTAAACATACTGGCTCACTGCCTCAACCCTAAACCTAGAAAGATTACAATAAGGGTTGTTAAACCCTACTGGTGGCTCACTGTCGGCTCACTACCTTGATGGTGAAAGCTTGCTTCCAATTAGGTTACACATGAAAATTGAATATTGCTTAAGCATCTGCCACTATGCCAGGTGCAGTCATTTAATAGCTAAATTCTAAATCTCAACTCTTCATATTCACTAATTTTTGTCACTACTCTATTATTCACATATTCCCATCACACCCATGCGTTCTCTATTCTATTCTACCTCTACTATTCTCGGTCTCTTTTCTACCCTGCCTTTTGGACCTTTCTTATTATCTTCCCATCTTCACTCAAGGACAACTTTTCCATGATTCAACTACAAGTATTTATACACTAAATCAACCTTTGAATGATCATCAAGATTGGCATTACAATCATCAACCATTCGAACAATCTCCAAAGTCGGCATTACAAACATTGATAAAATAGGTCTTGACCTATTAAAAAATTATGCAAGGGAGATGAAGTAAAAGGGCATGTGGATCATGCTTCACCTTAGTTGGGACTCAAACACAATCTTCCTTGCTTCAACACGTTTTCACAATCTTTAAGAGATCTTTGCAATTGCTATGATCAACCAGGTCGGCCAAACTGGTTACACAACATGCTATCCAAAAGTAATCTTCAAACGCCTTCATAATTCTTCTATTTCGACCAATGAAATGATAGGAACATGTTCAGGAGGTATCCACAAGCATGTTATAATCATTAGGAGCAACCACACAACCTTTAACCACTTTACCGATAAGAATCTTCCTACTAGAACACATGAACTTTACTATCTTTGACTATTATAAAAGAAAGACATCTTGTGGACCACCAAACCATGAACCATTGCAACTGTAGGAACTTGTCACATCCCAAACTTCCTTCTAGAACCATAGAGAAAAATACTTTATTATGGAGGAATGTGGAGCATAATACTTTTTCCCTGTCCCAACTGAACTCACTGAGAAAGCAAGTTTCTCTCTGGTGAGCACAATTCATTCAAATCTTCATGTGGAGAGTTCAAATCTAGAATGTAGCATCCTTAATCATACCTCTAACTTACTTCCAATCTACAAACTATAATCTTCAAGAAAAAAAATGTGGAGTAGTTTATAAGACTGTTCTTTAGCATACAACTCACTGTCTGAACTGCACTTCTCTGTAACTCACTTCTTTCTTTCAGAGAGGCTAATTTTATCAATATCCTCAACATACAAGTCTTCTAAACAAGTAATAGAATAATATACAGTTGACACTGTTGTGATGTTCACAACACGCCCCATTATGCTCCTTAGCAAAATGGGGACCCCTGCTGATGTCTTGCTTTTTGCTTCTGCTTGTGTTTTTTCTGCTTCCTGGCGGTCTGGTAAAAATGAAGGTCAGGTGCATCATCATCATGATATATGATGAGGTAGGTCATCATCATGAGGTCTGTTTGTCAAAGTTCTTATTTTGTTTCTGTGACCTCATATTTTAAAAGAGCTTGAAATTCCATGCAGGTTTGCCTTTTACTTCACTTGAAAATTCGTCCATATGTGAAAGTTATGCACGGTCAAAGTCTTGGTCAAACCTGATATTCACAGGAGGATCATCATATTTTTATATCCTAACTCATGTTGACAGGATCATCATGATCTTGGTCTATCACCCGCTAAAAATCATGCAGTCGCAATATCCGGACGTCAATTTTAGGTGGTAGTTCCCTTTACCCGTCAAATGGCCTCAGGCGCATCATCAGCATCATGATTTCTTAAGAGCGTCATATGTTATAAACTTGGTTTTGGTTGCATGATGATCATCATCATCATCATATTTTAAACACACCCCCCGATAATATCCTGAGGTTCGAATATCATGATGACATCGGCTTTCAGTCAAGGTAAGTTACCCCATCGAGTGGTCTGTTGTATCGCGAACATCATCATGATATCTTTGCATCGCCTGATCTTAAAATATCCTGCTGATAGTATAAGATCACCCTAACTTAGCAAATTCATTATCAACATATTTGCATGCGCATGCTATAAACCTATCGCAAGGTCATCATCATGATATTTGCTGAAGTTCGAATTATGATGATGACGACTTCATATCACCCTGATCTTTCACGAGGATCATTTGTTGAATTTCGCCAAGTGCTGGAATCATCATCATGATAATTCGAGAAAGAGGATCATCATCTTCATATCCTCCTGATCTCCAGTTAGCGAATATCATGATGATCACCCTATCTATTAAGAAGAAGCCGATATTACATTTCTCAACAGCATCATCATATTTTGTAATATCACCCTAGCGCAAATATCATGATGACCAACTCATCCTTGTGCTCCGAAAATGAAATATGATGATGACGTCATCATCATTCTTTATCCTGTCCTGATTGTCAAGATCATCATGATCTTGTTTGTTCGCCTGATATTTCGCAAAGTCCTCCTGCCGAAAATGCAACCTTTTGAGAACATCCTGATGATCATCATCATCATATTTTTATCCTGATCATGATCATCATCATAACATTTTCCCTTCGGCAGGATATTTTCCAAGACATGATCCGGTTGGCGAAATATGATGATGACGTCATGTTCAAGTTTAACGAAGGCCCCGGATATCATGATGACGTCATCCCGATCTAATAAACGAAGAACCAAATATCCTGATGATCATCATCATCATCTTTTTTCCTTCAAACAGGATATTTTTTCAAGCACGATCCGGTTCACGAAATATGATGATGACGTCTTATTCCGTGTTCGACAAAAGCAAATATGATGATGATCTTTATCATGCTGATTTCTTTCGAGAGGGTTACCTTGGCCGCGAAGGGGTCATATTCACTTCATCATCCTGATCATGCTCCTTAGGTGACCCGATATCATAATTATCCCCTGATCTTAACTGAACATGATGATGACGTCATCCTTAGCATTCCAATGAAGCCCGAATATCATGATGATGTCACCATCATCCTCCTTTCCTCGGCAGCAGGATTATCTTCATATCCTCCTATTCTCCTTCATCATGATGATGATGTTGTTGTTCTTTTCTCCAATATGCAGAAGCGGAATATCATGATGATGAGGTATATCGACTAACCTGTTTTTTGACGCACCGACAGCGAATATCATGCCGATGGGCGGGAAATGAGGCGGTGAACATTTTAAAGTGTTTTTTTTTGGCGCCTCTGGCATTTTTTCAGTCAGCGATGGTTGACCCGTGTAGTTTAAGCAGTCTGAACGCGTTTTGACGCGTTTTTGAGTGATTTTCTGATCTGATTTTCTCCATCTTGCGCAGTCACCATGATTTGAACGCTTATTTTAATTTCATGTTGTTTTTTATGATAAAGGTGAAACTTATTGCTTGTCTTGTCTTGCAGGCTTGCAGTTGAGGAAGCAGCTGGAAAGTCAACACAGTGACCTCATGGAGGCAGAAGATCTGATCTCAGGAGCAAGAAGATAGAGATGAAATACAAAAGGTCAAGGCCATTCAAGTAAAGAGGAAGGTCGCAGCTGGAGGTATTTTTGCAAAAAGACAAACAGAAGTTATTACCCAGCTGCCGGAACTTCTCAGAAGGGGCAGTATTTCACCCAGATTTGACCACAGCTCAGAGATATTTTTGAGAACTGGTTCACCTGCATTTATTGCTGTAACTAGAGGTTTGAACCAGGGGTTCAGTTAGGTTTTTGCTGTAGTGAGGACAATCAAAATGTCTTTATATTGTGCCTCTCTACACTGTAATACTTTACAACAGGGGCTACACAACAGGGATTTTTAGGGCCTACAACAGAGATTCTAGGAAAATACAGCAAGTTAGCTTAGCATAGTTTAGAAGTAGAAGAAGGAGGTCCCCTGTTTGTCTGTAGTAAGGTGCGCGTGGAATGTCTGGCTGCCTTACTGTATCTGTAAAGCTTGTAAGTTCTCTGTAGTATGATCAATGAAACTAAGAGTCATTCTTACATTGTAAATCATGTATGGCTATTCGTTTCTAATACAATAGAATCTGGAGTTCTGCATCTATCTTCTGAGTGTTCTCCTGCTCTTCTTTGTGTTTTGAAATATCTTCTTTGAGAGCTTGCAATTTTAAATGTATGTTTGTGAAAATGCTTAGGACTTACATTTAGGGTTTTTACTGTGGATTTGATCAAATTACTGTGGTATTTACATAGTGCATAACAGAAACACTTAGATCCTTCGGTAGATTAAATGAGGTATAGAGTAGATCTTTCTAACTTTTCCCAACCCATCTGAAATATTTAGCTGAAAATGTAGAAATCCAGAGGAAATTGTCTCAAATTTGAAGAAGCATGATAACAGAGCCATAAGTAGACAGTTTTCATAAACAGATAAAGAAGAAAGCTGCAAAAATCCAAGAAAACCCTCTAAAACTTGCAGCCCAGTATCACTTGTATGCAAATGAACAGAATACTTGTTGAAATCTATGACCTCTTTGCATATTCTTAGTCCAGTAAACCACAAAACAAACCTAAACTACGTAAGGCCCCTTGAACATTACAGCTTCACATTGACCAACTGAACTTGACCAACCGAACCATTGTAGACTTGGGATTAGTTGAATCACCACATGATTCCTTCTTGTCTTTCAAGTATAGTTTCAGTTCATTATATGTGAATTTTAACTTATTGTTATGATTGCATCAAAACAGTCATCAACAGTTTTCTGGGGCTAGAAGGAGGGCCAGAAGGCTATATATTGTAATCATCAACAGTTTTCTGGCGCTAGAAGGAGGGCCAAAAGGCTGTATATTGTAATCATCAACAGTTTTCTGGCGCTAGAAGGAGGGCTGATTTGGTTTAGGGTTAAAAGTTTGAGTTTAAATGCTATATTCTGAGATATGTTAGATCTCGTAAAATTTCAAAAGGCCTAAAAGGGTGAAAAGAAGGTCCCATTTTTTTTTAATGGACACATATGGGGACAGTTTTCAAGTTAACAGTCCTTTATTTCAGGGAGCTTTGAATGAACAGTTTTATTCTCAAAATTTATCTAATTTTTGTTTGTCTAGTTGTTGCAGGATACACCGGACTATTGAACACAATGAACTTAAATGTTTAACATTCCTCACTAGGATAGATTCATATTTGAAAGGACTAATTATTTTTTCAGATGTGTTCAGGGCTGAAAGCTGGCAGGAAAAAGAAATTTTGTAGCAACAAGCTAATACAGCACTAGAAACTAATAGGCGGTTAGAAAATGCAATAGAAAAATCAATTCTGGAAGGGAATGATAACAAGGCATCTTTTCTTAGGTCATTTTATGGAGGGATTGATAGTAGGTCTCTACTTCCTAATATAGGAAAAGGGGAGTGCAAGTATAAATCTTTTAAATCTTGTAGAGAGGAAACCATTTGTCAGGATAAGGTTTTTATTGCTGATCCTAATGCTTTTGGTAAAGATAGTAAAACATCTTTCCTTGAGTCATTTTATGGAAAGGAAAAATGTGGGCAAATGAAAAAATTAGAGTGCACTGAAATTGATGAGATCCCGACTATAAAAACTAGTGAAGTCATAGAGGAGAAAGTAAATCCCAATCCCATGACTGATTTCTCTGAATTGAATGACCAAGTTCAGGATTGTTGCAGGTTAATAGAAGCAGACTCCACACTGGACGATAAATGTGAGTCAGTTGATGAACAATTTTTGAAAATTGAAAATACAGAAGATCATGGAGCTGCTGTGCATAATCAGACATCACCCTCATGCTATGTTGAAAATAAAACAGGGGAGTACTCCTATCAATCAAAAGATGTCGTCCCACCTTTACTCTCAAGTGATTTAGAAATGATTAATTTCTGTATATCAGATGATGATGAAGATACTTACTTAAGTGCTGATGTGCAGGAAACTAATGAGAACATTGAGAGGTTTGCTAAATTTGAGGATAAACTGAACATCCAGAATGAACGAACAAAGCTGGATGAGGATGAAGAAATGATACATCTAGAGTCATTCTTCTTTCAACTTGAAAAAGGACTAGACATAGAGCTGGGCAATGAAAATGCAGAGCTAAATGAAGAGCCAGCTACTAATAAACAAGTGTGTTCCACAGAGCTAAAGGCACATCAGGTTGTCTCTTTCCTTTCCTTAGTAAACAATGATAAATGCTATTTTGATTATGGAAATTCAAGAGATAGGACATGCTTATGGATTAATCATAACCCTGATGAGCAGCCTCAGTTACTAGTTAAGAGCTATTCTGATAAACACAATGAATCTAGAATATCAGAATTTTTTTCAGAATTCAAAGATAAATCTACTATGATGAGGACCATAACTAGTACCCTATTACTCCTGCACAACCTAAAGAAATATGCAAGTAGGGGTGTTTTTGGGTCCTTTTCCTGGGTTTCTAATTGCCTCGTGGAGGCTTGTATATAGTCTGGTAGGGTAGTTGTTTTTTTGTTTTTTTGTGTTCTTCTTTTGCTGTTTTCTTTTTAGGTTGGTTGTTTGTATAGCTTGTCTTCTTTTTGTTTCTTTCTATTTGTACAGTTTTTTCTTTTGCTCTGTTGTTTGTACAGCCTGTTTGTTTGGTTTGTTTGTTGTCTCCTCAGCAGGGATCTTTATTTTACTGTAGAGTATTAAGGAGCAGAACTAGCAACCATTCAAAACAGTATATAATTTAGGATATTCAAGTTAACCATTTGCAATTTACACATAACTTGTCACTGTCATGAATGTAGAGAGTTGTTCATCTTCTGAAGTTTTGTATTCAATAAATGTGATTGAGAATTCGAAGCAGGTTTCTCACGATGACACACCTAAAATCCTTGGGTTTGTTGAACCTACCAGTGTAGATATTAGGTGAAAAATCAGAGGTCACCCTTGCTACCATTACAATTCTCAGCTTAATTTCAGCAAGTGTCCACTCCTTGCATCATCATGAAGTTACAAATTGCTATATCTTATGAGATCTTTCAAAATTAGAAAACAAATAAATAAATAAATGAATGAATAAAGCGGATTATACTGAAAATCCAGATTAAGCCATCTAAGTAACTCTACCGGGGCTATGGACGCTCGCTGGCAGTGGGGCTCTACTTAGGAGAATTGTAACAATAACCTTGCCGGGGCTATAGACGCTCGCTGGCAGCAAGGCTCTATCCGGTCGGCTATGAGGGAATATCCTCACCTACGTAGGCTAATTTCAATCACTGGTTTGTTCAACCGATCTTCAAGATGAGGATAATTAATCACATGCACACAACTAAACTGAAAATGAAAATTCATGCATCTTTATTGAACACTTTGAGTCTCAAGCTGAATAGTAATTTGCAGGAAAGATAGTTGGAAGTTATGAGTTCATTTCACCTAGTTTCCTTGAACACTCTGAATTTAATTGTTTTGTTTTGGTTGCTAGTTGTTGTGATGTTCACAACACGCCCCATTATGCTCCTTAGCAAAATGGGGACCCCTGCTGATGTCTTGCTTTTTTCTTCTGCTTGTGTTTTTTCTGCTTCCTGGCGGTCTGGTAAAAATGAAGGTCAGGTGCATCATCATCATGATATATGATGAGGTAGGTCATCATCATGAGGTCTGTTTGTCAAAGTTCTTATTTTGTTTCTCTGACCTCATATTTTAAAAGAGCTTGAAATTCCATGCAGGTTTGCCTTTTACTTCACTTGAAAATTCGTCCATATGTGAAAGTTATGCACGGTCAAAGTCTTGGTCAAACCTGATATTCGCAGGAGGATCATCATATTTTTATATCCTAACTCATGTTGACAGGATCATCATGATCTTGGTCTATCACCCGCTAAAAATCATGCAGTCGCAATATCCGAACGTCAATTTTAGGTGGTAGTTCCCTTTACCCGTCAAATGGCCTCAAGCGCATCATCAGCATCATGATTTTCTTAAGAGCGTCATATGTTATAAACTTGGTTTTGGTTGCATGATGATGATGATCATCATCATATTTTAAACACACCCCCCCGATAATATCCTGAGGTTCGAATATCATGATGACATCAGCTTTCAGTCAAGGTAAGTTACCCCGTCGAGTGGTCTGTTGTATCGCGAACATCATCATGATATCTTTGCATCGCCTGATCTTAAAATATCCTACTGATAGTATAAGATCACCCTAACTTAGCAAATTCATTATCAGCATATTTGCATGCGTGTGCTATAAACCTATCGCAAGGTCATCATCATGATATTTGCTGAAGTTCGAATTATGATGATGACGACTTCATATCACCCTGATCTTTCACGAGGATCATTTGTTGAATTTCGCCAAGTGCTGGAATCATCATCATGATAATTTGAGAAAGAGGATCATCATCTTCATATCCTCCTGATCTCCGGTTAGCGAATATCATGATGATCACCCTATCTATTAAGAAGAAGCCGATATTACATTTCTCAACAGCATCATCATATTTTGTAATATCACCCTAGCGCAAATATCATGATGACCAACTCATCCTTGTGCTCCGAAAACGAAATATGATGATGACATCATCATCATTCTTTATCCTGTCCTGATTGTCAAGATCATCATGATCTTGTTTGTTCGCCTGATATTTCGCAAAGTCCTCCTGCCGAAAATACAACCTTTTGAGAACATCCTGATGATCATCATCATCATATTTTTATCCTGATCATGATCATCATCATAACATTTTCCCTTCGGCAGGATATTTTCCAAGACATGATCCGGTTGGCGAAATATGATGATGACGTCATGTTCAAGTTTAACGAAGGCCCCGGATATCATGATGACGTCATCCCGATCTAATAAACGAAGAACCAAATATCCTGATGATCATCATCATCATCTTTTTTCCTTCAAACAGGATATTTTTTCAAGCACGATCCGGTTCACGAAATATGATGATGACGTCTTATTCTGTGTTCGACAAAAGCAAATATGATGATGATCTTCATCATGCTGATTTCTTTCGAGAGGGTTACCTTGGCCGCGAAGGGGTCATATTCACTTCATCATCCTGATCATGCTCCTTAGGTGACCCGATATCATAATTATCCCCTGATCTTAACTGAACATGATGATGACGTCATCCTTAGCATTCCAATGAAGCCCGAATATCATGATGACGTCACCATCATCCTCCTTTCCTCGGCAGCAGGATTATCTTCATATCCTCCTATTCTCCTTCATCATGATGATGATGTTGTTGTTCTTTTCTCCAATATGCAGAAGCGGAATATCATGATGATGAGGTATATCGACTAACCTGTTTTTTGACGCACCGACAGCGAATATCATGCCGATGGGCGGGAAATGAGGCGGTGGACATTTTAAAGTGTTTTTTTTGGAGCCTCTGGCATTTTTTCAGTCAGCGATGGTTGACCCGTGTAGTTTAAGCAGTCTGAACGCGTTTTGACGCGTTTTTGAGTGATTTTCTGATCCGATTTTCTCCATCTTGCGCAGTCACCATGATTTGAATGCTTATTTTAATTTCATGCTATTTTTTATGATAAAGGTGAAACTTATTGCTTGTCTTGTCTTGCAGGCTTGCAGTTGAGGAAGCAGCTGGAAAGTCAACACAGTGACCTCATGGAGGCAGAAGATCTGATCTCAGGAGCAAGAAGATAGAGATGAAATACAAAAGGTCAAGGCCATTCAAGTAAAGAGGAAGGTCGCAGCTGGAGGTATTTTTGCAAAAAGACAAACAGAAGTTATTACCCAGCTGCCGGAACTTCTCAGAAGGGGCAGTATTTCGCCCAGATTTGACCACAGCTCAGAGATATTTTTGAGAACTGGTTCACCTGCATTTATTGCTGTAACTAGAGGTTTGAACCAGGGGTTCAGTTAGGTTTTTGCTGTAGTGAGGACAATCAAAATGTATTTATATTGTGCCTCTCTACACTGTAATACTTTACAACAGGGGCTACACAACAGGGATTTTTAGGGCCTACAACAGAGATTCTAGGAAAATGCAGCAAGTTAGCTTAGCATAGTTTAGAAGTAGAAGAAGGAGGTCCCCTGTTTGTCTGTAGTAAGGTGTGCGTGGAATGTCTGGCTGCCTTACTGTATCTGTAAAGCTTGTAAGTTCTCTGTAGTATGATCAATGAAACTAAGAGTCATTCTTACATTGTAAATCATGTATGGCTATTCGTTTCTAATACAATAGAATCTGGAGTTCTGCATCTATCTTCTGAGTGTTCTCCTGCTCTTCTTTGTGTTTTGAAATATCTTCTTTGAGAGCTTGCAATTTTAAATGTATGTTTGTGAAAATGCTCAGGACTTACATTTAGGGTTTTTACTTTGGATTTGATCAAATTACTGTGGTATTTACATAGTGCATAACAGAAACACTTAGATCCTTCGGTAGATTAAATGAGGTATAGAGTAGATCTTTCTAACTTTTCCCAACCCATCTGAAATATTTAGCTGAAAACGTAGAAATCCAGAGGAAATTGTCTCAAATTTGAAGAAGCATGATAACAGAGCCATAAGTAGACAGTTTTCATAAACAGATAAAGAAGAAAGCTACAAAAATCCAAGAAAACCCTCTAAAACTTGCAGCCCAGTATCACTTGTATGCAAATGAACAGAATACTTGTTGAAATCTATGACCTCTTTGCATATTCTTAGTCCAGTAAACCACAAAACAAACCTAAACTACGTAAGGCCCCTTGAACATTACAGCTTCACATTGACCAACTGAACTTGACCAACCGAACCATTGTAGACTTGGGATTAGTTGAATCACCACATGATTCCTTCTTGTCTTTCAAGTATAGTTTCAGTTCATTATATGTGAATTTTAACTTATTGTTATGATTGCATCAAAACAGTCATCAACAGTTTTCTGGCACTAGAAGGAGGGCCAGAAGGCTGTATATTGTAATCATCAACAGACACCAATGACAACAATGATATGTTGACATAATGACAATACCGATTAGGCACATACTTGCATCAATCTCTCCCTTTTTCATTGATAGAAACATATGATGTGAAAAACTGCAACAGCCATCAAGACAAGATTCTCCCCCTTTATCTTTACACACTTGCACTATTTTTTTCTACAAGATTCTCCCCCTTTCACTTTACACATCTACACTCTTTGTCTCTCTAAGTTTTTTCACACGACTTCTCTCCCCTTTTGACATCAATGGCAAAGGGCACATACTTGCACTCTTCTCCTCTGATCCAATCTCTCTTCTAAACTTTCTTCAACTGACTGCTCCCCCTTACTTGATGCTTTCCCTGACTATAACTTTAGTTCTTCATGTGAAGTTCTCTCATTCATTCTTTGTCAATTCTCACCTTAGGATCTTACTGCTACTATATTGTTTCCTCTGTCAGCAACACTATAGTACTTATTGCTCTTTATTAGAAACTCATATTAACATCATCTACCTACTTCCCTTGAGAGGTAGCTTTATAATCCTCTTGACTTCAACAACCATCTTGGATTACTACCTGCACTGCTACACCTTTTTCTTTTTATTTCTCTAACTACTCCCCCTTAGGAGTACACATCAAACCATATCTAGCTCACATGCTATCACTTTCAGAGTAACATATCTTATCTTAAAGCTTTAGACTTGACTCTGACTGCAAGTTTTCTTCTGCAGGCTTCCCTTATCATCAGTCTAGTTGAAACAATGTATTCTTCAACCTAGAATTCAATAAAGTGGTCATCACATCTGATTTGAAATCCTCATGTACTACAAAGGCTAGAGACAACTTAATAGCATCCATTTATGCCATCAGAGCAACATTTTCCACTTGCGAGTACCTTTTACACACAACATTGCCTTGTTCCTCACCACTTCTCTATTCTCATTCAATTTAATCTCTGATCTTGAGACAAGTTCCCAAGTTTGATTCTTCATATTTTGCATTAATTCCTTTTTCCATTGCCTTGCATACCTCATCCATAGATTCAATAGAGATTTACTTGTTCATCTAGAATTCTTTTCCTTTGCCAATGTACCTTAGATCTTTTTACCAAAGAACTGGTCTTCAATATGGTACTTCTACACAATCTCTAGGGATCTCAGGAATTCTTTCCACAACTTCTTCTTCTTCAACTTGATTGTCTTCTTGTTCAATAGGTCCATTTGATTCATAGCTACTCAAATATGATATTATTTCTCTAACTTTATCAACCTTCACATTGGCACTCTCAATGATCTTTCCCAGACTCTTATTGTAGCACTTTTGACTTGAATTTTGTATTGAATGTAGATAGCAGAATGTACATCTTTTATCCAGTATACATCCATTAGGTCAGCTTCCTTCATCATTAATCTATCAGCCTCTTGGACTGTCCTATACTTTCTTTCAACAACTTCATTCTACTTCCTAGCAGAGGATTGTCTCTTTATCCCTAGTTATTTAAAGAAAATATTGAATTCATTTAATGTGAACTCACCTCCACTGTCAGACCTTAAGCATTAGATCCTCAGTTGTTTCTCATTCCCAATCATTGCCTTGAAAGTTCATTTAGTTCATAATCATTCAACTTTGAGTTCATCTATAGATTTTCAAACCATTTCCAAAGTAAACTGCTCTGTACTGAAAACAATCTTGAACTTCTGGTACTCATTATTCTCAAGCCAATTATCAAGATCAGACAAAATTATGGATGTAGATGTAATCACTGATCAATAGCCATATGCTAAAACTACTTAATATTATCTTCAACAGTAGACCTAGGTAGACCAGAATATCAGAGCCTTGCCTCTTGATTTTATTAGTTAGATACTTAGCCAAAATTCATGACCTGTCATCTTGTTCCTTAAGTACATACATGGCCAATTCCGCTATCACATCATAACACCCAATGTGCACCATATGAGACTCTAGAATTCATATCCAACAATCATCATTGACTTCTTAACATACATTCAGAACCGCAAATCAAAATACTTAATAGCGGAAGAATGCGGACCAAAACACTCAGATGATTTACACTATTTTAGGGTTAACTCTATTCATCTGGGCATAGACAATTCACCATGTGACTTTCAGAGGAAGTTAGAAATTTGAACACTAGAAAATATGTTCACCAAATATCTATGAACAACATACCTGAACCACATATAATGATCTTCAACTGTTGAGACATACTGATCCAATCTCTGTCACTTACTTTGTATACTACTCATACTTAGTCACTTTGGGCTTCCGAATCAGAATCCTTTTATGTCTTGATCTACAGAGTTCCTTTCAAGTGATTTGCCATATAAATTTTCACATTATATCTTTGTGCTAAATCTTAGCACTGACTATCTAGGTAAGGGATTTAGAATTTTCAATACAACTCCCCCTGAGCCAAAGTTCCTAGTTTACTTCTCGGAGGAAGTATCTGTTCTAGAATCTGGTACAGACTCATCTCTAACTTCATTTACTTTTTTCTTGACCCAAACCTTGTTCATCTCCTTTTTGACTTTTTCCAGATCAAGTTTTTCCACTAGTTTCTTTAATTCTTCTTGATTATCCTTCTTCATGTTCTTACTTCTGTAAAATCTTGCAATATGTCTAGGCTTGTTGCAATTGAAGCACATAGTATTTTTCTGACCATTGTTCCTTCCATTCATCCTTGACCTGCATAGGTTAGCCTTACACCCAAATTTATTGCATGTATAATAGTATCCACTGAAGGATTCAATTGTCCTATTCATTCCATAGTTGTTTCTCACTTGACTTCTACACTCATTATCCCTGTGTCCCATTATATAGCATGCATAGCACCTAATAGAATTCTGACTCACTTTACTTCTACATACAACATCTCTATGACCAACTTTATTGCATGTGAAACATTTACCTTTGAAGGATTGATCATTCCTTCCATTGTTGAAACCTTTTTTAATATGATTTCTATATTCATTTTCTCTATGACCAATTTTCTTGTGATTGAAACACTGACTAGAGAATGATGGAATATTTTGATTCATTTTACTCCTACACTGAGTAGCCTTATGACCAAACTTATTGCATGAATTATAATAACCATTGAAAGATGAGTACCTTTGAGCATTTGGTTGCCTAACTGGTGGTCTTCTAGGTCTGTTCCTTCGATTCTAAATTTGTTTTTCTTTGTTCTTCTTGATCTCAGCATTTGTAAGGACCCAACTCATCCTATATCAAATAACATTAAAATCTGATTTCAAAAATACCAATGAATAAAAATTTTGAACTGATAGATGTAGGAAATGTGAAATTCTTCCAGAAGTGCTTAATGCATGATATCAAAATGCGATGAAACTTGAATTTAGTTTCCTAGAATCTTTAGGTTCTTCAAAGATTACAAATTTTAAATCTAGTGAAGAGAGAATACATTACGAGGGAAGCTACATTATGTAAGATAACCAAGAAGAACAACGGATCAGTTCATACCTTAAGTCATGCATTACATCCTGCATTCTTTTTTGATAGCTTGCTTCTCCCCTAGTAACTGTATCCTTATCATCTGCACAAAATTAACTTAACAATCTCATGTTAACACAACTCAGTAATCACTAGTCAGAGAATTAAGGTCACGATGCTAATTGTAGGACTCCCTACATCCAGGGGACCTAAGTACTGGGGGCATCCTTCACCGTCCAGACTGCCTACATACCCTGTATCCACGGGATCAAGGCCCCCTCCTAAGGATGTGACTAACGCGGGGAATGCGAACATGTAGTTCTATTTTGCACTATGTTTGATGTAACTGTGAGCGGGTACCCAGCCCTTTCTAGGGTTATTCCCTGCCCCAGACAGTTCTTCGTCGGCTGCCACCCACTTGGTGAAATAGGGACAGAAGTTAGTCTACTACCACAAACACCTAAAGGGGTGTTTGTCAGTTATTCCTAGTGTGGAGGAATCCTTATAAGGTGTCTACCCATGAAATCTAATTTACTCCCCCAAGCCAACTTAGGTAATTTTCATGACTAAGTCCGTTCCTGATCCCCTAGTACTTTCACCATGATCTGCGAGGGCAAGGTGAGAGCATATGATAGATAGCATTTCTAAATAAGCCTAGTTGCCCTATCTGACATTTCACATGTCCTCCCCGATCTATACTCACATGTCAATAAACCTCATTTTCTATTAGTATGCTTGAAGTGTTTTCCAAATGAGCATCATGGTAATCATTATTTCAATAGACTTTACCTAACTAAATTGAAAGAAGAACTTGCATAAAGAAAAGATATTAGTTTATAGGACATTAACGGGAACAACTAGCTTGAGCAACTATCATATATAGAACAATATCAACATATACAAAACTAATAGTGTTAAGACCACTCATAAAATTAGGGTTAACTAATAACTTTGTTCTTCAAATACAATTCCAAATACAATATGAACAAATTCCGAATAATCCTTGGGAAGCAATATGACTTTTGATGAACAGATAAACTTAACAAGCTTGCTAATTCATAAATCAGATATTACCTATATAATTTTATATTATGAAAAGAGTGTTATCAACCAAGGCAGCTCAAGCAAATTTTATATTTCATACTTAGAATTCTAATCCTACATAATAATATTTATCTAATTCTTAGGATTCTTCTAACAATTTATAGAGTAGAAACAAGATTCAACCATGCGGCATCTTTGCATACATTCACAAACCAAATTACTCACTCATACTTTCACATTCCTGATTATTCATACAAATAATTCACTTCAAGTTATTCGTAAACATAAACTGGAAAGGATACTTAAGCTTTCAATTTAAGATGATATGATAATTAAGAAATGATTTTTAATATGGAACCTGTTTGTGAGAAAGATGCTATTAAGATTTGAATGCATCTTAGGTTCCCCTACTCATGATTATGGAAAAGGAGGTTATCCCAAATTATAGGGACATGATTAAATAGCAACATTGGAACAATAGTTTTCAAGGGTCAAGTCAAAGGGAACTTTTACATGGTATCATACTTCACCAATGCTATTTGTGTGACCATGAGTTTTCCTCCTCCCCTTACAAATTAGAGACTCACTCTACAATCTCACTACACATTACTTTTAGAGAGCTTCATGACAATAATTATGATAGTGTTATTGTAGTGGTAAGTGTACCCTATAGCATAATAGAATTCACAAGAAACATTTGGTTCTTATGCACTTGATGCTAGCAGATAACTCAGAGCTATATTCAAAGAAAACTCTCATATAAGTTGAAGGTACAATAATTGATTCCCACATTATTTCAAAGGATGTGCTTCCATATGAAATATATTTTCAATGGTCTAATTCATTACATCAATATTAAGTAAAAGATAGGGAGAATTCTATCTAACCTATTAAAACTCATAGGTGAAAATTATAGTTTCATGTCAATCCCTACAATTGGTAACATGATTAAGTTAAAACACCTCATAGATGTTATGATACTAAAGGGAGGATAAGGTAATAATTCCTCCTTTAGAAAAAAAAAGTTAAAGATCTCACATATAGACATGATGAGAAGCCCCTAGATGACAAGTACAATAGATAGGGTCTATTTGTTGAGGATGTAAGGATTGCTTGTGATGGAGAAGTAAATCAATTCCACCAATACCATTGACATCAAGAAAATTTATTTATGAGCTAGATTCCACCAATACCATTGACATCAAGAAAATTTATTTATGAGCTAGATGGTAAATTATCTCTTATAGATCCACAAAAGAATAGTTATAAGCAAGGGCATTGCCAAGTAAGCTATTGTAAAAATTTTGTAGTGATTTGAAATTGATTTTGAGAGGTGTGAAGTTAGGGTGCACCATTACTGGGTCCTCTTCCCTAAGCTACAAAGAAAATTTATCACAATTTGAAATCATTCAAGAGATAATTTGTGCATAAGTTTTTGTTAAGGTTGTAATGACTGAAAGTAGCAAATGGCTGATGGATGCTGGGTAGGAGTTGGTTCATGTACCAAATAGGTCAACTCAAGTGTTAAATCAATACAAGATATACACTTTTATTCCCTTAAAGTAATCCATTCAAATCTGGCCTTTAAATGCTAAGAAATATCATGGTTAAAGAGAGAAACATCATACACTAGATATATATAAAAATATAATACTTCCTAGAGTATTTTAGAAACTACCACAAATTTCCCCATGTATCTACATGCATTCATGTGTGACAAGTGTAGGACACACACACGCATGTAACCACAATCAAACCAGCATGGATGTACACCATGTGAACATGTACACTGTGCATCAGCTCTGCATGGGCTTTAATTTAATAGTCATATGGCCGTGCACAATTTTTTTTTTAAATAAAATAAAATCAATTTTTTTAAGGTTGAATCAAATGGAAGGGAGAATTTTTAGTATACTGTAAATTCTAAAGGATTGTAGTAAATATATATATTTTAGCTTTTGATGCTTCTTCTTTACCCACAAACTATATATATATATATCGTTCTTTCATGTAGTCAAACACTTTATGAGCATATATCAAACTTCTGCGCTTGACATACATGTTAATATGCTTATTCTGAAAAGTTGTGCCTGTGGCAAATGCAAATCGCCTATGAGAGATGAAAGAGTGGACTTTTTTTTTTTACTTTGTGAAAGTGTGTTCTTGAAAATGCAGGTTATTAGACGAAAAATATTAAGTGTTTCACATTTGACAAAATCTCATACAGTGTTTCACCAATGCAATGAACGAGCCTCCAACCCATTCAATTCACATTTGCCAGTGTGATCCCAGCCCGTGCCAAAATGGCGTGACTGGCTGTGTAAAGACCAACTCCTCAACCTTGGTGAGCACCCTGTGCCAACGTCTTCCCTGCCTGTGCCAAAATGGCGCTTAAGAACAGAGTATGGGTTTAGAGCATAATGGAAGGGGCGATTTTGGTTAGCACGTCAAAATCCTTCAAAGAACTGTCACATCAGGGAATGCAATGATTGCAGGATTTCACAAGATGGTTTGAAAAAGGCTTTTAAAACTTTCAAGCAAATACAATTAGCCGATGTAAGGCCAAAAACCAAAACCTATGCCAAAGTCTTCCCTTCCTGTGCCGAATGGGTGATTAAGAACAAGGTATGGACTTCTGTCAAAGCATGATGGAAGGGGAAATTCTTTTCAAATATTATGATTGAAATTCCTCTGGTGGACCAATAAACACATCGTGGAAGTATAGGCAGAGCACGTGGAATCCCTAAAAGAAGTATGATCGCAGGATATGCACAATATGGATTTGATAAAAATGCTTTAGAAACATTCAATTGGATTCCACGACCTGCCTACATCAATCATGATAGAAAGGAGATCTTTGTCAGCTCTTGTCATTGAGAGCGACTTGGTAGACCTGGGTGTGAAATGGAAAAGTATAGACAAAGCACTCGAACTGTTCGACAAAATGCATAAAAGAAATTACGATCTCATAGACTGCAATGATCAAGGGATATGTGTATCGTTAGATGAAATCCCTCAAGAAGCGTTGCCTCCTAAAATACAATGATTACAAGACCACACAAAATGGATTCATTGAAATGGAGTTAGGGACTTTCAAGCCAATGGATTTCGCAGGCATAAAATTAGAAAGCAAAACCTTGGACAGCGTACTATGCCCAAAATGACACTCGAAACAGGGTATGGACATCTATCCAAGCATAACGGGAGGGCTTTTGGTGAGAAGAGGTAATTGCAAGTGCCTTGGCCTATGTGAGAGCTTTAGAACAGGGTATGTAAGAAACACAAGCTTTATCAGATGTAAAACACAGACAATGTAAAGGTGTACAGAAAGCACGTGAATTGTATGAACCAAAATGACAACTTCATAAACTATCAACCATCACAATTAAAATTATGCATCAATTCTCTCTTACTAGACTACAATAAACAACAATCATACTAGTACAACAATTCATCTTAATAAAAAAAATAGAGAATTCAAAGGAAAGGAATCAAGATTGGGGAGAGGAGAGTTCTTACAGTTTACTCCAGCCCTCCAAACAAGAGATGAGTCCGCTCTTCCTTACAATTCTAGGCATTTTATAGAAAAAGTCCATTCTCCATCTTTGTTTTTTAATGATCCTCCACTCTTTTTGTTAAATGGTAATGCTTCCTCCACTCTCTTTGTTTAATGATAATGCATCCTCCACTTTCTTTGTTTAATGATAATGCATCCTCCACCTTCTTTGTTTAATGATAATGCATCCTCCACCTTCTTTGTTTAATGATAATGCATCATCCACTCTTGTTATTTTAATGATAATCTTATCCTCAAGTTTTTAATGGTGTCCATATTATTTGTATTTTTAATTTTCAAATTAGAATGCAAAAATTGAGTTGTGACAGCATTCGTTTCTTGTTCTATTTTAGAACTTTCACCTTTCTCATATCCCAAGCCTTCTTTGACATTAGGACTCTTCTGACTAGCAATCATCTCATCAAGTTTTGCAGAGCTGCTATTAAACTTTTCTTCAAAATGTTTTGCTTTCTCCAGGTCTGACTTTAGGATCCAAATTTCCTCTTCAAGCTTAGCACATTTTTTTGATTTGTCTTCTACCAATAGATTTAGATCTTCTTCTTTTTCTCTTTCAATAACTTCCATTTTCAAATCATTCAAGGTTTCATTTTCTGATATTAGTTGTTCAGTAACCTCCTTATATTTTTCTTTAAGCTTCTTAACTTGCTCTCTTAATTTTATGATACATTCATCTTCTTCTTTAACATTCTCCTTTAGATCTCTGATTTCTTCTTTAGTTCTTTCTAGGTCTTCAAGAGAAACCTTTATGTACATCTTCCCAGATCTACCTCAAGATGTTAAGCTTACTTCTGAGGAATTTGGCTCTGATACCAATTGTTGTTATGTGCTAGACAACGGAGGGGGGTGAATCAGTTGTCCCAAAAACTTAAACACTTTCTGCAATTAAAATCCACAATTATTATGATTTAACAATGAGTGCATAAAAACAGAAAATTAACCATGGATACAACATCAAATACAAGATACACCATATTTTACGTGGAAAACCCCAAGGTGGGGAAAAACCACAGAGAGGATTAGCTATCAATATATATTGCAATCTTGAAATAATGATGTTCAAGCTTGGTCACTCCATGGGCCTAAACATACTAGCTTACTGTCGTGAAGAACAACTAGGTCTAGCAGGCTCATTGCCTCAACCCTAAACCTAGCAAGATTACAATAAGGGCTTTTAAACCCTACTAGCGAGTCACTGCCTTGATGAAGAAAGCTTGCTTCCAATTAGGTTACACATGAAAATTGGATACTTCTTAAGCATCTGCCACTATGCCAAGTGCAATAATTTAATATCTAAATTCTGAATCCCAACTCTTCATACTCACTAATTTTTGTCACTGCTCTATTATTCACCTATTCCCATCACACCCATGCATTCTCTATTATGTTTTGCCTCTACTCTTCTCTACCACTTCTCTGCTCTTCCTTTTAGAACTTTCTTATTATCTTCCCATCTTTTCTCAAGGACAACTTTTCTACAATTCAACTAGAAGTATTTATACACTACATCAACCTTGGAATGATCATCAAGGTCTGCATTACAATCACCAACCATTGGAACAATCTCCAAGGTTGGCACTACAAACATTTACAAAATATGTCTTGACCTATTACAACATTATGCAAGGGAGATGAAGTAAAAGTGCACGTGGATCATGCTTCACCTTAGCTAGGACTCAAAAACGATCTTTCACACTTCAACATGCTTGCACAATCTTCAAGAGATCTTTGTAATCATTGGGATCAACTAGGTTGGCCAAACTAGTTACAAAACACACTATCCAGAAGTAATCTTCAAACGCCTTCATAATTCTTTCATGCAGACCAATGTAATGATGGGAACATGATCAAGAGGTATCCACAAGCACGTTATAATCATCAAGAGAAACCACACAACCTTTAACCACTTTATCCATAAGAATCTTCCCACCAAAACACATGAACTTTACTATCTTCGATTGTTATAAAAGAAAGATAGCTTATGGACCACCAAACCATGAACCATTGCAACTGTAAGAACTCATCATCATCCCAGACTTCCTTCTAGAACCACAGAGAAAAATACTTTATTGTGGAGGAATGCAAAGCAGAATACTTTCTCGCTGTCGTAACTAAACTCACTAAAAAAGTAGGTTTCTCTCTAGTGAACACAATTCACTTAGATCTTCATGCGGAGGGCTCATATCTAGTGTAGCATCCTTAATCATACCTCTAACTTACTTCCAATATGTAAACCACAATTTTCAAGTAGAAATAAATGTAGATCAGTTTACCGGACTGTTCTTTAGCATGAACTATTCTTCAACATACAACTCACTATCTATACTGCACTTCTTTGTAACTCACTTGTTTCTTCTGGAGAGGCTAATTTTCTCAATATCCTCAACATACAAATCTTCTAAACAAGTAATAGAATAAGATATAGTTGACAACAATGATATGTTTACATCAATGAAAACACTGATTAGGCACATACTTGCAACAAAGGCATGATAAACATAATTGTTATAAGAAACAGATTGATGAATTGAAGCATCTTTTTACAAAGAATAGCATTCAATTGCTTGCATCTTCTTCTTCTTCTTCTACATATAAACAATCAAGATCTTCTAAAATAGGTCATGCAATAAAAGATAATAAGGAACACACACAAAAAGGTGAAGCACTTTGTGTAAGTACAAATTCTAGATCAAGTAAATTGCTTCTTGATTCTTTAGCCTGTCATCATATGGCTTCATCTTAGTCTATGTTCTCTACTTTTGAGCCTTGTAATATAACACCTATATTGATGGGTAATAACACATATATGAATGTAATTGGGAAAGGAACTATTAATATTGGTGAAGGTACTTTCAATGATGTACTTTGTGTGCCTTCTTTGACCAATAATCTTTCCATATATCATATTACTCATAGTGGTGCAGGAAAGGTTGTGGAGTTCACACTTGATATAGTTGTTATTACAAGCTTGGAGAGGACAAAGATTATTGCTACAGGGGTGGTTGATCATGCATCTCGGTTATATATCTTTTTTGTTTCTCTTCTGATGATAGTTTAGATCCTTTGGTTGATATTCACACTCCTTATGTGAATCATATTTTTGAGGAGAAGTTTGGTCACTTGAACCTTGGTATTCTTTCATCCTCTTTGGTTCTTGAGATTTGTGCTTCACTTCTATCTTTTCCACCTCCTACTTCTTCAGAGTTCCATGATTTAGTTCAATAAGATATTTATTGTCTTTCAAATATAGCTTTGTGGGATGAGTATTTGATATGTATTTTAAGTTTGTTTTGTAAGTCCCATCTTGTAGACTTGGAGGACAATATCAAGGACATTCATCTCCTCTTTGATGTTATCTCTTATGGAGTTGCATCATCTTCTTTAGATGTGATGAGGAAACCTTCATATCCTCTTGTTCTTTATTCTGCTCTTCACTTATCATAGTTTATCATTAACTTGGAGTATCTTGACCAATATTTGAATGACTCTTCTTTGTCTTTGAATCATGTTCTACATCAGTTTCCACCTAAACTAATATAATTAGTCTCAAAATAATATATGGATAATTCTCAAATTCATAACCTAGCATAATAGCCTAGCATAACCCTCAACTATAATTATCAAAGCATGGATATAATTCATGAATATACAATCAATCATATAACTTATGATTAGCATCAATACATGATCAACTCATTCCACTTCATCAACCCATTGCATACACACATAAAAACCAACTATTTAACAAGCATCTATCTCAAAGAACTATAAGGCATAAGAATCGCATTCAAGAAGAGTATGATGAGAGTTGCAGAATGGTTGGTCCTTGCACATTCCCAAAAGTTTATCCTAATATCTAAATCTATCACTCATTACCATAGATTAGATCCATGGGTACAAAATTGACTTAGGTTGTTTTTATAGTCATAGATTTAAAACTCAAACATTTAAATTCAAATTTTAAAGTCACACCTTACCAACTCCTTCCTACTAGCTATTGTGAGCTAGCCTAGACAATATTTTGTGTGGATTTATGTGTTATCTTGTTGTATTTAAAGGTATTAATTCATTCATTTGAAATATGCTAGAAACTAGGAATCTTTAAAAGATAATTCACATGAGAGCATAATAGAGTATCCTAATTACATCTCCAACTTGAATCATAATTCTAGGCCAATTGCACACTTTCTTTTTGTCTTCAATCATTGAACAATTCAATAAATTCCCCATATGTTTATGTAAAAATCACCAATACATTTTATATTTCTAAATTTCAATTTGAAAGTACATTTTGAATTGTACTTTCCTATCTTTCTTATGCCATTAGCTACTTGCAATCCTAAACTTCCTTTGAGGAGTACTTGTTTAATCCCTAACATGGCCACCCAATCCAATGAGATTGAGATCTATTTTGATGCTCATGTTGTGAACAACCAAGAGGATAATCAAGACTATGATCATGATGCTCATGTGGCAAACCAATATTTTGCAAATGATCTTTGATAGTTTGGCCAATTTTGAAAATCCAACATACCTAACTGATATGGCTCACGTCAAGTTTACCAATAAGTCATTTGGAAGAGAGATCTTACAAGTTGTTAGTGCTAAATTTACTTCATCTATTGTGGTTAGTGTATCTACCTCCTCCCTCTCTTCCACCATTAATCCATCTTCTATCATTACTCCTTCCACCACCACCACTCATCATCATGGTGTTATCCTTACATCTACTAGTGTCCCACCACATAGCATCTTCCATTTTTCCACCTTCCAACCTCTATATTTCTCTCATCCTAACTACACTCCCCTTAAGATATTCACAATTCATATGATGTATTACACATCTATGCCTACTTCATCTAACACTAGCCAACCTATGGCCAATCCTCTTAGTCCACCCACTCCAACTTCTAGCACTCTATCCCATGCTATGTTTATCCCCTATACATGCCTTTTGTGAGGCCCAGATTTTGCATGGATTTATTTACTTACAATATTTTTGGATATGACATTTTATATTATTACCATTACACACAATGTTGTTATTAATATTATGTTACATTTGTATTTTATTGATTATTGATGATCTTGTATTTAATTATTAATTATGGTTTTAATTGTGTTATATAGAATTAGAAATTTATAATTTTTTGTTACATGTTTATGATAGGTTCTTAACAAAGATAATTGTATATGTTAATACATTTTTTTGATGATTACATTTTGAAGGCTCCTAAGAAATCCACTATTGTGTTTTATCTGTGTGCTGTGTGATTATTTGCCCTTAAGTGATAATTGATAATTTTATATAAAATAAAACTCGTATGAGCGGATTTTTTAAATATATTTTATAAATGTTTAAAGGTGGAGAAAAATATTTAAAAAATAAGTGACGAGAAGGGAAACCTAACCCTAGTTTTATTTCTCTCTATTTATTTATATTCTGAATCTAGTTTGGGGTTCGTCTTTGATTATCATCATAGAAAATTTTTATTTTTTCAAGAAAAGTTTTGAAGAAGAGAAAAAGGACATAGAAAAAAACATTTGGATAGCAAGGTTTCCCCTTAGCAAGGTTTCCCCTAACTTTGTGGAGGTTCGTCTTTCATTATCATCATAGAAATTTTTTATTTTTGCACGAAAAGTTTTGAAAAAGAGAAAAAGGACAGAGCTAGTAAAAAAACATTTGGATAACAAGGTTTCCCTAACTTTGTGGAAGCAAGAGGTAAGTTTTCATACCATTCTGAAAAGTGAGTAAATGAGTCATTTTAGATCAAAAAATAAATAGATTGGTTGTCTGTTTTTCTGAAGTATTTGTGTAAATGTGATTAAAAATATTTGGGTTATTTGGGGAGTTGATATTTTCTTATTGGCTTAAGATCTGCCGGAAAAATATTTTCATTATATGACGGCATGCCTTGATTTGGGTATCGTGAGTCCCATTGACTCTCCCTCTAATATGGATTTTGTGAAAATTAATTTGTTTGTGAGTTGGTATATGGGGTAGATTGCTGTTGTATTTTGTTGTGTGTGTTATGCGAGTAGTTTTCCTAGCTTTGTTGGGAGGTGAGGTGAGGTACCTTGGTCATGTGAACTTGTGAATATGTGATGTTGCAAATTTACACTTAATAGGGAAGATACATTCTATGAAAATGTTTGCTGTTAATAAAAAAATAAAAATAAAAAAAAAAAATAAATTGATGGAAATTAATTTCCCATGACTTATTGTAAAGACCTCTTTGTCAATCCTATATAAACTGTGTATTTGAAGAGAACCTTCTATTGTTGTGATTGTGAGTATGGTTGTAACTAACAAAACCTTTTTTAAAAAAAGTAAGTAAAAGTACTAAATGGAAATAAATAATAGTTAATGACAGAAAATTAGATTTCTTTCATTAGTTTCTATTTCTTGTCATGTCATTTTTTTAATGTAGGCATATACAGGAAATATAAGAAATTTGTGTCTATGCATTGTAGTTCTGTGTATCTTCTCCATTTGTGAATGTAAACCAATTTAATAAGCATCTAAAATTTATGTTTGTAGGAGTATAATGGAATTGAATTGGTCTGTTTTCTTCATTATTGCACATTGATCACTACAGAAAACTACAAGCAAATTTGTACATCTATGGAATTACTGTGTTATGTACCCTGTTTGTTCAGCTAGAAATAATTTATAGATTAAAAAATCTTACTGTGTTATGTACCCAGTTTGTTCAGCTAGAAATAGTTTATAGATTAAAACTCTTGCTCATTACTGTGTTCATATATTCTTTATATTATCAATTGAATTTGTAGATTTTTATACAGAAGAACTCAGAAATCCAATTGATATATTGTTGGACACGTGGCTGTATGAAGCCCACATGTAACGGCCACACAGAGGTTTATTCCTTGTAACAGCCACCTCTGCGTTCTTTCCAGATTCTTTGTAACTTCTCTTTATGCACAATGCCTTTCTTGGCATGTAACGGCTTCCATTCTGATAGTTTATGATTACAGATGGAAGTCGGTTGGCAGAAGGTTAGACAGTGAAGTCTATAGCATGAGAAAGGAGAGACGCTGCTGTGAGGATGAGATACACAGTGATGTATGAGATACTCTATAAACTGGAGAGAGATGTATTGTTGATGATAAGACCACCCTTCGTTGTGGATGTAGCCAACATTGGCGAACCACGTTAAACTGTCTTCTTGCTCTGTGTGTTTGCTGTTCTATTTCTTTCATTCAGAGTTCTTGTTTTAATATTGCTGTTCTTTCTTGGTTTTTCAATTCTGTTTTTAGTATTTACAATTGGTATCAAAGCTTGTGTGTAGCTCAGTTCAAGAGACAGTGAAATTCTTTTTTGGGAACCTGCACAGCAATCAGAATGGATGACTCGGAGAAATGGAAAATAGAAAAGTTTACAGGCTAGAACTTCAGTCTTTGGAAAGTGCACATGGAGTCTCTTCTCATCAAACAGGATTTGTCTCTCGCCTTACAGGGGAAAGCCAAAGGACAAGGTACTATGACGGATGAAGACTGGGAAAAAATGGATTCGAAAGCGAAGGCAACAATATTCCTCTCATTGTCAAGCAATGTTTTATTTAATGTCTCAAATGAGATCAATACGAAAGCGCTTTGGGAAAAGCTCTCTAGTATGTATGCAATTGCTTCGGCATCAAATAAGGTTTTTATTATGAAGAAATTATATAACCTGAAAATGAGAGAAGGTGGGGTGATGTCCAATCATCTGAATGAGTTTAACACCTTATTCTCTCAATTAGCTTCGGTGGGCATCAAATTAGATCCTGAGATTAAAGCGATTCTGCTGTTGTGTTCCTTACCACATAGCTGGGAAGGTGTTGTCATGGCTGTGAGCACTTCTATAGCAGCCAAGAGTACATTAGTTTTTGATGAAGTTGCAGCTACTCTTCTCAGCGAAGACATGCGAAGGAAACATCAGGAACCTTCAGCCAGTGATGCTCTAACAGCTGTCAGTATAAACAATAGGGGAAGAAGCAATGACAGAGGTAGATTCAACAACTGGAGAAGGTCACAATCTGGTCCACGATCGAAGTCTAGGGGCAGAACCGGTTCATGTTGGTTTTGTGGAAAACCTGGACACAATAAGAAAAATTGCTGGAACTATAAGAAAGCTCAAGGCAACGTGAGCACAAATAATCAAGCAAACACTGCAAGTGATGGTGTTTTGGTTCTATCAGCAAGTGATACAAATGCAGATTCGTGGGTCCTTGATTCCGGCGCTTCTTTTCATGCAACTTCATGCCGTCAAGCTTTCACGAATTTTCAAGAAGGCACATTCGGTAAGGTATTTCTGGGTGACAATAAAGAACGTGAGATTTTAGGAAAAGGAGATGTAACATTAAATCAGAAAAATGGTGACAAACTAACTTTGACGGATGTTAGATATGTGCCTCTATTAAAAAGAAATCTAATTTCTGTCAGTTAGCTTATAGGCAATGGATGCAATGTTAAATTTTCTCTTGACTCATGGAAAATTACAAAAGGGCTTTTAGTAATAGCAAGAGGAAAGAAGCAAGGTAATCTATACATTCTGGACTGTTTCGGTGAAGTGGGAGCTGCTTTGCCGGCCATGGATAGTGGGTCTGAAATATGGCACAAGAGGCTCGGTCATATGAGCCAGAAAGGTCTTCAAGTTATGCTTCAGCGCAATCAGCTTCCAGGCCTCAACTCCATCGATTTAGAATTCTGTGAACATTGCCTTTATGGCAAACAGTGCCGAACTAGTTTCGTGAGAACGGGGCATGACAAGAAAACCAGTCCTTTGGAAATTGTTCATTCCGATGTCTTCGGTCCAACTCAGGTAACTTCTTTTGGTGGAGCAAATTATTTTGTCACATTTTTAGATGATTGCACTCGAAAAATCTAGATTTATATGTTGAACAGAAAATCTGAAGTTTTTTCAAAATTTAAGATTTTTAAAGCTTCAGTTGAAAACCAGATTGGGCATAAAATTAAATGCCTTCTAACAGACAATGGTGGAGAATATTGCTCTTCAGAGTTTGAATCTTTTTGTGCAGACCATGGTATTTGACGGATTAAAACCGTCCCTTATACACCTCAAGAAAATGGTGCAGCTGAAAGGCTTAATCGCATGATCCTTGAGCGAGCTCGATGTATGCTCTCCAATGCCGGATTGGGCAAAGAGTTTTGGGCAGAGGCATGTAACACTACTGTGTATTTAATCAATCGAGCTCCTTCATCTAGGCTGGATTTTGACATACCTGAGGAGACATGGCTCGGAAAGAGAATTTGCTATCAGCATTTGTGGGTATTTGGCTGTGCCGCTTTTGTTCACATTCCAAAAGAGCAGAGGACTAAGTTAGACTTCAAGTCCAAATGGTGTGTTTTTCTCAGCTATGGTGAAGATCAGTTTGGTTTTCGTCTTTGGGATCCTGTTGCAAAGACTATCATTCGTAGCCGCGATGTTGTGTTTAACGAGCGGGAGTTTCCAGGCTTGAAATCTTGCACTTCACCTCTGCCGGAATATATCGATGTGGATTTGTTCGATAATGGAAAGGTGAGGCAATCCACCATTACATTTTCCCAACCACTTGTTACAACTATACATTCTTATCTGTCTGGAGCTCCTATTACTTCAAGTGCTCTACCTTCGGTTTGGTGCACACTTCCCACCCAGTCTCCTAGTGGTATACCTTCCATTGTTGCTACGCAGCCTCCTAGCAGTCTTTCGCTGCCTTCTACTAGTGTTCAACTATCCTCATCAACTGCTATGCAGCCCTTGATACAAACTACGCTGCCTTCCTTACCTGCAGCGCAGCCTTCACATACTCAAACGTTGACTTCACATACAGTGTTGCCTTCACAAATGCCCACACAGCATCCCAATACTCCATCGCTGCCCTCCAATGACCATCCGCTGCCCTCCTTAGTTGAATTACTATTTCCTCAACAGTCAACGCAGCCATTAATTTGCTCAATGCCATCCCCAAGTTCAACGCAGCAGTTTCTTAGTTCAACGCTGCCTTCTTATGTAGAGTCGCTGCCTTTTACTAAGTCCACGCAGCCATCAACAAGCTCCACGCTGCCTTCCAACCTGCCAATGCAACATTCCATTGGTCGTACACTGCATTTGCAGCATTCAACGCAGCCTAGAGGAGGCTCAGACACCACGTCCTTGCCAGGTGAGCATTCAGACCTGTATAGAGGTCACTCTACTACTCAGATAGGAACTTCAGGACAGGGCAGTGTGACTGAAACAAGCACTAAAGATGCACAGAGCACAATACAGAGGCAGGGGAGTTTTCCGCAGGAGCCTCTACAAACAGAGGTTGATGATGTTCAACACTTACTCCAGAGACTAAATCTGGACTCCAATATCCAGCCAGAGCAAGGTACACAATTGAGGAGGTCTACCCGTGCAAAGAGGAGACCGGCGAAATACGATGACTATGAGTTATTGCTCTCTGATTATGCAGAGCCGACAACTTATAAACAAGCCTGTAAGCATGAAAATGTACAGAACTGGATGGCCGCCATGAACGAAGAGATGGAGTCATTGAACGTCAATCAAACCTGGGATTTGGTTCCTCTTCCGCCAAATCGAAAGGCTCTTAAGAACAAATGGATTTATCGCTTGAAAGACGAAGACGGAGGACGTAAACGATACAGGGCCAGATTAGTCGTCAAGGGGTTTGATCAGAAAAAAGGTATTGATTTTTCTGAAATCTTTTCTCCAGTTGTCAGAATGGACACCATTCGTGCTGTCTTGGGTTTAGTTGCCATTTGGGATTTAGAACTTGAACAACTCAATGTGAAAACAGCGTTTTTGCACGGAGATATAGATGAGGATTTATACATGGAGCAGCCTGAAGGTTTTGCTCAACCAGGCAAGGAGCATTTATTTTGCAAGTTGAAGCAGAGTTTGTATGGGCTGAAGCAAGCTCCAAGACAATGGTATTTAAAATTTGACCGCTTCATGACTGATAACCACTTTATTCGGTGCGAATCAGATCCTTGTGTTTACTACAAGAGGCTCCATACTGGTGAGTTTGTCATACTATTGCTCTATGTTGACGATATGTTAGTAGCTGGTACTAGTATTCAGATTATTGCTCAGCTGAAGCAACAGTTGGCTCTTCGTTTTGCCATGAAAGATCTAGGATCAGCCAAAAGAATACTTGGGATGCACATATTCAGAAACAGAAATAAAAAAGAACTCAGGTTGTCCCAAGCAAGCTACATTGCCAAAGTGTTGGACAGATTTAATCTGTCTCATGCTAAACCGGTCTCTACTCCTTTGGCTGATCATTTCCGCTTATCTTCAGCTATGTATCCGAAAAATCAGGAAGAAGAAGAACATATGAGGTCTGTTCCCTATACCTCTGCAGTCGGTAGTCTCAGGTATGCAATGGTGTGTACTCGTCCAGACATAGCACAAGCTGTTGCTGTTGTGAGCAGATTCATGAGTAATCCAGGCAAACTTCACTGGCAGGCAGTTTAGTGGATTCTGCGGTACTTGAAAGGTACTTCACATTTCTGTTTATGTTTTGGAGGTAATGATTTTCAGCTTCGTGGTTATGTAGATTCTGATACGGCCGGAGATTTAGACAAACGCCGGTCTACCACTGGTTATGTCTTTACATTTGCTGGGGCGGCCATTACTTGGGTCTCTCGGTTGCAACAAACTGTAGCTCTGTCATCAACAGAGGCTGAATACATAGCGCTCTCAGAAGGAGCCAAAGAAATGATATGGCTTGAGCGTTTGTTGACAGAACTGGGCTGTCCAAAATCTGTTTTTCCATTATTTTGTGATAGCCAAAGTGCTATTCACTTGTCAAGAAATGCAGCGTTCCACAGTCGAACAAAACATATTGACCTTCGTTACCATTTTATCCGCCATCTTATTGACGAAGGCAAGTTGCAGGTCACAAAGATTGACACTAAGGTTAATCCGGCGGATGCATTAACAAAGATTGTTCCTCGAGAGAAGTTCGAATTCTGTAGATCTTCTCTCGGTCTTGTTCCTCTGTGACACTGATTTTCATCGAAGGGGATCTCTCTCTGAGCAGCTTCATTGCCGTTCCCATTGGTCTTCAAGTGGGAGATTGTTGGACACGTGGCTGTATGAAGCCCACATGTAACGGCCACACAGAGGTTTATTCCTTGTAACAGCCACCTCTGCGTTCTTTCCAGATTCTTTGTAACTTCTCTTTATGCACAATGCCTTTCTTGGCATGTAACGGCTTCCATTCTGATAGTTTATGATTACAGATGGAAGTCGGTTGGCAGAAGGTTAGACAGTGAAGTCTATAGCATGAGAAAGGAGAGACGCTGCTGTGAGGATGAGATACACAGTGATGTATGAGATACTCTGTAAACTGGAGAGAGATGTATTGTTGATGATAAGACCACCCTTCGTTGTGGATGTAGCCAACATTGGCGAACCACGTTAAACTGTCTTCTTGCTCTGTGTGTTTGCTGTTCTGTTTCTTTCATTCAGAGTTCTTGTTTTAATATTGCTGTTCTTTCTTGGTTTTTCAATTCTGTTTTTAGTATTTACATATATAACCTATATTTTTTCATCCCTGTTTATTTTACCATTGTTTTATAGATTAAAACTCTTGCTCATTACTATGTTCATTTGTTATTTATTTGAACTGTATACAGATTCATATGCACATGCATATATTCCTATATATATGTTTATTTATATTCTTGATGCTTGTATATTTTCTGTACAGATATATAAATATATTGACTGTACAGCTGTGGGAAGCGGCCAAGGAGGCCGTGGGAAAGCCCCACCGCTATGGCCCTCTTGTGGCAGCCGCCTCCGCTTTTACATCTTATTGTTTTTTTGTTTTATATAAAATTTATCTATTTTAATTTTTTTCCCCTCCCCCTCCCCTACAATTTATTAAATCTGTTTTTGATACAGATTTAATCCTGTATTTCCTTAGACTCTATCAACATATAGAATTAATCTATTCTGTTCAATTTCAATCCATAGATCCTGAAGCATCAACAATATACAGGGTATATTCGGTATATTGTGCAGATATATAATTAATTAAATAAACATTGCTTTCAGAAAATAAAAAAAGCAACCATAACCAAAAAAAAATGATAGAACTAAAATAATTAAAACCCTCTGAAACTAGTCATATATAGATTATATGTGTAAAGCCCACTAAGAAAACTTGGGGTTTCTGGATCTCAGATTTTCTGCAACCTTTTGTACCCTTCAATCAAACTCTAGCTAAATATCTCTTCCTTCCGCTTAGCACCTACATGCATAATATCTTCCTGGTGAATCCTGCAGCTGCAATAAAAATGAGAGATGTAGATTAGGGAGAAAATTAAAACAAGGTAGTGTAAAACTTGAATTTTTATACACTTTTGATATCATTTTAGCAAGTTTTAATAGTTACTAAAATTACACCTCCACAACTCCCTATTTTCTAACTAACCTGATTTAAAATGAAATTAATGTGTAGTAGTTTAATTAGAATTTCAGATTTTGTTTTATGTGGAGAATCTTGTATGATATTTAAAATCAGAAAGTTATTTTATAATTATTAAATCATATGATTTTATTTAAATGTTAATTTTTTTCTTGTCTCTATGAAATGAAGTTTTATTTCAATTTAGAAATTAAAAACTTTAGACTCTAATTTTATTAAAAATATAGAAATGTTATGATTATTTACTTATTTTATACAATTTAATTAAGCTAGGCCTTTTATTATTTAATTTCTTAAATATAAGATATTTAGGAAAATAGTCATCTCCTTTTCATAATTGTAATTATGGATTCTTTTATTTGGTCCATGACTACACTTAAATTATTCTGTTCATAAATTGCAATTAGGTTGCAATTAAAAATGACTTTAGATGTAAGATGGAACCTAGTGGAAAATTTAGACATTTAAACTGACCCTAAAACATATTAGACTAGCCATGTTAAGTTAGTGATACCTCAACCATCTACTTTGAATACCTACTGAAAATTCATTCTATGAGTTGTTCCCTCTCTACCACCCGCTTTTGTTTCCTTTGACCTTCTCTTTGTGTGGCTTACATGCACTCGATTTAGTACAACTGTGTCATATGCATTTCATGTGCTTCTAAGAATAGAAATGGTTTTCTATTGTTGTGTTATTTTTTAAAAAAAAGTTGCATTGTGTTTGTACCTATTCATACTTGTGTGTACGGGTGGGCATGACACATTTAAATACTTATCTTTCCTCTTCTATGCATATTTCCCAACCTATGGTATAATTTATCTTTCTTATCTATCATACTTATTCTTATATACACCATAGTGGCCCCCAACCTTCTTTAGTTATCTCCCATTTTCCATCCTAGATGTACTAATTCACAAGATAGATCAAGTAGAAAAAGAGTGGATGTTAAACCAAATGGACAAGATAGTTTGGACTTCAAGGATGATACACACACACCCCTATCACATGAGATTGTTATACATGAACCCCTCCCTATGGGCTTTGCATCACCACAATTTTTAATATATGATGGCAAAGATGACACAAACACACATTTGACATTTTTATAGTTGCATGTGTAGACTTCCTATACCAGGATAAATTATTAACAAAGTTATTTCCATGGACAAACTATAATCATATTTGTCCTTAGATTTCATAATAATAAATTTAATATCTAGACAAACCATGATGTATTATTAAAACTATAAAGTCATATAATCCTACACAAGAGTGCATCATTTATTAACATGTAATGATATTAAAGTATTCTATCAAAATGGGTCCAAAACTAAATAGAAATTGGCCTGGGTAAGATAATTTTTCCATTACAATAAGCCTAAAATAGGTGCATGTGTATGATTGCATTTTGTGTTCAAGATTGGTTACAAGATAAATAATGTCCTCCTCGAATTATCCTTCTACTTATGTTTATTCTTCTAAAGGCAGCTTCATAGATCTATCAAAGGGTTCATCCCCTCATCTCCTTGATGTGCACTAGCTTGATGCATGTAGGAAACCTCCAAACCTTATGAATTGTGTTTGTTTTCATTCAAAATTGGGGCTTTACGATGGCAGCATTTCTCTTTCTAGATTTACAGTTTCTATGTTGGCCATTTGTAACTCATCTAGTTCTCCTACATGTGAGTTCTCTACTAGGGCATCATATGCAAAGATCTTGGGCTCTTCTTTGAAACACTGCTCTTCCCCTATGATGGAACACATGACTAACCTAACTAGAGTAGTCATAAGGTGTACTAGCTAATTTAGTACTAGGATGAACACCATTACGACCCTTTTATATATACACATCATATATTTACTTTCTTCACCCAACACAACATAACTACGCACCTAAATAAACAAGTATCCATGTATTCAATAAGTTCAATCCAACAATGTAATAAGGTCCATCATATATTTACTTTCTTCACCCAACACCACATAACTACGCACCTAAATAAACAAGTATCCATGTATTCAATAAGTTCAATCCAACAATGTAATAAGGTCCATCATATATTTACTTTCTTCACCCAACACCACATAACTACGCACCTAAATAAACAAGTATCCATGTATTCAATAAGTTCAATGCAACAATGTAATAAGGTCCAGTATAATTTTTTTACATATAATGTTTAAAAAACACTGCTGGGGCAATTACAACTTAATTCTTCACATAAGTAGGCTAAGTTCTGACAATTAAAAGGTTGACTGTTTACATATCTCACTGGGTTATATGGAGGTTCAGAAATTCAGTCTGAGTATCAACAATTTTGTTGAGTTTGAGAGTTTCATAGTAGAGCTGTGAATTTTTCAAGTGCTGAGTTTTTCTATTTTGTATCTGTGTTCTGTGAACTTTTCTTTAAAGACATATTTGTGAAGGCTGTTATCAGAAATTCTAATTCTGGTTGTAAGCTATGTTCCCCTCTACTTTAATGAAAACAAAACTATAAATATTATCATCTAGAATAGAGGGATTTTCATTTCTGCTCTAGATTTTCTATCATCTAGAATAGAGGGATTTTCATTTCTGCTCTAGATTTTCTCTTTCCTTAGGTATGTCCTATACCACACTATTGTATCCTTTTTACAGAGATTTTGCATCGAATTCTCTGCTTCTTGAATAGAAAATAATGTTGACAGCATCCATACTTTGTGATTGCATCTCCTTTCTATGAGTTATGGCTTACTCTCTGTAGTTGAGTTTGTTTAACATTGGCTTTATCTCAGTAAATGAAATGTAATCTTACCTTTCTACAGTTCACCTTTTGCCACCATAATCATTTAATGATTTTCATTTTGGCTTCACATTATAGAATTAGAATCAACAATTAGAACTATATGCTTATCTTTTCCTTTTTTGATCCCTTGGCTTTTTTCATGAAACATGAATTTTCTCACATATAAATTTTTTTACAATCAAAATTGTTAAACCTGCTAGAACTTTGTGGACAAACAACTAATAAAATATTAAACCTACAGACTTTTGTTTAGAATGTTAATTGTGATATAATATAATAAATAATAATTAGTGTTGCTCTATTGTTATCCTTTTCGAAGGCAATTGCTGTATTTGTACCATATGTATAGCAACTTGGCTTTGCTGCCAAGTCAATATAACTCCTTTTTATCTGGCAAACAAATATATTTTCTTACATAAGCCAATCTTGTTAAACCATTTACCAAATAATGGATCTAATAGAGAGTGAAGGCAGTTGATCAAAGAATTAAAACCTTCTCGGATCAAACCTACAGTGGTAGCACATCATAATAGTTGCTGTTTGCTGTTAGTAAATCATTGTTTCTGAACCAGTTATAGGGAAATGAGATTAAGGAAGTTTGACTATATTTTCTTTCTTTGCAATGAAAGAAATACACACAAATTTGAATGCCAGACTGTAGTAAGGTTGAATAAACTTTCTCTGTTTGCCTTATGCAGGGATTATTTGGCATAGAAGACATGCCCACAAGTGTGAGTAATGTGGCTTCCAGTGTGATCGACCTGAGTAGTGACGAGGAGGATTCACTTCAGGAGAAAACTCCAACAGAAATACAATTGCAATCGTCTATAGGAATTTTAAAAAACGAATGCTCTGAAAATTTGTGTAATACACAATTAGAACAGCCAATTTGTACCCAGACAGTTCAAGATGCTGCATTTTCAAGATCAGCTCGTCATGAATTCGACTGGTATTTCAAAGATACCAAACCTAACCTTGACAATAGGATTCAAAGAACTCTGTCATCTGTATCTTTAGCTAATGAACAACATGAAAGTGGATTGGAGCAGGATGGATCGAGGCAATCTAATGGCATTACATATTCTGCTCTTGGTTCGCCATCTCATCATGAAAGCTCTGCACAGCAAGCTTTTAGTGCAAGAGATATTCAGCAGATATTAAATCAGCAGGGAAGGCAGACCTTGCCAACATCTTCATCAAGGTCAAATTGTCTGGGCCAGCCAGGCCAGGAAATTCAAAACAGCACTGATACACTTGGAATAAATCACAGTGTGCAAGTAAACCATGAAAACACAAGAAATGTTGGAAGTATGCCTGCAGTTAGTTCTTCCATGTCAAATCAATCTCGTCATGTTTCTTCAAAGAGCAGTTTTCACCAATTTTGGAAAGCAGGAAGTTATGATGTTCGATATCCACAAAAAGAATCCATACCAGGTCCTTCTATACTTTTGGAAAATTTGCATGTTGCATATCTTTTTTATTATGAAAATATTGTCCTAGAAATTAGATATTAATTATCATACAGTTATCTGTTTTCTTATCTTCTGTGATCTTCGAACTAAGAATGTTGAGGTTCTAAGGAATGTCATGCATCTTTAGCACTGTTTCTGTGAAGCAATTTACATGATTCTATAGTAATCAGTTATGGCATGGATTTGGTACGTTCTTGCTAATGTGATGGAGTTAGACAACTTTAGATACTTTAATAATACTGACAATTATTTTCTTCTTTATGCAGGTGGAATGTTTCATGTTCGTGTACATCCGAAGTTCCTTCATTCTAATGCGACCTCCCATAAATGGGCATTTGGAGGTTTGCTTCTTATGCCACTCTTTCGAATGATAAATAATGTCTATTGACACTCTCTTTCCTTACGGTCATCTGTAGATCATTTTTTATTTATATTAGGATCCACTGCTTGAACTGTAACGTTCAATTTTTCAGTCAAGAGATTATCTTAGCCTTATTGAATAGTATGTTGTGAGATATTTTCTCCAAAGCTCTGTTCTTATGTTATAAAATAATATTTTCTGTGAAGACAAATCAATTAATGTCAGAAGTTATAGGAAATGATGAATCTATTGTTGTTGAAATAAAATATTGTTGTCTAAATAAAATAGTGAAATATAAATACAAGATATAGAACTGTTTGGAAATTGAAAATTCCAAAGTTACCCTTTTTGACTTATCTTAATTATGATGCCCTGAAAAGGCAAGGCATATTAGAAGATTCCTTTGTATAAGAAACTATACAAAATGAGTGACTGAATGACAGGAAAATTTAAAATGGGAAAAAGAAAAATAAACAAAATGCTATGGCTATTTTACATGCTTATCATTATCTTCAAGGATGAAATATATGTTGAAGTTTGTCAATGCACAGTTGAATGATTTATTCCTCCTAATCAGCAAAGTTGTAATCTCAAACTGCCACTTTTACCATATAATCTATGTGTCACTTGCACAAGGCCTAGTATTTCTATTTAGTGGTACCATTGAATGTGTAATGCATCCACCCAAAATGGGGTTCCCTGATGTTAATTCACACAACAAGGGTACCTTTTATCTAGACACAACATTATTAAAAATTATAGTATAAAAACTTGTGGATTACTTGTGAGTTGAAATAGAAAATGAGAAAACTGCCTATAAAGGCAAGTCTTGATGAGTTTTTCTGAGTTTGAGCAAAATGGGTTCTGCTGAGTTTTGCTGAGATGCGATTTTTTAAATTATAACATGAATTATTGAAAATTTAAGAAAGGTAATCATAAAGCACAACAGGTGCTCTTCCCATCATTCAACATATTCATTCATCTCAGCATAACAATCAAATTCTCTTAGTCATAATGTACATGTATAATTTATTTCTAAATGCATTGTACATAGTTTTTTTACAAATCAAAAAATTATAAAAAAAAATGTAACAACCGAATAAATCATTCCTAATAATTTTTTAACACTTTTAGAAGAACAAGCTACATGTACACAATAGGACATAGCATAACACTTCACTCCATAAGCCATCCAAAGAATAATTTTGTATCTGAAGAGGGATGGCTCACTATACAGCCATACGGCATCATAAAGTGGTCAACCCTACCATCACCAAGTCTAAGGGGATCTAAGAAATCACAATGCTCTCATTTCACTCTTCCAAGGGTACATAAAAGGGTCTAATAATAATCCAACTAGAATGACACTTAGGATAGACCCAGTCATGCAAGAAGCCACCTCATAATTATGTTGGGTTTTCCCTCTTTTTGCAGCAGAAAATGCCATAACAAACAACAGAAAATTTTCCCAAAAGAAACACAAAGGCATGCCCCTGGGATGCTAACAAGGAAGGAGGATGTTTTCAGCTGCATAATTAATTAATTTCCAAGTCCGCTCATATTCTTCAACTCTTGTAGTCCTTATTCCTCCAACATCTTTCTATGGACCAGCAAGCAACTCTTCTAAGAACCCCAAGTCCAACAGGGTAATTAACACCAGGGATCAAGAAACAGCTTGTATAGGCTCCAAATCCTTCACATCCTCTTCCAAGACACTAGCATAACAGCCTGAAATCAGTAAAATCCATGAAAATTGAATGGGATACAAACTAAGAAAGAGACAAGCCACCAAGAAAGACCATGAAGAAAATCACAACAAATTTTAGAAAACAGTCCACAACCAAACCGATCCACATGAAGTGAGAAGAAAAAATGATGCAATTTGCATGGCCAAGAGGACCTAACTTAAATCCACCACTTGAAAAAAAGTGCACTTGCTCTTCTAGCTCCTCTCTCCTCCAACTCTCTTCCTTTCCAAATTTGTAATAAGTGTGTAAAAATGAAAAATTTCAGCCTATATAGAAGGAACCTCCTCCTTTGCAAGTGGAAAAGGGACATGTGCCCCTTTCCTTCCCTTTCTTGTGTGAGCCCCTTTATACAGTCTCCTAAGCTCCTAGGAGCTTACTCATGGCTAGAAAAGTCTCCCAACCAATGACCGACATAACCCCTAACTTATCCCCCTTAGGAAGCACCTTTCTAACCCTACCCACTTCTTAAAAGGGACAATAAAGTGTACTTCAACTTTTTATTTATTTTTTATTTTATTTTCTCCAACATCGGTAGCCTAGGACACAATTAATAAAGTGTGCATCTAAATGGACCCCTAAGTTCCTAACCACTAGTCCATCTAACTAACTAGTAATCACTAGCGTCTTAATTAAAAAGATAAAGGTGATTTTGGGAACAACATGTGAGACTAACATGGCAATGTGGTTTAGGGGATCCTCTTATCCCCTCTTCATTCTTTCATTGCACTTGTAATATGTGCACCCATTGCACCCATCAATACATCCAATCAAGATAACATACATATAGAATCCTCAAATAGTGATTTAGTTTGTGCATATATCTACGTATGTTATCACCAAACATGTAGAATGCATCAAAATTGGATAATAGAATAATCATATCATGAGAAAGGAGCATCAGCAGATATGATTAGTTAACTAGGATCCTATATTCTATTGATGATGATAATTGTCAATAAAGCATACTAAATCATTTGTGTTTCTTAATTACTAAGTGCAATCAGAGATAAACACAAAATAGCCTATACTCCTGGAAAACACACATTTCATCTTCATAAATATAAGATACAAGAGATGGTCTAGATGTTCAATAAATCATAGAAGTTTAGAACAACAAAAGTTTCAGTCCATAGGTCAAAATGGAGAAAACGTGGAGTGGGGCATAACATAATGAATGTCTTGGTTGACTGGTCCAACAATTCTTCTTCATCAATGTTTGTGAGGTTGGTTTGGGGATGATTTATTACTTCACTGCAATTTTTTTTTTCCACAGATAGGGCAATGGAAAGAACTATTGGGCTTGCTAGAAGGACCTAATGATGGTTGTAATGATTGATTTGAACGAATAGAAGTTTCATAGAGTTGGGGCTCTTTGAAAGTCAGATTGTAGTTGTAATGATTGATTTGAACGAATAGAAGTTGGGGCTCTTTGAAAGTCAAATTGTTGTATAGAAGTAAACTACAGATGGATCGTAGCTGTGAGTTGAGAGGATACCTACAGAATATAGTTATTAGTTCTATCAATGGTGTAATTATTAGTTATTAGTTCTATCCATGTAAATACACATTTATGTAGTCAAGCAAGCCTTTTAAGTTTTCCATTGACTCCATTCTACATCTTCTTTCAGAAGAATGGTCTATGGTATGGGTCTATGTAGATGGCATATGAATGCCTGCGAAGAGCTTATTCTTTGGAGTTCCAAATGATATATATTTTTCTTCTTACATGATATAGAAAAATTGTTCCTTACAACTATCAAGGTCATCAGATAATGGATTCTAGTTGTAACATTCTTAGAGAGAAACTTGTGCAGATGTTTCATTAATAGAAATTTTGTATTTGGAAGAAAAGAAATCAAGCCTTTTTCATGTTGTGCAAAGCAGGGGATGTTGATTATGAGATCAGTTCCAAGACAATGGGAAAGCACTCTTTGGTTCAGATTTAAATCTTTTATATTTATTATGTGTTAATTTTGACTGATATTAACTTTACTTTAAGTTTACAGTTCTGATGATCAAGTTTATTGTTCTAAAGCTTTGTTATTATCAGAAAGTCTGCCATTTCAGTGTTGTTGTATAAGATCCATAGAAAGGCCAGTCCCCAGTTAGATACTATACTGGATATTCTATTGCTTCCCTGAGAACATTTTTAGTTAATCTACATAATGCTTCTGCAGTACCATTTTCTTTTTTTGGAAATTGATTTTGAAGTATGTCACATTGTAATGAGTTGATCCATCATATTACCTTACACAGCTTTTTCCAAAGAAAATCAGGAATACAATTAAAACTCAAATTCGATGTGTTTCAACCTTTATACGATCTGTTTACATTCTGAATTTGCTATGATTCTAGAACTACATTTATCTATTATCCTGGAGGTATTCATTATGATTTCTTTTTCTCATTTCTGAAGCTAGTAATTATGCATGTTTCTTTCTTTGTACCTTCTTTTGTCAGAACTCTGACTCCCTCCTGTCAGATTAAGGGGCAAGTGTGTGATATCTATAATTTTAGAGGTGATATCTTTCCTTGTAAGGATAAATGAGAATATCACCAAGCCCAGACCGGCTCTAGGGATAAAGTGGCGCCAGTCTGGGTGTGTTATAACATGCTTTATTGTGCTGTGGGGATTTGAACTCGAGTCATTCTCTTTATGAATGCACCAATTTACGATTATACAATCAACCTTTGACTGTTGCAAAAAAGTAATGTTACTCTATTGTATGGGGCCATACAATTATCTTTTTTTCTGTTTTGGTGACTACTTTTTCTTTGTTTTTCTTCATTTTGTAGTCATGTTTATTAGATTCAAATTTTGAATAAATAATGATGTTATCAAAATAATATGTTTAAAGGTGGTTCTTCCTTGTGACGTATTTCCCACTTTGTGGCCAATTGTTGGTATCTCAATTTACCTAATCTTTAGTATATATTTTGTTGAAATTTTATTCTAATGAGTTTTAATTTTTGTTTATCATTGCAGCTATTGCAGAGCTGCTTGATAATGCAATTGATGAGGTAATGTGGATTTGTACTTTTTTTTGGTGAGATGAAATTCTGAGGCAGCTACAATCACTCGTTTGTGATAGTTACCACAGAGATGAGAGAAGTTCATAACTAATGTTTATTTTTTAAATATTTTGGTCAGTTTTGTTTGCTAAAGCATTGTCTCGATGATGACTATTTGTCAACTTGATGTATGATGTTTTGATGATACGATATTTTATATTTGAAGATTAGTGTTCTATTATTGTCTATATCAACTTGATATATGATGTTTTGATGATACGATATTTTATATTTGAAGATTAGTGTTCTATTATTGTCTATATCGTGGGTAGAAATTTCCCTATTGTGTTTCTTATTTTGGTGCAATAACATTCAGACACATCATGGTGCAACTTATGTCAAAGTGGACTGGATTTATAACCCTCGTGACTGCAATCATGCTTTACTTTTTCAGGGTGCGAACATTATTCTCAACTTGCTATCACTATTTGTACAAATTGGTATTGTATTTACTTTTATGAGCACTTACTAGTTGAAATTATCACCTTGTATTTTCTTTTGCAGATGATGGAGGGGGCATGGATCCTGATTGTATACGACAGTGCATGAACTTGGGATGTTCTATGAAGAACACAAACACTACCATAGGACAATGTAATTCCAAGGAAGATGAGCCACACCCAGCATTGCATAAAAAGCTTGAGTGTAGTTTTTGGAGGATAATCACATATCTATTAAATCAATTTAAGTGTTTATTGCATGACTAGGCATGGGCTGCTTTCATTGTTGAACTGATTTCTATCCATTTGTGTATGCAGATGGTAATGGCTTCAAAACAAGTACAATGAGATTGGGAGCAGATGCAATTGTTTTTACTCGGACAGCTTGTGGAAGGTGCTGTTTGTTTTTTATTGAAACAAGAATAATCTCAATCACATCATTGTTCTTCTTGAGATTATTCTTGCTAATATTAGACTGCTTTATGATATGTTTCTCTCCATTCACATCATTATTCTTCTTAGTCACAAATCATCACAATATTATTCTTGCTAAGGAGTACAATAATAATCACAATCACATCAGTGTAATAATAATCTGAATATTATCATTTTAGAAAGAATGCTCTCAATCACATGACTGTTCTTCTCAATCACATAAGCAATATAAGGAGGACAATGTTGTAATTGAGATGTAATAATAATCTGAATATTATCATTTTAGAAAGAATGCTCTCAATCACATAAGTAGTATAAGGACAATGTTGTAATTGAGATTATTCTTGATATGTTTCTTTCCATGTTTTTCTCTACCAAGACTATTAAAATGTTCCATAAGATGATTGAGATTATTCTTGCTAACTTGAAGCTGCCTTATGATGTTCCATTTCAATGTATTTTCTTAGTATAATTATTGTAGAAAAATCCCCCTCATTTTGTAGTCTATTGCACATTAATTTAGTGCAGTTTAGTCTTTGAGCATTCAATTCTAGTTTATTTTTAAGGGTTCGTATCCTGCACCTAGGATCATGTGTGAGAGTTTAAACATTTACTTTGAAGAAATTGAAAGCATATGTACACATCCAGATGCCATTCACATTCTTGTTTTTTTTTTTAAATACTTTTTTAGGGTTTATGATTGTAATGGTCGCATCTACAAAGTTGTCTTTAATTAATTTCTTTTGGTTGTTGAATTTTTAATTTGGCAGCTCTTCAACTCAGAGTATTGGGATCCTTTCCTACACATTCTTGAGAAAGACGAGCAAGATGACATTATAGTTCCTATGGTATAATATAATGTCAAGGTGAAATTAGAATATCTTTGTTTGAAAATTACTATTGGATTTCATGCATTGTATATGTTTTGTAGGTTGATTTTGAGCTGCCAGTGGGTCCCCAAACACCAAGAATGTTAGTTCATTATACAACAGATATTTGGACAAAAAACTTGGCAACAATCTTACAGTGGTCTCCTTATACAACAGAAATTGAACTTATGAAGCAGGTACATGATTTATTCAAATGGTTATTTTGATAATTAAAAAATGCCATCAATGTCACATAAAGGTACAGCACAGTAGTTTATTCTCAGCTTAATGACTTAATGACTTACTTGCCAAATTTATTATTATATCAAGACTTGTATTTTTACAATCTTTTGAAAATTCGATAACCTCTCTATGATCCTTGTTACCTCTTTTTGACAGTTTGATAACCTCTTTATCGGGTTTCTCCCACTTTCCCATCTGCATTGTTTATTGTTTGTGGAAATCAGTGTGCTTGGAGAAATGCTTTCCTTCTCTTTGGCCCATGTGGTCCAGCAGAATTCTGAAATTTACTTATAATGTCCATCTATTCAGCAATACAAAATTATTATAGAGAAGAAAAAACTGTGTGCCAAAATCATCTGCAGTTTCATCCGTGAGTTTCCCCTCCAAAGCCAAAAAAAAAAATCCTCTTTGAAACGAGACCACCATCAACCTAAAAAGACCTAACACACTAAAAAATAGGACTGATGCCTCAGAAAAGGTGGTAACAGAAAAACAGACCAAAAATAGGGAAATCTAAAAATATAAAAGAATCACTCCCGAGTCCCCTGCAGCAATAAGAAATCTAAAAATAGTGAAGTCTAGAGTATCTTCGGTTACATTAAAACTTATAGAAGTGTTGTGAGTTTAAGCAATCGGCCAATTCTTGTCATTGCAGACTATTTAAATACTCAACAACAATACAGAAATTGGTATACAAGAGCAATAAAAAAATAGAGTCCAGACTGAACAAATTCTTGTTGTAGCATCGTCATTATCGTGAACACACAAAGTTTAAGAATGGGTTATCTTCATTATAATGACATATGATATAAATCCCTCCAAATATTAGGCCCGACTTTATGTAACATTGGAATTATTAAATTGACCTCCTTAATGTAACATTGGAATCATTAATTGCTCTCCTTTATTCGTATCAGCCAAATAACACTTGCGAATCACCTACATCAAAACTGTTCCACCATTACGTAAAATCTTGGGTTGCAAATTCCTTCTACCAAACTCATATGCAACTGTGCCCATTTTGCATGAATATTTGCCCAATCACTAGGCTTCCTCCTCTTATTGCTAAAGAACATCCTGCAAATACCATCCATGCAACTCCCTCTTTCAGCATAGCCACTGTCATGAATCATGATCATAGGTTCAGACAGTTGTTCACCCCTCTTCAAGACGATACACCCTCTGGGTAGTGGGCACCATGTCTTCTCAATAAGGGTTGGTTTCCTGTTTCCAGCCAAGGATACATGGTCATAAAGCAAAGCTAGAGCATGCAGGCTATATAGAAACCCATAGAACACTGTGTTAAACAAAAACAAAGATAAAAGTGTCTGGTACCATATAGAAACCCTTAGAAGACTGCACAAAACAATCTTTGACCTAAATGCAAATGAAAAGATGGACCTATTATAGATTTCTCCACGCATCAGGCATTGCATGTACGCAGCAAGCTATAACTAACAGCTTAAATAAAACAAAAGTACACTGTTCAATTTTCATATGTACACTGTTCAATTTTCATTGATGTACAACAAAGGAACAATACTTAGTATTTTGTCACTAGTCTGTTGTGGTTTGAAATATTCTATGTGTGTGTGGAAATCTTAGAGTCCATATTGATTTTGTCTTTTTGTTCTTTTTATAAGTGCAGGGACTGTTAACATGGAAAATGAATGTCTATATTTTGATTCTTTCATATGTTTTGCAGTTTGAAGACATTGGACCTCATGGAACAAAAGTAATCATTTACAATCTTTGGCTTAATGATGATGGCTTTATGGAGCTTGATTTTGATACAGACAAGGAAGTATGGCCCTATACTAGTGGATCTCTATTTGATACTATGCATTTAAGTCAGTACACAATGTTATTGGCTACATCGCTGGAGAGAAAACTGCCCATATTGAATTTTCTATCCTTATTTGTTGTATATTTTTTCCTAATAATTTTCTGAAGTAACTTGTATGCACTACTGTGTCTTTCATTGCCTTTCTGATATATGAATCATTCAATTCTATTTCTGTTATTAATTTCTGTCTTGCAGTGAGATTGAGAATGTTCTTTGTTTCTCTATTCAATCTAGATTACTGCATATTCCAAATTCTTGCTATCCACTGTTGTTGGTGTTCAGGGTAAAGGCTGAAATCTGTTATTACTGTTGTCTTGGCATAAGTATAATTAACTAGTACTTTACTATGTGTTATTTCTACGTTGAATCTAGGATTCTAGACTATTCCCCGTGCTTTAAAGAGTTTCAATTTTATCTTATCCCCATATTCTAAGAAAAATTTCCATTATGAACATATGGGCTGTAAATACAAAGGAACTAAACTCTCTTTTGTCTATAATAAAGAATTATTAATAAGTCTTAAACATGTGCAGATACGAAAAAGAAGTATTCTTGGATAGAAGCTATTTGAATTGGCTATGCACTAACATGATCCATTCCTATGTCTACTAAAACTGGTAGCTACTGACTAATCTGAAATCAGACAATTATTAGACAGTATTTTCGTTTGTTGACATACCGAAGGGTTTGGTGAAAAGACCTGAAAAGACTGAAATGGAGACTAACATTTGGATGGACTGAAGTAAAACATTTTAGTATGTAAATCATAGTTCGAAATTTTAGATGCAACAAGTATTCAACTAACTTTAAAAAGTACTTAAATTCCTTAAAAATAAACATAAATTTTATGGAAAATAGAGTCACAAAATGTATCAAATGAGTCTATAAAATGTTGTAGAAGATTTTTCTATATGATTTGAATACAACATGAGTGCAATTTCAAATCATCATGCAAATACAACGATCGACCAATAAATATGACAATTTGCCTATCCATGCAAGTTACAACAATTTACAATTTCCTCTTCCTCATGTATGATCTAGTGAAAATTTGGGGTCTATTCCTTATAGTTGGCTACGAATCCACTCTCATACTGGAAGGTTGTAGCTCCACCTTGAAAATGAATGGCAATGACTTCTTTTTGCCTCAAGTTTAACATCATCTGTAATGATTGCATCCAATCCAATGTCTCCTCTTTTTGCAGCATGCTCCTTTGCTTGACTCTCAAAATCAACAATCTTGTCTTCTATAAACATGGGGGTGTCCTCATCTTGTGTAGTATGGATCAATTTCAGGGCATGCACAAAGCCAAAACTACCTTTTGGTCCCAACAAGATATAATGTGTTAGCATTAAGGCTCGGTAGTTGCCAAGCCTAGGCTTGGTCACTACTGATCCATAATGCGGTCACATTATGGCTTTATAGAAATAAAAACTTAAAGTTAAATTCTCTTTCTCTTTTATTTCAAATCTACATATATTTTTTATAATAAAAGACAATTGAGCAACCAATAAGAAAGAGTTTTAAGGTGTTAGTATGGTCAAGCAACAAGGTAGTGCAGAATTTAAGCCCATGTTAGACATACACCAGTACTATAGGCAATACTGGAAGAAAAAACAACAAATAGAGAGATAGAGAGATAGACGAGGGGAGAGGGACAAGGAAAGATAGAGATAGAGGGAGAAATAGAAAGAGATAGAGGGGGGAGAGTGAGGGGGAGATGGAGAGAGAAAGAAGAGAGATAGAGGGATGGAGAGAGGGAGAGAGGGAGAGAGGAAGGGATAAAGATAGAGGGAGACATAGAGAAGGAGATGGAGATAGAGAGGGAGAGATAGAGATAGAAATATATAGAGGGACATATAGAGAGAGATAGAGAGGACAGGAAAGAGAAAGGGGGAAGGGATATTGAGAGAGATAGGTAGAGAGAGGGAGAGATAGAGAGACATGGATAAGGAGAGATAGAGGTAGAGGAGGAGGAAGAGAGAAAGAGAGATATGGAGAGATAGAGAAAGAGAGGATAGAGAGATATAGGGAGAGTCTCTTTCTACCTATCATTTATCACTCTATCTTTATCCTCCATATATATCTCTTTGTCTCCCTTTGTCTCTCTATCCTTCCTCTATCTAGCTATCTATTTTCATCTCTCTCTCTCTCTCTCTCTCTCTCTCTCTGTCTCTCTCTCTCTCTCTCTCTCTCTCTCTCTCTCTCTCTCTCTTCATATAGTATTAAGGGCATAGATCTTCAATCAAATCATGCCACATACATCTTGAGCAAACACAATAGATTAGTATTAAACACATATCTTGATCGGCACACAATTATAAAGAAACATTGCACTTACAAGAATATGAATCACACTTAGGATCAATGAATAGGTATATGAATAGGGGAGAAGATCTCATGGTGGATATATAGTGTAGTCATAGTTAGGAGGGTCCATAAAGTGAATAGTCCAGACTGTACAACAAGAGTAAACATAATGGAAGCAACTCAATTATAGAATGCAAATGCATACTTAGTCATTTAATATATCATAGATTCAAAATACAAACATGCCAATAACATACAGGCTTACAGATCAGGGCTCAAAGGCCTAATTATCTAGTTAAAATACATGTGCAAGATATAGCTTTGAAGCACCTTACAGAACAAAATCCTAAGACTAAAAATTCATATTATGATTCACTACTTTCCTAGGAATCTATTACATGATTATATATCATCTTTAGATCATAAGATTCCCCAACATTGGCCAAATAGATTACAAATTCCAATGAAAGAGATGTAACATGTGTACATAGATAGGTCGAACCTAAACTTATGGGAATCCTCCATGAGTGAATGAATCCATGTGTGGTTCTCAGGGAAGGTTGGGCACGTCCAAAAGTATCTTGAATGATGTGTAATTTAGCTCCACAAGTCGTGAACATGCTCCCCAAGTCTTCTCCTTTAGTTGTCTGTCTAAGATTCTCTGAATGCTTTGCTCTGAGAAAAATAGTCAATCTTTTGATAGTGATATCTTTCCGAAAATTGATCCAAATGATTTGAAATTTGGATATGATGTGCATGAAGATGTCTAGATTAAGTCCATCTCTGCAAGGTTTGAAATGAAATCATGGTAAAATTGTTAGCATAATTATTATATTGTTTACCTAGTAACTACATTTGGTAGTTATATCAGTTATTATCTGCAGTTACACCTGTTTATAACTGTCAGCTACTGTTATATATTCACTTGATGTATTCGCCAATATCATCGAATAAACATTTTCTTCATTCTCTACCAATCCTCAAATGGTATTAGTGCCTTTTGGCTGGTGTCCTATTGAGCAACTAGCATGGGCAATAGAGTCCTATTGAGCAGTGAATGGACAAAGACTACTTTTGAAGACTGTTACAAGCCCCAGACAGGAAGCAAGGAAGCTGTTTAAGTTTGTAGACTATGTTTCTGTTGAAGAGTCTGAGAAGAGCGCTTGTTGAGTGAAAGCACCACTTCCACCTGCAAACCACGTTGCAGTTCAATACCGCCACTTCCACCTACAGACCACATTGTAGTTCAATACCAAAGGAGGTACTGAAGTTTCCTTCTCCTTCCATAAGGCACTTGGAGTCTGAGTTGGTGAGTAGAGGAAGACATAGTCTGAGAAAATTGAATGTCCACCGCACCCAATACCAGTAGTGTGGCCAGTAATCATGCGAATGAGCCACTTCGAGGTGGACGTGCTGTTTCAGAAAGCTCAGGCTTCTATTTTGCCCTTCTAGATGCCCTGCAAAACACCGGTAATCTCCAATTCGATGAATTGTTTAGGCAAGGATTGCTAGATTACTTTCTATTTGATGTACAATGTCAAGCAAGGAAGATTAGAGCAAAACTAGATGAAGGTTATGACGCTGATGATGAAGATGAGGTAGAACGCACACCAAAGCATCCCCATCTCACAGCATAGGCCTATCGTGCTCATCTCTGTGACACAATTTCCTCTTGAAAGTGAATGCACTGTCAAATAAAATAATAATAAATTTGTTGTCTGGATTATTTTTTTTTAAATGCCTGCCCCGAAATTGCTTCTTTCTAATGCTCAACTTTTGAAAGGGCCAAATTATACCGCATGGAAGACAAAAATGCAGACTATTCTCATTTTTGAGGAGCTATGGGGAATTATCATTGGTGACATATCCAGACCGGAAGATCCAGATGAAAGGTAGAAGTTTGACAAGGTCGATGCCAAAGCATTGATGTTGATAACACTCAACATCACCGATGAAGTTCAACCTCACATTCGGGATGCGGAAACATCAAAGGCGGCATGGGATTCTCTCTCCACAATCTACCAAGCAAAGAACCAGACGAAGATTCTCCATCTACAGTCCAAGCTACATGCACTCAATATGCAAGTTGGTGAGAAAGTTGAGGAATTCTTACGGCGGGTATTTGAACTGCGAGCTGAGCTTGTTGCACTTGGAGAAAAAGTGGAGGACAAACTACTTGTCCCAATTATGCTACGAGCACTACCATCTCAGTTCAAAATCTTTGTCACCACACTGAACATCACCAAGAAAACTGTGTCATTTGACGAATTGGTGAATTTGTTGCAGCAAGAAGAAGCCATTCAATCTATCCAAGGTGACCTTGAAGACAAGGCCCTGATCTCCAGACAATCAAAAGGTTACAAGTTTCATGGAAAGTAGCCACAGAAACAACAAGAACATCAACAGTCAAAGCCTCCAAAGGCAAATCGATGGTGTCATATCTGCAACAAGAACAATCATGACACTATCAACTGTTGGTACAATGCCTTAACAAAAGGCAATTCAAGTAAAGAAGGCTTTTCTAGTTGCAGTGATACTCAGCCATCCAAATGCCATCATCATCACAGAAGGCACAAAGGCAATGTAGCGGCCCAACAAGATGATGCATCAGAAGAAGATGAACCAGAAACAGCCAACTGCGGCACTCATCACAATCTAGTCCTTGTCTCCCAAACCTCGCAGCCCATGAGGGATATTTGGTTGATAGACTCGGGTGCCAGTAAGCATATGACAGGCAATCGCGAGCTGTTCGATGCACTAACAGAACAACCTACAGGAGATAGAGTTTGAATTGCTGACAATAAGGAGTATGTTGCAGAGGGTATAGGCAAGGTCATCATTCCTCTTGGGACAAGCCATTGTACCCTCACCAAGGTGTTATATGTTCTTGGTTTGACAACAAACCTGCTCTCAGTCAGTCAGCTTCTAAACCACAAACTAAAAGTAGAGTTCCAGGTGAAGGATGGGGTCAAGACCTATCTAATCTCAAGAGAAGGTATGATACTTGCTAGAGCATTTATGAAGGATAGACTGTTTGCATTAGATGCTGTCTCCTCCCCTCCAGTAGCTCTATTAGCCTCAACAATAGAATCTATGAGACTTTGGCACTATCGTTATGAGCACCTTTCAGTCAGCTCCTTGCATCAGCTCAGCTCCAAGCAAATGGTAAGAGGTCTTCCTCCAATTTCAAATTCATTGCCTATATGTCCTGGATGCCTTGCAGGTAAACAACACCAGGATCCGTTCGAGGCTAGTATCTTCCATGCTAAACATCGCCTTGAGTTGGTACATACCGATCTATGTGGACCCATGCCTACTTCATTTTTAGGCCATAAGTACTTCCAATTGTTCGTGGATGACTTCTCCTGAAAGACCTGGGTATATTTTCTCAAGAAGAAAGATGAAGCCTTTGCCAACTTTCAGGACTTTCACAAGCAAGTTGTCAAAGAAGCCACCCAGTCTCTTCTTGTCCTTCGGTCAGATCGAGGGGGGGAATTCACCTCCAAGGAGTTTGTGGCATACCTGAAGCATCATGGCATCAAGCAGTACCTAACTGCTCCCCATACACCCCAACAGAATGGAGTTGCAGAACGTCGTAATCAGACTGTCATGGAGATGGCTCAATGCATGCTCTCCATAGCCAAGTTGGAGGAAAGATTTTGGGCAGAAGCAGTACAGACAGTTGTATAGCTCATCAACAGGGCACCAACGAAGATCTTACAACACAAGACACTGGAAGAGGTATGGACTAGACAAAAGCCTCCAATTTCTCATCTAAGGGTGTTTGGTTGCACTGCATACATGCATGTCCCTGCCAATAGGAGAAAGAAAACTGATCCTAAGACACTTCAGTGTATATTGTTGGGATATAGTATTACATCAAAAGGTTATCGTCTCATAGATCCTGAGACAATGAAGATACATGAGAGTCGAGATCTGGTATGTGATGAATCGTCATTCGATTCCTTATCATAGAAAGAAGAGCAACAGCCTCCTACTTCTCATAAATTGCTCTCACAATCAGATGATGAGCATATGGAAGACTCTCATAGAGACAGTGAACTACAAGGAGAGTTGTATGTTGATTTGGGCCCTCTAGAACACATTACACACCAGCAACAACACAGTCAACCTCCAAAGTGGGTCCAAAGTACAATCAGGGACTCTAACTTGCACACTCTTCCAGACACTTCGTCAGGAGTCAGAACTAGGAATCAGACAAGAAATGAAGTGAATCTTGCGCTCATGAGTACTATTGTTGATAGCACTGAACCTGACACAGTTCGAGAGGCATTAAGCCAACCTCAGTGGAAGAAGGCTATGGATGCAGAGTATGATTCTTTGATGCAAAATCATACTTAGGAACTTGTCGATCTGCCTGAAGGGAAGAAACCCATTGGCTGCAAATGGATCTTCAAAACAAAGTACAAGGCAGATGGATCTATCAACAAGTACAAAGCATGACTTATAGCAAAGGGATATGCTCAATAGGAAAGCATTGATTATGAAGAGATCTTTGCACCCACTGCGAAGATCAAAACTATCAGAATGGTCTGTGTATTGGCAGCGCAGAAGGGATGGAAGCTTCAGCAGATGGATGTCAAGAGTGCTTTCTTAAATGGTGATCTCAAAGAAGAAGTGTACATGACCCAGCCAGAAGGGTTTGTTGATGAACATCATCCACACAAGGTATGTCATCTTATCAAATCTCTTTATGGCCTTAAGCAAGCTCCTAGGGCATGGTACATCAAGATTGATGGTCACCTATTATAGCATGGATTCACCCGTAGCCCCTTAGATCCTAATTTGTATATTAAGAAGGTAGGCACAGAGATTGTCATTCTAGTTTTGTATGTGGATGATCTTATTCTAACTAGCAGCTTAGATAGTCTCATTGATGATGTAAAGAATGATCTCAAGAACTCCTTCGACATGATAGATTTGGGGCTACTTCATTATTGTCTTGGCTTGGAGATATGGCAAAAGAAGAACCACATATTCATCTCCCAAATGAAATATACCAAGACACTCCTGGAAAAATATGGAATGGTCAACTGTAAGCCAATTTCCACTCCAATGGAGAAAGGTTTGCAACTATCCCATTTCTAGGATTCACCTCAAGTAGATGTCACTCTCTATAGGTAGCTGGTTGGGAGTCTTATCTACTTGACCTACACCAAACTAGACTTGTGTTTTGCTGTAAGCTATCTCGCTAGATTTATGCAGGAGCCAAAGAAGTGTCATTGGGTTGCAGCAAAGCATGTGTTGAGATATTTCCGAGGCACAGTTGATTATGGTCTGGAATATAAGAAGAACACCCAGTTCTTCTTACAGGGATATACAGACTCAGATTATGTAGGATCTATAGATGACAGGAAATCCACCTCAGGCTATGTTTTTCATCTTGGATCTGGGCCAATTTCATGGGTTAGTAAGAAGCAAACTATTGTTGCTCTTTCATCCACTGAAGCTGAATATCGCGCCGCACAAGGAGTTGTGTGCGAAGCGATTTGGTTACGTCGCATTCTGGCAGATATGGACATTCCTAAAGAAAAGTCACTAGTTCTTCATTGCGACAATCAGGGTGTGTTAAAACTTGTGAAGAATCCAGTTTTCCATGAGCGCACTAAGCATATTGAGGTCGAGTGTCATTACATTCAGGATCAAGTTTTAAACCACCACATCCAGCTCCAGTACTGCCCTACCGCCTCTCAGATAGCAGACATGTTCACCAAATCTCTTGGTAGGATCAAATTTGAACTGTTTAGAGGGTACTGTTGGTGATTCTTTTGATGCAATCATAACAATAAGTTAAAATTCACATATAATGAACTGAAACTATACTTGAAAGATAAGAAGGAATCGTTCAAGATTCACTTAATCCCAAGTCTACAATGGTTCTGTTGGTCAAGTTCAGTTGGTCAATGTGAAGCTGTAATGTTCAAGGGGCCTTATGTAGTTTAGGGTTTCTTTTTGGTTTACTGGACTCAAATTATGCAAAAGATCATAGATATCAACAAGTGTTTTGTTCATTTGCATACAAGTATTACTATGTTATAAAGATGTGAATGAATTTTCTGGGTTATTGCAGCTTTTCTCTTTATATATTTATGAAAACCTATCTACTTTTAACTCTGTTGTTTATGCTTCTTCAAATATGAGACAAATTTCCTTCAAATTTCTATGTTTTAAGCTAAGTATTTTCAGATGGGTTGGGAAAAGTTAGAAAGATCTAATCTAAACATCATTTAAATCTACCAAAGGATCTAATTGTTCTGTTATGCACTATGTAAATCATACAACAATTTGATCAAATCCACAATAAAAACCTTAAATGTAAGTTCTGAGCATTTTCACAAACATACATTTAAAATTGTAAGCTCTCAAAGAAAATATTTCAAAACACAAAGAAGAGTAGGAGAACACTTAGACGATAGATGCAGAACTCCAGATTCTATTGTATTAGAAACAAATAGTCATACATGATTTACAATGTTGGAATGACTCTTAGTTTCATTGATCAAACTACAGAGAACTTACAAGCTTTACATATATAGTAAGGAAGCTAGACATTCCACACACTCCTTACTGCAGACACAGGCGACCTCCTTCTTCTACTTCTAAACTAAAAGGTCCCTCTATTCTAAATGCTACTTCTACAAATTCCTGCTGCTACAAATCTCTATGTAGCCCCTGTGTAAGTATTTACAATGTATTAAGGCACAATATATAGACTTTCTAATTGTCCTCAATACATCTCAAAAGCCTAATGGTTAAGCAATGGTTCAAACCCTAGGTTACAACATTAAATGGTGCAGAACCAATTTCTCAAAAATATCTCTAAATATGTGTCAAATCTGGGCAAAAATATGCCCCTTTCTAAAACCCTAGCAGTTCAGAAGTAAATTTTGCAACCTACTGGTCATTACATTTTATCTACATTTTGGGTCTTCTCATTGATGTCCCTTGACTTTCTGCACTTCATCCTTATCTTCTCTTTGCTTCTAAAATCTGATTCTCCCCCCAGGACGTCATTGCCATTAAGTTTCAGCTTCTTCCTCAGCTGCAAACCTACAAAAATAGACCAGCAATAAGTATCATTGATTATTAAACAATGAGAAACAAAATACCTATTAGATCCAAGTGGGGCTGAGCCAAAATCGCGACTATAAGGTCAAAATCTACAAAAAAATGCATTCATACTGTGCAACTATGTCAAAAACTTACCGGGTCAACCATCGCAGACCAAAAATGATGCATACGCAGGGTCAAAATGTGTCGAAAACTATATAAAAACCCTAAAGAACCTATCGCTAAATGTTTCCCGCCTATCGGTGCCAAAAAATCTTATCGGCGGGCCCTAAAAACTGCCCACCAACTTCCTATGTCTGGCCGAAAAATGGCCCTTTATATTCCTTTATTAGAAACGGTGCCCTCAGACAGTGACACGTGGCACGTTCTGCATGAGGGGCTTATGAAACTGTTGCTTTGTGTAGAAGGCGACGCGTGGTAGCTTTCGCAAGACTCTTAAGATACTAAAAAATTGTTGCCGAACTGCCCCAGGGACACCTTGATTACCTTTTGAAACTCTTACTCCCGCGCGAGACACATGTCACGACCCCCGCGCTCCGTTTAAAATCTAAAGGGGCTGTTGAAACTACTACGGAATGCGACACTTGTCACGTTCTGCCCTCCCGTAAAAAAAAGTTGAGACACTTAGAAACCTTTGCTAGGACCTGCGAAGCCTACGGGAGATGACACTTGTCAGCCTCCGCACCGCTGTGAGGGACTTTCAAAACTTATGAACCTCTCGTGAAAAGTGACACTTATCACTCTCCGTGCGTCTGTTGCAACTCTTAGAAATTATCGGGGCACTTTTGAAACTGTTGGTGGAAGGCGCCACGTGGCGTCTTCTGCGTAGTTGCTTGAAACTTTAAGGGGCAGGGTGGGTCATACTTGGGAGTGTGACACTTGTTACACTCCGCGAGGCCTGAAAACTTGTTTGAAACTGCTGTGAAACTTTTTGAAATCATCGCGGAAGGTGCCACGTGGCATCTTCCGTGCAACTCTTTGAAACACCTTAGAAACTTTTAAGAAACATTTGAAAGGACCTGCGAAGAGTGACACATGTCACGCTCTGTGCTACTCATGAAACTTTAAGGAACTTTTCGAAGGGACCCTGTGGAGAGTGACACTTGGCGTGCTTAGTGAAGGCATTGAAACTACTTAGAAATAGTCGAAGGGACTCTTGAAGGACCGGCAGAGGTTGACAAATGTCACACTCTGCGCTGCCCTTTGTAACTATTAGAAACTTTTTGAAACTATAAGGAAACTTTAAGGAAACCTGCGGAGAGCGACACTTGTCACTTTCCGCATTATTCTTGAAACATATGGGACTCTTCACACGGCTGTTGAAACTTTTAAGGGACTACTGTGGAAGGCGCCACGTGGCGTCTTCCGCACATCATTGAAACTGTTCAGAAACTTTTGAAGCCCGCAGATTTTTTTTAAAATTTTAAAGGGGCTATTGTGGATGGTGACAAATGGCACCTTCTGCACTATCTGTTGAAACATTTAGAAACTATTTAGAAATTTTAGTGGCCTACAGATGGTTTTAAGTCTTTAAAGGGGATCACTGCGGAAGGTGACAAGTGGCACCTTCCGCGCTATCTTGAAATTGTTAAGAAACAATAAGAAACTATTCGGGGCTCAACGTTGGTCTTTTTGCAACGCTATGAGACTCATGCGGAGTGTGACACGTGGCATGCTCCATGTAGCTATTTGAAACTTTAAGGAACATTTAACGAAACATTTGAAACCTTGCACTGTTTAAACCTCTGTAGTGCATTTTACCAAAATGGGCATACCTTGCAAAATATGGTGAATTTTTTGATGATTCAAAAAGAAACCCTGGCTTATTTTTGACAAGGAATCTAACCATACCATGCACTGGCACTCAAAATGCATTTTCTCACTAATTTTATCAAGGTTTGCAAATTTCACTCTCTTTTCCCTTACCACCAAGGACAGACCCACAAAAACAGAAGCAAAAAGCAAAGCCACAGCAGAGGTCCCTATTTTGCTAAGGAGAAAAATGGGGCATGTTGTGAACATCACAACAACTAGCAACCAAACAAAACAACCAAATTCAAGGCATTCAAGAAAACTAGATGAAATAAATGCATAACTTCCGACTATGCATCTTGCAAATTATTATTCAACTTGAGACCTAAGGCATTCAATAAGGGTGCATGAATTTTCATTTTTAGTTTAATTGTGTGCACGTGATTAATAAGCCTCATCTTGAAGATCGGTTGAACAAACTAGTGACTGACATTAGCCTACATAGGTGAGGATATTCCCTCATAGCCGACCGGATAGAGCCTTGCTACCAGCGAGCATCTATAGCCCCAGTAGAGTTACTTAGATGGCTTAATCTGGATTTTTAGTATAATCTGCTTTATTTATTTATTTATTTTATTTTATTTTCTGATTTTGAAAGAGATTTCATAAGATATAGCAATTTGTAGCTTCATGATGCAAGGAGTGGACACTTGCTGAAATTAAGCTAAGAATTGTAATGGTAGCAAGGGTGACCTCTGATTTTTCACCTAATATCTACACTGATAGGTTCAACAAACCCAAGGATTTTAGGTGTGTCATTGTGAGAAACTTGCCTTGAATTCTCAATCACATTTATTGAATACGAAATTTTAGAAGATAAATAAAACTCTACATTCATGACAGTCACAACAAGTTATGTGTAAATTGCAAATGATTAACTTGAATATCCTAAATTTACATTGTTTTCAATGGTTGCTAGGCTTCTCCTTAATACTCTAAAGTAAAATAAAGATCCCTGCTGAGGAGACAACAAACAAACCAACCAAACAGGCTGTACAAAAAGCAAAAAATAGAAAAAAACTATACAAACAAGCTGTACAAACAACAAACAGAAAACAAAACTATACAAACAGCCAACCCTAAAAAAGAAAATAGCAAAAGAAGAACCAGACATTACTTACACTATATTACACCAAAACGGACTGCCCTTTACCTCAGGCCTGGAAGTAGTGTTTCAGATGTTGGCCATTAACTGGCAATGGCACCTCTTCTCAAGTCAAGGTCTTAAGTCTAAATGTATTGTCTCCTATTATTTCTGAGACTTGTAATGGACCTAGCCATAGTTTATCAAATTTTCCATGGCTTCCTTTCTTTTCATGTGCTTTGTCCCAGCACATCACTAAGTCTGATATCCTAAATGTTTTGACTCTTGCCCTTTTATCAAACCACCTCTTAACAACTGCTTGGTGTTTGGCAAACTTCTCAATGGCTTGACCTCTTTTCTTGTCTAATTGTAGCATTTGTACTATTCTGGCTTCCCTATGGTCATCGAAGCCTAGATACTCATTGGTAAACTTCCAGGTTGGTATTCTCAGATTTACTGGAAGTATGGGATCAGCCCCATAAACTAAATGATAAGGTGTGCTACCTAAAGCTATCTTAAACTTGGTCCTATCTACCCATAATGCATATCTTAACAGGGTATTCCACTCTCTAGGACTCTTTGCAATCAACCTTTTGATTATGTCTAACAAAATTTTGTTCGTTGATTCAGCCAATCCATTACCTTGAGGGTAATAATTTGAAGAAAACCTTAAAATGATCCTATATTCAAATGCCCATTTAGAAAACTTTAAAGAAGAGAAAGCAGGGCCATTATCACATACCAATGAATAGGGAGTTCCAAACCTGGTGATGATGTTTTCTTCAAGAAACTTGATAACTACCTTAGTTGTGGAGAATTTGCAGTAGGTAGCCTTAGTCCACCTTGTACAATAGTCTGTTACCATCAGTATAAATTTGTGTCCTGCAGAAGATGGGGGATTGATGACTACAATAAAATCCAAGCCCCACTGTGCAAACGGTCTTGATTCAATCACAGGATGTAGTGGATTGGCCTGATTTCTCCCTTTATCTACTGTAGTCTGACAGGTGTGGCAACTTCTGATGTGACTCTCAGTATCTTTGAACATCGTGGGCCAGTAATAGCCTGCTCTCAGTATTTTGTGGGTCGTAGCTAGATCAGAACCATGGCCGGTTCCGTACTTGTCATGTAGTTCTATCAACACTTTATCTGCTTCAGCTCTATTTAGGCATCTCAGATAAATTCCATTGTGGTTCTTCCTAAATAGAAGACCTCCTTGCACCATATATTTCTGTGCTTTAATCTTCAAAGCTCTCCTCTGAGAAGCTTTCATCCTGTTTGGGTACTTGCCAGCTATCAAGAAGGTGTTTAAATCATCATACCAGTCTGATGCATTCTGGGAATTCAATACGTACTGCTATTTTATCAAATCTGGATCTGTATTTGCTATTGTTTGCACCAACGCTTACCCTCTGACCAGCTTCATGGGAATGATTTCCATGTCAAACTTCTGCAACGTGGTGATCCACTTGGCTCTTTTTTCTCCAGGTTCATTCTGCATCAGCAACATTTTTACTGCTACGTCTGGCACTATGGCTTTGACCTGGCTGCGCAGAATGTAGTGTCTAAATTTTTTCACAGCCCTCATTAATGCAAATGCTTGCCTCTTGGTGTTTAGATACCTTAGCTGTGCATCCTTCAAAGGTGCACTCATAAATGTGATGGGCCTTTCTTCATTGTTTTCACCTTTCTGTGTCAAGGCAGCAGCGACTGAATGAGAAGATGCAAAGGAGTAGATGTAAAACAGGCTTGTGTAGTCTGGACTTGCCAATACAAGAGCATTAGAAATTGCCTCCTTGATATCTTCAAATGCAGCCCTAGCCACAGGCGCCCATTCCATCTGCGCATCCTTCTTCAACATGGCATTTAACAGCTGCACGATCTCTACAAAACCTGTGATAAACTTCCGAACAAAGTTAATTTTACCAAAAAATGATTTCAACTCTTTCCTACTGTTTGGTATTTGTAAATTTTTTATGGATTCTATTCTATCCGGATCAATTGAAATTCCATCTTCAGAAATGACATGGCCTAATAATTTACCTTCAGTTACGCTAAATATACACTTCTTAGGATTAAGGGAAATCCCATACCTTTCACATTGCTTGAGTATTTTCCTAAGATCTTCAGCGTGAGTGGATGCATCCTTGGAATATACAGTCAAATCATCCATATACATAACAATGCACTTACTTGATAATCCACGGAATGCAATGTCTATGGCTCTCTGAAAAGTGGCACCTGCATTGATCAGAGCAAAAGGCATTCTTCTATATGCATAATTTCCCCATTTACAAGTGAAGGTGGTTTTCAGCCTATCTTCTCTATCAATTAAGACCTGGTTATAACCTGAAAAACCATCTAAAAAAGACATCATCTTTGCCCCATTTATTGCTTGCAGCACTTCATCTATCGGAGGTAGAGGATAATTATCCTTTTCAGATGCTTTGTTTAAATTTCTAAAGTCTACGCATAACTTGATGTCTCCATTTTTCTTCCTCACTGGTACTAAGTTAGCTACCCAGACTGAATGTCTGACTGGGAAAATTATTCCAGCAGATAGCAATTTTTTAACTTCCTCAAAGATTAAAGGCTCCAAAATGGCATTCACAGGCCTTTGTTTCTGCCTAAATGGCTTAACCTCTGGTCTTAAAGGTATTATGTGAGTTATGATGGACTCATCAAATGTTTTCAAGTCTTCATACGTCCATGCTATTACGTGTTTATAATCTTTCAGAGCGTCTAAAACCTCTTTTCTAATCTTCTCAGAGCAAGCCTTTCTGAGTAGTACATTTTGTGGATTTTGCTTTATCCCTAAGTTATGTAAATTGCACTTACCCCCTTCTGTTTTAAGCAAGTCCTTCTGTCTCATTACTTCATTGAAGTCAAAGATATGTTCTAATTCAATTACTCCTTTGGGTAAGAAGTTGCTCTTCAAGTTGATTATATCCTCTCCGTCCCATGTTATTTCAGGCATTTCTTTCTCATCAATGATTTGAGCCTCAAATGCCTCATTACAAGTCAGAAAATCAATAATTTGCTGATCCCCCCCAAATACCTGAAAGTGTGTAACGTTGTCTGGGATACTGGGCACATTAACTAGCTCAAGAGCAAATTGTCTCAATCCTGATAGTGTCAATGGTTCTAATGTGCTAGCAGCAACTGCTAGTGCATCTGGCCTGTGGTTCAGCTCTCTAGGGATATGCTCTAAGTTGAAAGCATCAAACGCATCTATTAAACCCCATACTCTGTGTCTGTAACTAATCATTTTCTTGTAATTGAAGGCATATAGTTTCCTCACTTGTCTGACTACTAATTCAGAGTCTGAAAATACTCTAATCATTTTCACCCTTTTCTTGATGGCCATGACAAGTCCTAAAATTAGGGCCTCATATTCAGCAATTGTTAGTACAGGAAAATTGTAATCTATATGCTACCAGATGTGATTTACCTTGAGGATCTATGAGTTCAACACCTGCACCCGCACCCTATTTTGATTTGGACCCATCACATTTTAACATCCACATGCCATCTTTACTTTTCTGACCTTTTATCTTGGCATGCTTTGTCTCTTTTATTGCCTGCGGGGTGTTGTCCTATTTATTCATGGGTTTTTCTGTTTGGTTAACTTGCATATGTGTGTTTTTAGTTTGCAACTCAGAAAGACAACTACCCTTGTCCTTTATTTCTTCTCCTAAATCTGGAATCAGGGCATCTACATCATCCTGAACGTATTTCTGTGTTGGATCGGGATTCTCATTTTCCTCTTGTAACTCTACCCTTCCTATGCATTTTTTGTATTCATATTCAATGATGTCTTTGCATATTTCACAACTCTCCTCAGAATGTTGCCTATCATGTACTCTACACCTATTTTTATACAATTTACATTGGACCGGCAGATTATGTTTAACGCACTCTTCCACTTCTTGTCTAATGGCATGACCAAATTTGTCTAGTGCATTGTTTTCTTCATCTGAAGAATTTCCATCAGACTCAATGAATAATGCTATCCTATTGCTGATACATTTTTTTCTAATGTTTAACATCATGATCTCTTCAATCTGCACCCCATTGTTGGTAATTCTATAGACACCAGGTTCAACAGTAGCATATAGTATTTCATTAGTTCAATTATACTCTATTATCATATTTTTCATCCTAGGCTCTGCCTCTATTCTAATCTGGTTTGGGACACCTCTCCAAGGTAGCCACATATGAGAAAAGTCAGTGGCCATATATCCATTTAATGTCTTGGACCAATCCCTATTCAACAACATTCCATAATTTACGGGTATATCCACTACTTGAATATCAATGATTTGGCTTACCCTAGGGTCTGAAGCTAATTGCATTTGAATGCTCATGAGTTCTCCTATCATGCTAACCTCAGTCTTATCTAATTATGTGACAACCTTGGCAGATTTGGTGGGAGTTAGCCCAAGAGTTTTACATATTCCTAAGGGCATTACGTTGGTTGAGGCACCAGAGTCTACCATGCAATTGTGTATATTCTTCCCACACAATCTAACAGTTAACAAGAAAGGGGGAGTATCCCTCTTATCCGCATGTATTACTACATTTGTATTAGAAGGGTGCTCAACTTTCTTATTTTTCTCTTTAGGCAGTGGATCTCTATTAGGAACAGTTATATCAGCAGAAACCTCATCTGTCATGGATGTATCTAGAGATTTTATAAAAGCATTTCTGATCCCTGGGGTCTTCAATAATTTATTTAGAGGTATACTGACCTTAATTTTCTTTATTTCCTCTGACAAGTAACTTATTAATCTTGTTGTCTCTATTGTTTCAGTTTTACTTGTTTGATCCTTTTGTACTGTTGTTCTGCTATTTGTGTGCTAATTAGCTTTAAGTATGGTAGGATTGTTGCTGGCATTCTGATCTGGGGGTGTATTGAAGTTATTCAGAGGAATGGAAGTGGTAAAAGGTCCTCCTAGCCTAGGGTTGTTCCTCAAATTGAGGTATGGTTTTTATTTGTCTGTTGAAAGGCCTACACCTCTTCTGTTTCAGTTAATACCTCATTTTCAGATTCAAAGGGAAACTGAAAAGCATTTAACACAAAGGCTGATTCAGGATAAAGATTTTCACAACAGTATGGTCCATCTTCTAGCACTTCATCCCCTTTCTCCTCTATAGTTGCAAAGGTAAATGTTTCTAAGACTAATGTTGTGTCATATCCTGAGGGTACTACCTCATTACCCTTGGGAATGAGAAATTCAAAGGTAGGAGGCTGGACATCTATTTTAAAAATGCTGGCTGCTAAGTGGAACTGTGGGCAGTCGTGCTCAGCATGGGCATTGGTATTGTGAAATCTGCACCAATTTTTGGGTGCTGTACTGGCCATTTGGATGCCAGCCATTTGTTTTGCATCATGATTATCTATGTTCTCAAAAGGAGAAGCCAGAGTACCATTGTTGGGCCCAGTGTTCCATGTCTTGGGTGGCCTAGGTTGATTCTGATTTCTATTATTATTGCCCCAGGTCCTATTATCTATCACTGGCCCTCTATTTTGCATTGGTTGCCCCTGGTTGGGGCCTTGATGTTGATTATAGTTTTGGTTCTGATTGTACTACTGATTTTGATTGAAACTATAGTTCATGTTTTGGCCTTGGTTGTGATTTTGATGTTGATTGTAGTTTTGGTTGCCTCTTCCATAGAGGTTCTCGTTTCTTAGTTGTGTCACTTCGGTGGTTAACCTTTTCAAATGTGTAGTGAGATCTTTGATTTCTTCCCTTTCCTCCTATGCTTTTGCCACAGTTGTATCCCTAGGAGGTTGGAAGAAAGGCTGACCATTATTTTGACTGTTATTGGAAGTGCTACCCATGTAAGGAGTTATAGCTTGGATTGGGGTAGGACTATACACAGGTGTGTAAGAAGGAACCGGATTTAATAATGGAGTGTGATGCATAGGGGCTCCATTCCATGGTTGTGCCTGATTCTGCACCCCAAAATTCCCTCCATTAACAAATAGGCTATAAGTTGTATGCCTCATCTCTTGGTTCACTAAGGCTGCCTCTTTGTAGGCTTTGGATATTGAATCTATGTCAGGTTTTCTTTTGACAAACATGGCAGTTAGAGGATCCAAGGCTGCATAGTACATAGCCAACAAGGGATCATCATCCATGGTATAAGGGGCTACTAGCCTAGAGTAGGCCTTTTGAAATCTATCATTGAAATTATCAATCAGCTCTCTCTCACCTCGTTTTATAGCAGCCAATTTGTGATACAAAGCGCAAGGGTCAATGGGTCCTCTAAATCTTGACAGAAATGCTTCTTCCATAAGTGACCACGAAGAAATGTAACCATTGGGTAAGTTTACATACCAGTTAGAGGCTTGTAAATTAAAGGTGTAGGGAAACAATCTACACACAACATCCTCGTGGTCTAACATAGCCCTAAAACATGCTTCCTTAAATATTCTAATATGATCCTCTGGATCCTGATGTAACTAGTACTTGGGACATATCTTTTCTAGATTTTTGGGCATCTCATGATAATCATTGAAGAATATGGGAGAATGAACATTGAAATAAGCCATTGCAGGTGTTTGAGCTTGACTTGAACTTGTAGAAATACCTGGATTGATTGGTGGGATAGGATTTCTAGGAGGATTAGGGCCTACAGGAGTGCTTGAATCAAGATTTAAAGATCTGAATAGTGATCTGTCAGGACTCACAATACTATGGATGTTAAAAGGTGACTCAGGAGGTGTTCCAGATGAACTCCCTGCCTGTGATATTTTAGGATTCCAAATCAAAGGGCTCTTACTTCACCTTATATCAGGTAGTTGCACAAATATATCTCCTGAACTGGATCTAGACCTAGTCACTCTATCACTGTTATTAGCCAGTTTGAAACAAACCCTAACTCAAATCAGGCCCTCCTTCTAGCACCAGAAAACTGTTGGTAATTGTTTTGATGCAATCATAACAATAAGTTAAAATTCACATATAATGAACTAAAACTATACTTGAAAGATAAGAAGGAATCATTCAAGATTCAATTAATCCCAAGTCTACAATGGTTCTGTTGGTCAAGTTCAGTTGGTCAATGTGAAGCTATAATGTTCAAGGGGCCTTACATAGTTTAGGGTTTCTTTTTGGTTTACTGGACTCAGATTATGCAAAAGATCATAGATATCAACAAGTGTTTTGTTCATTTGCATACAAGTATTACTATGTTATAAAGCTGTGAATGAGTTTTCTAGGTTATTGCAGCTTTCCTCTTTATATATTTATGAAAACCTATCTACTTTTAACTCTGTTGTTTATGCTTCTTCAAATATGAGACAAATTTCCTTCAAATTTCTACGTTTTAAGCTAAGTATTTTCAGATGGGTTGGGAAAAGTTAGAAAGACCTAATCTAAACATCATTTAAATCTACCAAAGGATCTAATTGTTCTGCTATGCACTATGTAAATCATACAACAATTTTATCAAATCCATAGTAAAAACCTTAAATGTAAGTTCTGAGCATTTTCATAAACATACATTTAAAATTGCATGCTCTTAAAGAAAATATTTTAAAACACAAAGAAGAGCAGGAGAACACTCAGAAGATAGATGCAGAACTCTAGATTCTATTGTATTAGAAACAAACAGTCATACATGATTTACAATGTTGGAATGACTCTTAGTTTCATTGATCAAACTACAGAGAACTTACAAGCTTTACAGATATAGTAAGGAAGCCAGACATTCCACGCACTCCTTACTGCAGACATAGGCGGCCTCCTTCCTCTACTTCTAAACTAAAAGGTCCCTCTATTCTAAATGTTACTTCTACAAATTCCTGCTGCTACAAATCTCTATGTAGCCCCTGTGTAAGTATTTGCAATGTATTAAGGCACAATATATAGACTTTCTAATTGTCCTCAATACATCCCAAAAGCCTAATGGTTAAGCAATGGTTCAAACCCTAGGTTATAGCATTAAATGGTGCAGAACCAGTTTCACAAAAATATCTTTAAATATGTGTCAAATCCGGGTGAAAATATGCCCCTTTCTTAAACCCTAGCAGTTCAGAAGTAAATTCTGCAACCTACTTGTCATTACATTTTATCTGCATTTTGGGTCTTCTCATTGATGTTCCTTGACTTTCTGCACTTCATCCTTATCTTCTCTTTGCTTCTAAAATCTAATTCTCCCCCCAGGATGTCATTGCCATTAAGTTTCAGCTTCTTCCTTAGCTACAAACCTGCAAAAATAGACCAGCAATAAGTACCATTGATTATTAAACAATGAGAAACAAAATACCGATCCAAGTGGGGCTGAGCCAAAATCGTGACTATTGGGTCAAAATCTGCAAAAAAAACCGTTCATATTGTGCAACTGTGTCAAAAACTTACTGGGTCAACCATCACGGACCAAAAATGATGCATATGCAGGGTCAAAATGTGTTGAAAACTATATAAAAACCCTAAAGAACCTATTACTAAACGTTTCCTGCCTATCGGCGCCAAAAAACCTTATCGGCGGGCCCTAAAAACTGCCCACCGACTTCCTGTGTCTGGCCGAAAAATGGCCCTTTATATTCCTTTATTAGAAACGGTGCCCTCAGAGAGTGACATGTGGCGCGTTCCGCGCGAGGGGCTTATGAAACTATTGCTTTGTGCGGAAGGCGATGCATGATAGCTTCCACAGGACTCTTAAGATACTAAAAAATTGTTGCAAAACTGCCCCAGGGACACCTTGATTGCCTTTTGAAACTCTTACTCCCGCGCGAAACATGTGTTGTGACCCGCGCTCCATTTAAAATCTAAAGGGGCTGTTGAAACTACTGCGGAATGTGACACTTCTCACGTTCTGTGCTCCCGTAAAAAAAAGTTCAGACACTTAGAAACTTTTGTTGGGACCTGCGAACCCTGTGAGAAATGACACTTGTCGGCCTCCACGCCGCTGTGAGGGACTTTCAAAACTCATGAACCTCCCACAAAAAGTGACACTTGTCACTCTCCGCGCGTTTGTTGCAACTCTTAGAAACTATCGGGACACTTTTGAAACTATTGGCGGAAGGCGCCTCGTGGCATCTTCTCCATAGTTGCTTGAAACTTTAAGGGGCAGGGTGGGTCATACTTCGGAGTGTGACACTTGTCACTCTCTACGGGGCCTGGAAACTTGTTTGAAACTGCCATGAAACTTTTTGAAACTGTCGCGGAAGGCGCCATGTGGCGTCTTCACGCAACTCTTTGAAATACCTTAGAAACTTTTAAGAAACATTTGAAAGGACCTGCGGAGAGTGACACGTGTCATGCTCCATGCTACTCGTGAAACTTTAAGGAACTTTTTGAAGGGACCCTACAGAGAGTGCCACTTGGCACGCTCCACGAAGGTGTTGAAACTGCTTAGAAATAGTCAAAGGGACTTTTGAAGGACCGGCGGAGGGTGACAAATGTCACACTCCGTGCTGCCCTTTGCAACTGTTAGAAACTTTTTGAAACTGTAAGGAAACTTTAAGGAAACCTGCGGAGAGCGACACTTGTCACTTTCCATGTTGCTCTTGAAACATATGGGACTCTCCGCGTTGCTGCTGAAACTTTTAAGGGACTACTATGGAAGGTGCCACATGGCGTCTTCCGCACATCATTGAAACTGTTTAGAAACTTTCGAAGCCTGTGGATTTTTTTTAAATTTTAAAGGGGCTATTGTGGACGGTGACAAATGGCACCTTCCACGCTATCTGTTGAAACATTTAGAAATTGTTTAGAAATTTTAGCGGCCCACGGATGGTTTTAAGTCTTTAAAGGGGCTCGTTGCGTAAGGTGACAAGTGGCACCTTCCGTGCTATCTTGAAACTATTAAGAAACAAGAAGAAACTATTTGAGGCTCAACGTTGGTCTTTTTGCAATGCTATGAGACTCATGCGGAGTGTGACACATGGCACGCTCCGCGTAGCTATTTGAAACTTTAAGTAACATTTAACGAAACATTTGAAACCTTGCACTGTTTAAACCTCTGTAGTGCATTTTACCAAAATGGGCATAACTTGCAAAATATGGCAAATTTTCAGATGATTCAAAAAGCAACCCTAGCTTATTTTTGACAAGGAATCCAACCATACCATGCACTGGCACTCAAAATATATTTTCTCACTAATTTTATCAAGGTTTGCAAATTTCACTTTCTTTTCCCTTACCACCAAGGACAGACCCACAAAAATAGAAGCAAAAAGCGAAGCCACAGCAAGGGTCCCTATTTTGCTAAGGAGTAAAATGGGGCGTGTTGTGAACATCACAACAGATACATTTGTAAAATCAATGTAATAAGGGGGGGAATGTTAGCATAATTATTACATTGTTTACCTAGTAACTACATTTCGTAGTTATATCAGTTATTATCTACAGTTACACCTATTTATAACTATCAGCTACTGTTATATATTCACTTGATGTATTCGCCAATATCATCGAATAAATATTTTCTTCATTCTCTACCGATCCTCAAAAATGTGGACCAAAATACAGAAACTACTACTGACTGAACTGACTATACTAAATTGGGAAAATGAAAGAAACAAAATAAAATGCAAATATTTTTGGTTGATGCAAGATTGCTCTTGAACCAAGGATGCTCCTGTAGCATACACCTAGGGTTGTTAAAAAAGTAAGTCCCTCACTTTGTTCGGGCTAGAGGAAAACCAAGACGGTTCACCTTAGCCTGAGAAATCCAAGATGAATCTTCTTCTGGTCTACATTTCCACTTTACCAAATTTTCCATATATTTCTTTCCTTTGATACTATGTCCAATTCTACTATCCAAGATGTCTTCAATCTTCTCTTGTGATCATAATGGTAACTTCTTCTTCAAATCCTCTTCAATGTTATCACTGAACTCTACTTCAGGATATTGATATAGGTCTGCAATATTGAAAATAGGTGATATACTAATGTCTCTAGTAGCTCCACTTCGTATGCATTTCTTGAATCAAAATTTCTAAGTATTGTACATGGTCCAAACTTCTTCATCTTCAACTTGTTGTATGTCCCAACTGGAAATCTTTCTTTTTTTAGATATACCATAACTTTATCTCCAACTAAAAATTCATGTCTTCTCTTCTCATCTGCTTGTTCCTTATACTTACTATTCATCTTCTCAATTGTTTCTTAACTTGATTATATACTATCTCCATATGTCCTACAAATTTTCTACTCCTGCACTCCTCTTATCCTCCATTCTGATATATCTCAACTCTGTTACTTCTATAGGGTTAGTTCCTATCACAATCTCAAATGGTGTTCTTCATGTACTCATGTTCACTAAATTATTATATGCAAACTCTACTTGTGATAGAATCAAGTCCCAATTTCTTGCTTAATCTCCAACCAAGCATCTCAGCAAATTTCCCAAACTCCTACTCACTACCTCTTTGTGTCCATTAGTCTATGGATGAAATGTTGAACTGAACTTTAAGTTTGTCTTCATCTTCTTCTAAAGTGTCCTCCAAAAGTATCCAAGAAATCTTGTATCTCTATTTGAAATTATACTCTTAGGTAATCCATGTAATCTCACAATCTCTTTGAAAAATAGGTCAGCCACATGAACTGCATCAATTTTTTTCTTACAAGGTATGAAATGTGTCATCTTTGAAAATCTATCCACCACTACAAATATAGAAGCATGTCCCCTTTGTGTCTTTGACAATGAAATCATGCTTATGTCTTCCCAAGGTCTCTCTGGTATTGTCAAAGATTTGTACAATCTAGTATTCTGACTACTTCCTTTTGCAACTTGGCATACTCTATAGCTCTGCACAAACTTCCTTACTTCCTTATATATCTGAGGCCAAAAGTAGTTTTTACTTACCAAAGCCACTATCTTATCATTTCCAAAATGTCTTGCCAATCCACCACTGTGCTCCTCTTTTATCAGATTATCTCTCATTGAACTCTTAGGTATAAAGAGCTAATTTCCTTTGAACAACATATCCTCCTGAATGAAAGACTCTAACCACTTCTATTTGTCACAATAGGTTCCTTACATGTTTTCCTAGGTTCTACAAAATCAAGGACATCTTCATACATGTTCTTCAATTCTTCAAATCCTAACACTTCAACTCTCATCTTTGTCAGCAAATTCCTTCTTCTACTCAATGCATCTGCAACTTTGTTTAATTTCCCACTCCTATGCTTTAGTACAAAAGTGTAACTCTGTATAAACTCTATCCATCTCATATGTCTTTGATTCAACTTTCTTTGACTATTCAAATATTGCAAAGTTTGATGATCTATATACAACACAAATTTCTTAGGCAACAAATAATGTCTCCACTTTTTCAAGGCTTGAATTATGACATAGAACTAATCATAAACTGAATATCTTTTTCTTGCAACATTCAACTTTTCACTAAAATACACTACAAGTCTTCCTTCTTGACTTCACACTACTCCAATTGCATTTCCACTTGCATCACAATCTACTTAAAATACCTTATTGAAATTTGGTAATGCTAACACAGGTTTCTCTATTACTTTCTACTTCAACAATTCAAAACTTTTATCTGCTCCTGATGTCTACTTAAAGTCTTTTCTATCACATCTTAGTTTCTTTGTCATAGGGTTACATATTGAATTGAAATTTCTAATCAACTTCTGGTAGAAACTAGCTAATCCATGAAATGATCTAACTTATCCAATGCTCTTAGGTGTAGACCACTCAACAATTGCTCTAACTTTCCTAGGGTCCATCTTCAATCCTTTATAGAAATCGTAAATCCCAAATATACCAATTCTTTCTTCGTGAAACTATATTTCTTTATTTTTATCAACAATTTCTCTTCTCTCAACCTCTTCAATACTTGTCTCAAGTGCCACAATTGTTCTTCTTTTGTCTTACTGAGAATCAGAATATCATCCAAACATACAATAACAAACTTAACCAAGAATTTCTTTAAAACTTCACTCATCAATCTCATGAAAGTACTCGATGCATATGTCAATCCAAAAGGCATCACTAAACACTCATACAATCCTTCATTTGTCTTCAAAGTAGTCATCCATTCTCTCCTTCTCTGATTCTGATCTAATGGTATCCACTTTTCAAGTCTATCTTTGTAAAATATTTTGCTCCACTCAAACAATCCAAAATGTCATCCATCCTAGGTAATGGAAATCTATACTGTCTCACAATCGGTGATCAATTGACAACACAAGTAGTCTATCTCAAATTTGGTGATCTATTCATAGCAAGATCTTATAGAATGCCTTCACAAATTTTGCTCACTTCACTCCCAACAGATTCAAACTTTTCTTTGATACCACTTGGTACAGTCACGGTTAGGAGGGTCCACAAAGTGAATAGTCTAGACTATGCAACAAGAGTAAACACAATAGAAGCAACTGAATTATAGAATACAAATGTAGATTTAGTCATTTAGTTACATAGATTGAAAATATAAACATGCTAGTAGCATGCGGGCTTACAAATTAGTGCTCACAAGTCTGATTCTCTAATTACAATACATGCATAGTGTTGATGATTGTTTTTAGACAAGTCAACAATAGAGTAAAATACTGAGTATCCAACTCTCTCTTGAATAAAGCTTCTCGAATGCTAAATAAAGTGATCAATCAAGATAACTCCACGGTTCCTGTTCTTATGATTTGTGATGGATGAACTCAGTGAATACTTCCTTTAGCTTAACTCTCCTTACAATGTGGATGAAGTATTCACGATGTATCAATGATTAAAAAAAGGGTAAAAGATAAGGTTTCAGGAGCTAATCTAAGGTCAATGAAGCAATGATGATACATGAATAGACAAACTTCTTAATAAACCTAACTCCACTTCGCCAAGGGTGCCTACAACTACATGGAGTTGGTGCAATCTCCTAAGGTAAACAAATGGTTTTCAAATCATGAAGGATCATACAAGCACTCATTGAATGGTGCAACCCAAACAAGCATCCATAACTAAACTTAAGCAAATGATGAGGCTTAGACTAGCTTTACACAAGACTTTACTAGCGATTAATGTTAAAAGCATGAGCTAGGAATTGATCAAATATTCAATACAACATACATAACATCAATGAACTTCTAATCTACTTCTAATCTACTTTGAAACATCTCTTCATTCCATCAAGATACAAGAAACCATGCTATTCCACAAGAGAACTCTTAACACCAAATGAATTCCAGTGTCTTTGCATTAATCTTGAGAAATATTTATAGCAACTTCAAGTCCTCTAAGAGAATTTTGAGAGTCTCTTCTATTCTACTCTTCTATTCTACTGCCTACAATCTAATAATTTACAAATGAGGCAACAAGGCCTTTATATAGAGGTCCAAGATTACAATGAATGACTTAGATCAATTCAGATAGCCAAGGGCTTAGATCATGCCACCTCAGTAGGTAGTTACAAGAAATTACTATTTTTAGTACATAAGAGAGGCAATGAAGGCACATTTTCTAAGAAGATAAGGATAAGATATAATCTTTTAGAGTATCTTCCACATGGGCATCCTCTTTGTCTTCTTTCTTGTTGTAGATACATTGAATGTGACTGAATGATGTGGCGAATTATGATTGGACTGATAATCGGTATATATCACATAGGTTCCACCTCAGCAAACTTGTGGATTTCAACTGTTTTATTCACTTTGCTCTGTGGTCATATTCCCAAATTGTATCATCTTGTATGATGTCTTCAATGTGATTGCTTGAACTTGAATGTTTGGGAATACTTTGTTGATCTTGCATTGGTCATCTTCCTATAAACTCGACGTGTATGATAGATGTTGCTCACTTTCTTAACATTGGGATTCTCCTTCTACAGGGTATATGTTGATCCTCTTTTGGTGCATCTTGATAGAGAGTAGTAGGAGATGATGGTGATGATGCTTCCTTCTTGATATGTAAAGTAGATGACTTCACAAAGAGACTTGAATGTATTGGAGGAACTTGAATCTTTCTAGATGAATGTCTTTGCTTGATGATGCAAATGATGAAGAGTGTTCGTATGTTGGACTTGAAATGATCACTTGGAGTAGCTATCTTCTATCTTCACTTCACTCCTAGCATAAAGGTGGTTCAAGATTTTACTTCTTCAATGATTCCTTAGCTCAATCCTCGCTCCTGCAACACAAACAAAGAAGCAACAACAATCCTTTTGATAAACACTTGATTTCAAAACACATAAGAATCATTTCATGCATTTCTAACTTATGCGCATTAGATGATAAATTTGATCTTTGTTAGAAAGCAATCATAAAATTCAAATTAAGCATCATATATAGATGAGGCATTGGATGCCAATTTCACTCCTTGACTAGAAACCTTCATAAAACATGAATTTAATCTCCATCCAAAGTGGCTCATTGGTTGACAATTTCATGCTCTGGTTAAAATTTTACTTTTCAATCTCTATTTTTTACTCCTTGTTCTAGGCGCATTGGATGAGGTTTTTGGTTTCTTTTTAGTTTTGGTGCACTAGATGGGCACATTAGATGATGATTTTGGATCTCCATTGAAACTTCACTTCAAAATATAATTACCCCTCCCTTGATGATGGCGCATCACATGTGGTGCAATGAATGAGGAACTTGATCTTTGCTTGGATGCTCTTGCAATCATCCTCATCTAATTGTGGTGCACTAGTTGACAATTTTAATTTCTGGTTGATCAATCACTTGAAACTTGGAACTCATATCATATTGAAATGGTGCCTAGGATTACCACTTTGTCTTTCACTTGAAGGATGCATTTGATAAACATTCCACCTAAGGCACATTAGATGTCAACTTTGATCTTCCCTTGAAGTTTCATCTTATGTAAACCACATCAGCCTTCTTGATCTAGGTGCAGCAGATAAGCATTTTGAATCTTCTTGAAACTTGTCTAAAATTTACAATCTATACCACTTCCTTCAAGGACATTGGATAAGGATCTTGGACTTCTCTTAAATTTTAATCTTAAAACTTATTGTTGGTTCCTAGATGAAGGTACATCAGTTCTGTCATAGCAGATCATGATTTTGGATCCTCTTTTGAAAGCCTCTAAATTCTCAACAAGATTGCCACCTCCTTTGTCACATTGGATACTAATTTTGATCCTTCATTTGAGAGTCTCTTATAAAACTTGAATTCATCTTTCTTCAAATGTGGCCCACCAGATCAGGCGCACCAGATTAGCATTCTAAATCTTCTTGAAATGTATCAAATTTTGAACTTAAACCCCCTTTCAAAGATGGTGCAAGGGATGAGGTTTTTATCCTCCACTTAAAACCTTCATAAATCTTCCATTCAACCTCACTTATGAGTGGCGCATTAGATGGAGGTTTTAAATCCTCTAAACACTGGTGCATTGGACATCAACTTTGATCTCCCTTTGATTTGTACCAAGGTGGTGCACTAGATCCACATGTTGAATCCTCTTGATGGAATGTTCATAACACTTGACTCCATCCTCATTAATTGTGGCACATTAGATTGGGTGCACTAGTAAAGTATTTTGATCTCTTCTCAAAAGTCTCTTGAAATTCCACATTCTTATCCCTTGGTACATTGGATTGAGGTTTTAGATCCTCTATTGAATGCTTTGAAAATCTTGATTTTATCATCTTTCATAAGGGCACATTAGTTCAAGTGCATGAGATGAGGATTTTGGTTCATTTTGAAAGTTGCAACTCCATCATCAAAATAATCTTCCTCACCTTGGTTGCATTGGATCATGATTTTAATATCTTCTTCAAATTACACTTAAAACTTCACTCCAACCTTGGTGCAATGGATGGGTCACATTGGATCCACATTTTGATCTCTAGTTGAGAGTAGCACACTGGATCAAGATTTTGCGCTCCCCTCATGTCTTGGCGTAGTGTATGGGAATTTTGATCTGCCTTCAGTACTTAGCCATTTTTCAAACTTTCTCAAGGTAAGGTATATTGAAAAATATATTTAAGTATAGGAAATAAATTTCTTATATATTAAATATTTTTCAATATACCTTTCAGGATGTTTGAGATAGGTCTCGAATCCACCGGATTTAATATGTAGAATCTAGAATTTGGAGGATCCACCAGATTTTAGACTTAGTCAAATTTTTAGGATTTTCAAGATATCAGGATATTAGACTTAGTTATTTTCAGGATCTCAAGCATGCATTAGGATATTATGATTTCTACCACAAGGCTATAGACTCAAACACCACTGACTTCATCATGCAACCAACCTAAGACATCATCCAAGACTCAAGCAAAGCATCAAAGGTAAAAAAATGGGGGGTCCCCATTTGTAATGGGGTGATGTGTGATTAGGTCACAACATCTAGCGCCAATCCAAATAAATGTTCCTGAACATTTCAAAGATGAAGACTCAATCTAGACTCAGAAACTTCAGACACTCTTCCTTTACTCATCAACCAGTTAGACGACGAACTCAAAATGGAAAAGAATCATAGATTGGATCAAAACACTACATTTCTTGATGTCTGATTAAAGATAAGTTTCAATTAAAACAACTTCTTAAATGTTCCAAAGATAAACAAAAATCAAGTTTCTACATTTCCACGTACTCCCACACACTAGATCAAATAAACACAACTACCTGATCAAAGAATCAAAACCAATTGCCAACGCAACTATCTGTATTTGAGGATTCAAGTGTGAACACTTGCATTCATTTCCATCCCTTAGAAACTAGGATCATCTAAGCTTACCTATCTCAAGTTAGGTAAATTCATTAAAAATGGATGAATGGAAATATATACATATGGATGAAATGGTAAATGAGGAGATGCATTAACACAGAACAGAACAATGACAGGGCAGGTGATATGAAAATGATCAGAAATGGAATGACATGAAGTGGGGGGGGGAATGTAATGAGACAGGGTGTCTCTACCATAACACCTATTTCCTAGGTTTTTGTCATGGTACTTATCCAAGGTGCCACTGAAGGTAGTTTTCACCTGTGGACAAATTTTTTTTCTTTACTATTTTTTTTTCTTTTTTCATTTTTTTTTCATTTTTTTTAGATAACCATTACATACGGTGCCTATTTGCCAGGTTTTCACCATAGTAATGGATGGAAAGAATTCCAGAGTCTGATTCTACAGTTAGCATGATGGTCCAAACAAAACCATGTCAATTTATTATACTTACGGATGTTGGCAGAAAATGACAAAATGATATGGAAAAAGTGGATTATGATGCAGATTATGTAAAATAGGTAAGTGAAAAGTGTATCCAGAGACAAACCCAGTGAATGATGGGATATATTGGATGGTGGAAAATGTAGTGGAAATGAAAGTGGAGTAAATGGAATGAAAACCATAATCAACACTTGTTCATATCAACTTAAACTTTGAAGCTTGCAAGTGGAGGGGAAATGAATAAAGGGACAGGAATGGTGATTAATAGATAGGTGAAACGGTAACTTCATAACCCACACAAACTTAGAATTTTTCAAATACGGAAGCCTCTTTGGATTCATATTCTTGGACTTAAGTACCCAGACCTTTGCCTTTTCTATTTGGAAGTATGGAATGAAATAGCCTTTGAATATGCTTTGCTTTGATTGCTGGCATTTGTGAAGGCATAAAGATTTATAAGATTTTCAGGAATTTAGTTGCTTGATGGGTAAAAGGCATCCAAAAATTTATTTTATGGAAATATGGGGGATGGGTGGAGGAATTGTAAGCTTCTCAATTAGACGACACTTACATTTATTGATCATGATTAGGAAATGGTTAAATGGATGAAGGAATAGGGTGGATGAAAATAGATAAAGTGACAAGAAGATGAATGGCAAAAGGTATGGATAGCTACATGCTTCTACACTTTGCATGGGAATGGAAGTGGAATGGATACACATGCAATGGGTGAATGATAGAAAATGATGGATCAATGTGTAATGGATGGGAATACCAACATCTTAACTTTACTTACCTTGCAGTGACCAAGGCTATATGAATAGATATTGACATGGATGAACTCCAAATGCTTCATTCATAAGGACTTCAATTTATGCTTTTCGAGTATGCAACAAACAATAGGACTGTACAAATAATTCAAACATCAGACTTGAATTCATTATTTGATGGAAAGGGCAAAGTGGATGGAGGCTTTATTGCTTTCAAAAAGGGGGGATAAGCGGAATGAAATGGATGGAAGTATGCAAAGATGCTTATTATGGAGCAAAGTAGAAACATGAACTACCTTGAGATTTTCACTTGATCTAGGCTCACAAAGACTTTCCTAGCAACTTTGGGGATTATTAAAATATGTAAAGTATAAAACCTCAAAATACTTCAGTCAATATAGAACAAATGATTCATCTTCCAAGAACAAGCAGTCATGCAATCTGACATTGGCAATGGAATCCACAGGAAATCCATCAGTCATGACCCATGTTTCTCAAAGGAACACATAAGAATTCATAAAATTTAGATTTGCATTTTAAAGTATTATGATCAGAAGATAATGTTGTCAAGACACAATATATGATTAGTTTCCAAGTCAAGTCCAAAGTCTAACGAGATGATAAACGTGAAAGAAAAATGTTTTCAAACTCTAAGACTTTCATGAATGGATGTCTAAAAAATGAACTAACATACTATCACAGATTGAAACCAGAGTATGTGTGTTTAAGATAACATCACCTTCTTACAAATAGGAAACTCGACATGACAACCAACTAAATAACTAACACTAATCTACGAAAGCAAACAACAACAACTAAGTAAAGCGAACAACTACCAACAACTAAGCTAAGAAAAAGACAACAACAAGCAATCAAGCAACCTAAAAGAAAACTACTCTAATCAAACCAAGCAAACAAAGAAAAACTAAGTTAAGACAAACCAACACTTGAGTCAAATGACAGCAAGGGAGCAAATCTATTTTGAGATGCAACATGAAAAAAAAATCCTACTCTAACTTAGCTATGTACAAGCAACTGAGGGATACAACCCAGGAGACCTAAGTATGTACACGCCCTAACATGATTTTTCAGAATGAACAAGAGTAACAATGTGCAAGTGAATGTACAAAGTTTTGCAAATTTATCTTTGAATTCAGAAAGAATATCTTGTACAATATATTTCTCATATTCAGACAAAATTTTGCACAAGATTATAAATTATTGCAATTCAAAAGGACCATGATTTATCCAAACACAAGTTGCTTTATCTGAATTTCCATAGCCAAACTCATTTTTTTCATACTCATCATTTGGAAATTCATAATCATCAAATTCAAAAAATTTCCATTCAAGATCATGGAAAGATACAACCTGGTGTTCTTCATCATTAAAATCAAGGAGAGATACAACCTGATGGTCTTTGTCTGGAAGTAAAAATTCATGCTTGTTGACTATCGATATGTCTAGAGGTCAAAGTTGGTGATGGATCATACCACTTGCATTCGCAACATGCATTAGCACTTCTTGAATCGTTAGCAGTGGGATTCAAATTGCTTGTCAAATTTGATCTTCATTTCATCAACTTGGTCATCTTGGGATGACTTTGGTAGGAACTCTCATTGTATTTCATCCATGAGAGTATCGAGCGCCCCTCCGAATTGTTGTTCATTTGATAGGTCTTCGATGAAGGCTTGGAGTGCTTCTTGCAATGCATCCAATTGCCTATCTTCCAACAACTCTTTCTGTACTTCATGTAACTCACTTTCAAGGATCTCCCTATGTAGCATGAATGAATGCTCCTCAAGGAATTCATCTTCTTCCAATGAACTCAAGTTATTTTCTTCTTTGATGGGGGAGTCAACATCTTGTTCATCACTGGCCTTCATTTGAATATCCTCTATTTCCTTTTCAAATTTAGTAGGCTCTTCCATGATGGATTGGAGTGCTTCTTCCGACCTTAATTGTTCCTTCACTTGATGAATGGCTTCCTAACAAGATGAACATGTGAGTTTTGAATGAGCTGTGTTATGAATTTTGTAACAACCATCTGGAATCAACATTTCTTTTGCCGGTAGGTCCTTCTCAATGCTCAGTGTTTTCTTGATCATTTCCTTGAAGCTTGTGAATAACTCTCTTTTGTCAAACAACACTTTAGGAAGCACCTTTGTGGGAACAATCAGATCATGTACCTGTGAAAAAGAAATTTTCCCTTGCAATGCTAATTCCATCCTTGATAAAAATGTCATGCAGTATAACTCCTCGTGTCCATTAATGTCGTGAATTCTACATCCTTTCCTTGATGCAAAGTCGCTCAAACTCTTAGGATGAAGTTGTGCATTCAAAGTCAACCAAAGCTGAAGAATATCATTTTGAAAATGATCCACCTTGAACTACCTTGAAATTTTTGAGAAATCCATGTCTTTATACTTTTGGTATTTTCAATTTTTTACTCCTTTTGTATTTTTGCTTTTCTACTTTTCTTTTTGCATTTTCTTGGATATAAGAGAGATCTCAAAATCTTGAATCTTTCTGTTAAAGCCCACTTCAAACTTCAATCCACCATTTCGGAGTATTTAGTTGCTCTTGAAATGAAGAATATCCATATTCATGCCCTCCTTCTAGCACCAAAAATGCTGATGATTATTTTTAGACAAGTCAACAATAGAGTAAAATACTGAGTATCCAACTCTCTCTTGAATAAACCTTCTCGAATGTTAAAAAAAGTGATCAATCAAGATAACTCCAAGGTTCCTGTTCTTATGATTTGTGATCGATGAACTCAGGGAATACATGTGATCTTGTTGATTATCACAAAGGGACTTACGCTGCCTTCTTCATACTTCATTTAGCTTATCTCTCCTTACAATGTGGATAAAGTATTCATGATGTATCAATGATAAAAAAAGGGAAAAAGATAAGGTTTAGGGAGCTAATCTAAGGTCAATGAAGCAATGATGATGCATGAATAGACTAACTCCTTAATAAACCTATCTCCACTTTGCCAGGGGTTCCTACAACTACATGGAGTTGGTGCAATCTCCTAAAGTAAACAAATGGTTTTCAAATCATGAAGGCTTATATAACCACCCATCGAATGGCATAGCTCAAACAAGCATCCATAACCAAACTTAAGCAAATGATGAGGCTCAGACTAGATTTACACAACACTTCACCAGTGATGAATGTTAAAAGCATGGGCTAAGAATTGATCAAATATTCAATACAACACACATAACATCAATGAACTTCTAATCTACTTTGAAACATCTCTTCATTCCATCAAGATACAGGAAACCATGTTATTCCGCAAGACAACACTTAACACCAAATGAATTCCAATGTATTTGCATTAATCTTGAGAAATATTTACAACAACTTCAAGTCCTCTCAGATAATTTTGAGAGTCTCTTCTATTCTACTGCCTACAATCTAATAATTTACAAATGAGGCAATAAGCCCTTTATATAGAGGTCGAGGATTACAATGAGTGCCTTAGATCAATTCAGATAGCCAAGGACTCAGATCATGCCACCTCAGTAGGTAGTTACAACAACTTGCTATTTTTAATACATAAGAGAGGCAATGTAGGCACATTTTCCAAGAAGATAAGGATAAGATAGAATCTTTTAGATTATCTTCCACATGGGCATCCTCTTTGTCTTCTTTCTTGTTGTAGATACATTGAATGAGGCTAAATGATGTGGTGAATTATGATTGGACTAATAATAGGTACATGCCACATAGGTGTCATCTCAACAAACTTATGCATTTCAACTATTTATTCACTTTTCTTTGTGGGCATATTCCCAAATTGTATCATCTTGTATGATGTCTTCGATGTGATTGCTTGAACTTGAATGTTTGGGAATACTTTGTTGATCTTGCCGTGTTCATCTTCTTGTAAACTGGATGTGTATGATAGATGTTTCTCACTTGCTTAACATTGGGATTCTCCTTCTGCAGGGTATATGTTGATCCTCTTTTGGTGCATCTTGATAGAGAGTAGTAGGAGATGATGATGATGATGCTTCCTTCTTGATATGTAGAGTAGATGACTTCTCAAAGAGACTTGAATGTACCAGAGGAACATGAAGCTTTATAGATGAATATCTTTGCTTGATGATGCAAATGATGAAGAGTGTCAGTATGTTGGACTTGAAGTGATCACTTGGAGCAGCTATCTTCTATCTTCACTTCACTCCTAGCATAAAGGTGGTTCAAGCTTTTACTTCTTCGATGACTCCTTAGCTCAATCCTCACTCTTGCAACACAAACAAAGAAGCAACATCAATCCTTTCGATAAACACTTGATTTCATAACACATAAGAATCATTTCATGCATTTCTAACTTATGCGCATTAGATGAGAAATTTGATCTTTGCTAGAAAGCAATCATAAAATTCAAATTAAGCATTATATATGGATGAGGCATTGGATGCCAATTTCACTCCTTCCTTAGAAACCTTCATAAAACTTGAATTTAATCTCCATCCAAAGTGGCGCACTAGTTGACAATTTCATGCTCTGGTTAAAATTTCACTTTTAAATCACTATGTTTTACTCCTTGTTCTAGGTGCATTGGATGAGGTTTTTGGTTTCTTCTTTGTTTTGGCGCACTAGATGGGCACATTAGATGACGATTTTGGATCTCCATTAAAACTTCACTTCAAAATATAATTACCCCTCCCTTGATGATGGCGCATCACATGTGGCGCAATGAATGAGGAACTTGATCTTTGTTTGGATGCTCTTGCAATCATCCTCATCTAATTGTGGCGCACTGGTTGAGGATTTTAATTTCTGGTTGATTAATCACTTGAAACTTGAAACTCATATCATCTTGATATGGCACCTAGGCTTACCACTTTGTCTTTCACTTTAAGGATGCATTTGATAAACATTCCACCCAAGGCACATCAGATGACAACTTTGATCTTCCCTTGAAGTTTCATCTTATGTAAACTACATCAACCTTCTTGATCTAGGTGCAGTAGATAAGTATTTTGAATCTTCTTGAAACTTGTCTAAAATTTGCAATCTATACCACTTCCTTCAAGTGCATTGGATAAGGATCTTGGACTTCTCTTAAATTTGTATCTTAAAACTTATTGTTGATTCCTAGATGAAGGCGTATTAGTTCTGTTGCAACAGATCATGATTTTGGATCCTCTTTTGAAAGCCTCTGAATTCTCAACAAGATTGCCACATCCTTTGTCGTATTGGATGCTGATTTTGATCCTTCATTTGAAAGTCTCTTATAAAACTTGAATTCATCTTTCTTCAAATGTGGCCCACCAAATCAGGCGTACTAGATCAACATTCTAAATCTTCTTGAAATGTATCAAATTTTGAACTTAAACCCCCTTTTAAAGATGGCACAATGGATGAGGTTTTTATCTTCCACTTGAAACCTTCATAAATCTTCCATTTAACCTCACTTATGAGTGGCACATTAGATGGAGGTTTTAAATCATCTTAACACTGGTGCATTGGACATCAACTTTGATCTCCCTTTGATTTGCACCAAGGTGGCGCAATAGATGCACATGTTGAATCCTCTTGATGGAATGTTTATAACACTTGACTTCATCCTCATTAATTGTGGCGCATTAGATTAGGCGCACTAGTAAAGGATTTTGATCTCTTCTCAAAAGTCTCTTGAAATTATACATTCTTATCCCTTGGCGCATTGGATTGAGGTTTTAGATCCTCCATTGAATGCTCTCAAAACCTTCATTTTATCATCTTTCATAAGGACGCATTGGTTCAAGCACATGAGATGAGGATTTTGGTTCCTCTTGAAAGTTGCAACTCCATCATCAAAATAATCTTCCCCACCTTGGTCGCACTGGATCATGATTTTAATATCTTCTTCAAATTACACTTAAAACTTCACTCCAACCTTGGCGCAATGGATGGGTCGCATTGGATCCACATTTTGATCTCTGGTTGAGAGTGGCGCACTGGATCAATATTTTGTGCTCCCCTCATGTCTTGGCACAATGTATGGGAATTTTGATCTCCCTTCAGTACTTAGCCATTTTTTCAACTTTCTCAAGGTAAGGTATATTGAAAAATATATTTAAGTATAAGAAATGAATTTCTTATACTTTAAATATTTTTCAATATACCTTTCAGGATGTTTGAGATAGGTCTCGAATCCACTGGATTTAACATGTAGAATCTAGAATTTGGGGGATCCACTAGATTTCAGACTTAGTCAAATTTTTAGGATATCAGACTTCAAATTTTTAGGATATCAGACTTAGTCATTTTCAAGATCTCAAACATGCATCAGGATATTATGATTTCTACCACAAGGCTATAGACTCAAACACCACTGACTTCATCATGCAACCAACCTAAGACATCATCCAAGACTCAAGCAAAGCATTAGAGCTAAAAAAATGGGGGGGTCCCCATTTGCAATGGGGTGATGTGTGATTAGGTCACAACACACAAGATATGCTTTGAAGTACCTTAAAGAACAAAATCCTAAGACTAAAACTTCATATTATGATTCACTACTTTCCTAGGCATCTATTACATGATTATATACCATCTCCCGATCATAAGATTCCTCCGCGTCGGCCAAACAGATTACAAACTCCAATGAAAGAGATGTAATGTGTGTACATGGATAGATTGGACCTAAACTTATGTGAATCCTCCACAAGTGAATGAATCCATGTGCAGTTATTAGAGAAGGTCACCCACATCCCAAAGCATCTTGAATGATGTGTAATTTAGATCCACAAGTCGTGAACATGCTCTGCAAGTCTTCTCCTTTAGCTATCTGCCTAAGACTCTTTGAATGCTCTGCTATGAGAAAATAGTTGATCTTCTAATAGCAATATCTTTCTGGAAACTGATCCAAATGATCTGAAATTTGGATATGATGTGCATGAAGATGTCTAGATGCTAAGTCCATCTCTAGAAGGTCTCAAACAAAACTACAACAGAATATGGATGAAAATACAAAAACTGCTACTGACTGAACTAACTGTACTGGACTAGGAAAATGAAAGAAACAAAATGAAATGCAAATATTTTTGGTTGATACAAGATTTCTCTTGAATTAGGGATGCCCTTACATTAATATACAAGTCAATCAAATTAAGACTAAGGGTACAAATCATGTGTGCTCAATTTAATTTTAGCCAGTGCTTCTAGGTTGCAACAATGATAGTCCATGCTCATAAATGGAACTAGGTCAACCTATATAGAATTTAGAAGCTTCTCCCACTCTTTGTCCAAGGGTGGATTGATCATCTATAAGAGTCTAAAGTGGCACTCTTGTTTAATGGTGCATTCATAGGATACCTCCTATGCTTGAGCCATAAATGTTTGTACAAGGACCTGAAGCTCTATCAATGTCTTGAAAACTAAGTGAACTTCTTTGATAAAATGAGATAAGGACCACATGTTGAATATAGTTTATTCTTGGCTCTTCTCATTCACTAGTTCTAGAAATGTGGCTCTTCTCATTCACAAGGCTTAGGTGATGTGGCCTCCATTTTAGCCTTGTAATATGATCTTCACAAGACCTTGATGTGGTAAAGGGAAGCCACTAACTATTTGAGCTATTTAATTTGGACCTTTAACCTCTTGACCTCCATTGATTCTTCTATTATATTCTTTACGTCAACCTCCTTTTCTCTTAGGCCCTTGAGTGTCTTGTCCTAGGTGTCCACTTAATTATTTAGTTTTTCTATCTCATAATCTTCACTAGAGGCCTTTTCCTTTAGTGATCTATTTCAATAGTATTGGCACTAGTTTTAGCCTTTTCATATATTAATTATACCTCCAAGTTTTCCACTTGATTTCATAATACATTCTTGGTGGTTGTCTTAGTTACCATCTATCTTTTCCCTAGTGCCAACTCTATTCTTGCTTTAGTCAATTTCGTTTTAATCTCTAGGAGTTGCTTCTACCTATGTATCTTTAGCTTCTACCTATGTATCTTTAGCTTCAACGGCTTTCTCTACAAGTTTGGTGACATAGCCTTCTAATGCCTTTATTTTCACTTCAAATGCTTTAAGTATGTACAAATTTTCAAAGTCTGAAGCACTTTATGTATAGCTTTTCTAACTATCTCTCTCTCTCGCCCCATCTCTATCTCTCTATCTCTTCCTCTTTTCTCCCTAGACCTATATATCTATATATTTCTCCCTCTATCTTTTAATATCTCTATCCTCCCTCTTTCTATCTCTCTCCCTTTCTAAAGCCTTTCAACACATCCATTTTGTGCATATCCTGCAACCATGGTATTCCAGGAGAATGAAGATGCTACTACTGTTCTTGACAGTTGGGAGACTATTGAGGATGCCACCCCTAGGGGATTTTGGGGGAAATCAGATGATAAAGATCTTCCACCCTCTGCTAGTGTTGATCGTGTTGCTTAGTGTTTTGTATGTCTTTCAATGTTAGACATTAAGTTTTGATTGCATTTTGAGGTTGACATATTTTATATTCACCTTTTGAGGCTATGAATGCATGGGTGTGACTTTTTACCACCCTACTTTTTTTTGTGTGTGAATGTGTACTGTTTATTCCTTTAATATAAGTTAAATAGGATGTACTATTTATTCATTAAAAAAAATTCCTAAGAGTTTTGATTATGAGTACAGTGATATTTCTAACTGCTAAGGGAAGATAAATAGCTAAAATTTCTATATTGTCGAGTCCAAAAAATTCTAAAGACATAAAGAGCTAAAGAATAGGTCCCTAGATTAGGGACATCTTGATGGAATCCTAGACTCTATCTATGTATCCTAGGGTTGGTTGAACATCTTTGTACTTTGTTCTGGGATTAAGGGGATGTAGTGGGATGGTCACTGAGGCATGGTCACAATTTTTTGTTTCCTTGGATTAACTTGTTCATATTTTAGAATGTTTTTTCATGAGACAAACTTAAAAACAAGATTTAAATGATTTTGCTTGTTTCATTGTCGTTGGAAAAGTACCACTGTTATCTGTTGCTTTTGTTCCATGTAGTGTTCGATGTTGATATTGCATATTTCTATGTGTTTTATAGGATATAAAATTGCAAGGAGGTGGCAAACAATTCAACATTAAGAATTCACAATGGGACATGCTCCAATCACACATTTCATACCGACTGTCATATTCACTACGTGTAAGTATGACAACCTTTTTGATATTGTTATATGCAGGAATATATATTTTTTAATTCGTCAAGGTTACATCACATACTGTTAAGCTAAAGTATACATGGATTGAGTGAATATATCCTTGTCTTATTATCAGGCCTATGCATCTATCCTTTATTTAAGGATGCCATCAAATTTCAAGATTATTTTGAGGGGGTTAATGGTTGAACATCACAGCATAGCTAATGATCTGAAATTTTCGAAAGTAGTAACTTACAAGACACAATTTGGTGGTGGTATGAAAGAGGTAAAGAGGAATTTCTATTCTTTTGTACTTTGAGATGGCTGTTTGTATTTCATGTCATGAATAATAATGCTACTACTCTTCCTCGTCATTTTTGCTTTCCAAAGCACATTTACTAAAGAAGTACTTGTAACATATACATGATAAGAATGTGACCTTTTATGGATGTGCATTTTGTTGTCATTTTGATGTTCTTTCCACAAGATTAGATGAAAATTATTACATTTATGGCTGCAGTTCTATTCTAATGCCTTTGTCATGTAGAGTTGTGAATTTATCTGATGGATTTTTATAATATGTACATGGAGATCTGATTGATGTATCTAATTCAATTATATGCAGGTAGTAGTTCGAACAACCATAGGATTTACAAAAGAAGCTCCCTTTCTTGATATTGAAGGTTTCAATGTTTATCACAAGAATCGACTTATCATGGTTAGTAAAGAACACCTTTACTTTAAAACAAACAATATCCATGTTCCATAAAATATTGGGGATAATTTGATAAACAGGAAAGAAATCTTTTCCATTTTAGACACTATATTTCTTCATTGTTTCTATTAGTCGGTAGTCATATGTAGCCTTTATTTGCTTCTACTATCAAATACCTGTCAAATTTACATTTACTTTTGTTTTGAATATTGCTATCTAGTATTGTTGGGATTTACTGATAAATTTTATTCCTTTTTGTTAATGCTTTCTTACATAGCCCTTTTGGAAGCTTTGGCAAGGTAATAGGAGTAGAGAGAGAGGTATCATAGGTATGTATTTAAACTCTATTTAACCCTCTGCCAATGTGATGTAAGTGAGCAAGATCTGTAGTAACATTATATTGAAAAATGAAAGGGCATATCATGGACGGAAGATTGTGCTAAAATTGATTATTTTGGTAATGTGATTATAACCCATTTCTGCATATTGTAAATTTTAATGTGTATAACAGGTGTTCTTGAGGCAAACTTCATTGAGCCTGCACATGATAAACAGGACTTTGAAAGAACTGCAATCCTACTTCGGTTAGAAGCAAAACTCAAACAGATGACTCATAATTATTGGTATGTCATGATTATTTTTAAAATTATGGGTTGAAGTACTTCTCTAACACAATAATTTAATACTTATAGTGCATAATATTTCCACAAAGTCACGTTCTTCACAGCAGCTGGAGTCTTCCCTGTTGGTATTATTTGTTTGTTGTTACTGAAGTTCGAGTCCAGTTTTCTAATTTTGATTTTAATCAGGCGGCTACATTAGTGAACTTTCAAATATCTTATACATGTCAAGAGGTCGCAGTATCATGAAATATTAGGAATTATATTTGAAGTTTGTAATATGAAGAAAAGTGGACTGGGACACCTCCTCGTACTTATCTTAGGGGGATAAAGGGAGTACGCTCCCCCTCCCTTTCCATCTCTCCTTCCCCTAAATCCCAATTCTGGTTTCTTTATAAAAATATTGACACAGGATCTTGAAGAAACTTTTGAGATGTCCCCTTTTAATGTATATTTAATTATGTATAAGATTTGAAGTTATACATCAGAAAGAGATAATATGTAGAGGGAAGTGTACAGAAGGAATCACACAACTGTGAGTCTGTGCAGTCAACGTAATGCAGAAATAACCAGTAAAGGGCTGCTGTATGGTTTGAGGTTGGTAAACCATAAAATCCTCAAACCAGCTTCCGAACTACAAAAGAATCCTTAATTGGAGAGACAATGAATTGACAGAACTACAAGAGGTCACTTGGGTGGTTAGGACACCTACCTCAGAAGCCATACTATCGTTTTGATGAGTTTGAACTTTGAGTTTTAAAGTCTCCAGGATCTGCCCCCGATTCAAGATAAAGTAAACTGAAAGCTCTCTCAGCCTTGTAGCTGCAATGCTTGTAGGTGTAGCAACATATACCAACAAGACAATACCAGGAATGAAGGATGCACCTAGTGTAAGATTTATGAGGGAAGCCAATTGAAACTCCTGATATTGCTACAGTTGTCATTGAGCAATAGGAAGGACAAGTGATAACCTCAAAAAATCATGGAGCAGGATTAGAACTTGATGGATGGGCATTTCAGAACAATGCTCAGAAAGTCTGAAAAGGAAGTGGTTAACGTCAACAAATAATCCTTTGCAGGATGTGGTTGTGAGATCCTTTGCAGGACTACCATTGTGACATCAAGAAGATCCAGCAGAAATCCATACAGAATGAGACCCCTGCCATGGACTATTATTGTGATCCCTTGCTACTGTTGTGATCTTTTTAAGTTCTAAGCTTCTCAAAATCAGACCTTTCTTGGACTACTGCAGGCCCTTTGCAGAACTACTGTGGTAATTGTTGTGTCATGGGATCTTGCACTATCATTAAATTGTTTGGATCCAACGTTAGGGCAGTTCTGAGGAAGTTTTCTAGTGTATAACCATAAACAACTAATAACAATTATGCTTTCTTAAGAACATTGACTATTTATAGAGCTTTAGAACTATGTTACCAGAAACGCAACGGAAGGCTTCCGTTTCCCGTTTTAACGGGCGAAGGGCGAAACGCCGTTTCCGTTGTGAACGGCCGTTTCTAGCTTGCCGTTTGCGTTTCTTCAATCCGTGTTTCTGTTTTTTGCGTTTTTGTTTTTTTCATTGAAATTTTGGTGAGTTATTTGATTTTTAAACCTAACTTAAAATTTTAATAAAAATCTGTGCTTCTGTTTTTTGCATTTCTATTTTTTTTTGTTGAAATTTTGGTGAGTTATTTGATTTTTAAACCTAACTTAAAATTTTAAACTTAAGTTGTGCCCTTTTCTTTATTTACTTAACGTTATTTAATATGAATTTGTTTTATTTTTAAAATGTTTTATATTTATTCTTATTTTTATTTTTATTAGAAATAATAATTAAAGTTAGAATATATAATTGTATTTATAATTTTTGGATTTTTAAATTAATTTAGAAATATATTTTAAATATAAATATATATTTTAATTTTTATAATTATATTTATGAAAATATATATGTATATAAAATCCATTTCTTATACGCAGCCTCTAGATACTCTGTTTCTCGTCATGTTGCCGTTTTCGTTTCTCGTTTCCGGTAACATAACTTTAGAAGCCAGCTGACAAAATCTGTAGAGGAAGACTGTCGTTCTAGTTCCTGCAAATGTCCCGTAAGACACCCGGAACCCCTTTGTGGGGTCAACGTTCTGGTACAAGCTACTCAAAGGATTGGGGAGAAAGGGATCAACTATCAACACGATCAGCTCCTAGGTCTCAAACGGACAGAGGAGAAAAAGAGAAAAGAGTAAGTTTTTCAGAACAAACTTTAGTGAACAGGAGGACTCCCCTTCCACCTCAAGGCACCGCTTTCAGGGAGGCTAGATATGGTCAGTATAGGAACTCCCACAACAGGTCGCATCAAAGAGACTTCAAAAGAAGCCGGGGTAGAAGAAGAACTTTTCAGAAAGGAAGGAGGTTTTTTAACCAGAAGAATTACAAAGGAGGCCCTGACTTCCAAAACAGAACCAGTGGGGAGCAGTCAGAGAGAAGGGTATCTGAGGTTAGACCCAAAATCACAGAGGTGATAAGAAAAAATCCTGTTGAGGTCTTGGTTTCACTCCCAGATGATGCTTTGAAGGAGAGACAAGAAATTCTAAAGGAAAAAGCCTTTATAGGTAAGGTAGTGAATACCCGTTATGGTTCTGATGATTTCCTAACTTGGGCAAAAGATTCTTGGGGTAAACTGGAAGAGATTGATTACCTAGGAAATGGGTCTTTTGCTTTCATCTGTACCGACCAAATGCAGAGGGACAAAACCTTAGATAAGAATCTGTGGAAAGTATGGAGATAATTGTGTTTACTGTCAACCGTGGAAAGCCAATTTTTCCTCAGGGACAGAGAAGATTCCTTTTTTACCCATGTGGGTTCAAATTTCAAATTTACCAGCAGAATATAGAACTCCGGAAATTCTGAAATTGATAGGCGAATCCATGGGAGACTGTCAAGACATTGTTTTAAACAAAGAACCAAGTTGGACTTCAGATGTAAGATTAACGATTCTCATGAGGATGGCTAAAGAATTTCCCAAGAAGCTAAATATAGCAAGCACTGAAGGTGTTTGGGAATAGGACGTCTTCTTTGAGGTGCCATTGGATTTGGAGCAAGCTCTGGAGAACTCTTCAGATGGTGATCAAAGAGATAACGAGGATGTTCAATCCCTCAGTCAGGGCTTGAATATCCCTCAGGGGCTGGGAGCTTCTAGAATGGAGAATGTACATTCACATGACCTTCAGGAAGAGGATTTTTCTCTTCAAATCCTGGAAAGGCCCTTGGAGAGTTTACCTCTTCAAGAGAAAGATCCTTTAGAGACTCAATGTCATTCAGACTTTGTAGAACTTCAATCTATCTCTGCAGAGAATCTTCAAGAGTACTAGGAGTGTCTAAATGGTGAGAATGCTAAGGATCTTGGAAAAGAAGATGGCCTGGGCAAATCAAAAAAGGACCCGTCTGAAGGGGTCTCAGGAAAACCTGCAGAGAATGGGGAAGGTTCTGAGCGTTCAGACATTAAATTGCAGGTATTGTATGAGAAAGCTATTTCAAAGTTTACAAATTCTTTGTATGAAGAATTGGTAGAGGAAGTTCTGCAAGAAGATGAGTCTCTCCTCGACACGTCCTCTCTACGTATACATCAAACTCTTATGGCTGCCAAAAATGCAAAGAACACACCCTCTAGGAGGAGTTTAAGACAGAAGAAAGGAAAGGAACTTTATGAGATTCTAGGAAACATGGAAAAAGTTTCTCCCAAAACATCCAAAAAGAGGGGAGCAGGAAGCTCTCCTTAGGAGCAATGAAACTCCTCACGTGGAATGTTAGGGGCTTAAATACCCCTAACAAAAGACATCTCATCAAATCCCAACTAAATTAGATGCTGATATTGCAAGAGCAGATATATTGATGTTGCAAGAAACTAAATTAGATGCTGATGCTGCATCTTTTTTCTTTAGCAAATGGAAAGATTGGGAAGTAGAAACACATCCATCTAATGGCTCCTCGGGTGGTTTAGCAATTCTATGGAATAAGAACTTACCAAAGTTTGAGGTAGTGGGCAACAGAGACCACTGGATCCTGGGGAAATTCCTGGGAGTTTTCTTTGGGAAAGACTTGTGGATTATGAACGTTTATGGTCCTTCAGGAGCAAACCAGAAATCCCATCTCTGGTCACACTTGTCAAAGCACTTGCAAATGTTAAGAAATGAGGTGGTCATTTTGGGTGGTGACTTCAACGTGTTTTTGGATGGGTCAGAAAAACAAGGTGGCTCTTTGGGGTCTTCTCAATTGATATCAGATTTTGGGGCCTTTGTTAACACTTGTTGCTTATAGGATTGTAGGTCGTCCAATGGGATCTTCACATGGTCAAATAGAAGAAATGATGGTTCAGGAGTAGTAGAAAGGTTGGACAGGTTTCTTTTCTCTTCACAGTGTATTCTAGGAAACTTGAGCTTCTTTTCCTCTATCCTCCCATTTACAGGTTCTGATCACTTCCCGGTGAGCCTTTCTTTAGGAGGATCTCAAAAAGGTATGAGTATTTTTTTCCGGTTCCAAGAAATGTGGTTTAGGGGCCCTGATTTCATTCCCAATTTTCAAATTTGGTGTAAGCGAGCTCCTTTTGTAAAATGTTCTAGAATGTTTCAATTAGCCAAAAAATTAGAATTTGTTAAAAAGAAGATTCTAGAATGGAATAAGTCCCACTTCAAGAACATTTTTTCAAGAGAAGAAAAGAATTTTAAGTGATCTATCACTAATTGAAGAAGAAATATTTCAAGGGGGGATGAACCAAGACTCTTTTCAAATAGATAAACTCCTCTGCTCTTAGCTTGAAGAGGTTTTATTGAGAAAAGAAATCTTCTAATGTCAAAAATCTAGAGAAACCTGGTTGAAAGAGGGTGATAGAAATACTTCCTGTTGTCACTTGTCAACTAAAGCTCGCAAGTAGAGTTCTAGGATTCACTGCATTAAGAAGGATGGCGGTTCATTCGTTCAGAACTTGGAAGAGATAAAAGAAGAGGCATGGTCTTTCTTCAAGCATCTTCTTTCCTCAAGCATTTCTCACTCCAGGATAGATTTCAACAGCTTCAACCTCCCTAAGAAACCATTAGAAGAAGATAATCAAGAGCTTCAAAAGGATTTTATGGTAGAGAAAATAAAAGCTGTGGTTTTTTCTCTAAATGGGGATAAAGCTCTAGGTCCAACGGTTGGTCAAGCCCGTTTTTTCAAAAGTGCTGGGATTTTGTCGGTCAAGATGTTTTTCTAGCAGTCGAGGAGTCCATGAAGTTTGGCAATGTTCTCAAGGAGTTTAATCGCACCTGGCTAGTTTTGATACCAAAGGTATGCTCGCCATCTTCTTTTGAAGAATTCAGACTGATCTCACTTTGCAATTTCATTTACAAGATCATTTCTAAAGTGGTAGCGTTGAGATTGGCATCCATTCTCCCACAAATCATCTCAGATGGACAAGGAGGTTTTGTGCCTAGGAGAGACAGAAGAAGGAACAATTCTTGCTCGCAAAATCCTATACTCAATCAACAAAGAAAGGTTACCCAGTATGGTGTTAAAGTTGGACATGTCCAAAGCATATGACAGGGTCGAATAGGACTTTCTCCATTTTGTTCTATCCTCTCTTGAATTTTCTACGTGCTAGTTAAAATGGGTCTTTTCTAGGATCAGAGGGGTAAATAGTTTAGTTCTGATTAATGGCAGTGAATCCCCCTATTTCCAAACTTCAAGGGTTTGAGACAGGGAGATGCCATATCCCCTTATCTCTTTATTCTGATGACTGAAGCACTAATTTGGTTGATAAGACAAGCAAACAATAACAGAATTTGGAAAGGAATAAAGGCTAAAGCTTTCAGCATCCCTGTGACTCATGCTCTTTTTGTTGATGATACCATTATTTTTGGTAAACCCAGTACAAGAGAGGCTCTATCCATCAAAAGAACCCTGACCTTATATTGTGAATCTTCTGGCCAAATGATAAATCCTTTGAAGTCCAAAATTTACCTATTCAACATCCCACAAGATCAGCTTCCAGGGTTTTCAAATCTTTTTAATTTCAAATTGGAATCTTTGCCGGGAAAATATCTAGGATTACCTCTCTTCAATGGATGACACACAAAAAGCTTATGGAGAGGAGTATTGGATAACTTATCACACAAGATACAAGCTTGGAAAGGAGGATGGCTCTCTCTAGCTGGTAGACTCACGCTACTCAAATCAGTCCTAACAGAAGTTCCAATTTATATGATGTCTTCTCTCCAAACTCCCAAAGGTATTCTAGATGAAATTGGCAAAATTTGCAAGAGATTCCTTTGGCAAGGAACTTCAGACACAAAAAAGATTCATCTTATTGCATGGGACAAGATATGCTCCCCGAAATCCCAAGGGGGAGCAGGTGTTATTAATCTGGAAATGCAAAACTTAGCATTGGGAGCAAAATTGGCATGGAAGATGTACAAGCATCCGCATTTGAATTGGGTCAAGATGCTTCAGAAAAAGTATTTGGATAGCAAGGCTCCAGAAACAATTTTTACGATTTCTAATCCTCCAAAGGGCTCCTCCATGTGGACTTTTATTATCAAGTTTAGGCAAGTTATTCTTCCCAAGCTATCATGGATAGTTCACAATGGGAAAAAAACATCCTTTTGAGATGACCGATGGAATGGCTGTCCAAAACTTTCTTCTCTAGGAAATTTTAGAGAGGCAATGGCCTATCTAAAAAGATTTTGGGCTGAAAAAGTATGCTCATACTTCATGGTGGACTCAAGTTCAATTCCAATGAAGGCAAGTTGGAAGAGTTTTGAGAACTGCAACTTTCCTCTTGACCAGAAAATGGCCCTTTCTAGGATATTAAAGGATTTTCCTATCTTCCTCTCATCTCAAGAGGATGAACTTATTTGGACAGGTGACAATTCGGGGAGATACAAGGCCCATTCAGGATATCAATCCCTATCAGCAAGGGCCAAAGTGGATTGGCCCTTCTATCTCTATTGGGCAGATCCAATTCTCCTAAGAGCAGGAACTTTCACATGGCTAGCAGTGAACAACAGGATTCTTACTGGGGATAGAATAGAAAAGCTTTCCTTAGGTTCAAATTTCAATTGTGTCTTTTGCCAAGATGAAAAAGAATCAGTAGACCATCTTCTCATACGATGTAATTTCAGTCACCAATGCTGGAAACATATTATGCAGATTTTGAACTGGTCATCCCCTTATCAGGCACATTGAGGGATTGGATAAAAAGTTGGCCACTTCTGAATAAGGATGCTTATTTCCATGATTTGTGGGCGACATGCCCCTTTGTGTTAGTCTGGACCCTTTCGAAGGAGAGAAATTATAGAATCTTTCGGAATTCTGCAAGGTCTTTTTCAGAAGTTTGTAATGAGATGGAATCTCTAGTGGTGGAAACAACTCTTGCAAAATTAAGACAGTGGATTCCAAAGAAGTCAAAATGGACCAGCTGGGATGCTCTAATGTCCAAAAAATGGAAAGGCTTACAAAACCTCCCACAAAGTACATTCCTTCAAGCTCCTAGCTCAAATATTGACAGAGCCTCAGTCAAATGGATTCCGCGCTACCTACCCCTTTGTTAAAATCAATTTCGATGGAGCGAGTAGAGGTAAACCTGGGACTTCGGCCCTGGGATGTGTCATCAGAAATTATGAAGGAAAACTATTATCAGCAAAGGCCGCTAAACTCCCAGAAGGAACCAATAACAGAGCAGAAGCTTTGGCCCTTTTGAATGCTATCCAATTAGCTCAATCAAAGGGATATAAAGAAATTTCCTTAGAAGGGGGTTCATTGGTAATCATTTCAGCTTTCCAATCTGGGAAGGGAGAACTGGTATATCAAATACATTTTAGATCAAGTTAGGGAGGCTTTGAGTTCTTTTGATGCATTCGATATCTTTCATTGTTACAGAGAGGGAAATAAGGTGGTGGACTGGCTGGCAAATTATGCCCTTGATCATACAGAAGAAATAATTTATTTTAATTCAGATCCTCATGAAGGTCTAGAAGCCTTAAAGTTTCTGTTGGCACAGGATGTAGGTTGCCCCTCTTTTCACAACAATCCAAATATAGGAGCTTCATAAGACTTGCTTCTAGTATCCCTTCAGGCTTTGGCTTGCTAGGGATGGGGCGGGTGGGCGGACTAGAGAAAGACACGGGGTCCTCAATTGATTATAGATCTCCCCTAACAAATTCCTCTAATGACATTTCCACATGGACTCTTGCGATGTCTTCTGTTTTTTTGTTGTCTCGCCCGCTACCTTCCTCACCACCCCAAGGCGTCTTCCAACTGGCGGCACCTACTCCCTCCTCAATTTATTTCTCCCAATGGTTAAATGCATAAAATGAGGCCTTTACCTTCTATCCTAGTGGATTTCCTTGGTATTTCCTTCTACGTCACACGTCCTTCGTCCTCGTTTTTTGTCCAACGTTCCCCTTGCCACATTATCCCTCCCTGACATGGCAACTCAGATATCCAGGTCCCTCGCTTTTGTCTATCAATTCACCTCTCAAGCTCCAATGTACGCTGCCACCGCTCGGTACGATCGCCTCTTTGCAGAAGTCTATTAAATGTAGGGGACGAAGCGGCCTTCAGTACGGGGGATGAATGTTGTCATCCATTCATGTCTATTCAATTGCAGCATTCATTTCGCAATTAATCCAGGAGGATTCTTTTTTGCCTTTTTGAATTCATCTCTTCCTCATTTGCGATATCCTCCACTTCTCTCTTCCTCTGTGTTCATCTGGTTTTTACTTGTGTTTTCGAGTAGCGTCCATATTGTTACAGGGCTTGCTTCCATGGAGGGCGAGGTTACAAACCTTCCAATCTTCTTTCCTCCCTTTCAGTGGGAGACGACAATTGAAGGGAGTGTGGGAATTGTGGACCTGAATACTGTCTTTCAGCTTGATTGTACGCTTGTCCAATTTGCAGTTCAGACGATTTGCAATCAGAGGTGGCTGCAAGGAACTCCAGAGAGGGAGATAAAATGGTCTGAGGTTGTGTGCGTTTTTCTTTCAAATCTCATGGATATAGTGCAGGATGCTCATTTCATTCTCCCCATAGCGATGGGTGTCGTCAATCGTAGCTTGTTCAACGTGGAGAGGTGGAATGAAGCGATGGCTAACTATGACATCATGGTGGGTGACACCTGGGTTGGTCTGTTTCCTGCAGAAAAGCTCCACACCAGAAGGTCTTATGAATGCATATATAGGAAGATGCAGCATGGTCTTAGCTGCAGGTGTATCTGCTTGCTGGAGAGAGCCCTCAAAGGGCACGCCCATTCTGTGCCAAAGGCGGTTAGACAGAGGTGTAAGGATCTCTTCTTAGCATTCTGTGAATTGCAGTCCTTTCCGGGGGAGCAAATTGTTGAAACAGCTTTTGTTTCTAATGCATACGGAAATATTATAAAGGAGTTTTATTCCAACTATTTTTTGTATCCAATTGAAAGGCTTGACTGATAGTTATGAGGATTTAAAGAGTTCACAATGAAATGAAGTGATGACATGAAACATGCAACACAAATATAATATTTTTATCTTAGGAAACCCACTAAGTGGTGAAAAACCCACATAGTAGAGGAAATTGCTCTTTTATTAGTGTATTTTCTAGATGGACAAGTACAAGTGTATTACATTCTTTGGCAAGCCCTTCTATTTCAACTTTCTACCTCTAAGAGATACAATTCTTTAATTTTCCCCCTTTTGATCCAATAGATGGTTTTACACCATACTCTCCCCTTCTCTATGTACTTGTTATTCAAACACCCCTCTTGTTGAATTGAAGGATTCTCTAATGGAATAGAAAATGGAAGAATCTGTTGTTTACTTCACATTCCATTTGGCTTCATATGGGTTGAAACTGTAGGTTGAGGACAAAATTGTAGGTGTGAGATTAACATCCAATTTATAGGGCTGGCCCTAGTTTTTAGCCTTCTACATTGTTGTTTAAATCTAATTTTTATTTTATTTTTTGATTATTTACATCTAACATTCTAGGGTTGACTTACATTTAATTAGGGCTTGAGCTTTTATTGCTTGTTCTCTTTAATCCATACCCTCCCACCCTTGCTTACTGTATGCATTATTTCTAGATCATTTATCGTGGACACTTATGAACCTTAATCTTATGATCATCTCTATGCACATATCAAAGATTATAAGGTGTTTTCACTCTTTCTTGATTCATATCCTTCAATCCTTGATGATATTGCACCCTTTTTCCACATTGATGATGTTATGTGTTCCATGAGTGAGTTAATTTCATGCTTATTTAGATTTTCATCTTCCATGGCCTTTGTTGGTGCTTTCCCATCCATTCTAGAGGACTTCAATTCATTTGTATACTTGATTCAAGATGATTTTACCCCATTTTGTGATAGATGATGATGATGTATCCCCACCTTCTAGAAATATATCTAGGGATAATATTTTGTGTAATGAGGTTACACATTCATTATCTATTCATGATGTCATTGAGTCTTGTGATGCTACTTTTCATACATCTCTTGATAGTTCCATTTAGATACCATTCGTTTCATGTTCCCTTAATGATGCATCTCACGAGGAGCCTATGATACTGATCTAAGTGAGCTACCTTCTTTTATACATGATGGTTTTCTTTATGATGATAGTTCTTTAGCATCTCATGTTCATGATAAGACATTGCCTTGTGATACATGACATGACGATATTTGTTCTCTTAGTGTGAAATTAATGCTGAATGATTGATGGCACTAGTGATGCATCTTTACATGTCCAGACATTTTTTCTTACAAACTATGATTACATAGATGATAATCTATTATTGATGAGTGAATTTAGACCTAGTTTAATTACTGAAGCATTAAAATGGTTTAATACATCTTGTATACTAGTTCATTAATGATATAGGCACATGATTTCATTACACATTTTTCTTACCCTAAAGTGATTGAGGGTAGTGTGGATTTGTATTACATCTTTAGAAGCTTGGCCATTCTTTTCACTTGATATTCATATGACTTATTCTTCTCCTCCACTAGGATGTCGTTGGTTTTTCATGCTATACTTGATTTTCCTCGGCATAAATTTTTTGTTATTCCATGCTATACTTGACTCACCTAGGCTTAAGCTTGTATTCTAGGCTATCTCTAATTCACCTAGGCCTAAGCTTGTATTCTATGCTATATGTAATTCACCTAGGCCTAAGCTTGTATTCCACACTATCGTTGATTCACCTAGGCCCAAGCTTCTATTCCATGAGGCACCTATTTCACAAGATTATCATGTAGTTAGTCATACTTTATAAAGACTAATTATAGAACATAAAACTCCATCTAATTAGCCAATTTTGTAGCCTAATAATTTTAATCTTCCATCAATACCTAAGATAAAAACGTATGCACATAAATAGTATGATATCATTGATCAAATTTAAAATACATAGGCCAAGATATATTTTTTGGACTTATTGCACACATCATCTACATATAGAGATATAGTACAAAAATCCTTGGAAAACATTCAAGTGAATTCAAATGCTCAACCATGAACAATTGCTTCCATGCTAGAATCTGGTGGTACTACAAAGAATGTCATCTTTGGTTTTATTGAGATTCCACCCAATTTGGTTTTTAGTGAGCACTTACGTTTGCGTATTGTGGTGAAATATAATGATCTTAATGTGAAACATACCTTCATTGATAATAGATTTAGTTTGAATATATGTAGCGAGGAAAAGATGCATGTTCGTTTGTCAAATTCGGAAAGCTTAGATGTTACCGTAAAAGGATTTGATAATATTGTTTGACTATCTATGGGTGTTATTATTCATCCTATCATTATAGGGCCACACACTCTTAATACACCATTCCATGAGATGCTAAGGATATTAGCATATATATGTTATTGGGTCATCTTTGGATACATGCTATGAGAAAATTACTCCCTACACTTAATTCATTATTTGAAATTCATTCATAAAAATAAGAGGTACACAATATCGGTATATAATTATCCATTTAGTCATTGCCAAATTGTTGAGGAAATTAAACTTGCAATCACATAGACTAGATCAACAAAAGAAACACATACAAGGGGGGGAAAATTTTGGAAGAAAAATAAAATTCTAAAGGAAAATCCAAAGTGGAACATATAGAGGAAGATTCCCTGCATAATGATGATGCCATTTTTAAAAATGATTGTAGTAGACAAGATCTCACACCTTGTATAAGAGAGTATAAGATTGATCCTAGAGATTTTCATATTTCTCTTCTTTATAGGAATCCATCTATTTATGGTTTTGTTCCTATTAAGCAACAAAATAAGAATAAAGAGTCAAATTCAAATTGTGTGCATGAAAACAATTTAGTGAGTAGTGCTCCTATCGTTGATTCTTCTACTTTATCTATATCACTTGAAAAATTATATGGTACAAGATATGAAATAATGAAAAAGATTTGCTACTAATTATTTTTTGAGCTGACTAAGTTATAGGAAAACAAAGGACATAAGGGTATTGGATATGTAACACAAGATGTTATTAAGAAATCGTTAAAAGATCACTAAAAGAAAAAAGAAGGATCAATTAGTGTCTTATGATTTAGATAATTTTGAGTTTTAGAGATATATATTTTTTGTACATGAGTACAAACTCTACAACATTTCATGATTTAGTTAAAGTTGATTATGAGGTTTCTTCCTATACATTGTTTAATTCATATTGTGATAGAGGTCCCATTATGGTTTACATTGTTCAATGATTTAATAACATTTGAGTGTGTATTGCATGTTATCAGAAGCTTATCATTTGCATACACACACAAATTTATAGAAAAACAAAAAAGTAAACATCTAATCATACAACCATACATGTTATTAATCAATAAAAGGAAAATCATAACTATAGATCTCGTGTAAAAATGACTACAATTGCATGTCCAAAACAACACATCAAGGAGGTGGGGCATAGAGGATCCATCTTCAATCACTTCTACCACTCCCCATGGACCTTATCCTTGTGGGTGATTTAGTCTTAGTCCTAGTATTTGACCTAGATCGACTACTTGATGCCATCATCCCTTGCAACCAATTAATCTCTCCATGTAGCCTCACAATCTCAACTTGTGATGAGATATACTTTTGAAAGATGGTTGTGTCTACATCACCTAGAGGTGAGGGCATGGCCACTCTTGCATCTACTTTCTCCAGCTCCAATCATAGCTCATCTTTTTTTACCAGTAATACATCTCTCTATTTATATCCCATCTCAATTTGCTCGCAGCTTAGTGCACTCAAATGCAACTTCCATATAGGCTACTTGAGCTTAGATAACTAGATAAAAAAGGATGTAAAACAACTTGTATGTGCATGGTATTTCTCTATCTACTCCATCGGTTCCATGGCCACACCTCTAGTCAAAAACTCCATAGCATCATATATGTACCTGACCCACTCACCCACCCTACTTGCACATCATGTATCACATGAGTGGGAATTTTATTATATATATCTCATATTATACCTCACATACTTGGTTCTTTGGATACCAAACATCATCTCGTTTTATTTGTTGTATTACGGCCACCTCTAGTTCTATCTCTTCCTATCCCATTTCTACAACCTCCTCCCCCACCACCAACAATCTCCTGATGCTCATTTATAGCCATGAGTACCCACCTACTTCCCTTGCACTTCTAGTACTCAAGGGATCTAAGGGTTCTGAACACAACTTCTACCAATAATCTCTCCATAGAAATGATAAACCCACCTCATTAGTTGCAACTATCTCTGCAACATCATCCTTCACATCATCATCATTAGTAGGTGCATGTGTAGTAAATGGTGACAATTGCATCTCTCCTAGTCTATATAGAAACCTTTCATGTCAACTATATAATGGAGGATCAAGGGTCACATGTTTACTTAACTCAAACTTTTATAACACTAGCTCATAGTGAAATCTCTCTAAAACTATGGTTTTCCTCCTTGGAAATCAATGTGATTGCCTAATCCAGTTGAGTTGCCACCTATCCCCTACCATTCATGCATACCTTTATAAGGTCTCCAAGTTACGACATCTACAACTAATCTATCAAAGATCCTCCACTCCTTCAGGGTATTGAATATATTGGTTAATATCTTTGGTTAGGAGAAATAAACATGTCTTAACACTAGATCTTAAAACTAATATAAATAAAAATGATACTTACTCTCCTAGGAAATTTCTTATGGGAAAAACCCAATCTTAAATGTAGATCTCACTATATTAACTTTGAAAAAGTCTTATAATACAATGATAAGACCACATATGTGATGAATAGTTTCTCCTTACTAATATATTTATTTGTTTACACAAATTTGTATGTAATTTAAATTGAAATAAATTAGAATAAACATACAATTAACATATATAAATGTTTTAAAATAAATAAAGATATTTAAATAACATTGCATAAAGTTTATTAGGAATAAAATGCATATTTGTTCTTTTGTTGGATTGGTTGATCTATTCTCTTAGTGATTCTATACAAGATTTATCAAGTTTTGGCACCCTCTAGGAGGAGTCCATGAAATTAGAAGCATGTGCCCATGCACTATGCCCACACACCATAGCTCTAGTTAGGACAATCTTGGGCATCCTTTGTACCCAGAGTTGGACATACTCTACATGCCCTTCCCCAATATCCAACACTTGATCTTGATTAATCAAACAAGAAATTTTTCACAATACCCAATCACACCCACACTTCATATATATTTATAAGAGTTTTGGGTAGTTATTCAACCAACATACTTGTACATTTAGCAACACCCTTTTATAACAAATAGTGTATTACTCATTTTAATAAAACCATTTACATGTAACATTTTATTTTGTGTTTTTCACCCATATAAATAGAAAATATATATTTCTTTCACTCATTGGATTTTGAAAAAAGATTACACCCTCTTTATATTTTCATCCAATATAATAATACATATTATTATCACTTTTGGGTAAAAAGTATGTAACATTTCTCCCCTTGTAAATCATGGCTACCCTCTATCTCCATTCAAAATCAATAATGCTTAGTTAAGTAAATATGGATATTGATGTTTAATATAATTAAAAATTCCCAAGTAGCATTCTTAGTTTCATTGTAAGTCTATTTTATTTTAACTTTATCTATAACTAGTATAGCTATATTTAAAAAAATATATATCTAAAGTACGCCGAGATGGATCCAATGCATCATTTAATTAAATTATTTTAAGTTATAATTGTAATTATTGTATACTTTAATAAATGTAATCAAAATAATATATTAAATTAGAATAATTAAATTTTATTTTTAGTTTTCATAACACATTTAATTTACAAATTATTGACATTATTGTGTGATAATTAAGTTTAGAAAATGGTATCATATATTATTACAGTTATAAATACAACATCTATAAATACAGAAACCCAATATTTATAAATTAAGAAGAAAAATTATAATTAGTGTTGATAACACATTTAATTTATAAATTATTGACATTATTGTGTGATAATAAAATTTTAAAAAATGGTATCATATGCATTATTACAATTAGAAGAAGATTTATAAGAAATATTTTGAAATTGAAATTAACATTGAATAGAATGTTTAAATAGTTTGTAAACATTTGTGGATAAATAATGTGGCATTATCTCTTCTTGCAAACGTTCTATTGAGTGTGGCAAGATATAATGTAATTTTGAAATATTACCCAAATATAGATTTATAAATGTTTAACTTGTTGCATGAAATGGATTTTTTTATTATTGTAGAATATTTGAATGTTGAGTTCTATATATGGTTTAACGGTGTTAGTTTTCTATGGGATTCCAAATGTTTGTTTTACTGAGGAACTTCCAATTCCTTCCATTTCTAAGAGGAATTCCAATTCCTTCTATTTTTAAGAGGAATTTGAACCCGATTTTGTATTAACGTTTGTTTGTCTAGTGTGGTTTGCAGATTTCTATTAATAATCAAGAGGTTATCATGTCAAATATTAATTAGAATTTTTAAGAAAAATATAACTCTAATTCTAGTCCTAGCCCTAACCCTAATTGTAACTCAGATGTTTTCCTTCATTTAATAACCCTAATTCTAACTCTAACCCTAATCTCAATTCAAACCCTAACCCTAATTATAACCATAACTTGATTCTAACATTAATCATAATTGTATCCCTAACCTTAACCACATTGATAAGTAATCATAATTCTAATTCTAAACCTAACCCTAATCATAATTTATATGTTGCATAATTTAAGGTGCACTTTAAGTGCAATAATAATACGCAATGCCTAATCTAACCTTCTATAAATAATAATAATATTGTATCACTTCATAAATGGCTACATAGTGCCCTTACCGATTAAATTTCTCTCTTCATTGATTTAATAAACTATCTAGGCTAAAAAAAATTATGTCAGCTCTATTTTGTTTTTATGTACCTCACTCCTCTTGTGTAATTATTGAAATATTTTTAATAATTTAATCTAAATGATACCAAAAACCTTTTTTTTTTAAAGAATTAATTCCCATAGTTTTAATCCTAGCCTTATTGTAACATTAATCCTAACCCTAACTCTAATTCTAACCCTAATAATAACCTTAATTATGTCCCTAAAACTAATTTTAACCCTAACCCTCACCCCAATACTAACCCCAACAATAACCATAATTGTAACCCTAACTCTAATCCTAAATTTAATCATAACCCTAATACTATCCCTAACCGTAACCTTAATCCTAACCCTAATTCTAACCCTAACGCTCATCCCAATACTAACCCTAACCCTAACTCTAATTGCAACCCTAATTTTAACTCCTAACTCTAATCCTATACTTAATTGTAATTTTATCCATTAGCCTAACCTTAATCCTAACCCTAACCATAACTTTAATCCTAATACTAATGCTAAGCCTAACTCTAATTCTAACCCTAACAATTATCCTAATTGTAACCCTAACTCTTGCCTCAATACTACCCTAATGCTAACCCTAATTTTAAGTCCTAACTCTAATCCTAAATGTAATTGTAATCCTAAATGTCATGCCAACTCTATGCCAACCCTAACTCTAATTCTAACCTTAACTGTGATTGTAATCTTAATCCTAATTCCAACCCTAAACCCTAAGCAATTCAAATTTGGTAAAAAAAAATATTTCTGATCTTTTTTCATTTCTATGGCTATTTTTTCAAAACTTTTCCTAACCCTAACTCTAACCCATTCTTTTTAACTAATCCTAAGCCTAACCCAATTTTTTCCCAATTAAATTCTTATTTTTTGCAAAAAAAAAATATCTTTTGTTTTGTCAAATTATTGCCAAGAATAATTTTTGCTACCATGGTAGTAATTTTTTTGTGTAATACAAACCACTTAGGTTTTCTAATTTTACTAATATATTTAAATTTTTAAAATTTAAAACTCCAACCTAACCCTGACTATAATTCAAGCCCTAACCCTAACCTTAATCCTAATTGTAACTCTAATCCTAACTATAATTTGAACTTTGAGCCCTAACCCTAACTATAACTCTAATTCTTACCCCAATTCTAATAGTATCCCACCTTAATTCTAACCTTAATTTTAATTGAGCCCTAACCCTAACTATAACTCTAATTCTTACCCCAATTCTAATAAAAAGTATGTAACATTTCTCCCCTTGTAAATCACGGTTACCCTTTATCTCCATTATAGTTCAAAATCAATAATGCTTAGTTAAGTAAATATGGATATTGATGTTTAATATAATTAAAAATTCCCAAGTAGCATTCTTAGTGTCATAGTAAGTCTATTTTATTTTAACTTTATCTATAATTATGTTTCTTAAACTTCTAGATTTTCATTTAACAATGCTTTTTTATTCAATTTTAAATTCACAATTAGGTTCAAAATAATACTTTACTAATCAATAAATATAGATATGTTTAATATAGTAAACTCATGTGAAATACATTTATGGATTTGTAATTTTGGTTTTAAATTTTAAATTCACAATTAGGTTCAAAATAATACTTTACTAATCAATAAATATAGATATGTTTAATATAGTAAACTCATGTGAAATACATTTATGGATTTGTCATTTTGGTTTTAAAGCAAGTTTATGAGATACAACATCTATTTTTTCTAAAATTTTGAAAGGTACACAAAAATGAGGAGCTATTTTACCATATTTACGAAGTCTTAAAAACCCCTCTTTAGGTTTTACTCTAAGAAACACTTGATCATCAACATCAAATGTTAGATAGATATTTTTGAATTAGCCAAATTTTATATCTACCTTCATGTTTTGCTTATCCTTATTAATAATTTCTTCCATTTCTTATAGATTTTTATTTTCATACCAAATTTCATTGACATTAGACCATGAAGTAGGTGTATTGAAATTTTGACCACACATTGCTTCAAAGGGGGATGTTTTGATAGTTTAATGATATCCTTGGTTATATGCAAACTCATCTAAGTGTAAATAATCTTCCTATGACTCAATTTTATTTGTAGTACGTTCTTAACATGTCTTATAAGAATATCAATTTGTTCCATTTGTCCACCTAATTAAAGATGATACATAGTACTAAAAATTAAACTAATACCAAGTTTAGAGAAAAGAGATTTCCAAAAGGAAGAGATGAATCTAGGGTCTTGATAAAAAATAATATTCTTTGAAAGTTCATGTAATCAAATGATTTTTTAACAAATGGGCAATATCTATAGTAGTAGATTTTATTTTTATAAGAAACCTCTATACACTCTAGGCATTTTCCCTTTATCCACTTTATCAAAAGAGATTTCCAAAAGGAAGTGATGAATCTGGGGTCTTGATCAAAAACAATATTCTTCGGAAGTCCATGTAATCAAATGATTTCTTTAACAAATGGGCAATATCTATAGTAGTAGATTTTATTTTTATAAGAAACCTCTACACACTCTAGGCACCTTCCCTTTATCCACTTTATCAGTGCCCCACCTCTATTTTATTAACTAGAGAATACTGGTACCCTCCCTCTATTCCATAGAGCTCTAGGTTTGTCATTTTGGTTAGGATATAGTCATGACCTCTATGTGTATGAGGTAAGCCAGTGATAAACCTATACCAATTGACTCCCATTTGTAGTGAGGATTGGACAAAGGTTGTAAAAGACTAGGTGATTTGTATTGTTCATCCTTCACCTTTTGACAATTTAAACATTGTTGTACATATGTAAGAATTTTAGATTTCAATTTAGGCCAAAAATAGTTTCTTATGGTTGAAAGATATATTTTTTGAAATTTTGGATGTCCTATTATAGGCGTATCATTGGAATCCTTTAAGATTTGTTGTTTAATGTTAGATAAATAAAAAAATACATAATCTTCCTTTGTAATAGAAAAGACCATTACTTCTCATCATATAAGATTCAAGCCAGAGATTAAGAAGTACAATTAAATAAACATTTCGTAATGCTTCATAAAGTAGTTGAAAAAAACATCAAAAGGTAATTCAGATTTAAAATCTCTTTAAAATTGACTTCTCAAGAGTTAAAGCATTTACACACAATCTTTTCCTACTCAAAGCATTGACTGCTACATTATTTTTACTTGGAACATATTGAATAATAAAATCATATTATGAGAATAGTTCCATCCATCTCCTTAGCCTCATATTTAATCTGGGGTTGACTACATAAATGTTGCAAACTATGGTGGTTAGTTTTTAAATTAAATTTGTTTTCCAACAAAGAATGTCACCAAAATTAGAAGGCATGGATGATACTAAGTAATTCTGAATCATGGATAAGATAGTTCTTTTCAATAGATAACAATTTTCTAGATTTATAGAAAACTACTTTGTTTTCATTCTTTAAGACACCCCCTATATGTGTACTACCTGCATTTGTAATTACAACAAAGGGTTTACTAAAATCTAGGATATAGTCCAAGGGGTTGAGCTTAATTGGTTGAAGCATTGGGTTCTCATTATGGAGATCCATGTTCAAATTCCCATAGGGACATTGAATGTAGAATTCTAATTCACGATGCATAAATGCTTTTATGAGCAATAAGGCACTTCAAATTTAAAAGTTCACATTAGATTTTGCATACAATTTATGTTTTCTTAAGGTTTATAGGGCATGTTCTTTTTCATTATTTGAATAGATCATAAAGGTTTATAGGGTGTATTCTTTTTCATTATTTGAATAGATCATAATGTCATCTAGAAAAATGATTATAAACACATCTAAATATGTGTATGATGTAGAAATGTGAAATAATAAACATAAATCAATCACAACAAAAATTCCTATTTCACAGTCTACATCACCTCAAAACATGAGAAAAGGAATATCAAAATCAAAGGAAAATAATGATATTTCACAGTCTACATCACTTCAAAACATGAGAAAAGGAATATCAAAATCAAAGGAAAATAATGAAACAATGTTACCACAGTAGCCCTTGATGCACCATGATGAATAATAGATAATCCTTTGCTTGTTTTGAGGTGATGTAGATTGTGAAAATAGGAGCTTTCATTATGATTGATTTTCATTTATTATTTCACATTTCTGCATCATACATTTCAATTTTTAAGGGTTAGTAAACATTCCTTGTGTGGGTCAAGAGTGTGTGTGTGTGTGTGTGTATTCTCTCTCCTCATGTTGCAAGGTGATCTTGGAGATCAAAAACACCATTTGATTCACTTTGTCACCCTTTATTAGGAGGCTTGCCTTGGAGACACACCCACTCCAAGGGGGTGGATTGAACTCTAGTGAGTGTTTAGATGAAGTATAAAGAGCGGGCGCTAAATCAAAAGACACACCTCTTGGAAGTTAGAATTTTGACATCCGGGCTAAGTTCCCAAGAAATTTATACCTTGGGGAAGTGAAGATGAAGGGTTGGTTTTCCTCTTCTCCTAATTGCTTGACATTGTTTCACTTTCATATCATGGATTTGGGCCTCATGTACCTTGTGTATATCAAGGACTCCCTTAGAGACGTGTACATCCTAGTTTAAGACCTCTTGGCAACACCTTATTGATTAAGTAGACTTGTTCATGTGTCTTGTGTGTCTTCATCTATTTCAACAATTAATTTTATCAGTTTTGAAAGTCAAGTTTTCCATTGTGTCATCTTGTGTGTTTGATAAAATTCTTGCCAAAGCATCAAAACACAAACAAAATTTTCACTACTATTTTTGTCATAACCTAGTACTTTAGTCAATAATGGAAGAAAAAAACAACAAATAGAAAGATGGAGAGATAAATAGATAGAGAGATAGACAAGGGGAGAGGGACAAGGAAATATATATATATATATATATATATATATATATATATATATATATATATATATATATATATATATATATATATATATATGTATATATATATATATAGAGAGAGAGAGAGATGGAGGATAGAGAGATATAGAGAGAGTCTCTTTCTACCTATCCTCTATCTCTCTATCTCTATCCTCCATATATCTCTATCTGTCTATCCTCCATCTATCTCTCTTTCCTTATCTAACTATCTATTTTTAACTCTCCCTCTCCCTCTCTCTATATCTATCACTATCTCCTCTATCTATCTCTCTCCCTCTACCTCTATCTCTCTCCCTCTACCTATCCCTTTCTCTATCTCAACCTTCCTCTCTCTCTCTCTCTAGATCATTTGGCTATAGATGCCTAAAATTGGCTAAAAGACAAACCCCAATTACATAAATTACATTTGTGCATATATAGACCTTTGTGTCTCAATTCAAGTCATATAGTATTAAGGGCATAGATCTTCAATCAAATCATTCCACATACATATTGATCAAGCACAATAGATTAGCATTAAATACATATCTTGATCAACACACAATTATAGAGAAAAATTTCACTTGCAAGAATATTAATTCCATCTAGGATCAATGAATAGGGGAGATGTCATGGTGGATATAAAAGTCAATCAAATTAAGACCAAGCGTACAAATCATGTGTATTCAATTTACTTTTAGCCAATGCCAAGTAGGTTGCAACAAGAATAGTTCATGCTCATAAATGGAAGTAGGTCAACCAAAGGAGAATCTAGAAGCTTCTCCCACTCTTTGTCCAAGGGTAAATTGATATTCTGTAAGAGTCTAAAGTGGCACTAAAGTTCAATGGTGCATTCATAGGATACCTCTTTTGATTGAGCCATAGATGTTTGTACAAGGACCTCTAGCTCTATCAATTTCTTGAGAACTAATTGAACCTCTTTGATAAAAGGAGCTAAGGACCACATGTTGAATATAGTTTCTTCTTGGCTCTTCTCATTCACTAGTTCTAGAAATTTGGATCTTCTCATTCACAAGGGTTAGATGATGTGGCCTCTATTTTGATCTTGTAGTATGATCTTGACAAGACCTTGATGTGGTCAAGGGAATCCATTGACTATTTGAGCTCTTTAATTTTTTCCTTTAACCTCTTGACCTCCTCCTTTGATTCTTCTATTATATTCTTTAGGTCAGCCTCTTTTTCTCTTAGGCCCTTGAGTATCTAGGCCTAGGTGTTCACTTGATTATTTATCTTTTCTAGCTCATAATCTTGGCTAGAGGCCTTTTCCTTTAGTGATCCTATTTCAATAGCCTTGACACTAGTTTTAGCCTTTTCATGGATCAATTATACCTCCAAGTTTTCCACCTGCTTTGATAATGCATTCTAGGTGGTTGTCTTAGTTACCATCTATCTTTTCCCTATTGCCAACTATAATCTTGGTTTAGTCAATTTTGTTTTGACCTCTAGGAGTTGTCATTTAGTTCCTTCTACCTATGTATCTTCAGCTTCAATGGCTTGCTCTACAACTGTGGTGACCTAGCCTTCTAATGCCTTTATTTTCACTTCAAATGCTTTAAGTAAATGTTTTCAAAGTCTAAAGCACTTTTTGTATAGACTCTGTGTGTGTATGTGTGTGTGTGTGTGTGTGTTTGTGTGTGTGTGTGTGTGTGTGTCTGTCTCTCTCGATCTCTCGATCTCTCCCTCTTTTTTCCCTATATCTATATATCTATTGATTTATCCCTCTATTTGTTTATCTCTATATCCTCCCTCTCTATCTCTCTCCCTCTCTCCCTCACCAAAGGATTTTCAACAAATTCATTTTGTGCATATCCTGCAATCATGACATTCCATGAGATCACATTTATTTTAGGTGTTCTATTAAACAATTCATGTTCCTTATCTATGCTTCCACATTTTTCATACATGTCTCACAGGGTAGTTGCAACTACAACATTTGAAAAAATTCCCATATCCTTGATGTTTTGATGGATGTCCATACCCTATTCCAAATATCATATTTTGGCACAGGCAGGGAAGATGTTGGCAAAGGTTGAGGAATTTGAATTTACAATAGCTAATTGCATTTGCTTGAAAGTTTCTAAAGCCTTTTTGAACAAATCCATTTTGTGCATATCCTACAGTAATGGCATTTCCATGAGACCACATTTCTTTGAGGCATTATGTCATGTCCCTTGTATATGCTTCCACATTTTGTATTCATGTCTCCTAGTGTAGTTGCAAATATAACATCTGATAAAATTCCCATATCCTTCATGCTTTGGTAGATGGCCATACCCTATTCCAAAGACCCATTTTGGCACAGGCAGGGAGGAGGCTGGAAAAGGTTGTGAAATTTGGATTTGCATCCACCAATTGCATTTTCTTGAAAATTTCTAAATCCTTTTCAACAAATCCATTTTGTACATATCCTGCAATCATAGCATTCCATTAGATGGCATCTCTTTGAGGTGTTTTGCCAAATAGTTCATGTGCCTTGTCTATGCTTCCACATTTTACATTCATTTCTTCTAGGGTAGTTGCAACTACAACATCTAATGAAATTCTAATTCTTCATGCTTTGATGGATGTCCGTACCATAAAGCATGAAGGTGAGATTTAGAGATATAAAGAGAGGGAGAGATAGAGGGAAGAAAGGTGGCGATATAGACAGGGAGAGATAAAAAGAGATAGAGAGAAGGGGAGAGAGATACAAGGGGAGAGAGAGAGAAGGGAGAGAGATACAAGGGGAGAGAGAGAGGAGATAGTGAGATAGAAAGGGGAGATAAAGAGAGAGATATGGGGGAGACATGATATTGAGAGATACAAATAAAGAGGGAGATATAGAGGGGGAAAGAGATAGGGGAGAGAGATATGGAGATAGAGAGGGGGAGACCAAGATATGTGTGTGTGTGTGTGGGAGAGATGGGGGAGAGTGGAGATAGAGAGATACATGGACAAAGAGGGAGAGATAGAGAAGGGGGGAGAGATAGGGGAGAGAAATAGGGAGAGAGAGATGGGGGGGACTGAGATTGAGAGATATAGATAAATAGAGAGAGGGGAGGTAGAGAGATAGGAATAGAGAGGGAGAGATAGAGAGGGGGAGAGAGAGGGAGATAGAGAGAGAGAGAGAGAGAGAGGGGGGGGGGAGATGGGGGAGGGGGGAGAGGGGAGAGGGGGAGAGGGGAGATGGAAAGATATATATGAAGAGGGAGAGATAGATAGGGGGAAAGAGATAGGGAGAGAAAAATAGGGAGAGAGGGGGGATATTTAGAGATATAGAGAGGGAGAGATAGTGATAGAGGGGACAGAGAGGTGGGGATATAGAAAGGGAGAGATATATAGAGATAGAGAGGGGGAGAGAGAGGGAGATATATGGAGAGAAATGTAGAGGGATGGAGAGAAATATAGAGAGATAGAGATAGAGGAGTAGATAGAGATATCTAGAGAGGATGAGAGCAAGAGAGAGAGAGAGGGGGATAGAGATATATTCCTCATCATCATCATATTTCTTAGACATGAGGCTACAATAGAGGGAAAGAAGATGCAGGGGTGACATTAGTTTTGTAAAGCATATTAACTAAACATCCAAAGGATTTCAAGAGATATAAAATGTGCTCGCATTATAATGTGAGGGCATTTTTGCCTGATTTATGAAATTCTAACCCTAATGGTTGTATTTTCCTTGGGAATCCAACTAAAAGGGTTGAACCTACCTTTTGGATGCATGAGTAGTTTTTAAAAAAAAACATAGAAAATAAACAAAATCCTGAGTGTGCTCTCCATCCAGTTTACACATTTTTCAATGTTAATATGAAAAAAATGCTAGTATGACTTCAAGTTTTTATTAGTTTTCTAACCATATATTTTTTCTAAAATCTATAAACATTAAGGTTTCCATATTCAATTTCTTTTTCTAATGTGTTCTCTTTTGTAGAAAATTTACGCATAGTACATTTCTAGTGTCATTTTTAACACGCTTATCGAAATTTAAAAAAATACATTGTTAGATTCTAGACTCTATTCTATACACATTGATTTTCTTTATTTTTGATTAGTTTTCAAAAAAATTAGGGGGGAGCATGCTCAAATTTTTATTTGATGTGTCCACTTTGAAAATTCATAAAAGTCATATATTCATTAAAAAATTAATAGAAAAATTAGGCATAAACTACATGATGTTAGCTAATTTTCCACCAAAGTGATTTGTGAAATACATAAAAAAATGTCAACATCTTAGGGGGAGTGCACCGGGCACTATGTTATATTTTTCTAACAAAAATAGGAGTGCTTTGTGTTCTCCCCTATTTAAACCCCTTAATCTCCACCATTTTTAGAAAAAAATTAGTAGTTTAAAAAGTAGATTGTGAGCACTACAAATCTTGTTTTTATCACATTTATTTTTGAGCATGACTATCTTCAATTTCTATTCAAGATCAGTTTTTACTGATTTTAGAGAAAAAATGACCACATATGACCCTCTTTTGGTCCCCCATTTCCATGCACATACCCCTCATCCAAGTTTATAGGCTCATGAGCAATTGTGTCCACTTTTGTTGTGCAAGAGCAAAGGTTTTTTTGCACAAAATGAAGTCATTGAGGTGTTGTTGTGACAACTTATTGTTCTTATTTGTGTGATTGGACTCAAACAAACTCTAGTTTTGCTCACATCCAAAAGCATTATGAGGTTGAGACAAATATAGAGGCCTACCCTTTGAATAGTTGGGGTATTTTCACTCCAATATTTCCCCCAAGAAGCAACTACAAATATGATATTCAAAAGTTTGTAAGCAATATTTGTTAAAATTTATGAGTGAAGACTCTAATTTTTTGTTATCTAGGGTATGTGTGGTTCTCCCTTGGATGGCTAGTAGGGAAGAAAAGAGTTAACCTACTTGCAATTTTGCAATTCCTCAATAATCAGGGCCCTTGCCTCAACCTTAAGTGTCATCCCCACAATTCACATTGAGAGGCCCTCTAACCTCTCCATTAACAACTATGAACTCCTTTGAGAAGAAAACTTTGGGTTGATGTAGTTTTTCATTGCATGAATGGGTTGGTGGAGTTGATTGTTCCACCTCTAATCAATGATCTTCCAAATAAATTCAAATTTTGCTTCCTATAGTAGTTTTTGGATGCCCCTTTCCATATTCTCATAAATATATTCCATTTGGTTTGCTCTCCATCCATCAAGCACAAAAGCCTCACCAAAGGCTACAACACCTACAAATAAATTAAGCTTACAATTAAAATAAATACTTAAAAAAAGTGAAATCAAAGGATTCAATTTTAATTCTAAATTGAAGTTTAAATTTACCTTGATGATCTCTATAGCTCTCTTTGCAAAGACAATTTTGTGACTTCTTTCCATTAGCCTTCTTTGAATATTATGAATCTAGCCCATGCTTGGCTCCTAAACCTCTGTTGTGTTGAAATGGAGGTTGTTGTAGAACTAGGAATTAACACAAATCATATTCATTTCTTTTTTCTTCTTTTTCCATGTACTTTCAATTGAAGGTTTTGATCCAGTGTGTTTTGAGGAACCAAAAAAACCTAGTGATTGGACACTACTCAAGCTAGACAAGGTGGATGTGATGTGTAAGCATGGACCATGATTAGAGCCCAAAATCTATGTCATATCCACCTCTATTTCCTGCACCATATTACGATTCCCAATGCTGTTATAGCTGCATTTGTACTCATCCTCTCCATTTTCTTTTGATCTATCAACGAAAGGGTTGCTTTCATCTTTCATTCTACCTTGCCCTTCGCATTGGAAAACTCTGACATCATGACCAACAATATGTGCAAGGTGGTATTTGAGGCAATTGATGCCTTCACTTATATTCAGCTCACATTAGTTGAAAGTAGTAGTCCTCACAGTCAGTCTAGGTGTACCATGTTTTCAAGTAGCATTCTTTCTAGGATTGGGTTGGCTTCCAATTCTTGATGTCATTGTATGCTAAGTGCAAACCTAGAATTCATAAAATCAGAAAAATACATTTTACTTTCCAAGAATTTCTTAGTCTGAGTTTTCTCATGTTTACTCATGAGTTTTTAGAGGTAGGTTTTTGACAAGTTTTGGTGCCAAAATCGTAGTAGAGAAATGTGGGTTTGGATGCTTTTCCACAAAAAAAAAGTATGCCTTAGACTATGAAAAACAATTGAACAAAAATCTCATCACAATTTGTCATTACTAATTATTGCTAGCGGTTGGATTGAAAAATTACTCACCTTGGGAGGACATCAAAAGAACAAGGCATGCATTTCTATAGGCAATTTTAGGGCATTTACATTCATGTTTTGCAATCGTAGGATTTCCTGGTTATAGTAGTAAGAAAACCTGCACTTGAAAGGGCAAAATCCACATGGCAAAGTCTTGATCTGAGTATTTTTTTATTGTTTTCAAATTTTTAAGTTGCCTAGCTTTTACCAAATCACAATTTTTTTGGTTTTGCCAAGTCCAAGTCAAGCATGAGCCAAGTTAGAACATGCACATTATGAACTTTTCTTTAAACTTTAAACATAAACCTTGTTGGCTAGATGGTAGTTAAAAAAACATCTTGTAAAACATAAAGTATAATCACATGAAAACCGAATTGAATGGTTTTGTATTTTGAATATAAATGAACAACATTATAAATTGAAGCAAAATAAATGTTATTTCATAACATAATTTGATAATTTGAACTAGTGAAAAAACTCAAACATTTTGGTTTATAAACAATGACACAGAATCAATGTTTTGGCTTCGTGTTATGAGAAAATTCAATTGGCTCTCACCATTACCTTAGACCCTTCTCTCCTTTCTCAAAAGTTGGCCAAAACTATATTCAGATTCCACTTTTGCATGTCTTTGGGAAATAAGCCTAGCAATGATTCTCTGGCAAGTGTGGAAGAAAAGAAACTTCAGAATCTTTCGTAAATCAACCTCTTCTCTGGAAAAAGTGTGCAAAAATATCGACAAATCCATTTCAGAGGTGGCCATAGCCAAAGTTAGGAAAACATCCAACTCCAATCCTACTTGGACGGCATGGGATAATAATATGGTCATGAAATGGAAATTTTTGGAACTAGTCTCAAATGGCAACATTTTGGCCTCATCGTCTAGAAAAGTGGACATGTTGAAGGTGAGATGGCTTCCTCCTCATGAAAGTATGGTCAAACTAAATTTTGACGGGGCATGTAGAGGAAACCCTGGACCGTTGGGAACATGATGCATAATTAGATCTCATAATGGCAAAATTATTATAGCTAAAGCCACCAAAATTCCCTTGGATACAAATCATATGGCCAAGGCTTGGGTGCTCCTTCATGGCCTTCAAATGGCCACAAAAGCTAGTATTGGAAACATCTAGGTGGAAGGAGATTCCATGAATATAATTAATAGGTTGAAGAATGTTAGATTAAATTCTTGGAAAGCATAATACATTTTATCTCAAGCCAAATTTAGTTTATAGAAATTTAACTCTTATCAGATTTCCCACTATTTTAGAGAGGCCAATCGGGTGGTAAATTGGATGGCTAACAAACCTATTGATATAACATGTGATGAATGGCTACTCAATTCCACAGACAATGTCGTTCTAACTCAACTTCAATCATTGTTAGATGCAAATGCACTATCCTCCCCTCTTAGCTTATATGGATGACTTGGTCTCTTCATCATGTAGCTTCTAGATGGAAGAGGGGCATCTGAGGTGGAGTTAGAATGTCTAGTTGGACTTCATCAGAGATTGACTGTTAGAATGGTAATAGGTTTAATGGAAAGGCCCTAGCCTCCCTTGCTATATCTATTTTTTGATCTCCTAATGACTAGATTACAGCTGGAAATATACCCCCATTTTTATCCTAAATTTATGAGCTCCTTGTCAGCATAACTCTCCACTTGGCATTGAGTGCTCTCACTTTCATTGGGATGTGAAGCTACATTTATTTTTACTTAAATTGTTGTTTTGACAAGGTTTCATTGATCCCCACCAACCTTCCCTATCTCTGTCCACGTTCATCCCTCCCTTTATTATATGCGCTTTGACAGGACGTGCCTTTAACTCCTCAAGGGAGTGTTAAATTCTCATTGCCATGGCCCCTCCTGTCATTCTTTTTGTCGGTGCTCATTCTCTAGCTTGCTCTCCTTTTCTGTCTGTGGTTGTTGTGCTTATTTTGCATGCAAGTAGCTATGGATATTGAGGAGTTTTTATGAACCAACACATACATTTTCCCCTGCACTCTTGAGATCTGATGATTAGAGGGAAAGTTGGCTTCTTGGATCTGACATTTGAGTTCAACTGCACCCTCTCACAATTTTCTATGAGAAATATCTATGGGCAGAAATGGCTAGATGGCATGGAAGAGAGGGAGATAAGGTGGTCAGATGTAGTGTCCATCTTCCTTTCCAACCTTATGGATATAATCCTGGATCATAAGTAGGTGCTCCCAATTGCCATGGGAGTGTGGATAGATGGAATGCAGCTCTAGAAAATTATGATATCATGGCAGGTGAAGAGATGATAGGAGGCATTTTCTCTTTGCACCAACTCTATATGAGGAAGACATATGAATGTTTATAAAAAATTATACAGCTGGGCTTAATTTGTGGATGCATTTACAAGCTCAAAAGAGCTCTCAATGGTCATAGTTTGACCATTCCAAAAGTTACAAGGAATAGGTGCAAAGAAGAATTCATTGCCATCAAGTTTCATAGGTCTCATGCCCTGAATCAGGCACCTCATCTGCCAAAGACCCCTGGTGATATGGATGAAGACACAGAGGTGGAAGAGAGTTCACCTCAAGAGGATGAAAATGAACCTGTAGTGGCTGCTAGTGCTGTTGAGGGGCCTATGCATTAGAGAGTCTTTAAGGGTGGTTTCTTGTTTTGATTCTCTAATGGATGTGTTTATTTCCTTCAATTTGTTCTCTTGCTCATTCTATTTTCGGCCATGTGTTAGTCCACTTTTGGCTATGTCTTGATGCTATGTATTGTTTCATTATAGTTTTGGGGTTTTTGACTTCTGTCACCCTATCTTCTACTACTTTTATGAAATATGTTAAAGTATGATTAATATATGTAAATCTAACATTTAGGAAAGAAATAAGATTTTTGAAATGCTTGGGAAAATAACAATTTGATACAATTATGAAATTATAGAATTTTACTCTTCAAATTGCCTCCAAACTCATTTGATCACTCAAACAATGTTGTAAATGTAGTGTGAGGAAATTGCAAGGGTTAGATTTGCTTGAAAAGGAAATATAATTGATTTTTTATGATGTTTTTGGCATGTTTCCATGTCTACCCATAGGTCCACTACATGTGGGGAGTCTGCATTGCAGACTCATGGAATGCTCACCACTTTGCAGACCTAGTAAGACTCTTTGGTGAGTTTGTTGCTGAATTACTTGGCCAACAAAAACACTCATGATCACTAAGTTCTGGATCTATGATGTAAATGTTATCTTATTTTTCCCCTTGGCCAAATATCTAAGATCCATGAGATCCCGGTGTTTCCACTTCTGAGGATGCAAGGAAAAGTATAAAAAATGGTATGTCCCAAAAATCTTGAGTTTACCTTGTGTTTTTAGTGTAGTCAAAGTTTCAAAGTTCAGAGTTCTATCCCTCATCCTTACATCCTCATCGTCTCTGAAATCTGCCTTGTTCTTTGCAAATTGCCTAATTGTTTAGTGTTTTTTGGAGGCCGGAGTTCAAACTTGCCCTCTTGTCTGGAAGTCTCCAAGTAGGGTGCAATTCTAAGTGATAATAGTAAATATTGTCCTTTTTGTATTTATAGAACATGGTAACTACATAGTAAATATTGTCCCTTTGCTCTATATATTGGAGCATGATAATTGTGTTGTACATTGTTTTCCCTTTATTATATGTACAAAAGGGACAATTAGAAAATGAGCTAAAAAAGACAATTATTTTTGAAGACTTACTATCAATCTGTGAGGTAGATTGAGCAATGTTTCTAGCATACAACCAAATAGCATAAGAGATCTCAAAGAGCATCGAATTGCTTACTGTTGAAGTTCCCAAGTTGAGCATCTCCTAAAGTGGAACATTTGGTGATACTTGTTTTTTGAATATGTCAACCTTTATAATAATTAAAAGAGACAAGGTTGTTCTAGAAGAACCATACAATCTTAATGGGTTCTTTGGTTGCATGGAAAAGATATGTCTTATGTTCTAATATCAAGGAATATCTACCCACTGCTAAGTCACAATTTTACTATCAAACATATTATGCAGACCATTGGACTATAAAAAAATATTGTTGAAATGGAACTTAGGCTATGAAAGGCATTTCAGATCACATAATCTGTGGTAGAAAATCCATTTGAATAGATATAGTCTGACCATTCTTAGTTGTTGTTTATAATTTTCTTAAGTACTATATTGGTAATGATCATCCATTGAAGCCAAGGTTTAGATTCATATGGATTGAATTATGAAAGTATCTAATTACAATTTTTTTTACTTGTATAGTATGAGGTTTAAGATGCCTTGTTTCTTGAATGGGCAAGACAACAAAGAGGGGGGTAAATCAATTGTAACTTATAATTCCAAAACCCTTATACACATTTAGATCCACACAAATTAAACTAACCCTTAAACTATTATGAAAATTAACCATGAAAGAAAATAATAGAATCAAATCAACATTATACACAAGAGAGCACTTGATTTATGTGGAAAACCCAAGAAAGAAAAAACCATGGTGAAGATTAGCTCACAATATAATGTAATATCAACACCAAAATACAATAGGCTCAATGCCAAAAGGCTCACTACCAGAGGGCTCATTGCCCAAAATAAAGGCTCACTACCAAAGGCTCATTTCCAGAATAGAAAAGAAGATAGAGAAGATTGTTACATGGAGAAAACTATCTCAATGCAATAGAGAAGTCCACCATAACACCATCATCACCTCCATAGTCTCACAAAGGAACTGTAGACACCTTTTTCTCATTGCATCCATTAATCTAACACATGAAAGCTCACACTGCACAAATTCACACTCTATGACTCTATATTTCACATCTCTTACATCAAGCTCATCTATCTTGTCATCGTTCATCGACTTAACACTTATTTATAGCATCTTCAAACTTAGGAACATTCTCCAAGGTCGGCACAATACCTTGCTCATGCAAATTCAAATTAGATTGGCACCCAAAAATTCTCACAGTGGAAAGGAATGAAGAAAGACCACAACACACCTTAGTTTGAACCTAAATCCATCCATACATGCCACTCCATGCTTCCATAATCAACACAACAACTCCACAATTAGTGAAAACACCCAAGGTTGGCCAAAACTATGTTAACACAATAAACTTTTAGGTACACACTTCCTCAAAGACAAATATTGGTTTTTGGACCATACATTAAGCTTTAACACAATCTAGAGTATTCCAAAACATCCTGAAACATCCTGAAACAAATTTTTGTGGCGTCAGATCTCAAACAACTTCAACTGGAGACATATATGAACCTTATAGGCATATTTCCAAAACTATAAGACCAAACACCAATATGTGGAGAAATGTAGAGTATAACACATTCTCTCAGACCTTCTTCAAAATAGAGTTCACAGTGGTGAACACAACTTCCTTTACAGGACGAACCAACAAGCCAAATTCTAAATTAAGCATCTCTAAACATCTCTTAACAACATATCTAAACCACACAAGAAAATATTCAACATAGAAGAAATGTGGATCAAAATCAGAACACCACTTTGTAAGCCAGGACACTTCTACAACACATTGTTTCCTTTATTAATCAAATTTTCTCAAAAGCACTTGGATACCCAACACCAAAAGCACTTTAACAACATCATTAGCACTTCCTCAACCATTACTAATTGTTCATACTCACACTCTCGCAATTGCAATATGGTCTTGCTCAACTAGTTGACACCAATCACAACATAGGCTTGTTGACATCAATGACAACCCGAACTACACATACTTGCAACAATCTCCCCCTTTGTCATTGATGGCAACACATAATGTGAAAAACCATCAATACAAAAGCAACCTCAACACTGAAACATTACTGACTCTTTTCCTTCCTCTTTTTCACCCCCTTAGATTGCTACTCTCTTTGTTAACTGACTCATTCTTTTTCACATTGAATTCTCTCCCCCGTTGACATCAATGGGAAAGGGGAACACAACTCTTTCTTATTCTATCTCTCCCTTTTTTTTATTACACATACTTGCACTTGCCTACTACTACTTTGCAACATATTTTTCTTTTACTGCTCTACCTACCCCCCCAACTGATACAACCAACAAAGCCACTACCTACTCGCCCTGAGAGTTAACCTCCAACATCAATCCATAACAAAGAATGAGCCTTGAGATTCATTGGACTTCATTCTCTACAACCATCTCTCTTAAAAAGTGATACCGGATTCAGATATGCTTAGTCCTTGAATGCATCACTAGATTCTTTGAAATGTTAATAGAACTTGTATTATCACAGAGGATATGAATTGGTTCATCATATACAACTCTGATATCCTTCAAGGTTTGCCTCATCCACATCACCTATGTGCAATAAGATGCTGCTACAATATATTCTGATTCTGCATTAGATAAAGACACTAAATCTTATTTCTTGCTTAGCCATGACACCAATCTGCATCCAAGAAAGAATGCACCACCACTTGTGCTTTTCCTATCATCCACACAACCAGCTCAATTTGTATCTATGTAAGCACTTAGAGTAAAATTAGTACCCATTGGATGCCACAAGCCATGATCTAGAATACCCTTTAAATATCATAATATCCTCTTCATTGCTGCAACATGTGACTCTCTAGGATCTTCTTGAAATCTATCCACAAGACAAACTGCATGCATAATATTTGGTTTAGTAGTAGTTAGATGGAGCAATCCTCCAATCATTGATCTATACCTTCTTTGATCAATCTTAGGAGATCCATCATTCTTGCTTAGCTTGCAACTAGTAACCATAGGAGTACATACTGGCTTAGAATCTTTCATCCCAAAATTCTTCAACATTTCTTTGACATACTTTGATTGTGAAATGAAAGTACCCTTATTTGTCTGATTGATCTATAACCCAAGGAAGAAGTTCATTTTCCCACACATTGACATTTTAAATTCTTTCTACATTTCATTTGTAAAGCTCTTACACATACCTTGATTTCCACCAAAGATTATATCATCTACATACACTTCCATAATTAGAATTTGATCTTCTTCTACTTTGATATATAGATTTCTATTTGTTGTACCCTTCTTGAAGCCTTACTGCAATAGATATCTTTCCATTCTTGCATACCAAGCCCTAGGTGCTTGTTTAAATCCATATAGTGCCTTCTTTAGCCCGCAAACCATATTTGGTTTATCTGATAATTGAAATTCTTTCAATTATTCTATGTAGACTTCTTCTTCCAACTCACCATTCAAGAAAGCAAACTTCACATCCATTTGATATACTTTGAAATCCTTATGTGCTTCAAAAGACAAAAACATCTTGATAGCTTCCATTTCGGCCACCGAAGCATATGTTTCTCCAAATTCTATTCCTTATACTTGTGAGTAGCCTTTACACAAGCCTTGCCTTGTTCCTTACCACTTCACCATTCTCATTCATCTTGTTTTGGTATACCCACTTAGTTCCAATCACATTTTTGTTTTCTAGTCTTGGGACAAGTTCCCAAGTCTAGTTCTTTTCAATCTGCATCAGTTCTTCTTCCATAGCCTTGATCCAATACTCATCTTTACATGCTTCAATCACTATTTTAGGTTCAACCTTAGAAATTAAACATATATTTACTTGTTCTTCAACAAATCTCTTTCTTGTCAGTACACCTTTGCTCTTGTCACCAATGATCTATTCTTCAGAATGACACCTCTGCACATACCTAGGGGTCTTAGGAACCTTTTCCAGAGCTTCTTCTTCAAACTGTACATCCTTTTCTTTAGTTTTTTCTTCTTCACTACATGAAGACTCATCTAATTCATATCCATCCACCTCTAAGTTCATCTGTAGGTCTTCATCAACTTTGACATTTGCACTCTCAACAATCTTCCTTAGCATCTTGTTATAGCACAGATAAGCTTTTCTTTTGTTAGAATATCAAAGGAAGATACCTTCATCGGATCTTGCCTCAAACTTTCCCAAGTTTTCTTCATCTCTTTTGATGTAGCATTTACTTCCAAACACTTTGAAATATTTGATAGTAGGAAGCCTTCCATACCACAGCTCATAAGGGGTCTTTGAGCTATTTGATCTTACTTGCACTCTGTTCTGTATATAAACTGTAGTATGAATTGCTTCTCTCCATTAGACTTCTGATAGATTTTCTTCTTTTATCATTGTCCTTGTAGCTTCTCTAATAGTCCTATTATTCCTTTCAACCACTCCATTCTACTAAGGAGTCCTAGGGGCAGATAAGTGCCTCTTTATTCCTTGATTCTCACAAAACATGCTGAACTCATTAGAAGTGAATTCTCCACCTCTGTCAGACCTCAAGCATTTGATTTTCATATCCATTTCATTTTCAACCATTGCTTTGAATGCTTTAAACTTATCTAGGGCTTCTGGTTTTTCTTTAAGATAAGTAACCCATGTCATTCTAGAATAATCATCAATTAATATGTACCAATTCCAATAGGGCCACAAAGGTCTATATGTACCAATTCCAATAGTTAGGTAGATGATTGATCTTTGACTTTGAAACTTCCTCTTGCTTGTTTTCCAACCTAACACTCCTTATATACAACATTGATAGGCTTTGTAATCTTTAGCAAAGCTCTCACAGCTTGAACTGAACTTATTCTCACTAGGCTATCAAAATTGATGTGACACAGTCTTCTATGCCATAGCCAACTCTCACTAATCTGAGTCATGAAACAATAACCATCAACACCTTTGAGCTGATAGAAATTTCCACCAGTTCTCCTTTTAGCAGCTATTATAGTTTTGGATTTTTTTCTAATCTCACAACCACCATCCTAAAACATAAGATTGTATCCCTTACTACACATTTGTCCAACACTTAACAGGTTATGTCTTAAACCCTTGACATAAAAAATATCATCTGTGTTATTCTTACCATCAAAATTGATTGAACCTCTTCCACAAATCTTGGTAGAAGTATCATCACCAAGCCTAACTAGTATTCCATCATATTTTTAAAGTTTAACAAACTTACTCTTATCACTAGTCATATGATTTGAACATCCACTATCAATGATCCAGTAGTTCTTTTCTTGTCTAATATGAAAAGTAGATATCAAGGTGTCTTCATCATTAGTACCTATCTCCAGAGCACTTTCCTTCACACATCCCTCAGAGTTAGTAGAGATATTATCATCCTTTAAATCTATGAACAAGCATTCATTGTCCTCCTCATTTTCATAATTGGATTCATCATCAAATATACTTGCATCTTTTCTAACATAATATCTTTTCTTAAACACCTTACTTTTGTTCTCCCTATTTTTATTTTTCAAAATTCTTTCTGGTCATCTTGAAGCATAAAGACCTATCTTCCCACAACTGAAACACTTGAAAGGCAACTTAACACTGTACTTACCAGTCCCCTTTTTCATTCTTCTTACAAAGTTAGCTTCCAAATCATTAGAATCCTCCTGATATGATTCCATAGTCTTTTCTAATTCACCATCTTTAAAGATAGTCTCAACTTTTGTACTACTTGTACCAAATTCTCTCATTTCAAAAGTAGTTAAAGTACCAAGCAACTGATCTTTTGTAAATTGATCCAGATTTTGTAATTGTTTAATAGCAGAAACTTTATGACTGTAAGTTTTGGGAAGTGTTTTGAGTACCTTCAAAATCACTTCTTTTTGTACCAGTTCTCCACCAAGACCTCTGATGCCATTGACAACTTCATCCACCTTCTGTAAGTAGCTTGTGATATTTTAATCTTTAGACATTTGCATGGTCTCAAACATGATCTTTAGATTCTACATCTTAGCTATCTTGACTTTGACATCTCCTTCATAAATGCTTTTCAACTTTTCTCAAATTTCATTAGCAATTTTTAGATTCATAACCTTTCCAATTCAGAATTAGTAAAACTACCTAAAATAGCATGCCTTCCTTTATCATTGGTTTTATAAGCCTTGACCTCCTTGGCAGTACATGGACCATTTTTAGGTATAGTGTATGTAGACTCAATAGACTTCTAGATTTCATATCCAAGAGAAATCAAATAACCTTCCATCCTTACCTTCTAAAATGCATAGTCTGATCCATCCAATAGGGGAACATCTTTCTTGTAAGCCATCCTGAATCTACCTCAAGAGGTTAATCTTTCTTCCAAGGAACATTGCTCTAATTCCAATTGTTGAATGCACAAGACAACTGAGAGGGGGGTGAATCAGTTGTAACTTATAATTCCAAAACCCTTATACATGTTTAGATCGACACAAATTTAACTAACCCTTAAACTGTTGCGAATATTAACCATGAAAGCAAACAACATATTCAAATCAACATTATACACAAGAGAACACCAGATTTACATGCAAAACCCAAGAAGGGAAAAGCCACAGCGAGGATTAGTTCACAATATAATATAATATCAACACTGAAATACAATAGCCTCACTGTTGGAAGACTCGCTACCAAAAGGCTCACTGCCATAATAGAAAAGAAGATAGAGAAGATTGTTACATGGAGAAAACTATCTCAATGTAATACAGAAGTCCACCACAACACCATCTTCACCTCCATGGTCTCACAAAGGAATTGTAGACACCTTCTACTCACTGCATCTAGTAATCTAACAAATGAAAGCTCACACTATGAAAATTCACACTCTATGATTCTATATTTCACATCTCTTACATCATGCTCATCTATCTTGTCATCCTTCATTGACTTAACACTTATTTATATCATCTTCAAACTTAAGAACATTCTTCAAGTTTGGCATAGTACCTTGCTCATGCAAATTCAAATTAGGTTGGCACCAAAGCATTCTCGTAGTGGAAATGAATGAAGGTGGACCACAACACACCTTAGATTGAACCTAAATCCATCCATACACGCCACTCCACACTTCCATAATCAACACAACAACTCTGTAATTATTGAAAACACCCAAGGTTGGCCAAACCTATGTTAACACAATAAAATTTTAAGTACACCTTCCTCAAAGCCAAATACTACTTTGTAGACCATACACCAAGCTTTATCACAATCTAGAGTATTCCAAAAGCATCCTGAAACATCTTGAAATCCAACAAAATCCTCCACAACAACTTTCACCTGAAGAACAAACTTATCCTATTTTCCCAGACTATTCGAATATCTCTGTCATGCATTGTAACTCAAGAAATCAACTTTCGGAGCACCAGATCACAAACAACTTCAACTGGAGACATATATGAACCTTATAAGCATATTTCTAAAACCAGAAGAGTAAACACCAATCTGCGGAGAAATGCAGAGCATAACACGTTCTCTCAGACCTTCTTCAAAACAGAGTTCACACTGGTGAACACAACTTCCTTTATAGGATGAACCAACAAGCCAAATTCTGAATTAAGCATCTCTAAACATCTCTTAACAACATATATAAACCACACATGCAAATATTCAACATAGAAGAAATGTAGATCAAAACCAGAACACTACTCTGTAAGCCAAAACACTTCTACAACACACCGTTTCCTTTATTAGTCAAATTTTCTCAAAAGCACTTGGAAACCCAACACCAAAAGCACTTTAACAACATCATTAACACTTCCTCAACCATTATGAACTGCTCCTTCTCACACTTTTGTAATTGCAATATGGTCTTGCTCAACCAGTTGACACCAATAACAACATAGGCTTGTTGACATCAATGACAACCCTAACTACACATACTTACAACATTGATATATATAGGTTTTTGTTCTCATTGATTAGGAACAATTTAAAGTTCCAGAAGGAAATCAAAAAATCTAAAGCAACTAGGGTTATTTTGTAATACAAATTGGAAAGATGGATTATTACATTTAGGCGAATTCATGGTGAGAGGTCAAGCAATCAAGTGTGGTCATTTTCTAGATTAGAAATCCTTAACTTGAAATGAGGATTTGTCACCATAGTTGGAAAACTTGAGGTGTATAGTAGCTCAAGGTATAAAATGTTATAAATGGTCATAGATTCTATTTCTTGATGCATTTTGCAATTTTTAAATTTAAATGGGAAAACATGGGATCTTGTATAAATGAATTCATTAAATAAATCTATGAGGGTCTCATCGTGAAGGATGATGTTCTAGAAAAGAAATTTGAGATAAGTGTGTGAAGAGTGAAAGACAGTTTATGTTTAGGAAACTTGAACTAGCAACCAGTTATCACTCAGTTTTACTTTTCAATATTCCCAAGAGTTCTGATTATGAATACAATCATATTTCTAATGGCTGAGGGAAGATAAATAGCTAAAATTTCTACATTATCGAGTCCAAAAGATTCACAAGACATATAGAGCTAAAGAATGCGTCCCTAGATTAGGCACATCTTGATGGAATCCTAGACTCTCACTATCTATCCTGGGGTTGGTTGAACATCTCTATACTTTGTTCTGGTATTAAGGGGATGTAGTGGGATGGTCACTGAGGCTTGGTCACAGGTTTGTGTTTCCTTGGAGAATAATTGTTCATATTTTAGAATGTTTTTCATGAGACAAACTTAAAAACAATCTTTAAATGATTCTTCTTGTTTGATTGTTGCTCAAAAAGTACCAATGTTGTCTGTTGCTTTGGTTCCATGTAGTGTTTGATGTTGGTATTGCATATTTCCATGTATTTTAAAGGATATAAAATTGTGAGGAGGTGGAAAACAATTCAACATTAACAAGTTCCAATGGGAATTGCTCCAATCACACATTTCATACTGACTGTCATATTCACTACGTGTAAGTATGACAACTTTTTTTATTTTGTTATATGCAGGAATATTTTTTTTAATTCTTCAAGATTATATTACATACCATTAAGCTGGAGCAGACATGGATTGAGTGAATATGTCTTTGTCTTATTATCAGGCCTATGTATCTATCCTTTATTTAAGGATGCCATCAAATTTCAAGATTATTTTGAGGGTGGTACTTGTTGAACATCACAGCATAGCCGATGATATGAAATTTTTGAAAGTAGTAATTTACAGGGCATAACTCAGTGCTGGTATGAGAGAGGTAAAGAGGAATTTGTATTCTTTTATACTTTGAGATGGTTGTTTGTATTTTATGTCATGAATAATAATGCTACTACTCTTCCTCGTCATTTTTGTATTCCAAAGCACAATTACATCTTGTCATGTAGATTTTAATCATTTACTAAAGAAGTACTTGTAATATATACATGATAAGAATGTGAGCTTTTATGGATGTGCATTTTGTTGTCATTTTTATGTCTTTTTAACTCTTTCCATATGATTAGATGAAAATTATTACATTTATAGGTGCAGTTCTATTATAATGCCTTTGTCATCTAGAGTTGTTCTATGAATTTATCTGATGGGTTTTTATAATATGTGCATGGAGATCTGAGTGATGTATCTGTTCCAATTTTATGTAGGTAGTAGTTGAAACAACCATAGGATCTGTTCACAAGAATTGACTTATCATGGTTAGTAAAGAGAACCTTTTATTTTAAAATAAACAATAGGCATGTTCCATAAAATATTGGTGATAATTTGATAAATAGGAAAGAATTCTTTTCCATTTTACACTATATTTCTTTATTGTTTCGATTAGTCAGAAGTCATATGTAGCCTTTATTTGCTTCCACTATGAAATACCTGTCAAATCTACATTTAGTTTTGTTTTAAATATTGTTGTCTAGCATTGTTTGGATTTACTGATAAGTTTTATTCCTTTTTGTTAATGCTTTCTTACATAGCCATTTTGGAAGGTATGGCAAGATAATAGTAGTAAAGGAAGAGATGACATAGGTATGTATTATAACTCTATTTAACACTCTGCCAATGTGATGTTAGTGGACCAAGATTTGTGGTAAAACTATATTTAAAAATGAAAGGTGACAAGGTGTCGCTATACCTCATCATTTAATCTATTTTCAGATGTCAAAAACCAGGGCTGTGTCCATGGCTATCTGCAACTAGGGATTCTATAGTTACTAGTTTATAGCTAATCCTAATTTAACAAAAGAGATTAATCTATCTACTTGTTGAATAAATGTAATGAATGCTGGAAAACATAATAAAACAGGAAATTTGCTTAAAGCAAAGAAACAATAACATGCGTCTATCTATTAAAATAGGAAACACCTTTATAAGAGAAAACTAAAACAATAAAATAGTGGTACTAGCCTCCTGCCTAAGTGGTGAGAGTGGGCCCTTGCTCCACACCCTTGAGGCTGAAGGCTATAGCAGGAAATCAGCACAAAAGATGATCACAACTAAATTCAGTCCAATTCATTCATTTCTTCATTCATGAAAATATGGCTATAATAGAACTGAGACCTTCGAGAGTCAGAATAATTTTATCATTGTTGTTCTTCTACTATTTCTGAGAGTATATATAAAAATGAGTGATGATATATCACTGAACTTATCTACCAGTCTTTCTATGAGATGACACCATCTCTTTATTGTACTTAACTATCTAACTTATGAAAAACCACCATGCGAGAAAGGTAGACTTGAGTGGAACAAAAGTCCACTCAGAGGTCTAAGTTTAAGTCTTAATACACTTGGGCATCAAAGCCCTGAAAATAAGGATATTGGATTAGTTCAATTCGTAACTCATGCAAAATCTTTGAAAAGATAAAACTTCAGCAATTTAACTAATAGTTGACCCTTCACCACTCAGGTGATGATTTGAGTGAAGTGAGGGATATTAAGATCGCTGCTAAAAGTGTCTGGTCGGCAGCTCTGCTTGGAAACATGCCCTATTCTCAAGAGGCACCAGAGATAGTTGTTTCTGTCTGCAACTCCAGAGATACTCCAGACTCTCGTAGAGCTCCGGAGAGGCATTCCCCATATCTTCAAAACTTTAGGTGTCATGGTTCTTTGTTATTGTCTCCGGAGATTATTGAAGACGATCTCCAGAGATGCACAAAATCGCTATTCCTGGCACCTACACCTATTGATTCAAAAAGAGAGAGAAGTTCTGCATTTTTCCATCAATTCCACGCACATTAGTCACTTAATCAGAAATTCTAATCTTAAGTAATCTATCTTAATTAATCACAAAATAGAACAACCTTGTTAACTTATTTGGGTACAGACACTAGGAAGATGAACTGAGGGAGGGGAAAAAGAGAGGCAAAAAGATGTATTTCATGAGTGCAATTTGGCACTCATCATCCCCCCCATACCTAAGGTTTGGCAGGTCCTCCTGCTTTTCACATTTTGGATTTATTTTGGCAAAGCAGCCTGTCAGTCAGTCTATAATCTTGAAGATAGGTGGTCCAAGTGGTTCTGTTGGTGTTACCATTTCCTCTGTACTTATCAACTTGCTTCAACCAGTTCTTCAATTTTTCATCTTCTAGCTGATTTGCCCAGACAGGGAGTGGTTCAATTATCAGAGGGGGCCTGAACTATCCACCTATCCATTCCTATTTATGTGTATCCATTAGTTTGGATATCAACTTTGCCTTTTGCATGAATAATCTCAGGTTTGCAGGGGTGACCACCTCTCTAAGTTTCTGCTCTGGGGTCAAAATATTCCATCTCCTCTTTGCCACAACAAGTATAGAATTTGCTGAGTTAACCATAAAAAGACTAAAGTCAATGGAGCATTCCTACAAACTTTTTAGGTATAATGGCAACATTCTGGTTGCATTTTTAGGATGATAGACAAGGGACCTGAATTGGGTTTGAAGAGCAAAAGGATTGGGACATTCTTTCTTGATGAAGAGATCTGTTTTTAAATCTTTTTGAAGATGATCTTCCATCCTTTCATTCTAGATCTAGTGGTTTCTCATTAGGGACATGAATGCCTTAAGCTAGCATTCTCCCACAAAGTGATTAATAATGAAGGATATATCATTAATACAGAATCCATGCAGGTATAATTCACATAGGAAGTTTTTGTCCTCATCATTGCTCCTGGTGTAAGTTGCCATGAATCCTTCTGCTATTTTGGTATCCTCAGTTATGTTAGACAGGACTAAGGAGAGTTTCCTTTGCAGTGCCCTCTCCTGTAAGAACATTGAATAGCTGGCACTTGGAGGCCTGCAGGATAGAATTTGTGAGAAAAGGGAGGCCATTTTAATGATTTTGCCTTCCAAAGTTGCTATTCTTTCTACTCTGGCAGTGGCTGCCCTTTGTAATTGCAACATCGGCTTGGAGGCCTCAAATTCTCTACACCTTTTCTCCCAATGAAACAGGGCTTTGGGAATGTCAATGGGGATTGGACCCACATAGGCATCTATTTGAATTTCCTACTCATTGGTTGCCCTTGGGCCAGACAATTCTTGAATATATTCTTCTTGGTCATCCAGGCTGTTATTGGCCCAAGTTAACTATTTATCCTAGTTTTGTACCTTTTCAATCAGTGCCACCATTATTGTGAGGCCATTGTCTCTGGCCATGGTGAGCTCAGAAACCTTCTGTGCTGCTTCTTTTTCTTTTTCTTCCATCCATTTGGCTGCCTCACATTTCTGTGCTTCCAATTCTGCCTCTTTCTCCTAGATGATTTTATCCTTGCTTTGGAGGTCTATTTGGATATTTGCAATAGTTTGTTTCAGCTCCATCTCCACCTCTTCTCTGACCTTCTTGAGGTCAGTAATAATCAAATTGTTTCCCCAGAGCATTCTTTTTAAATTTTTAATTTCTTCCATCAATTGCTGTTCTGTTGAGCTTTCTATATCCTCTTGGTCAGAGGGATGAGATAGAGTTTCTACCTCTGTTTCTGTGGCTGTCAGCTAATTATCAATGTTATCCATGGCCGTCTGCCCTGCTCTTCCTAATGTATCCATTTGCCCTATTCCTCCTTCTTCAGTCTTCCTATCCTAAGGATCTTCTATTGTTGCTGGCACTAATGAAGGTCCAGCTTTATCCTCACATGTTCTCAATTCTAGGAGTGCCTCAGCGAGTAGGGTAGTATCCTTCTCAACTTGTGAGAGCTGTCTCTTCCTTCTGCTTCTCCAGAGCAAAGGTGGGGCTAGTGCCTCCGGAGCAGGTCTCCCTTCCTCAGAATCTGAGGAGATAGTAAAAGTTTGAAAGTTTCCTATCTCTAGAGCGCATGGTGGTATTGAAACTGGACTTGACTCCACATGAATAGATGGTACTAGAGAATTTTCACTTTGCTTCCTCTTCCTGACCAGAGGGATCTCATCTGAATCATGGGATGGTTCTTCAGCCCACCACTTTTCCTCAATTCCCTGCCCTGACCTTTCCTTTGTTAATTCCTTAGGCCAAGATTCCTCAGGTAGAGTCATCTTTCGCCTGACTGACCGAGTCATGTATATGGGTCGTGTAGAAGCAAGTTCTGCAATTTGTTTGCCTTTCCTCTTTTTGTCAGGAACAGGGGCTGCAGATGAGTGGCCTCTTGTGAGGGTGACTTCCCTTTGTGAACAGCTGTGGAGGAGGCTGAAGGATTAGTTTCTTCATCTTGGTGAGAAGGGGAACTCTCACCTTCTGGTTGTGCTATCTCTGGTTCTTTGACCTGGGGGTTGTGTTCAAGAAAGTTTTGCAATAGCTCTTCTCCATCGGCCTGAGATAGGAAGTGGTGCTTGACTACCAAAAAGATGAGGCCATGATGTTTCATGGGTCCCTTATTCTGCTGATATCTCTCTGCAATTGCCCTGATGGTAGAATATAGGAAATTGGGGATATTTATGCTATACTCAGGGTGCCTATTTCCATGTCTGAGAAAAATCAGCATTTTCATTATTGGCCCTAAAACTATAGAGAATTGGCCATCACAAGTAAAGTACTTCATTAACCAGGTAGCAATAGATGCCCAAGGGTTTGGGAGTGTGGACCTCAAAATTCCTTTGACTTCATTCTTATTCATATGTAATTGAATAGCAGGTTCACCATGAATAGAAAAATTTCTAATTAACTCAGTGTATAAGGTTTTCAGGTGGTAGAACCTCTCACCTTGTTCAAGAAGTCCAAAAATGTGGCTGATAGTTGCTAAGGAGAGATTGATTTGGTTTCCTCTCACAGTTGTTTGGTTGTCTCTTAAATTCCTAAGGAATTCATCCACAATATCCTCCTAAAACCTTTCAAATTTGTCTAGGAAATCTAACCATCCAGCAGCCCTTAAAATGTTTGTTGTAGCTACATCCTTCAGAAGACCCGCAGTATTCTCTAGCTTAGACTTTTTCTTGACTCCCATTGCTGAATTGATGCCACCTTCTGTGTTATTCTTTTACCTCCCCAGTTTGTAGTCTATCTTTCCCTCTTATCTTTGTGGGCTCCAGAGTATTGTTCAAATTGCTTTGTAGACTCCAGAGAATTGTTTAATTTACCTTATGCTTCAGTCTATTCCAGAGGTTTGAATGAGGGATGCTATTTTTTCAGGCTGGGCTTATGCAGATGGGTTAAGGGACCAAGGCAGCCATAAATGTAGTAGACTGACAAGGCACTCCGGAGGTAAGGTGGCATTAAGGCATAGATGGTGGCATGCGTGGATGTGAAGAAGGAAATGACGGCGGAAGGATGTGTCATCGTGGCAGTGCCCAAAACAGAAAGACGGGACCATTACTAATAATGATTAATTAAAAATAGATGTACCTGGATCAGTTTTAATGATGAGGCGATGTACATGGAAGAAATGATGCGTCGTTTTGGAAACTGCACGCATCGTGGTAATTGAGTAGCAGCTTGAGATGACGTCCACTTCCCACTTGCACGTGACCTGCAATCATTGCGCTAAGTGGCTCAAAAACCTACGCCCTTAGGTGATGTCAGCACCAGCTCGTACACTCCTGCAAATTATTATTATTCTAATTTAATTAATCTTTGTGATGAAGTAGAGGATGAGTTATGACGACCTCATCATATGATTTATCTACTTTACCACCTGGAGAGGTGGGTCCCTCCCTCATTATGGAGATTGATGGCCTTATTAATAGAACACCAGAGGTGCTCCTAATTGGAAAGTGCTAGAGGTGCTCCCGTTTGAGAAGCACCAGAGGTGTTCCTAATTGGAAAGTGCCAGAGGTGCTCCCGCTTGAGAAGCACCAGAGATGCATTGGGCCAACTTCTGGCAACTGATCATATTCAGAGCTTAATTATTTCAACTGCCCTGAAGAAGGGAACCACCATTTTACTAGTTTTCAACTCCCTTGGTCGAGAAAGATAGCCATTTGCTAGTTTTCCATCTTTCTCTTTTTTTTTTTTTTTTTTTTTTTTTTTTTTAAGGCAGCCATTGCTGGTTTTCAACCTCCTTTTTTTTTTATATATAAGGCAGCCATTACTAGTTTTCAACCTCTTTTTTTTTCATAGAATAATTCAATCCAACACCGTGACAGAGGAGGTATCCCCTGTATTAAAACACAGATTATTCAGAAACTCTTCTTTAGTAGATGGTCTTTTGTAGAGCCTGATTCGGTGACCATTTACTAGAAATGTGTCTGTGCTCCCATCAATTGGTTGCAATAATACAGTTCTATTTTCAAACATGTCCTTTATTTGATAAGGACCCAGCCAGTGAGTCTGCAATTTCCCTTTGAATTCTTTGAATTTAGAATCATAAAGGAGAACCCAATCTCCTTGTTGAAATGTCCTCCTCTTAATGTGTTGGTCATGCCATTGCTTCCTCTGGTATTGAACCAGTTTTGTTTGTTGAATTGCTTCTATCCGAATCTCATCCAACTCATTGAGCTAAAGAATTCTGTTCTGTTGAATTATAGACAATGGTAGACCAACATCCAATACAGTTTTAAGTGTCTGGAGTTCAAATTCTATAGATAATATAGGCTTTTTCCCATAAACCAAATCATATGGTGAAAACTTTGTTGTGGACTTCCAAGTGGTGTTGTAAGCCCAAACTGCTTCAGGTAATCTACTAGCCCAATCTTTTCTATTCATTGCCACTATCCTTGTTAGAATATTCTCAAGTTCTCTATTAGTTACTTCTACCTGCCCATTTGCTTGAGGATGGTAAGGTGAAGATTTTCTGTACTTGACTTGGTATAAATTTGTGAATGCCTTGATTACCCGTGAAGTAAACTGAGGTCCCCTGTCTGAAATTATTGATCTTGGGGCTCCAAATCTCAAGAAAATTTTATTGTAGAGGAAATCAACAACTTTTTCTTCTCTTGCAAACTGTAATGCTTGAACCTCAGCCCACTTAGTAACATAGTCTGTGCACACTAGAATATACTCCTTGCCTGATGATGGTGGTGAAATTGGTCCCACAAAGTCTAGACCCCGTTGCTCAAATGGTTCCATCATGACTTGAGGATGTAGCAACGTTTCCTGGGTAAAGGTTGGCTACGCCATCCTTTGGCACTGGTCACAGTGCTGCACATACTTCTTTGTGTCTTTATGAAGAGAAGGCTAGTAGTAACCAGCTCCAAGGATCTTGTGGACTGTCTTGTGGAAAGAGTAGTGGCCACCAGATGGTTCAACATGACATGCTCTCAACACATCAAAAGTCTCATCAGCTTTTAAGCACCTGCATAGAATGAAATCAGGACCACATTTAAATAGTAAACCATTCAACCATTTGTAGGATAAACTTTCTTTAACTAAACGTTTTCTTTGTTTTGAAGTAAAATGGGATGGATACAAGCCTGTAGCTAAAAGATTAGCTATGTCAACAAACCAAGGTGCAGTAGTGGATATGGCAAAAAGATGTTCATCTGGGAATTTGTCCTCCACTGGTTGGTCTTCTCCTCCTGTATGCAATCTTGATAGAAAATCAACAACCAAGTTAAACTTCCCTGGATTATCAACTATGGTAATATCAAATTCCTGCAATAGCAATAACCACCTGATGATCCTTGCACCTACTACTAGTTTATTCATTAGGTACTTGATAGTTGCATGATCAGTGTGCACAAATATTTTATATCCAGTGATATAATGCCTGAATTTGTTTATAGCATAGATAATTGCCAAGAATTCTTTTTCAGTTGTATAATTTCTTTCTACAGGGGTAATGTTTTTTCTGATGTAATAAATGGCATGCATACTTTCTCCTTCCTCCTTTTGTCCTAAAACTGCCCCAATGGATTCATTTGAAGCATCAGTTTGTATGTGAAATGGTAAAGTCCAATTAGGTCCCCTTAAGATTGGTGTGACAGTAAGCTTCTCCTTCAAAGTTTCAAATGCTGATTGACAGTCTTCTATCCACAGAAATTATGTTTCTTTGTTAAGCAGGGTAAATAGGGGGGCAGCAATTCTGCTAAAATTTTCTATGAACCTCCTATAGTAGCCTGCATGACCCAGAAAACTTCTGACATCAGTTTGATTTTTGGGTGAAGGCAACTGTGTGATTACTTCTATCTTGTTCTGATCCACTCTAATCCCTTTTTCTGAAATGTGGTGTCCCAAAACAATTCCTTCCTCCACCATCATAAAACATTTCTCATGGCTAAGGGATAGTTGATTTTTATCATAGCATTTTAGTACTTTTCCAAGGTTTGTGAGATCTTCCTCAAACTTATCCCCATACATAGTAAAGTCATCCATGTAGACCTCCATGCATTCATTAGCCAGTTCAACAAAAATAGCTAGAACCAGTCTCTGAAATGTAGCTGGGGCATTGCATAACCCAAAGGGAAGAACTTTGTAAGCAAAGGTTCCCCAAGAGCATATGAAGGTGGTTTTGTCTTGGTCTTCAAGTGCTACTTGAATTTGATTATACCCACTGAATCCATCTAGAAAAGAAAAATACTTTCTCCCAGCAAGGTTGTCCAAAACTTGGTCAATAAATGGTAAGGGAAAGTAGTCCTTTTTTGTGGCCTTGTTGAGTTCTCTATAATCAATACACACCCTCCATTTCCCATTCTTTTTAGGCACAAAGTCAAGGGGTGAGACCCATTGACTGTCTGAGATTGGATATATGAACCCTGCCTGGAGTAATTTTTCTATTTTAGTTTTGACAATGTCCTTTAAAGTAGGATTCAATCTTCTTTGTGGTTGCCTGACAAGTTTAATATCCTCAATGTAGATATGATGGGTACATATCTCAAGAGGTATGCCTTTCATATCTTGGTATTCCCAGGCAAAAGATGCTAAGTGGGAGACCAAAAGCTGGATAAGTTTTTCTTCCTGACTTTCTGTTAACTGAGTATTTATATTAAGTGTTTTCCCTAGCAGAATCATGACCTGTTTTGTGATTTGATCCATAGATGTGGTGGGTCCATACATTGGTGTCATGGTATTGAGAGGACAAGAATGTGGGAGTAACATCTGGAAGGTGGCTAAGTCCCTGTAAAAGGTTTCCCCACAAGGAATAATGTTGGCAAGGGTACAATGAGAAGAAATAAGAAGTTCTCTTTGAGGATCTTGGGCGAGTTCCATCACATCTTTATTGATTAGGATGTGAGTGAAGTCTTCCATTGTATCATAGTATACTTCTTCTTCTAATTCTCCCAGATGTTCCCTAATGGTTACCATAGCTAATGAGGCACTGTTGTCCATGTTCTCTGGTTCATCCACCCATACTCTTCCTGTGTAATGCACCGATGGTTTAGCTGGAGGATACAAAGATATTTTCTTTATATCTATCCCATTAGAAATGACCATATCTCCAGTTTGACAATCAATAGATGCTGCTGCAGTAGCTAGCCATGGTCTTCCTAAAATCAGCGGATAAGCATTTCTCTGGTTTCTAGGTTCTAGTATTAAGAAATCCACTGGGAATTCCCACGAATCTATCACAACAGGTACATCAGTGATTACTCCTTTTGGAATAGCTACTGACTGATCAGTAAGTTGAAGAATTGTAGTTGTGGATTGGATACCTGATAGAGCTAACCTGTCCATTGTATGAACTGACATCACATTAATTACTGCTCGTAAATCAACCAAAACATTTGAAATTTCTACCCTCGAGATGAAAATAGTTATGATAGGATTTCCAGGGTCTCCATATTTTGGGAGGAGAATTTCTCCCATCAATAGATCCACTACTTTTCCTTCCACTTGTATTGTGGAGGGAAAGGTTTTCTTTCTATCCTGTGTTTTGATACAATACTATTTAATGAACTGATTTAGTTCCGGTACATCTCTAATTGCCTGGAGAAGAGGAATTTCAATGTTTAGCTGCTTGATTTCTTGTAAAAGTTCTGATTCCAGATTGGTTTGGATTTTTTTTGTGGAATCTTTCTCTAGGGAGCATTCTGTTTAAGCCATTCTGGGTATGGTGCTAGCTTTTCCATCTCCGGAGCATCTCCGGAACTCTTATCAGAATTGTGTTGAAGACTGTTATCCGGAGCCAACCTTTTAGGAGTAACTCCAGAGTTGTCTGTGGATGATTTTTCTAGTACTTTCTCGTTAGTAATCTCCTCTGGGGGTTGATTAGATGGATTTTTAGGTTCCTTGTCATTGGTTATTTCAACTATAGTTGGAGGAGAAGGTCTTGGGAATGCTTTCCCAGAATGCAGCTGGAGATTGTTTGAATATATAGCATTAATTCCAGCCATATTTTCTTGCTCTGTCATGTAGACAGCTGCTCCCTATTTATTCCATGGGTTTGGTATAGGCTGAGCTAGTAAAGGTGGTTGACTAACTAGTTCATCTTGTGTTTGACCTTGGGTGTTGGAGGATCCAGTTAGTAAAGCCTGTTGTTGAGGTTGGAAACGTCTAGGTTGGCCTTGGTATTGTTGATGATATCCCTATTGAGGACCCCATGAAGGTTGCATTTTTTGTGATCCAAATTGTGGTGGCCACTATTGATTTCCCCAAGGCTGATTTTGCCAGTTTTGGTTTCGTCAGTTTTGGTTTTGCCAATGTTGACTTGGCCAATCCTACTGTCCCCAAGGAGGATTATATTGAGGGCCATGCCAAGTTGGATTCCACTGATTATTTCCCCAATTAGAAGGACCCCTATAAGAGGATTGGTTTGGATACTGATTATAAGGGAAATTTCTGATTTGTTTTTGTCCCACATAGTTCAACTCCTCTTCTATCATAGCATTCTTTTTACTCAATCTTTTCAAGGCTGGAAGTTGACTACACTAACTAGTAGGATGTTCCTTATCACAGATCTGACAAATCTCTGATTTGTCCAAGGGGCATTCTCTCAACAGGTGTTTGTTTCTATGCTTAGGACAATAGATGGAGAGCGGTTTAGTTGCTCTGTTTTGATCAGTTGTTCTAGTTTTTTCTTGAATCCCGTCCAATGTGGTATTTAGTTAGACCAGAATGTCTATTTTTAGATTTGCAATTTCCTCCATCAACTATCTTATTTCATTCTTCCCTTTAAAGGTTTTGGGTGACCTTACTCCATCTTGGGTTCTGGAATAGTTCCTGCAGAGTTCCTCTATATCAGGTATTTCCATTTTGTTAATGTTCCCTTTTCCCATTAGGTCCAATGCCTGTTTTGATTCTTTATCCAATCCTTTTATAAACAGGGTTCTAGCTAAGGAGTGATCCACTGGATTGCCATACCTTCTCAAGGCAAAAATAAGCCTATCCACATAGTCTTCTAAGGATTCTTCCTCCCCCTGCCTAATTTTAAACAATTCTTCATTTTTATTACTGGGTCTGCAATAATCTTGGTATTTTTCTAAAAACTCTATTTCCATTTAATCCCAAGAACGGATAGAATCCTAGGGTAAACCCATAAACCATCTCACCGCAGAATCTTTCAGGGTTGAAGGGAACAGTTTAAGTTTCTGGTTATCTGATCCATAATCATAAGTTTGGCAGACTACTTTGAATTCAAACAAGAACTGATCTAGATCCTCAGAAGAAAGTCCTCTAAAATTTGGTAGATGTGCTGGTGAGATATTTTTCATAAGAGCATTGTCTCTAGTAGCCAAAACAATAGGATAAGAGAAGGTTCTTGGAGCCTGATTTTTCTCTTCCCTATGATTGTCATTTTCCATGTTTAGTACTAGTTCTTCTTCCTGAGGCTCTAGGAAATTAGGTTCTACCAAAGGATCTGCCTCAACTTTTTGTTATAATTCCTAGATATAATTGGCAAGTGGAATGTCTAGAGGATCTAAGGGATTGTTGTTTTGAAGTGTAGGTTCCAAATTAAAATCTAGGTTTCCTTCTTCAACAAGATTTTGTACCACCTCATTGCTTTCCCCTATGGTGTGTTGTTGGGGTGTCTGCTTAATATATCTTCCTTTTAGATCTCTAGCTCTAACCATACAGATCTATTCTAAAAAATTGTTTTAACTTAGTGTCCCTAATTAACACAAACTTATCCCCGGCAATGGCACCAAAAATGACAAGGTGTCGCTGTACCTCATCATTTAATCTATTTTCAGATGTCAAAAACCAGGGCTGTGTCCATGGCTGTCTACAACTAGGGATTCTATAGTTACCAATTTATAGCTAATCCTAATTTAACAAAAGAGATTAATCTATCTTCTTGTTGAATAAATGTAATGAATGTTGGAAAATAGAATAAAATAGGAAATTTTCTTAAAGCAAAAAAAACAAAACATGCATCTATCTATTAAAATAGGAAAAACCTTTATAAGAGAAAACTGAAACAATAAAACAGTGGTACTAGCCTCCTGCCTGAGTGGTGAGAGTGGGCCCTTGCTCCACACCCTTGAGGCTGAAGGCTATAGCAAGAAATCAGCACAAAAGATGATCACAACTAAATTCAGTCCAGTTCATTCATTTCTGCATTCATGAAAATATGGCTATCACAGAACCGAGACCTCCGAGAGTTAGAATAATTTTATCATTGTTGTTCTTCTACTATTTTTGAGAGTATATATAAAAATGAGTGATGATATATCACTAAACTTATCTACCAGTCTTTCTATGAGATGACACCATCTCTTTATTGTACTTAACTGTCTAACTTATGAAAAATCACCATGCGAGAAAGGTAGACTTGAGTGGAACAGAAGTCCACTCAGAGGTCTAAGTTTAAGTCTTAATACACTTGGGCATCAAAGCCCTGAAAATAAGGATATTGGATTAGTTCAATTCGTAACTCATGTAAAATCTTTGAAAAGATAAAACTTCAGCAGTTTAACTAATAGTTGACCCTTCACCACTCAGGTGATGATTTGAGTGAAGTGAGGGGTATTAAGATCACTGTTGAAAGTGTCTGGTTGGCAGCTCTGCTTGGAAACATGCCCTATTCTCAGGAGGCACCGAGGATAGTTGTTCCTATCTACAGCTCCAGAGATACTCCAGACTCTCGTAGAGCTCCGGAGAGGCATTCCCCATATCTTCAAAACTTCAGGTGTCATGGTTCTTTGTTATTGTCTCCGAAGATTATTGAAGATGATCTCCGGAGATGCACAAAATCGCTGTTCCTGGCACCTACACCTGTTGATTCAAAAAGAGAGAGAAGTTTTGCATTTTTCCATCAATTCCACGCACATTAGTCAGTTAATCAAAAATTCTAATTTTAAGTAATCTATCTTAATTAATCACAAAATAGAACAATCTTGTTAACTTATTTGGGTGCAGACACTAGGAAGATGAACTGAGGGAGGGGAAAAAGAGAGGCAAAAAGATGTATTTCATGAGTGCAATTTGGCACTCATCAAAAGGACATATCATGGACGGAAGATTGTGCTAAGATTGATTATTTTGGTAATGTGATTATGGCCCATTTCTGCATATTGTAAATTTTAATGTGTATAACAGGTGTTCTTGAGGCAAACTTCATTGAGCTTGTACATGATAAACATGAATTTGAAAGAACTGCAATCCTGCTTCAGTTAGAAGCGAAACTCAAACAAATGGCTCATGATTATTAGTATGTCTCATATCCATAGTTTGTAATTGTTTTTAAAATTATGGGTTTAAGTACTTCTTTAACACAATAATATAGTGCATAATATTTCCACAATGTTATGAGTCACGTTCTTCACAGCTGCTGGAGTCTTCCCTATTGGTATTATTTGCTTGTTGTTACTGATGTTGGAGTCCAGTTTTTTAATTTTGATTTCAATCAGTTGGCTACATTATGTGAACTTTCAAATATCTTACCAAGAGGTCACACTATCATGAAATATTAAGAATTATATTTTAAGTTTGTAATATGAAGAAAAGTGGACTGGGACACCTCCTCATACTTACTTTGGGGGATGAAGGGAGTATGCTCGCCCTCCCTTTCCATCTCTCCTTCCTCTCAATCTCAAATTATACATTAGAAAGAGATAATATGTAGAGGAAAGTGTATAGAAGGAATCACACAACTGTGAGTCTATGTAGTCAATGTAATGCAGAAATAACTAGTAAAGGGCTGATGTAGTGTTTGAGGTTGGTAAACCATAAATGCTCAAACCAGCTTCCGAACTACAAAAGAATCCTCAAATGGAGAGACAATGAATTGACAGAACTACAAGAGGTCACTTGGGTGGTTAGGACAACTACCTCAGACCCCACACTATCGTTTTGAAGAGTTTAAGTTATAAAGTCTCCAAGATCTGCCCTCTATTCAAGATAAAGTAAACTTGAAGCTCCTTCAGTCTTGTAGCTGCAATACATGTATGTGTAGTAACATCTACCAACAAGACAATACTAGGAATGGAGGATACACCTAGTGAAAGATTTAGGAGGGAATCCAATTGAAACTCCCGATATTGCTACAGTTGTCATTGAGCAATAGGAAGTACAAGTGACAACCTCAAAAAATGATGGAGCATAATTAGAACTTGATGGATGGGTGTTTCAGAACAATGCTCAGAAAGTCTGAAAAGGAAGTGGTTAATGTCAACAAATAATCCTTTGTAGGATGTGGTTGTGAGATCCTTTGCAGGACTACCATTGTGACCTCAAGAAGATCAAGCAAAAATCTATATAGAATGAGCCCCCTGCCATGGACTATTATTGTGATCACTTGCTACTGTTGTGATCTTTTTAAGTTCTAAGCTTCTCAAAATCAGATCTTTCTTGGACTGCTTTAGGCCCTTTGGAGGACTACTATGGTAATTGTTGTGTCATGGGATCTTGCACTATCATTAAATTGTTTTGATCCAACTTTAGGGCAGTTCTAAGGAAATTTGCTAGTGTATAACCATAAACAACTAATAACCATAAATGATTATGCTAGTGTATAAGAATGAATTAGATTAGTTGGATGCGTTAACATATATTTTTGTTTATTCAATAGTGGTTAAAATTATGTTAATATTTGTAAATGAGGATGTCAATAGAGTTCTTGTTTCACATGCATTGGTTTTCAGTTTTTCAAACTTTTGCATATGATTATTGTTTAATTTTCTAATTTTTCTTGTGTATATTTGTTCGTACCATGCAGGAATGAAAATTGTGGATTACTAGGATATCAAACAAGTAGACCTAGAGCTAAAATTCATCAAAGTGATTCACGTTCAATAGAAAATGCTCAGCCATTAGCAAGCAACAATCCACAAATTGATCTCTGTCCAATCCAAAATCCCCGCCCATTAGCAAGAATTGCTTCTGATTTTTTGCATCAACAAATTAACATACCAAACTTGCCCGTCTCAACAGTTCCTAGTAGTGATTTTCAGGTACATTCCTAATGCTCAATGACTACAATTCACTGATAATTGCACTGAAATTTGTAATTGAAGAAAATTCTATTATAGTTTCCATGTAGATGGGAACATTCATGGAGAATCATCTAGGAGTATTCCATGAATGTTACCATTATGCATTCAAGGATTTTCTAGTTTTGTACAAATACATTTCCTTTTACTTAAGGAATTTTCCTCTGGTAGGTTGTAAGACATTCCTACCAGTTTCTCTCAACTCATGGAAAGCAACTTATTTTGTTGTTTGAAATTTGTAGAAATTGTCATCCTCTTTCCTATTAATCTTGCAGACATAGACCAGCATATTGAATTTAAGAGAAAATTTATTCACAAGGTCATTTTTGAATGATTCACTTTCTATAAGATATACTAGAATAGACAATAGTTTTGCAAGGCCCACCTTTTCTATCTAAAATTCTCAATAACTGTATCCCATTATACTTCTAATGGATTTATATTCCTAACAGGAAACTAAAGTGTTAAAAGGTGAAGGTTAAAAAGATACCCAAATTATGGTCAAATACAAATGTTTGTTATAATTCAAACTGCTGGCATTGAGATCTGCTAGTTTTATACCAGCAAATTGAAAACAGATAGGTAGTATAAGAGACTATGAGAAAACATAAAAAAAATTGCATGTGTAGTTTTTGTATTTCCCAGCGTGTCTAACTTTGGGATTTTGACTACAGACTACTGCCAATGGAAAAGAGTTACAATCAATGGTAGGAACTTCAAGTAGCTTAGTGGAAAAAATATCCGATCAGAATATACAACTATTCATAAGGTAGTCTAAATTAAGTTTATTCATGTTGGGTACATGTGAAGCCCAATTGTAACGACTTTCTCTTGTAACCGATGCCTCTGCTTGTAACCAACTCATCTTCCTGTGATGACAACACCTTCTTGTAACGGTTGTCTCTTCTAGATTGTAGGCTATGCGTTTGGTAACTTCTCTGCAAGAAGTAGGAATGAACGTTGGCAATATAATATATTGAGGTTTGCTGGAGCAATGTACTGTATGAAAAACTAGAGTATTAATAAATAGAGAATACTCTATTTTGTGGACGTAGCCATTTAAAATGGTGAACCCCATTAATTTTCTGGTGTCCTCTGTTTTATTTTCTGAGTGTGTGTTCTGTTGTTAAAGATCTAAAATCTTTATTTTCTATGTTTTTTAAATTTACAGTTGGTATCAGACCCTGGTTTGAACCAAGGAGGAGTTGTGAAGAAAATTTAGCAAATGTGGAAGAGAGCCCCAACTGCGATGATTGGGTTAAAGCTCTCATGTCTATGTGCCATGGCCATGAAGAAAGTCATGATGAAGTGGGAGCTATTCATTAGATGTTTTTGGATGAATTAAATGATGAAGCTGATTCTATTATTGAGGAGTTTCTTGGCATGTTAGAACCTAGCAGTGACATTGAGGAGATGCAAGAAATACAAAGTGTTGTGTCTCAATCTAGAGAAGAGGAAGAGGAAAAAGAAATATTTTATTTTGCTGATAATGACGTTTCTTTTTTCAAGTTATAGCAGAAGGTTGTATATTCAAACACAATGTGTTTAAGGAATGGTCTATCTGTAAAGAAAAAGGTTAGATTTAATTTGCCAATGGAAATAGATGATTTGGCTATTGTAGAGGATTTGCATGTTCTGGTAGAAGCTGAGAATAGTGATACCCAAAATGGTGGAGCTGTGGACATGGAGTCTGTTGGTTCGGAGGAGGCCTTTTGTTGCCTCTGGCAGTGCACCATTTGGTTTTGGGCATCAGAGCCTGAGACTACCTACAAACCCTTCAGAGGGCTTTGCAAAGGTGTTTGTGAGGGGGACTAGGCTGTCTGAATTAGGGGAATCTGGGGTTGGTGATAACCCTACAGAATTGCAGTAGGGTTTGGCTTCAGTAGAGTTGGGAGCTACCGAGGTTGCTAATGGCGGTGTCTTGGAGGCTGTGATTCGTGAGCTGGTTAACTTGCTAGAGACTGTAGATGACATAATTGCTACCAAATCTATGCAAGATGGTGATTCTGTGAGGTGCTTGTAGGAGAATCCCAACAAGGAATTCAAGAGCAAGGAGTTTCTAGAGAGTGCAATGGAGGTCCCTATGAGTAATAAAAAAGTAGAGGAGTCTCTCCCTTCTCAAATGCAAGATTTGCAAATTGACGGTTCCCCTAAAGAAGACAATAATAATTATGGGGGAGTAGAAAATTTTAAACAAGACTCTTCTAAGGTGAGACAAAGTGTGTCTAGAACTATTTGCAAATCTGAAAGATCTTAAGTGTCAGGGACTTCCAGTTAGCTCCAGTTCGGTTAGGCCGTTGGGATTCGATTATTGCAGACAATCTAGGGTCAATCTTGAGCTATAAATATGTAACATTGGTAATAGATCGAGAGGCAGATTCATTCAGAGATAGTTTTGCTACAGATTTTTCTATCAGAGATTTACTAGAAGTTTGAGACTTTCTGCTGTGACCAGTGAATATAATTTGCCTTTATTTTGGTTGTTCTCAATTCAAAAGGTGGATGTAACTGTGCATGTATCTGTGCCTCTTATATTGCTAGAAAATTAATGAGAAAGATAGAGTTCTGTGCCTTGGTTGATATTTTTTGTGTCATTGTAAATTGTCTATTTGTGAGCCTTTGAGTTTATTCATTATATGTGTTTATGTTAATCATGCAACATTTGCTCTTTAACATAACTAAATCTTGAGAATAGCTTCATTGTGCTTAAGTTGAGAGAGATACTTTATTCAGGCACATCGCCATAGATAGATTTGCTTTAACTGTATCTTTAATTTTGTTAATTTCTACCCTTTTTCCCAAAACCCCCATTGAAGAACGGAAGAGCCAGCTTCCTTAAAACCTAGAGGTTGTTTCTGAGAAGCATTCCCACGTCTCAGAACTTCCCATGTTGATACTAGATTACACCCACAGATTTACGTATCAACAGAAACCATGGCCTGGTATAGTTTCAAGTGAATGTTGCCAATAAGGTAAAGACTCAAACATATGAATCTCACAATCCTGTATAGTGTTAGAGAAGGGTTTTTATTTTTACAATTTTTGAAAATGGAAAAGCAATATAGTTTCATCACCTTTTACTTTAAGAAAATGGAGAAAAACCTAGTTTGTGCCGTCAAAATTTGTCACTTGAGAAGGCTTTCCTCTCTTCATACATAGAAATTCACTTGGGTTTGAATAGAATGACAAATGAAGAGGTTTGAACCCATGAAAGAGAAAGGATGCTAAGAAGTAAGAGAAATGAAAGTATTTGGCCATGGCACATAAAATATACGGAGAACAAAGTACCATCAAGATATAATCTATTCATGATCAAAGAGATAATGCCAAGCATAAGACAAAGATGAGTGTATATCATGCTGAGTGAAACATACAAAACATAGCCACAACTTTGCATAAGGAAAGCTTTCTGGAGCTCAAATCGAGCATCATATCAAAAGAAAATGAATACAAAGCTCAAAGGGTGAAAAAAACACTCACTGTTACTGTAGAGAAATGCATTCAAACTCTTACCATCAAGCTTTAGAGATACAACAAATGGTGTCCTTGAATACAGAGAAGAGAGCAACAAAAGATAAACAAAGTGAAATACATCAGAAGATGGTCTTGGCCATAGCTAATAGAGCCAAATAAAGCTTCAAAATGCAGAGCTATATTACGTTTTGTGACAGAAAAGAACTTACCTTGTCTCTTCCTATGAAAAATCAGCAAGGAAGATTCTAGAGAATAGCAATAATGGTGAAGAATCAAGCTAAAGGGATCAAACCCTATCTCATCATGGCGGTGTGTTGGTCATGATGTTAGTCATTCACAAACATAGAATAAAAGTTACACAACAACCTTTACTCATCTTGAAAGATACGATGAATTCAGAGAATTCATGATCCCAAGTCTCCGTTGATTAGGTCTTAATCTACTGACGTTACTCAGTGGTTGATGTGTGTTGCTGTTTTCCATTCAGGGGCCTTACGTGTTTCTGCAAAGTTCATCATCATTATCTTCAAATATCCTGCTCTGGATGTTTGCTCTGCATAAATCTCTAACAATTCTACCTCTGCACTGTGAAGTTAGTCAAATAATGTGCCTACAGGCTGATATTTGCATGATTTCTATCATTATTTATGATTCTTTGCATGATATTTTCAATAATACATGCATTTAACTCAAATATGCTAATGATTTTCAGTTACCTACGGGATTTCAGCATATTTCTCTGTTCTGCTTGTTATTTATCATGATTTGCAGTTATGGTGATGAATTTATGAAATTAAAAAAAAGGAAAAGGGTTAAAGAATGAGATTCCCAAAACTACCTGACTTAGATCACTGGTTCACATACAAGCTCCCATACATGCAATGAAAAGAAGGAAACTAGAATCATACTTCACCAGGACATTCCACAGATCCGCATGATCTAGTGCAAATCTTCAAAGGAAAAGTTGACAACAACATGTAATGAAATGAAAGCGCTTCCAGTTGAACACAGCATTCACCAGTACATATCCAGAAATCAACAAGAAGATTACGTAAAATTTACAATCAGGATGTAATCTGAAACTTCATATCCATTCAGTATGCTCAAGAACAGGTACATTTACAGTGATCTGAAGAAAGAACCTTGACATTTCAACAATTCTATCCTCATTAGTCTCAGTAATCCGATCTCCTAATTGATTCTATAGTAATTAGCCTTAATGCGCCAGATGCGTCTGTGTATTCTAATGTATCTCTCTATCTCCTCTTTATTTATGACAAGCTCTGGCTCTTATATAGAACAAATGTCAAAAACGGTTACAATGATCCAAGGATCAGGATCCTCTCATAACAATCAACGGTCCAGATGAAAAGCACATGCTTCGTCAGTTGGCAAATGTACAGCTGGCACAGAATATTCCAGCATCTTTAACTTGATTCGGTCTCCAGCTGGCGAACAGCATATTTGACAATATCCTCCTCATTTCTGGTTCATGTTGCCTCCATGTGCAACTTTGTAATTATCAGCTTTAGCAACAGCTCTAACAGCATCATGACTTCAATGCTCAGCTTCAGCAGCATCATCATGACTTCAATGCTCAGCTTCAACAGCAGCATCATGACTTCCTGCAAGTAAACAGACAAACATTAAGTTCATCATCATGTGGATAAACAACAGGAAGTAAAATGTTTTATTAAACAAGCCCCCAAAAATGTGTAGCTACAAGCTTCAAATCAGTGGAAAATTATGCACTAAATGCATAAACATCTTCAAAACACCCGGGTCAACCATCGTTGACTGGGAAATCAGCAATCGGGTCTTCAAATTTCTATCGCTTCATGTTCCAGCCCATTTTCTTGTATCAGGTTCAAAATATGATCATGATGATCTCAAAATATACCAAGAAATAACCGCCCTTCAATTTATTTCAAATCCAGCCTTGCATGCTCTGTTTGTATGTTTCGGGTCATCATCATCATATTCGCATCGGTGTGACCACATATGATCAGGGTGACAATATTAGACTTGGCCGATGGCAACAGTTATACCGACGCCAAAAATCATGATGATGCCCAACTCTATGTCTTCTATCTAGCCGCAGGATATCATGAAATATGATGCTCCTCCTTTCTGAATGCTCTGATGAAAAGCACATCAGGATGTTTCGTTTCTGCATATTGGGGAAAGAAAGACATCATCATCATCATCATGTCGAAGGAAAACAGGAGGATTTGGAATATGATCCTGCTGCTGAGGAAAGGAATATCATGGTGACGTCATCGTCATACTCGTGCTTCATTAAAATGCAAAAGATGACGTCACCGTCATGTTTCGTTAAAATCAGGGGATAAATGTAATATCGGGTCACCTTAGGAAGATGATCGGGATGATGAATGCAGCATGACCCCTTTTTCGGCCAAGGTAATCCACTCGAAAGATTAGGATGATGATGATCATCATCATCATATCCGCACTGGGTGAGTTAAAAAAAATGATCCTGCTGAACATCCAGATGACGTCATCAGGATATCCGGGGCTTTTGTTAATCTTCGAACATGACGTCATCGTCATATTGGCGAACAGGATCATGCCTTGGAAAATATCCTGCCGAAAGAGAAAGGTGATGGTGACGTCATCCTGATATTTGCTTCTTCGTTTATCAGGTCGGGATGACGTCATCAGGATATTTGCAAAAGGTTATATTTCTCGGCAGGAGGATATTGCGAAATGTTGGGTAGACAAACAAGATCATGATGATCTTGACAACATGACTTAGGAATGGAATATCACCCTCCCCTTTGGAAGATAAGGTGATCATCATGATCACGCAAAAGGAGATCAGGAGGATATTATGAAATGTGATCCTGCCTTGAAAGATCATGATGATGATGATCACCAGGACTTTGACGTGCGCGTGCAAATTATGCAGATGGCAGATTTTCTAAGTAGGGTGATATTATAATATCAGCATGATATTATAATATCGGGTGATGTTAGAATATCATGATGCTCGCGATGTTCCCAAGGTCATTTGACGGGTAAAACACACTATCACTTAAGATTGACGTCTGGATATTGGGACTGCATGATTTTTATCGGGTGATAGACCAAGATCATGATGATGACCTTTCGCGATACAAAAGACCGCTCGACGGGAAAAGCTTACTATGACTTAAAGTTGACGTCTGGATGTTTCGACCTCAGGATATTATCGGGGGGCGTTTCAAATATGATGATGATGATCTTCATACAGCAATTATCAGGTTTGACCAAAACTTTGACTGTGCATAACTCCCTCATATGGATGAATTTTTGGGTGATGTAAAAGGCAAACCTGCATGGAATTTCAAGCTCTTTCTAACTATGAGGTCATAGATAGAAAATATGAACTTTGACAAACTGACCTCATGATGATGACCAACCTCATCCTGACCTTCATGATGATGATGCACCTGACCTATTTTTACCAAACCGCCAGAAAGTAGACAACACAAGCCAAGCCAAAAGTTGGGTCCCTATTTTGATAAGTTAAAATGGGGCGTGTTGTGTAACCACACAACACGGTGGCTCAGAAGAAATCTTGTAATAAAAAGTCAAAATTGCAAATGAGTCTGATAATTTAGGGCTTCAAGTGTTTTGTTTTAGGGTTCCATATTGCCCTAAGTTGATGTGATATTTTTATCACATTGATTTAAAAAATTAGAAGCCTCAACTAATACCCTCAGGGTATCATTTGTCCCCTATGCATGTTTCATTGTCTAGGCTTTATGCCTTAAGTCCCTTTGCCACATATGCCTAATATGCCTTAGGATTTTTTGCAAAACAAATGGAGGACAAACCTTAGGCATTTTTTTTTAATTCAAACATTCAAGTATGCCTTCAAACTTTTATGATTTTTATAGAAAATCAATTGCCCAAATAGAGAGATGTATCATACTTGGCTAAATAATCATATAAGCCTTGTATTATTTTTTTTGTAAAGAGTCAAATCGAGACAAATTAGGAGATAAAACTGTAAAATCTATTGTGGAACATTATTAAAGCAATGCTTTTAAAAATTTCTTGAATAGTTGTTATTAAATGTTGTTAAAGCAGAGTGAATATAGAACAAATCTTTCCATTCTAGATTTGCTTTCTTCTAGGTGAAATTGAGCAAAATATGGACAACATGGAGCTTTTATTGATCAGCTAAAGCCCGAGTTTTAGGTGTTTTTGGTGGGACCACTTTGGATAGCATTGTGACAGCTTTTACACTTAATTTGGACCAGTTTTGGCTACTTTTTTGGAGGCTTTTTCTTGGAGATCAAAAATAGATCAAGATGGTTGTTTGTGAGTGAGATCATTGGAATAAGTAAAAATTCTAGTAAAGTATCACTAAGTTTTAGGATTTCATTTTCACCTATCTTTTTAACCCTTTCCTCAGTAAGTCATTTAGATTAGGTGAAGTTACTAAGGGAACCAACTCACTCTGGATGTTCACTCCAAGTTGTAGGCAACCCACAGGCCTAGGCGTGTTCCCATGTGTCAATAGGTAGCTAAGTTGATAGCTTAGCAATTGGGTACATACTTTGTTGATAATAGATTTTGGCATTACCCAGTGGGACTCTAAAATTTGCTTTAAGAGAAGTTTTCCAAGTTTTAAAGGTGATGTTCTAGTACATGCAGTAGTGTTTCCAGCCTTTGGAGGCTTCAAGATATACCTAGCGACTCCATTTTTTTAGTTTTGCATGCAGATCTAGTGAAACCATCTTATGAAAAGAGTACAAACCAGATCTAGTCCTACTCCGTTTGATTATTTGCAATTATCTCCACCAAGAAGGAGGGGTAGTATAGCAAGTAGAATTTTTTATTCATCGAAGAGGTCAAGATCTACACCTCTGAGACTCAATCTTCCAACTCTAGTATAGAGAAGCAAGAGTCCTGTGCTAATAGTACAAATACCAATGATTCCTAGAAATTTTGCATTTACACCTTTCAATGGGGGCAACCCATTAAATATTTCTTAGCATCATGACATTCCAGTTGCAGCCCTCAAAAGTCTATTATTTTTTACTAGAGTGGATCATACCACTCTTATTGAGCATATCCAAGATGTGGAAACATTGTGTTCTATGCATAATATCACCCAGGAAAATGTAGCACTAAGGATTTTCGCTGCATCACTAAAAGGGAAAGCTTTCTAGTGGTTTAGAGGACTCACAATAGGCTCAATCATGTCATGGGATGATTTGGGAGAAGGTTTGCATCAACATTTTAAGGATAAGTTTGATCATTTGTTATTATTGGAGCATCTACGTACCATTAAAGGAGCTCCTCATGAGCACCTGGTATATTTTAACTAACATTTCCAGAGGACTTGGGATAGGATTCCCGCAATGGTAAAGCCTACCCCACAACATGCATTTTTATTCTTCGTTAAGGCTTTAAATAGTGAAATATCTATAATGATTTAGTCTATGGGAGGGTTTACTCTTCCTAATGCTTTGGAGATAGCTATTAGAGCAAAAAATTACCTTATTCAAGCAAGAAAAATAGCCCCAAGGTCACCTTTGCCCATTTTTCCTAAAATCCAACCACCTGTACCTATGGCTACACCTCCTTTAGCTACTGTCCCACCAATTCTAGCAATAGAATATCAAGTTGCAGCTCAAGAAACTATTGTTCCAGCCCAATCCCAAGAGTTTCAAGAGATCAAGAGCATACTAAAAACCTTTGGGAATGAATCAGTGAGTATCAAAAAGCAAGTTGGACAAGAGCATAAGCCCTATCAAGTTCCATATCAACAAAATAGGCCACCTTTTCAAGCTGATTCTCAAGGCCAAAGGAGAAATTTCAATCCTAGACCTTTCTAGTCCTATAATCCTAATGTTTCTAGCTCTTCAAAAGAGCTCATGCCTACTTAGAACAGTATAGCACAAGAATGTGACTGGTGCTATCCATGTCACCAGCCTCATAACCAAGCTACATGTACAAATGGTATGAGGAATCAGGCTCTTATGGTGTAGAAAAGTTATGGTGATTCAAAAGGTGTTGCGAATGAAATTTTAGTTCAACAAGATAACTCTAATGTGGCTTTAATGAATTGGCAAGGCACTGAATTTTGTGGTGTAAGTTATCCCCAAGGTCAAAATCAACTAAATGTAGCAGTTTCAGCCAGCACAAGAACAAAGAAGAGGGTTGTTGATTTAGATAAGCAAGATGGAAATGTACAATAGCAGCCTGCTAAAGATAAATCTTAAGTTGTCCCTGCAACACAACAAAAGATGTAGATTCTGCAAAGAGGTCAAGTTGTATCTAGGAAGGATCAACCTAAGGTGCAATTATAGCCTTTACAAAGGAAAAATGATGATGCTGTTAAAGGACAGGAAAAGGTGAGTCATGTTTCATTCAATGTTGTAGAACACCTTAAGAAGGCTACAGTTAACATGTTGGTAATGGATGAATTACATATTCTTGGTCAAAAGAATCTTCTACAAGATGTTTTTGTTGAGCTTTCTATTTCTTATGGTACTAACCAAGAAAAAGGTAAAGTTGTACTTGCCAACAACCCAAAAATTAATAACAAGCAGCAACAAACTCAAGAGGTAAAGCCTCCTCCTTTTTATGTAAGTTTAATCATTGGGGATAAGCTTGTTTATAACTGCATGATAGATTCTGGTTCAAGCAGTTCTGTAGTTCAACTAGATGGATCTTTGATTAAGACTACCGAGGTGATTAAAAATTTACCTCTTACCTTGCATGCCTGTCTCAATTTTACAATCCATCAAGATGTTCATGTTATCGACCTACCACCTAATTTTGCCTTTTGCCTCTCTAGGGAGTTTACTTCCAGGTTGGGTGGGTTTTTATCTTCTAATTGGTCCTATCTATTTTTCAAAACAAGGTATGGTATGAAAGTAACCATAAAATCTAAGCCTCTAGCCAAGGATCGTATTGAACTATATGTCCCTAGCCCTATAAATACTAACCTCTACATCACCCATGGGAAGGAGGATCAATCTGTGACCCTAGACCCCAACACACCTATTGAGGATGTAAATCTAGATGAGTGGGCAGTCAAGGATCATGAAGATCACGTTTTCTATCACACTGATGAGGTAGGATTAGGCATTTATATGATTCATGAGCCTAATGCATTAATTCCACATCTAGTCAAGTCTCAAAGTTATCCTGAATGGAAAGAGAATCAACTTTGGAAGCTGTATTTTGATGGTTGAAGAAGAAAAATGGGTGTAGGTGGAGGAGCCATGCTGGTTTCACCTGATGGAGATAAGTACTATTTGGCATTAAAGTTTGCCTTTAGCTATACAAATAATATAGTTGAATATGAGGCACTTAACCACGGCCTAAAATGGGCCAGAAAGAAAGGTATCAAGTGCTTACAAGTTTATGGTGATTATGAGTTAATTGTAAATCAAGTTAGAAATTTAAATGTTACCAAAAATGATTTTCTCAAGAAGTATAAGCATCGGGTTTGTGATCTAATAGAGGATTTTGATGCTTTAAATCTGCGTTCTATTCCTCAAAATCAAAATAAATATGTAGATAAGCTTCCTGCTATAGGATCTCAGTTTGACATTCTGACTGATATTCATAGTATAGATGTACAACAGTATGTAAAAGTGGTTGTAAGACCATTTGTACCAGATAACAATGTAAGTTGGCAAGTTTTTTATAGTGAAATGTTTTGCTAAACAAACAACTAAAATGGGTGGTGGGGTTTCCTCTATTAAATCTAGCTTTCTATCCTCCAAGGAACCCCAGGCTAAAGCCATTAACACAAAGGGTAAAGGTGTGGCCAAGGTAGATCGTTCAGAAAAGAATCTTAGAAAAAAATTTAAGGACCCTCCAAAGAAAGCTATGTGCATGAAGTTAAGGAGGAGGAATATTGTGACCTCAGGCCCTGAGCCCAAAATTGAGATTGTTAACATCGAGCCCCCCAATAAACCTCACCTCAGAAGTAATAACGAACCTAAAGTAAATGAGAACATTCAAACTATGTTCAAGGATACTTCCCAGCCTAGAGGTAGTAAAGGTAGAGGTAATATTGAGGATCAAAATGATAGGGTTAGCTTTTCTCTTGATATCTTTGGTACAGAGGAAGAAAGCCCAACCAAAGGAAAAAAGAAAATTAGTGACAATATATCAACCAGAATGATAACCTTAAAGATCATGAACCCCCTACCAAAAAGATGAAGGGAACATTTATACACTTTCATGGGGATAACAAGAAGGATTGTATCTCTTGCATCCATCTAGTGAAGAAGGTTGCCACCCTCTATTAGGCTCTTGACCTTCAAAATCAGGCTTTAAAATGGTAGTTGGCTCAGCTTCACCATGCCAAGACAAAAATTCAACACGTTGAAGTCATTACTCAACTGGAAACTGTAGAATGGCCCAAGGAGAGCAAGGATGAGTTGTGGGATCAAGTGGATAATTTGGCCAGAAAGTTTGAGAAGTGGGAAAAGATGGAAGATGAGATTGTGATGATAAAAGATAACCAGGAGAAACTCAAGAAGAATGTGGCAGAGTTGATGAACTTTAGTACAGAGACTGTGAAAAAATCTGCTACAACCCTTTATGTGCTTAAGGAAGAGCTAGAAAAATGTATATCCATGAGGGAAGTTAGAACATGTAAGGAAGCTTAGGATGTGCAAAATTAGATCATGGTTGGCCCGACCAACAGGACTAGGGATAAGAACAAGAACAACAAAGGCAAGTAGGTCAGCTTCTAGATTAAGGTGACCTAGGGTAAAGAGATCAAGATTCAAGATATGCATGACTGGGACAAGGAGGAGAACATGTTTGAGGACAAGATGGAATTCCTTAATAGAGAATGGTAGGCTATTAGCAGCGTGAAATCTATGGCTAAGCAGTAGCTTAGCCCGTTGTTGGTTCTTCTGGGTTTAGCTGGCTCTGCTGGCCCTTTTTGCTTGCTTTTCTATTTTTTTTTATTTTTCATTGTTTTACTTCTTGTGACACTTGTTCATCTTGCTTTTTTGGCTTATGTACATGGGTTCGAGCCCTTCCCGGTTACTTTTATCCAAACTATCACATTTCTTTTTCACATTGTTCTTTCCCCCCTTTGACAACAATGACAAAGGACAAAATATTTGCATTTCTCATTCTCCTCATTTGACATTAATCATACTTTTTACCACTACTCTACTGCAACTTCCTTTCTTTTACTGCTCTACATACTCCCCTTAGGAACACACACCAAACTACATCAATCAACAATCATTGCATAATGACAACTCTCACTCCTCCATACTGCAACAACCAATAATTCCACTACCTAGTCTCCATGAGAGGTAGCCACCAACATCAGTCTAGATCAAGCAATGAATCTTGAGATCCACTAGACTGATGCATCTCCTTATGCATCTAGTTCAAAGAAGGAGGGGCAATAACCCCCAACTTCTCCTGAAGATACTCAAAAGTATCCTTAGGAAGAGCCTTAGTGAATATGTCAGTAACCTGATCCTTTGTAGGCACGTATCTAAGCTTCACTTCATTCTCTACAACCTTCTCTCTCAAAAAGTGATACCGGATTGAGATATGCTTTGTTCTTGAATGCATCACTAGATTCTTTGTGTTTAGGGTGAAAAAGTAGGTTTCTCTTAAACAAGGTTAAGTCCTATTCTTTCACCTAACTAAACATTAGGAAGACAAGAATCGAGCTTGGGATCAAGCTATTGATTACTTGTCTGTTTCCTAATGCTAATTAGGTCTGATTAAGGTGTCTAACTAAGGTTTTATCAAGTGTCTTTATTCACTAGTCAAGTAAACCCTAATTAAACCTTATAACAAAAATTAATAAAATTCAAATATGAAGTAGGCAAAATAGATTCTAGAAACACAAAGAATAAGGTTCAGAGATCATGCACACAGAAATTGAGGGCTAACTAGACTAGGGCACTCGCTCATTAGTCCTGCAACTTTTCATCCATGAAAATCTTCCACACCAGCTATACGGTGACGCCGAAGAGCTTCTAGATCTCAAAAATTTTCCCTAGTTGGACTAGGGTGCCCACTCATTAGTCCTGAAAGTGTTGGGATCCAAAATTCTGAAATTCAGTGACAACTATATTCACGATATCTATCTTCCTATTGCTCCTTTTTGCCGTATCCTTTAAAACATGATCTACACCTACAAAATGAGGAGAAAGATGCTGTGGCTATAATGGATCTTGCCTTAGTCAGGGCTCATTTTTAGTAGTCGTACCTCAAGAATAGCCAGAGATAAAGATTTGCAGAAGTGTGTGTAAACCTAACAAAGTGTATGCAAAAATATCAAACCCTAGATGTCTCAATCAAGGGAAGATAAATAAGTTTTTTCAATTCAATAAACACATACAACTTCACCTCAAGGAGATGAAAACAAATGAAAACTTGTATGAACAAGAATGCGAATTGGCAATGTTCATGAAGGTTCTCCAAGCTCAATGTTGGAGGCTTCAACCCTTCTCCCGATCATGCAAAAGGTGTACAAACCCTAACAAGAGAAAGATAGTCTCAAGATCTTGATTCCTAATCTCCATCCATTGTCTCCATGATAGCAAAATCAAATCACTTTCAAGAGTTTCAACAAATCACTGATCTTCAATGGCAATTTCAGTAGAGTTTTGGCATAAATCTTGCATAAAGGTTGTGTGTGATGAAATGATTTTCAAATGTCTTTTTATATCTAACCTTAGGAAATTCAAATTTTGAAATAACGTCTCAATATTGCGTGAAAACAAAAATTTGAAAACGGAATCCCATGGTGTATGGCAAGAGTTGACACACTACCAAGATTCAAATTCCCAAAAATGGGGCAAGACTAGGGCATGGGCACTTGAGTCCAGTCCCCCAAATTTTTGATCAAATCTGTATTTAGGGGTTCCTAGGGACCCATAATCCAAATTCTCTTTCTAGGTACCATCAATAGTCATCTCAAAAAATGAACATTTTACAACTAGAGACCAGCTAATCAGGGTTTTAAGAAGGCCAAAAACAAAGAGGTTCAGAGGACACCAAAGGTGAGGAGATAAACCGAGGGAAATTGTACCATTCCATACAAGAGGATAATTTCTGACATAACATTTAGCCACACTTTAGTGGCCATACAACACTAAGTGGATATGCAACTAAAAGAGAGTAAATAAATCAATCATGAAAAGAATAACCAAAAGGATACTATAGGGGAAGACAAATTGTTGTCATTGAGAAGGAAGAAGCCCCCAACTCTGCAATCCTGCAAGACCACAAAGTTAGGAATCGCAACCTGCAAAAGAACACTTGTCAGAAAATCAAAATCAAATCAACTTGCAACCACCACTAATGAATCAGTACATAAACACTAAGGGGGTTGAGTGATGAAACATGATGAGGGAGGAAATCAAGGGAGATATATGCCCCCCTTGTTTCTGCTTGCTTAGTCCAAAAAGGAGAAACAAGGAGATATCAACATGCCTCAATTTTGAGGGAAACTTGATGAGAAATGTTTTATGAGGGTTGTTTGAAGAAACAACACATAAGCACAACACATTGGGTGAGATAGAGAGTGGAACCAGGATTCCAATGCAACAAACGACACATAAATCTAAGTTTGACAGCTCAGGATAGAGGCTCAAGAGTGAAATAGATCAATATTGCACCTAGTTAGGGATAGGAATTCTCATCCAGTTACTTTATGTAAAGGGATTTTTTACTTAGCACTTACTCATTCTTGTGTCTTGTCATTGTTTAGAGGAGATAGAGAGAAGGAAAAGAGGAGGACAACCATGCAGAGATGACGCCTGTATTAGCCCCCATGACTAGAGATGGTCTGATCCCAAGTGGCAGAGAGGCATTTCAAGGCCAAGGTAGGGTCCTAATCATATGCTTCTATCATCTTTCTATTTTTTTTTACTTGTTTTTATCATATATCGTGCCAAGGGAGGTATCATGGACAGGGGTCCCTAGTAGGGGCGCTTGGGTCCACCTAGGGCGCCAGAGTCTCATTGGGGCACCCTAGTCCCTCAGGGGCGCTAGTGTCCCTCTGGGGTGCCCAAGTCTTCTTGGGGCGCCCAAGTCCACAGAGGACAAGGGTCCTAGGTACAGGCACTTGTTACTATTTTATATAGTAGTTTTTGGTTTGATGATGAAATACTAATAATACCACTTGCTTTTTGACTTATAGGATGTCTCGGAGACACGAGAGCACACAAGCAGTTGCCTGATGGCACTACTTTGAGAGAGTGCTAGTACCATGTCTAACACAAAGAGAGAGCACTTGCAAGTGGTGGGCTTATGGTGGGTGTTTGATATGCTGACAATTAGATTTCATTGCAACATGTTGATGGCATTGATGTAGAGGTGGAATGTAAATACATCCACATTCCACTTGCCTACAGGAGAGATGACTATCACACTGGAGGATGTATACAAGATCTTGCAACTATCTATCTGAGGAGAGACAGTGAGGGTCATGAGACATTGCACAGTAGAGTATACTCGCGAGAGTCAATTGTATTGTCTAGGTCACATAGTTTCGTGGGCAGAGCGAGGACATATTTAGCTTCCACTTCTAGAGTAGGGATGCGGTGACATCCCATTGGTTTGAAGGATCATGACAGTCACTATTGTACTAGCTATCACACTAGATGGATGAGGCATTCACCTCGATGGGGTCTCGTTCACACCATTAGAGCGATGGAGGAGCACCAGACTATATATGTGTGGGGGAGTAGTATGCTTGCGCACCTCTATCGTGACTTGGGATGGTATGTCCATTATGAGATACACAATCTAATGATCTACACTTTATTACAGGTTTGGGCTTTTGAGCATATCAGGTACAAATGACTAACAAGGTTTCCTATAGAGTCAGCATCCACGTGTTCATGACTATCCACTACTCAGATGTTGCAGAAATGGTGATCTATTATACTAGAGAGTTGTCTTTGATAGATTGCAGCCCAACAATATTATCTAGAGACCGTATCATGGCTATATCTTATGGCCTGGCCAACTGAGACAATTAGTGAGGATGCAGAAGGATCGGCTGATGGTCGGTTGCCTTGATCACATTATGGTTTGGTTCTATTTTGATAGGGTGGCATGATAGTTCAGATAGGTACAAGATGTTCCTATAGTGCGTCTGAGCTATGTGTGCATTATGCACAACACAGTTAGGGTGAACAATGCCCAACAACTGATAGTAGCAGATATACTTCTTAGTGATGATGATGGTCTTGGGGATGTAGCACCAGTATCAAATATAGAGGATGTTGGTTGTACCCAAGCATATTAGACCTAGTGGCATACAACTCAATCTTCTCCTATCTTTCCTCCCGGTCACCCTATAGGTGATGCTCAACCTTGGGCCGGTCACACTAGTGACACAGGGGTAGAGGATGATGTGTCTTACTTTGTAAGATACTACGATCTCAAGGAGGATGTGGAGGATGATGATGATGAGGAGGAGGTTCCATCGTAAGAGGTAGCCACTGATGAGGAGACTAACTCAAGATGACGGTCTAGAGATTGTGGTCCAGTCCCTACAAGTGTTGAGAGACCGAGTTAGAGTGTGAAGGGGGAGTGTAGTAGGTCTGTGTCCCCAGCTATAGATTAGACTACAGAGCTTGTGACACCTTCGGTGATTTAAGAACCATCCTAGCAAGATGGAGATATAGGTTAGCTTGGTTTCATTAGTTTGATGATATTTATGTTTATTGTTTATGATGGTTATGCAGAAGTCTAATATATCCATCTTATTTCTATTTTGCAGTTGGGACTGATGCTTGGCAAGACTTTGTGAGTCATGTCATAATGGACATAGTACCTTTAGATGTATCTGAGTAGTGGGTGTGGGCGGGATATTCACCATGGCCATCCGCTGGGCAACATGTGGAGATATTTATGCCTTTTGTCAAATATAGGACAACTATAGAGGCCATTCTAGAGTAGTCTACACAAGAGAGAGAGAAGTTACTTCAGAAGCTAAGCACATTGAGGATGAGCTTCAAGCAGAGCGAGAGAAGATGGTAGCGGTACCTACATCGAAGAGAGAGCCAGTCATCAGTGAGTTCTTACTGCTTGAGGTCCATCAGGTGAGAGCTAACATAGATAGCGCTCAAGCTGAGAGACCAGTACCATCAGATGTACCAGGAGGCGCATGAGGAGGTGATAGGGCTAAGAGGTGAGATCAAGGGTTACAATCACATAGTGTCTCTAGGAGTCATTCATTATCCATAGCAACACATTGTCAAGCCTCTATCACGTGCACACCATGAGTGCCTGAGGGTATAGGTGACTGAGGTTCAGCTATATGATATGTATATATTATGCACTATGACATCCCATTTTTTTATGAGGCATAGTCAATTCAGATGTATATATTAAAACTGATGATGGTATATATATGATGTTTACTTTTCTGTCTATGTGTAATGCTTTTAATCTATATCACACGTGATTTTTGTACAATGCAACTAGTGATGACTATTGAAGGCTAATATGGAAATGTAATTAATGCCAATGTGACATACTAACAATTCTTTGTAGAACATATATTAATAGACACAATGATTAAAATTTCACATATTACGTTGATTTTAATAAAGTACCAAATCTCCAACATCAAATGAACGTTGTATAACATGTTCATTATACAATCGTTGTATGCTTTTTTGATGATCCTTGAGGTGCTCAAGATCATTTATTCATCTTTCATCAAGCATCTCAAGTTCTTACAATCTTTTCTCACATTCGGTATCATCATTAATAATGTCTCTGAAGAAAATTCTCTATGAAAGAATTTCTAACTCCAAGGGCATTATTGCGTTTGTGCCATAGACAAGGTTATATAGTGTATTGCCAGTAGCCATACGAATGCTTGTTCTATAGGCCCATAATGCATAGGATAAATGAATGTGTCAATCCTTTTGATGTTTGTTAATAGTTTTTTGTAAAATCCATTCAATAATTTTATTTGAAGCTTCTACTTGGTCATTTGATTGAGGATAATAAGGTGTAGAGAATTGATGTTGAATATGATATTTTTTGAGAAATTTCTTCACATCCTTGTTCTAAAATGGTGTACCATTGTCAGAAATGAGGGAGGAAGGTATTCCAAATTGAGAAATAATGTTATCTTGTATAAACTGACAAATTACGTCAGTAGTCGTGGATCATAAAGGGACAACTTCGACCCACTTTGTGAAGTAATTAGTGCTAGTAATGGTGAATTTATGCCCTTGAGAAGAGGGTGGAGAGATTTTGCCAATTAGGTCCAAGCCCCAAATAGAAAATGGCCAAGGTGAAACTTGGGCATGAAGTTCTTGAGCAGGAGCTCGGATTAGGTGCTTATGTTGTTGACATTGCAAGCATTTCTTGACATAAGCAAAGGAATCTTGTCCCATGTGCTGCCAATAATAACCCATTCGTAACAATTTTTGTATCAAGGATTTTCCCCCAAAATGTCCTCCACAGGCACTAGAGTGAGCTTCCTCTAAAGCTGTCAAGATTTTTGAATTACTTAAACATCAGAGTAAAACTCCTTTATAGCTTCATCTATATAACACATTCAACACAATAATGTATCGTGCTGTTAGTTTACATAGATGGATTTAGGCATTCTTAGATGTTGAATTAGGAATGGTTCCATCACACAAATAATTAAATATATAGGAGAACCATTCGTCAATATATGTATTATCACTTCATTCTAAATTTACAACTATAAGATCTTCAATTGTCGGTGTTTTAAGATTATGGATAATGAAAGAAAATTCCTCAAGAGAATCATCAAGGGATATAAGGGAAGTTGCACTTTCCGTTGTATCCACATGTCAATTATCTTTCCTAGGAATAATATTTATTGAAAATGATGTGAATTGTTTTAAGAGAGATAGTGCAAACTCACGATACTGAGATAATTTGTCATGCTTGGTTTGATATGATCCAGTTATTTGTCGTACAATAAGATGTGAGTCACTATATATTGTAATATTTTTGATATTAAGAGCCAAGGCAGCATGAAGTCCTACAATGAGAGCTTCATACTTGGCAATGTTGTTTGTGCATGAGAAATCTAGGTGGTAAGACATAGGAATCGACTTACCTGCAGGGGGTATTAATATAACACTAGCACCAGAGCCAGTTTGACATCTTGATCCGTTGAAGTACAATTCCCATTTATCATCCTCAGTAATTGCTAAAATTTGGTCATCGAGAAATATGTCCTAATGTTGTGTAGTAAAAGGTGAAGGACCTTCAACTAACTAATCAATAAATGCTTACCCTTTAATTGCTTTCTGAGAAATGAACTTAAGATCAAATTTAGTTAAAAACATAACCCATTTAGCAACATGACCCGACAAGTCTATTTTTGCAAAAAAGGTGTTTCAAAGGGTAAAATTTTATCATCACATGTATTTCAGCATTCAAAAGATAATGTCAAAGCTTCTGTGTTGCAAACACTAAAGCTAGGCAATGCTTCTTGATAACAATCTATCACACTTCATAATCGAGCAAAGTTTGGCTGATATAATAGATAGCACATTCTTTGCCTTCAGCATTATGTTGCACTAACAAGACTACCAGGGCATTATTAGATGTTCAGATAGACAATAGGAAAGGTTTGTCAGGTATAGCAGGTTGTAAATAGAAGGATTATCTAAATAAGCCTTTAAATCTTTGAAAGCTTTTTGACATTCAGAATTCCATTGAAACTTCAAATCCTTCTTCAATAATTGCATAAAAGGGTGTGTCCTATCCGCAAGTTGTGAAACAAAAATTGGCGGATGGCATGTATCTTCCCTTGCAAACTTTGAAGTTGGGAGATGTTTTTAGGTATTGGCATATTAACAATTGTGTCAATCTTCTTCGTATCCACTTCAATTCCATGATTTGAAACAATAAACCCTAACAGTTTTCCACTGTCTACACCAAAACACACGAGTATTTAATCACATGTTATATTTCCTTATGCGCTCAAAGATTTGTCGAAGATTCATAGCATGATCTTGGCTATGAATGGACTTCACCGAGATGTCATCAATATAATCTTCTAAAATATTGTGCATGTAATCATGAAATATAAGGGTCATGGTGCGTTGGTAAGTAGCTCCTGCATTCTTAAGTCCAAAGGGCATGACTACCCAATAAAATGTACCCTAAGGTGTTATAAATGCTGTTTTATACTAATCTTGAGGGTTAATTAAAATTTGATCATATCCTGAAAAACCATCCATGAAAGAGAGTAATTCATGGCCAGCTATAGAATCAACAATCATATCAATGTTGGGAAGTGGAAAATCATCTTTCAAAGATGCAAGATTCAAATCTCAAAAATCTGTACACATTCTTATATGACCATCAGGTTTAGCGATGACGAAAATGTTCAAGATCCAAGGTGAATAGTCAATAGGGCAGATAAAGCCATCTTGTAGAAGCTTTTCTATCTCGGCTTTGACAAGTAATGCAACCTTAGGATTCATCTTACAAATATTTTGTTTAAATGGCGTAACATCTGGTTTCAAGATGATATTATGTGTTATAATCTAAGGATCAATACCAGGCATATCTGAATAGTTCCAAGCAAACAGTTCAGAAAATTCATGTAATAACTTGGTCATTTCTTCTTTCTCTTCTATTTGTAAGCAATCACTAATAGGGATAAATTTTTCAGTATTATCTTTCTCCATGAAAACATTAATAGTCTTTCCATTAAGTAGAGTAGTGTGTTCTAGAAGATCAGGTGATTGTGGTATGTCTTCAAATTCTTCATCAAACTTTAGAGTGGCATTTAACATGCTAGTAGTTTTTCCAAAATATGCACTATTGTTCAAACAATAAGGTAAGCCATGTTTATGATGGTAACAAGGAATATTGTCATAAGCACCTAAGAATTTCATTATTGCTTCGTCTATTGAAAATATATCCAAAGGAATTTCTCCTAGAGGACAACTAGTGTCAATCATCTTAGGAAATATCAAGTTAAGTGTTGACATTGTATTCACATTAAGAGTAGGACGTCTACGAGATTTAGATTCCTTGAAAGGATTATATCCAATGCCACTTGAGTAATGTTACGAAGTGGATTCTATAGGGACTTTGATTCCTTGTTGATTAATACCACAACCATTACCTACATAATCACATTTTTTTATAAAGGATCTGAAATCCTTGACCATAAAGAGAAGATGTCACAACTCAATTTATTTTGCAAAACAAGAGTGGAGGATGCATGGATTTTTCTATAAATTGCAAGGATTTGATGAAGAAGGATCATCATCTCTAGTTTTGGGAGTGCTGGAGAAAACTGTAAGAGTTCTCCTCCCCTCATTTTGTTTTCTTTTGAAAGTTTTGTTCTTGAATGTTTGTAGATAAAGTTTTAGATTTGAAATTCATTTTGGTGATATGTAGACAATTGCAATTTGCAAACTGTGTATAAGTTTTGATGACTGGCAAATGTTTTTAGAATTTATCTTTACACCTGTTAATTGCATTTGCTTGAATACATGTACACATGGATGTCCATACCCTGTTTCTAAGCTTCATGCCTACTAGTTATATTGGCTTGAACATTTCTAAAAGCCTTTTCATCAAATGCATTTTGTGCATAGCCTATAGTCCAAGTGCTCTATCTATACTCCCACGATTTGCATACTGGTCCACCAGAGCAATTCCAATTCTAATATCTGAAAAGAATTTACATACCCTGTTCGTAATCACCATTGGGCACAGGTAAGGAGGTCTTTGGCAAAGGTTTTAGATATTGGTGATTTTGACAAATAGCTCATGCGCATTGTACATGCTTCCCGGGGCATTTGTAACTACAACATCAATGAAGTCATCAGTCCTTTATGCTTTGATGTATGTCTATGCCCTGTTCAATAGAATCTATTTTGGAATAGCCAGGGAGGACGTTAACAAAGGTTGTTAAATTTGGCCCCACGCCTACCAATTGCATTTGCTTGAAAAGTTTCTAGAGCCTTTTGAACAAATCCATTTTGTGAATACCCTATGATCAGTACAGTCCATGAAACCACATTTCTTTGGGTATTCTATCGAATAGTTTATGTGCTTTGTGCGTTCTTCTACATTTTGCATACACATGCACTGGGGCACTGCAACTACAACATGAGATGAAACTTATCTTTCCTTTATGCTTGATGTATGTCCATACCCTACATCGAAGCTCCCATTTTGGCACAGTCAGTGAAGACATTGGCAAAAGTTTGGAATTTGGCTCTACGTCTTCCCATTGCATTTGATTGATAGTTTTTAAAGTCTATTCAACAAACCCACTTTGACCATATCCTGCTATCATGACATCCCATGAAATCACATTTCATCTAGTCATTTTGTCAAAAAATTGGCATGCCCTGTCTGTGCACCCTCATCTTGCATAAATGGTTATCAGGTCACTTGCAACCACAACATCTGACAAATTTCCCCTCTGTTATGCTTTGATAGAAGTCTATACCCTATTTAAAAGCCACCATTTGGGCACTGGTAGGAGGACATTGGGGTAGATATATCAAAGCCTCTGATCCCATATTTCAAAGCCTTTAAACACTGACATAATCCTTTGAGCATAATATCAAACCTTCAAGCAAATAAAAACATCTAACAACCTTTTGGGCATTAGTATACTTTTCTTGAATAAGGCTCTCTTGAAGATTGATATTTATTGACATAAGTAGATTGAATTCACACATAACTCCAAAAGGAATCACACTAATAGATGTGGGAATGCTAATGTTGTGTGAGAGTTTAGCAAATGTCAATTCCTTGTTATAGAATGATTGCTTTGTTGCTGCATGTGTTCTTAGCATGTATTCCATTATTCAATCTAATCTTTCTATACGGCCATCAATTTGTGGAATATGTTTCCTTCATACATGTTTTGCCATAATCATCCAAGCTCTATTATAGCTTTGATCAATTGACTGCAAGACCAAATAAACTGTACGAGTCCTACAAAAGTTGGGATATTATGTTCTTGTTCAAATTATATGTATTTTCGGTAGGATTTGCTTGTATTTGTACTTAGGTAAGAGTACCCCAGGTGGTAAGATCTATAGAATAAGGGGTCATAGTGTTGTTCTGTATTAAACAACTTCTACTCTCACTCTTTAAAACTATAAAACATTATAACTATTTGATTGAGTATGGACTGTCTATTGTTGTAATAGAGTCATTTTTTTATTTTATTTTTTTGTAAATATAAGTATCATGATAAAGAATAAATAAATCCTTTACCTTGCCTTGTCAATCACTCACGAAATGCATCTTTCTCCCTATGAAATTAAATATGTAACAATGATAAGAGTTTAAAAAAAAAAGAGACAATCAACCCATGCGGATTGGATTTTGATGTAAGATTATTTATTAATTATTTATGAGATTTAGTTTAGGCTCAAGAAAAGATAGATATATTGTAGGAGTTAAGGACAACACTGAGAGGGGGGGTGAATCAGTGTTGTGTAAATTCTTTAATCTTTTTCAAACTTTAACTTTCTAAGCACAAGGAATGAATGATACCTTTGATTTGTCAAATACATATGCACATGACTATGATTGCAGAAAGAGAATAAAAACTTCATAAGTAAATTGAACACACACAAGGAAGATCAATATGAATCATAACACAAGATATGCACGAGTGGAAAACCCATCAGGGTAGAAAAACCACTCCAGAATTGCCTCACTGGCTTAACTGAAAAACATGCCTCACTGGCAATACAAATTGTCTCACTGACAAATATTAAGGTCACACTGACCTATAAGCCTCACTGGCTAATACAATGCCTCACTGGCAAACCAAATCACCAATAGAAGTTATAAACCAAATCAGAGGGATACTCTGTTTCCATTCAATACAAATATATGTCTGTCAAATACCCATTCTATTCAATCTGACATCTCAACAATCCTTTATTCTGATCCAATCAACACTACATTTTAACAACACTGCATATCAAATGTGTATTCTAATCCAACACTTCACAACACTGTTTGTTTCATCTCTATCCTTCTTCATTCATACGTCAATGCACCTGAAAAACAACTTTATACAAGTTGATTATCTTTTCACCTTCTCTCTTCTGTATGAACATTTTCATCTTCTCTGCAAAAAAAACTTTTCACCTTCTCTCTGCAATTTTTTCCTTATTTCAAAAAAAATCAATCACTTGTAATAAAATATTATTTCTGTCCAGTTTAGAACCCTTTCATATTATTTGACATCTCAAATTATCCCTTGCAAGAATATGTAAATTTTCTTCAAAAATTTCGAAACCTTTCACTTACTCTGCACAGACAAATCATCTAAAACAATAATTAAGAAAAATCTTTAATTGAAATAAGATTTTTCAATTTGCTCTTGAAAGAGAAAATAAAATCTCTTTCTGATCTCCATGTGCAAGAAGTCAAACCCCTTCATTGAAACCATTTAATCCTGTAAAGAAAAAATCTCTTTATATTCCTTCGTAGATGACTCTTCAATCTCTTCAATCTGCATAAATAGCTCTACAAATTTGTCAATCAAACTTCTCTGCAAGATCATTTCATATTCTCAATCAGGACTTGTAAAAAATATAAAATCTCTTAGTCTTTTCATTTTTAGCTCCTTCTTTGTAAATCCTGCATTCAAACTCTTTATTCAATCTGCCTTTCAAAAAAAATAATATCTTCTTCACAAATTTCATCTGCCCCTGTTTATTTTTCTCCTCAGATCCAAAAGAAAAATTTGTCAATTTTCCTCATAAAAATCCATCATAAATCTTCTCAAAAAAATATATTCTTCACACTAAAAAAAACTTCAAAACATCTTCTAAAAAAAATTATTCTTCAAATTTTTCATCCTCTTGAAAAATCTCTTCATAAAAATAATAAAATTTCCTTATTAAAAAAAAACTCCTTAAAAAGAGGACCGACCAAAAATATTATAAGGAAATTTCTTAAGTTTTAAAAAAGAAATTCTATCCTTGATTTCGGGCTTCAAAGAAAAATTCTAAATACTACTAAAAGCCTTTTGCATAAATTTCCATTTTACATGCAATATGAATCGGCCTCCAATTTAAACCTCCAAGGTATTAGGCCTAACCGTTGCCCTCTTAGACTTTTGGCGAAGGTAGTTTTAAATTCAAAAAACTTGGAAGCCCGCCAATGTGAACAACTTGCTCTATCGGTAAAAAGAGCAAAAGGGGCCGGTTATACTATGAGGAAGACCCCCTTAAGTGTTTACTTAAGTGGTCGGTCACCTTTTATGACAGGTCAATGAAGATTTATATCACAAAGCTAAGCGGGCAGAAAGTGAAGTAGAAAAGAATTCTAGTCTTTAGGATATTAGGACTTTAACAAATCTTGAAGACCCCCTTTTTCTCAATAAAGACTTAAGAACAAGAAGCACCAATAGACAGTAGGCATGAAGCACAGTATTATCTTCAAGATAACCTTGAATAACCACATCAAAATCAATGATCCCTTACCAACAAACCCATTCAAACGAGCACAAGTTTCTTCAACAAAAATCACTCAATCATATGACATGACATGTATGAACCTATCCATTCCTCTTGGCAGACCAAGATCAGATATCACAACTCACTGCAGTCTAAGCTCATACAACATCTCTTGTGAGAACATATACCATCTCCTATAAAGCATCTTATACATGATCAACAAATACGAAGACAATAGACAAATCACATGCACACCTTTGGATACCATATGAACAGTATACATCCTAATCTTCAACATCACACATCAAGTGTATTCATGTGATCCTTTGAATACCAACAACTGATATCATCAACCTTGTCAAGAACCAACACATTGCAAACCTTTGAATACTAACAATTGATATCATCAACCTTGTTAAGAACCTGATGAATAATGAAGACCATGCCTACCAAGAATATGTCATGTTCACTGATATGACATTGTGAAGAACACATCTCTCCAACTGATTGATATGTCATGTTCACTGATATGACATTGTGAAGAACACATCTCCTGATGATGCAAGATCAAACCTGTGAAGTATAAAACCATTCTCTATATCTGCAAGATGATGTCTCATGCTCCTGAACACTTTTGACATCAATGACAACCTAACACCATCAATCTCCCCCTTTGTCATTGATGGCAAAACCACCTGATGCATATTTTTCTTTCTCCCCCTTTTTGACATCGGATGACAAAGACTATTATCTCCCCCTGAGAACAACTCCACAAAATCTTTGAAGCCATATGACAATACCACTGTGAAGATGAAGACGACTGACACATTCCTTCCTAAAAACATCACAAACTTTCAAAACAAACAGTTCTTCTTCAATCAACAACCTTTTTGACCTGAAATAACAAGTCTCCAAGATCTTCCATGTATTAAAGATCATAAACAAATTACTACTCAGAAATACCATTGGTAAACACTGACAAGACTAACCAACATAACTCAACTCAACTCAACACTTATCGACTTCTTGAATTAGTCCTGAAGCAACATATCAACCTGAAGTATACCATCCATTTACTGACAGTCAACCTTCTGAACACTTTTGCAAAGAAAATCATAAACATACCAATACTCTTTGATTAACAATTTTGCAGGCACAAAACATGTAGACCCCTCATCACACAGATGCCAAGATGACCATTTTTGATAAGACCTTTACTTGCCTCTGAAAGCTCCAAGGTACATGTCATAAAACATAATTCAACAAAGTAATAGATATAATCATCAAACTGATTTCCTGATATGAACTATCATCCTGCATATTCTGACACCTTTTCTTGACAGACCATCTTGCTGTTCCTGCACATATTATACTGTCAAATCTGATATACAACACTCTGGCAAAACTGATATATACATAACCATATCTGAAACATACTGTAATCAACAAGAACTCTTGCCTCTTGACTTCATCATTCAAAACAAGATATTATTGCAACAATACTTTCCAAAACACTTTGGATTGCAATACCATGACAATTTAACCTTTGTAATCAACAACATGATCAAGAACAATTTGTGCATTTTGAACTCCTGAAACACCTTTTCAATATCTTGAAAGTATAATATGCCAAAGAACACCTGAAACACTGTTAGCACTGTCATACACTCAAAAACATCAAAAACTTCATTTCAAACATTTTAGACAAGCATGATAAACAAAACAAAATCAACTGATCTCCTCCTGTAACTTCTTGGGGATAAAAAATTGGAACAAGAACAACTCCCCCTCACATTATGCTATCTATTATGCAACAGATGAAATGACTTGTGCAGGATGCACAAGCTTAGATTTTGACTTCTCTTTACTTTCTTTCTGCCTCCAGATTTTCACAGGTGCTTTCTTCCTCCAAACCTTTTCTGTCTTTTTCTTTTGCCAACCTTTCAAATTAGGTGGAGCTCTCCTGCAACTGTATGCTTTATGACCAAGAGAGTTGCAATTATAACAAATTATGTTGTAATCAAAATCAATTGACTGATAATACCTTTGATCACTCATATTAAGCTTCCATGAAGGATCATACACTCTGTTCATTTTGCAGCTTCTTTGAATATGTCCAACATTATTGCACTTGTAACATACAAGGTTAGTATTCCTTCTGCAATTAACTGATTTGTGTCCAAATTGATTACAAGCATAACAATAACCATTAAATGAATAGTTATACCTGTACATGTAAGCTTGTCTTATAGATGCAGGTTTTTTGAAATTTCTTCTTTGATTGTGCACAAATTCATCTCTGGTTTTCTGTTCAGCTTCACTCTTCATTTTTCCTTCTGTGACAACATGACTTAAATCAATTTTCCTTCTAGGAGTCTCTCTAGCTTTGGAGCATTCTCCTTCTTCAGTACTCTTTTCAAATAGCAGATTCTTTTGCAACTTAGAGGAAACCTTTTCTAACTCTTTTCTCAAAGAGACTATTTCTGATTCTAGTTTTAGATTCTCAATCCTTCTAACTTCAAGGTCAGATATTGAAACATCTGCTATCCTCTTAACTTCTTCAATTTCTGTCTTCAATCTAGCAATTTGTTTGTCAGAATCATCAATATATGTCTTTAAAGTTATAATTTGACATTTTGCCTCTTCAAGATCTGTAGATACAATTTCAAGTTTTGAAAGTACATTATCTTTAGATTCTCTTTCTTGCTGCAACTGCATCATTAATTTATTGTTCTTCTTCTTATAATTCTTGAGCTCACTCAGAGCATATATGAGCTCTCCTTCCAAATCAATCTCACAATCTTCTTCATCATCATCACTAGTGATGTTGGCTTCTTCTAAATCAGATTGAGATTGAATATCAACTCCTTCATTTGAAAGTTTCCTTTCATGGTCACTCTTCTCAGATAATAAGTTGTTTTCTTCTTCAGGTGCACTACCTTGATAAATTTTTATCAACTTTTTCCAGACATCCTGAGCTGTTTCACACTGCACCACTTTACAAGAAATATCATTAGATAAACTAGATAAAATAACCTTCTTGGCTATATGATTGCAATTAATAGCCTCTTTGTTATTTGCAGAGTTAGAATATCCATTCTCAACAGACATCCATATATCATATCCTAAAGAGGATAAATAGGCTTGCATTCTCATATACCAAACTGGAAAATTTGAACCATCAAACTGAGGAACATCTGAAAAATTTTCTTCTAACACAATATCAGATTAAACTTGGAGAACATTTTTATCTACTGTCTTTATATCAACATCTGGAATTGATATGAATGATTTCTTTTGTGTTTTCTGACTAGAAAGAATCTTACCATTTCTCATGTTCTTATTTCTCCTGCACTTACCCATTGAACTCCACACACAGGACCTACCCAAGCTGATTAAGCTGCAAGAGGGAAACTGGCTCTGATACCAATTGTAGGAGTTAAGGACAACACTGAGAGGGGGGGTGAATCAGTGTTGTGTAAATTCTTTAATCTTTTTCAAACTTTAACTTTCTGAGCACAAGGAATGAATGATACCTTTGATTTGTCAAATACATATGCACATGACTATGAATGCAGAAAGAGAATAAAAACTTCATAAGTAAATTGAACACACACAAGGAAGATCAATATGAATCATAACACAAGATATGCACGAGTGGAAAACCCATCAGGGTAGAAAAACCACTCCAGAATTGCCTCACTGGCTTAACTGAAAAACATGCCTCACTGGCAATACAAATTGTCTCACTGACAAATATTAAGGTCACACTGACCTATAAGCCTCACTGGCTAATACAATGCCTCACTGGCAAACCAAATCACCAATAGAAGTTATAAACCAAATCAGAGGGATACTCTGTTTCCATTCAATACAAATATATGTCTGTCAAATACCCATTCTATTCAATCTGACATCTCAACAATCCTTTATTCTGATCCAATCAACACTGCATTTTAACAACACTGCATATCAAATGTGTATTCTAATCCAACACTTCACAACACTGTTTGTTTCATCTCTATCCTTCTTCATTCATACGTCAATGCACCTGAAAAACAACTTTATACAAGTTGATTATCTTTTCACCTTCTCTCTTCTGTATGAACATTTTCATCTTCTCTGCAAAAAAAACTTTTCACCTTCTCTCTGCAATTTTTTCCTTATTTCAAAAAAAATCAATCACTTGTAATAAAATATTATTTCTGTCCAGTTTAGAACCCTTTCATATTATTTGACATCTCAAATTATCCCTTGCAAGAATATGTAAATTTTCTTCAAAAATTTCGAAACCTTTCACTTACTCTGCACAGACAAATCATCTAAAACAATAATTAAGAAAAATCTTTAATTGAAATAAGATTTTTCAATTTGCTCTTGAAAGAGAAAATAAAATCTCTTTCTGATCTCCATGTGCAAGAAGTCAAACCCCTTCATTGAAACCATTTAATCCTGTAAAGAAAAAATCTCTTTATATTCCTTCGTAGATGACTCTTCAATCTCTTCAATCTGCATAAATAGCTCTACAAATTTGTCAATCAAACTTCTCTGCAAGATCATTTCATATTCTCAATCAGGACTTGTAAAAAAAATAAAATCTCTTAGTCTTTTCATTTTTAGCTCCTTCTCTGCAAATCCTGCATTCAAACTCTTTATTCAATCTGCCTTTCAAAAAAAATAATATCTTCTTCACAAATTTCATCTGCCCCTGTTTATTTTTCTCCTCAGATCCAAAAGAAAAATTTGTCAATTTTCCTCATAAAAATCCATCATAAATCTTCTCAAAAAAATATATTCTTCACACTAAAAAAAACTTCAAAACATCTTCTAAAAAAAATTATTCTTCAAATTTTTCATCCTCTTGAAAAATCTCTTCATAAAAATAATAAAATTTCCTTATTAAAAAAAAACTCCTTAAAAAGAGGACCGACCAAAAATATTATAAGGAAATTTCTTAAGTTTTAAAAAAGAAATTCTATCCTTGATTTCGGGCTTCAAAGAAAAATTCTAAATACTACTAAAAGCCTTTTGCATAAATTTCCATTTTACATGCAATATGAATCGGCCTCCAATTTAAACCTCCAAGGTATTAGGCCAAACCGTTGCCCTCTTAGACTTTTGGCGAAGGTAGTTTTAAATTCAAAAAACTTGGAAGCCCGCCAATGTGAACAACTTGCTCTATCGGTAAAAAGAGCAAAAGGGGCCGGTTATACTATGAGGAAGACCCCCTTAAGTGTTTACTTAAGTGGTCGGTCACCTTTTATGACAGGTCAATGAAGATTTATATCACAAAGCTAAGCGGGCAGAAAGTGAAGTAGAAAAGAATTCTAGTCTTTAGGATATTAGGACTTTAACAAATCTTGAAGACCCCCTTTTTCTCAATAAAGACTTAAGAACAAGAAGCACCAATAGACAGTAGGCATGAAGCACAGTATTATCTTCAAGATAACCTTGAATAACCACATCAAAATCAATGATCCCTTACCAACAAACCCATTCAAACGAGCACAAGTTTCTTCAACAAAAATCACTCAATCATATGACATGACATGTATGAACCTATCCATTCCTCTTGGCAGACCAAGATCAGATATCACAACTCACTGCAGTCTAAGCTCATACAACATCTCTTGTGAGAACATATACCATCTCCTATAAAGCATCTTATACATGATCAACAAATACGAAGACAATAGACAAATCACATGCACACCTTTGGATACCATATGAACAGTATACATCCTAATCTTCAACATCACACATCAAGTGTATTCATGTGATCCTTTGAATACCAACAACTGATATCATCAACCTTGTCAAGAACCAACACATTGCAAACCTTTGAATACTAACAATTGATATCATCAACCTTGTTAAGAACCTGATGAATAATGAAGACCATGCCTACCAAGAATATGTCATGTTCACTGATATGACATTGTGAAGAAGACATCTCTCCAACTGATTGATATGTCATGTTCACTGATATGACATTGTGAAGAACACATCTCCTGATGATGCAAGATCAAACCTGTGAAGTATAAAACCATTCTCTATATCTGCAAGATGATGTCTCATGCTCCTGAACACTTTTGACATCAATGACAACCTAACACCATCAATCTCCCCCTTTGTCATTGATGGCAAAACCACCTGATGCATATTTTTCTTTCTCCCCCTTTTTGACATCGAATGACAAAGACTATTATCTCCCCCTGAGAACAACTCCACAAAATCTTTGAAGCCATATGACAATACCACTGTGAAGATGAAGACGACTGACACATTCCTTCCTAAAAACATCACAAACTTTCAAAACAAACAGTTCTTCTTCAATCAACAACCTTTTTGACCTGAAATAACAAGTCTCCAAGATCTTCCATGTATTAAAGATCATAAACAAATTACTACTCAGAAATACCATTGGTAAACACTGACAAGACTAACCAACATAACTCAACTCAACTCAACACTTATCGACTTCTTGAATTAGTCCTGAAGCAACATATCAACCTGAAGTATACCATCCATTTACTGACAGTCAACCTTCTGAACACTTTTGCAAAGAAAATCATAAACATACCAATACTCTTTGATTAACAATTTTGCAGGCACAAAACATGTAGACCCCTCATCACACAGATGCCAAGATGACCATTTTTGATAAGACCTTTACTTGCCTCTGAAAGCTCCAAGGTACATGTCATAAAACATAATTCAACAAAGTAATAGATATAATCATCAAACTGATTTCCTGATATGAACTATCATCCTGCATATTCTGACACCTTTTCTTGACAGACCATCTTGCTGTTCCTGCACATATTATACTGTCAAATCTGATATACAACACTCTGGCAAAACTGATATATACATAACCATATCTGAAACATACTGTAATCAACAAGAACTCTTGCCTCTTGACTTCATCATTCAAAACAAGATATTATTGCAACAATACTTTCCAAAACACTTTGGATTGCAATACCATGACAATTTAACCTTTGTAATCAACAACATGATCAAGAACAATTTGTGCATTTTGAACTCCTGAAACACCTTTTCAATATCTTGAAAGTATAATATGCCAAAGAACACCTGAAACACTGTTAGCACTGTCATACACTCAAAAACATCAAAAACTTCATTTCAAACATTTTAGACAAGCATGATAAACAAAACAAAATCAACTGATCTCCTCCTGTAACTTCTTGGGGATAAAAAATTGGAACAAGAACAACTCCCCCTCACATTATGCTATCTATTATGCAACAGATGAAATGACTTGTGCAGGATGCACAAGCTTAGATTTTGACTTCTCTTTACTTTCTTTCTGCCTCCAGATTTTCACAGGTGCTTTCTTCCTCCAAACCTTTTCTGTCTTTTTCTTTTGCCAACCTTTCAAATTAGGTGGAGCTCTCCTGCAACTGTATGCTTTATGACCAAGAGAGTTGCAATTATAACAAATTATGTTGTAATCAAAATCAATTGACTGATAATACCTTTGATCACTCATATTAAGCTTCCATGAAGGATCATACACTCTGTTCATTTTGCAGCTTCTTTGAATATGTCCAACATTATTGCACTTGTAACATACAAGGTTAGTATTCCTTCTGCAATTAACTGATTTGTGTCCAAATTGATTACAAGCATAACAATAACCATTAAATGAATAGTTATACCTATACATGTAAGCTTGTCTTATAGATGCAGGTTTTTTGAAATTTCTTCTTTGATTGTGCACAAATTCATCTCTGGTTTTCTGTTCAGCTTCACTCTTCATTTTTCCTTCTGTGACAACATGACTTAAATCAATTTTCCTTCTAGGAGTCTCTCTAGCTTTGGAGCATTCTCCTTCTTCAGTACTCTTTTCAAACAGCAGATTCTTGTGCAACTTAGAGGAAACCTTTTCTAACTCTTTTCTCAAAGAGACTATTTCTGATTCTAGTTTTAGATTCTCAATCCTTCTAACTTCAAGGTCAGATATTGAAACATCTGCTATCCTCTTAACTTCTTCAATTTCTGTCTTCAATCTAGCAATTTGTTTGTCAGAATCATCAATATATGTCTTTAAAGTTATAATTTGACATTTTGCCTCTTCAAGATCTGTAGATACAATTTCAAGTTTTGAAAGTACATTATCTTTAGATTCTCTTTCTTGCTGCAACTGCATCATTAATTTATTGTTCTTCTTCTTATAATTCTTGAGCTCACTCAGAGCATATATGAGCTCTCCTTCCAAATCAATCTCACAATCTTCTTCATCATCATCACTAGTGATGTTGGCTTCTTCTAAATCAGATTGAGATTGAATATCAACTCCTTCATTTGAAAGTTTCCTTTCATGGTCACTCTTCTCAGATAATAAGTTGTTTTCTTCTTCAGGTGCACTACCTTGATAAATTTTTATCAACTTTTTCCAGACATCCTGAGCTGTTTCACACTGCACCACTTTACAAGAAATATCATTAGATAAACCAGATAAAATAACCTTCTTGGCTATATGATTGCAATTAATAGCCTCTTTGTTATTTGCAGAGTTAGAATATCCATTCTCAACAGACATCCATATATCATATCCTAAAGAGGATAAATAGGCTTGCATTCTCATATACCAAACTGGAAAATTTGAACCATCAAACTGAGGAACATCTGAAAAATTTTCTTCTAACACAATATCAGATTCAACTTGGAGAACATTTTTATCTACTGTCTTTATATCAACATCTGGAATTGATATGAATGATTTCTTTTGTGTTTTCTGACTAGAAAGAATCTTACCATTTCTCATGTTCTTATTTCTCCTGCACTTACCCATTGAACTCCACACACAGGACCTACCCAAGCTGATTAAGCTGCAAGAGGGAAACTGGCTCTGATACCAATTGTAGGAGTTAAGGACAACACTGAGAGGGGGGGTGAATCAGTGTTGTGTAAATTCTTTAATCTTTTTCAAACTTTAACTTTCTGAGCACAAGGAATGAATGATACCTTTGATTTGTCAAATACATATGCAAATGACTATGAATGCAGAAAGAGAATAAAAACTTCATAAGTAAATTGAACACACACAAGGAAGATCAATATGAATCATAACACAAGATATGCACGAGTGGAAAACCCATCAGGGTAGAAAAACCACTCCAGAATTGCCTCACTGGCTTAACTGAAAAACATGCCTCACTGGCAATACAAATTGTCTCACTGACAAATATTAAGGTCACACTGACCTATAAGCCTCATTGGCTAATACAATGCCTCACTGGCAAACCAAATCACCAATAGAAGTTATAAACTAAATCAGAGGGATACTCTGTTTCCATTCAATACAAATATATGTCTGTCAAATACCCATTCTATTCAATCTGACATCTCAACAATCCTTTATTCTGATCCAATCAACACTGCATTTTAACAACACTGCATATCAAATGTGTATTCTAATCCAACACTTCACAACACTGTTTGTTTCATCTCTATCCTTCTTCATTCATACGTCAATGCACCTGAAAAACAACTTTATACAAGTTGATTATCTTTTCACCTTCTCTCTTCTGTATGAACATTTTCATCTTCTCTGCAAAAAAAACTTTTCACCTTCTCTCTGCAATTTTTTCCTTATTTCAAAAAAAATCAATCACTTGTAATAAAATATTATTTCTGTCCAGTTTAGAACCCTTTCATATTATTTGACATCTCAAATTATCCCTTGCAAGAATATGTAAATTTTCTTCAAAAATTTCGAAACCTTTCACTTACTCTGCACAGACAAATCATCTAAAACAATAATTAAGAAAAATCTTTAATTGAAATAAGATTTTTCAATTTGCTCTTGAAAGAGAAAATAAAATCTCTTTCTGATCTCCATGTGCAAGAAGTCAAACCCCTTCATTGAAACCATTTAATCCTGTAAAGAAAAAATCTCTTTATATTCCTTCGTAGATGACTCTTCAATCTCTTCAATCTGCATAAATAGCTCTACAAATTTGTCAATCAAACTTCTCTGCAAGATCATTTCATATTCTCAATCAGGACTTGTAAAAAAAATAAAATCTCTTAGTCTTTTCATTTTTAGCTCCTTCTCTGCAAATCCTGCATTCAAACTCTTTATTCAATCTGCCTTTCAAAAAAAATAATATCTTCTTCACAAATTTCATCTGCCCCTGTTTATTTTTCTCCTCAGATCCAAAAGAAAAATTTGTCAATTTTCCTCATAAAAATCCATCATAAATCTTCTCAAAAAAATATATTCTTCACACTAAAAAAAACTTCAAAACATCTTCTAAAAAAAATTATTCTTCAAATTTTTCATCCTCTTGAAAAATCTCTTCATAAAAATAATAAAATTTCCTTATTAAAAAAAAACTCCTTAAAAAGAGGACCGACCAAAAATATTATAAGGAAATTTCTTAAGTTTTAAAAAAGAAATTCTATCCTTGATTTCGGGCTTCAAAGAAAAATTCTAAATACTACTAAAAGCCTTTTGCATAAATTTCCATTTTACATGCAATATGAATCGGCCTCCAATTTAAACCTCCAAGGTATTAGGCCAAACCGTTGCCCTCTTAGACTTTTGGCGAAGGTAGTTTTAAATTCAAAAAACTTGGAAGCCCGCCAATGTGAACAACTTGCTCTATCGGTAAAAAGAGCAAAAGGGGCCGGTTATACTATGAGGAAGACCCCCTTAAGTGTTTACTTAAGTGGTCGGTCACCTTTTATGACAGGTCAATGAAGATTTATATCACAAAGCTAAGCGGGCAGAAAGTGAAGTAGAAAAGAATTCTAGTCTTTAGGATATTAGGACTTTAACAAATCTTGAAGACCCCCTTTTTCTCAATAAAGACTTAAGAACAAGAAGCACCAATAGACAGTAGGCATGAAGCACAGTATTATCTTCAAGATAACCTTGAATAACCACATCAAAATCAATGATCCCTTACCAACAAACCCATTCAAACGAGCACAAGTTTCTTCAACAAAAATCACTCAATCATATGAAATGACATGTATGAACCTATCCATTCCTCTTGGCAGACCAAGATCAGATATCACAACTCACTGCAGTCTAAGCTCATACAACATCTCTTGTGAGAACATATACCATCTCCTGTAAAGCATCTTATACATGATCAACAAATACGAAGACAATAGACAAATCACATGCACACCTTTGGATACCATATGAACAGTATACATCCTAATCTTCAACATCACACATCAAGTGTATTCATGTGATCCTTTGAATACCAACAACTGATATCATCAACCTTGTCAAGAACCAACACATTGCAAACCTTTGAATACTAACAATTGATATCATCAACCTTGTTAAGAACCTGATGAATAATGAAGACCATGCCTACCAAGAATATGTCATGTTCACTGATATGACATTGTGAAGAACACATCTCTCCAACTGATTGATATGTCATGTTCACTGATATGACATTGTGAAGAACACATCTCCTGATGATGCAAGATCAAACCTGTGAAGTATAAAACCATTCTCTATATCTGCAAGATGATGTCTCATACTCCTGAACACTTTTGACATCAATGACAACCTAACACCATCATATATTTGTTACCAAGTGTATAGTATAAATGTGATTTCAAATTCTAGTAAACACTTCATTTTACCATTTGAGTCATGCAATCATTATTACATTTATCTTGATAGTTTAACCCTAGATTGTAATAATATCATTTCAAATACTAAGTAAGTCCATAAAATTATTAACGTGGAAGTGGCAAACACAATAAACCCCAAGGTTGGGCTAAGAGTATTCCAGACTCTTCTGCATGTGAATTTTATGATTAAATCTATCTCACTCCAGTTATCATATTTTAATTTTGTATGCCAATGTCTCTAGGAGACCCACAAGTAGTAATATAGAAATTAGTCACTAGAGATCCTTTAAACAACTATGGAATATGAGTATAGTTACTTTTAGGTTGACTATACACTTGGGGCATAAGTTTTTATTGAAGAGCACAATTTTGGGGAATATGATTTTAGGAAACATACTTGTCATTCTTCTTCTCATTTCTCTATAAATTGGATGTATTGTATAGAGGTTTTAAGGGTCTTTTATAGATTGAGCACTATTATGATATCAAAATGTTGTTAGACTAAGAAGTTAGTTGGGTTATACATTAATGTAATAGATTTATTAATGAATCTTAGTATGTATATGGTGGCGGACTTTGTTCTTGAAAGGTTTTTCTATATGTGCATCTAGTGTTTTAAACATGTTTGCTGATTTTCTTAAATATACATTCCTACATGCTTACTCATGTGAAATTAATTATTAATCACATGCTACCTTTATTAGTTCACTATTCACTTTTCAATCTTTCGCTATAGTAGTTTACTCTATGTCTCAATAGATGGACTATCAAAAGTAATGCATTATATACCTAGCAACTTAAAACTTACTCACCTACATCGGCAAGAAGGGTTGTAAAAGAAATCTATCAAATTTATGGAATGTATAATAGGGACACTAGAATGACTCATAAATTTTGGGAACTCCTTAGATAGCTATAGGAATAACTATCAAGTTTAGGATTACCTACCATCTAGAGACTAACATCCAATTGGAATGAGTCAATTAAGTTGTAGAAGGTCTTTTGAATGGATAGTACATTGAACAAAATATATATATGGGAACAATATCTTTCATTAGTGGAGTTGCTTAAAACAAATAAGACCACTTGTCCATTGGCATAAATTCATGACCATATGTTCATAACATGCTTCGGCTAGGATTATTAAGGATAGAGTACTGATAGGGCTAGAAATGTTGAAGGAGATGGACTTGCAAAGTTAAGTATATTAGTTTTCTTCACAAATATGTGTTTAAGGATTCAAGTGTTTGTATATTAATTATAGCTTGTGATTTACATTAGATGGTACTTTCGAATAGAGAAATTTAGCATTTTCTTTATTGTGCAATAATTGACTTAACAACATCTATTGATTTCTCAAACGTTTTGAAAGAGTTTTATTCCTTTATAGAAAATCTTGTTCTTGTAACAATATAATGGAATTGGGTTACTTATTAGGTAATAATGCATGTTATGAGCAGAATTAAGATTATACATCTTTTATTGTATTAAGTTAGTAAATATAGATGATGATTTAAATAATGATTACCATGATGCTCATTTGGAAAAATACTTCAAGCTACTAACAGAAAATGAGACTTATAGACACACGAGTATAAATCGGGGAGGACATGTGAAATGTCCGATAGGGCAACTAGGCTGATCCAGAAATGCTATCTATCATATGCTTTCACCTTGCCCTCAAAGATCATGGTGAAAGTACTAGGGGATCAGGAACGGACTTAGTCAAGATAATTATCTAATTTGGCTTGAGAAAGCAAATTAGATTTCATGGGTAGATACCTTATAGGGATTCCTCCACACTAGGACTAACTGACAAACACCCCTTTAGGTGTTTGTGGTAGTGGACTAACTTCCATCCCTGTTTCACCGAGTGGGTGGCAGCCGGCGAAGAACTGTCTGGGGTAGGGTACCCGCTCACAGTTACACCAAACATAGTGCAAAATAGAACAACATGTTCGCATTCCCCGCGTTAGTCACATCCGAAGGAGGGGGCCTTGATCCCATGGATACAGGGTATGTAGGTAGTCTGGACGGTGAAGGATGCCCCTAGTACTCAGGTCCCCTGGATGTAGGGTGTTCTACAATTAGCAACATGATCTTAATTCTCTAAGTAGTGATTACTGAGTTGTGTTAACATGAGATTGTTAAGTTAATTTTGTGCAGATGATAAGGATACAGATACTAGAGGAGAAGCAAGCTATCAAAAAAGAATGCAGGATGTAATGCATGACTTAAGGTATGAACTAATCTGTTGTTCTTCTAGTTTATCTTCCATAATGTACCTTCTCTCGTAATGTACTCTCTCTTTACTAGATTTAAAATTGGTGATCTTTTAAGAACCTGATGATTCTAGGAAACTAAATTTCAAGTTTCATCGCATTGCTATAACATACATTAAGCACTTCTGGAAGAATTTCACATTTCCTACATCTGTCAGATCAAAATTTTTATTCATTGGTATTTTTGAAATTAGAGTTTAATGTTATTTGATTTAGGATGAGATAGGTCCTTACAGAAGACATTTCTTTGGAAGAAGGTGGAGCTTCATAAGTTTCACAATTGGTAGTGTAAGTAAAAGTATTATCTGAATTTGTCACCAAAGAATCTTTATTCTTCACATTCAAAGCATGAGAGGACATCGATGCAATATTTGATGTTTCAGGGATAGGGTTATTAACTTTATATTCTCCCATGGAAGAAGATGTAAAATTTAATGAATCCCAATCATCACCAAGAAATACATTCGATTGTTTGGACTCTTGCACAACATTGTCTGAGGTAAGAGAAGTTGACTAATCAACTTTCAAATTATTTAAAATTTTAGGACAAATGACTTGTTTTTGTGAGTCAATTTGCAAACAATTATCAGGTTCAAGATTAGTATGAATAGTGTGCAACTTATCTTTGCATAAAAATTTAATTGAATGATGTAAAGTAGAAGGAACTGCCCCAATGCATGGATCCAAGGTCTACTAAGAATCATGTTGTAAGATAGAGAACAAGGCATGACATGAATCAGGGTAGGCATAATCACAGGTCCTACCTATACCAGAAGAGTTATAGTGCCCACGGATTGTTGTCCAACATTATCAAAGCCACAGATACTAATTGTTTCCAATTTAATCAAAGATGTATCAACTTTAATCTTATGCAATAAGTTAAGGTCACAAACATTAAGAGCTGATCCATTATCAATCATAACTCTCTTAACCAGTGTCCTATTTATTGTAATAAAGATAATTAAAGGATCATACTGATTCTAAACTTCAAGAGATGGCAACTCATGTTGTTGAAACAAAATGTCTATTTTTGTCGCATGCATACAATCTAATAGAGCTGCTACATCATTTGGATTGACAACGGGTGGAACAATCACCTTTTGTAAAGCTTCTTGGAGCATTCCATGGTAACTAGGAGAAGTTTGTATAAGCTCCCAAAGAGATATATTAGGAGGAGTAGCACGAAGTTTCTCTACAAGATCATAATTTTGACTAACCTTATGTGTTAAATGAGGTGCTTGAGGAAGCATAGGTTGAGAAGCTGGTAAAGATATCGGAATGCTTAGTTGTTGTTTTTTTATTATTCTGAGTGTTATATGCATAAGAAACCATATTATGATTAAGTTGTTGGAAATTCTAATGTGCTATTAATTTAGCATAGTTGTAAATGTGATCAAGAGGTCGAGAAGAAGGTGGAAGACCTCTAACAATGAGCACCCATTTAGAAGTTGGCTTAACCGCATCTAAACATAAGGTGACCACAATTTTTTAGTTTCCTAGATGGCTTAACGACGGTTTAGAAGTCATAGTGGAATGTACAAATAAACTAAGTGATTTGATAAGAGTTTTCTATGTTTTGTTTCAAAACCTCTGGATTCTTTGTCTCATTTATTAGATGCAAGTATACAAATTTCAGTTTATTACAGGTCACAAGCTTGAGCAAGATTATTCATGCCTTTTTATGAAATACTTATGTGGTGAATCTAATTAATTTGGTTTGTAAGAGCAGGTTTATTGAGAATGTTTGTGAGTTATATTGCAGTTTTAAATCAAAATATTGGTGCATCCCCCCCTTTAGGATAGATTTTGTATTTCACTTTTTTGTTTATTAAATTTTCTTCTTTCGCTTTTCTCCATCAAGTCACAGATTTGAAGGGGCTTTTAAAAGGGAGCCGACTCTTCTAGAGGTTCATTCTCAAAATAGACAGATCCACATCTAAGAACATTCCCATGTTGCATGGGATTTCCATGCTTATAAAGGCTTAGCATTTAAGATGCAATCCTTTATGACAACACTAAACATTAGATCCCTTAAGGATAATTATCCTCTTCCAAGTATGGATCATATTTTGCAAAATGTGGTTGGTTCAAAACTTATTTCTATGATGGATGGATTCTCAAGCTACAATCAAGTACTAGTCAAGGAGTCAAAATAGTACAAGACAACATTCACCACTCCTTGGTGAACATATTTTTATTTGAGAATACCATTTGGGTTGAAGTATGCAGGATCGACACTTCAAAGAGAAATGGATGTGGCCTTTGCAAGCCTCATTGATGAAATCATGGTTGTCTACCAAGATGATCTTATTACATTCTCTAAAGATAGGAATGATCATTGCAAGCATTTGCAAATGATTTTTGACATATGTTTGGAGTATGGGATCTCTTTGAATCCCAAGAAATACCAATTTGGAGTAGAAGAAGGTTAGGGCATATTGTGTCAAGGGATGGGGTTAGAATTGATCCTAAAAGAGTTAAGGCCATAACCTCATCTCTTAGCCTAAGAAAGTCAAGGGTGTTCAATCATTCTTTGGGCAGATCAACTTTGTGAGGTGATTTGTCCCTAACTTTGCTGAGAAGACCAAAGCAATTTCCAAGATGCTTAAGAAGTGAAATTCCATCACATGGGAAAAGGAACTAGCTAAGGCTTTTGTTGATATAAAGGAGGCCCTAAAGAATGCACCAGTGTTGGTAAGACCAGACTATTCCAAGCCCTTCCAGCTCTTCTCTTTTGCTTAATTTTATACTATTGATGTTGTATTACTGCAAAAGAATAGTGATGGATTTGAGAAACTAATAGGATTCTTTAGCAAGTCCTTATAGGCTATTGAATTGAATTATTCCGTAATGGAGTAGCATGCCTATGCATTGGTTAAGGCCACAAAAAAATTTAGATCTTATTTCACAGGTGCCAAGATCATAGCATATGTACCACACACAATAGTAAAAGATATATTTATGCAACAAGAAGCTTCAAGTAAAAGTTGTGGATGAATCAATAGGATACAAGACTATGACATGGATATAAATGTCACAAATCTAGTTAGAGGCCAAGGATTAGCTAAGCTAATGGCTAATTATAATCTTGAAGCAATATAAGTGAATGAAACAGAGGTAGATGTTGCTCCTCATTGTAGATTTTTTCACAACATGTGGTATAAAATGTGGTATTTTATCTTGAAAACATGATTTGTCATCCTATATAGATGAAAATCAGAAAAGAACCCTCAAGCTAAAATCTCATAGGTATGTCCTATTCCATAATGAGCTAATCTATAATGTAAAGCATGTGGTATTGAGAAAAATGACATTTCATTAATCTATAATATATTGAACAAACTTGGTCCTAAATATGCAACTTTTGTTTCTATATTTCATACTCATAGGATAACTATTATCAATCAAGTATGCACCTTGCTAAGCTCACAGAAGACTTAGCTACCTATTGACACATGGAAACACTCTCAGGATGTGGGTTTCCTATAGCGAGAGTGAATCTCCAGAGTGAGCTGATTCTAAGATCTTTCTAAACTAATCACTTGTCTGAGAAAAGGGATGAGGAATAACTGGAATGAAATTCTATTTTATCTAAAGATGATCTAAAAATCTAAAATTTTACCCACAAACAACTCTCAAGAATGTAACCTCCTCAATTTCACCTAAGTCCAACAATCCAAAAGTACTTTGTATGAAGGTTTAATTAAAACACAACACACAACCTGGATTAGATGGGTAATAGCTACACAAATTTCAATAACATCAAGCCATAATCATAGGATTAGACATCATAATCATACTAAAAACATCAAATCAAAGTTATAAAAGAGGCAACAAATGTAAAATAGGAATGCTTTGCTATATTGAACTAAAAGGGGTACATCTAACTCTGAAAAATATGAGCCAAGATCAGTTTACAAACTGTTTGCCTGTGCTCAAGAGAGAAGAAACAAAGATATCAACTGAGATAAACTAAGTCTTTCTCCCCTATTTATAACTCCAAAAATCTCCCAAAGAAAAAGCTAAGAAATCTTCCTAGAATAGCAAATTTGATCCATTTTCGAGCTCCACTGAAAAGCCAAAAATAAATATTTCAAATCACCTCCAATCTATATATGAAAGCTACCAAAATCTTCCTCAAAGTAGACCTCACCAAAATCTACTTTAAAACAAGCTTTATTTACTCAATAAAAGCTCAGTTTTTTTTTTAATTGTCCTCATCTGCCTCAAAATAAAGCAAATTCAGAAAAAGATATTTGATTTGCTTTAATAGTTTTAACTACATAAAATGATGAAATATTAAAAGCAATTTATAAAGAAGATTACTTTAATATTTGTCTTACAATAGGTCATGCAGCTTTTCCTTTTGATTTGCCTAATCTTACCTCTTTTGATTTTCATTTACAAAATAATAATACAAGGCTTATTTTTGTCCATATCTTCCCAAAAGAAAGCAAACTAAAAAAAGAAAGATATTGTTTTCTTTACTTTGTTTTAACTACATAAATAATGAATATTTATAAGCAATTTATAGGATATTATTTTAAATATCATTTTACAATATTTTTTTATAGCTTCAAATTTGTAAAAAGAAAGAGGGCCCACCATTGTGAAGATTCCTTGAAAATTACAAACTGAGTAAGTGAGACATTTAAAGGGTTTTTGTACTTTATAATCTTCTCATTTTTTTTGAAAAATCTTAAAAACCCAGATCATATTTTTTCAGATATGATTTAAACACGCAACTGCTATCTTCATTTTATTATGTATTGTGCCTATGACTGTTCCTCAAAAATTGCAAACTGTGTTGGTGAGACATTTAAAGGTTTTTTCATATTATTGTTGTCTAATCTCTATCCAAAATCTCAAAAACCTAGATCATATTTTTTGAGATATGATTAAAACACATGACAACTGTCTTTATTTTGTAGGGTCTTTATGTGACACTGTTGCTCTTTCAGACTCTTTCCACAATCCTCTTAGGACTTGGGGGTAGCATGTTGAGCTCAACCCTTGTGGGAGCCCATTCTACTCCACATGCTATGATATGCCATCAGAAAGCTACATGACTTATCCTATACCTACACATGAAACAAATAGATTAAAATAAAACATTGAATTCCATGATTGTTTCTTTCTCAGCTGTTCTTGGATATGGATGATGTTCATTGATCAATGCATTATAGACAAAGTGTTATGCCTCTTCTAATAGGATATAGAGATCTCATAACCAGAGATCTAATAGGACCTTCCCACATTTTTGCAGGTTCATGTTGAGATCAGGAGTAGGAATAGAAGACAACTTCGAAGATTGAAGACATTGAAGGCAATGATGGCTATGACCTTCTCTTTCTTATCCTGAACAACACTGCAATTATCACTGATACACAATAACTATGCAAATAAATTATAACATAAGAATGTTAACCTTCACTCTAAAAATGAATTTGTTGCATCAGCTCTGCCAATTTTGAGCTATAAGTAAAAAATGGTAATATTTTTGGTGATTTCCGCTATATGCTTGTCTGCTAAGCATTGGATTAGTTGCCTTAAGTATCCATTGGTCATTAAGTCATACTCTGCTCTTCTCAAACTCAGACACACTAAAGTTTAGCTCTCCAACCAGTTCAAACAGTAGCAGAAAACTGAAAACAAACTAAACTTAAGCAAACTAATAGGCTCTGACGGCCAGAAAACCTATGCAGCAACACTTAGGGAAACAAAAATACTGAAAGCAAATGTGCATGAGGACTTATTAATTGCAACTATACTCTACAACATACAAAGGTAGTACTTATCCTTAGAGGCAATGTTTGAGGTGCATCTCATTAACTAGGATAGACAGCACCTCTCCACTTAACTTGGATAGCTAAAATGCATTATTTTCTTTGCACTCTGTGATTACATAAGGCCCATCCCAAATTGCATCAAATTTGGAATGCTTTCCAGGTCTGCTTCTTAATTCATTCCATTTGAACACCAAATCACCAACAATAAAGCTCCTCAGTCTTGCCCTATTATCAAAAGCATTCTTCATTTGAGCTTGATGTATATCAAGCTTCTTCAAGGCCTCTTTCCTGACTTCTTATAACTCCATAAGCTGAGCTAGCCTGACTACTAAAGGTTGTTCCTCTAGAAGCTCATGCTCTTTGATGAAATTCAAAGTTGCTAATTCAACTGAAACAAGCAATCTAGCCTCCTTACCATAAGTAATTACATATGGAGAATAACTAGTAACTCTCTTGGGTGTAATTCTGTCAGCCCAAAGAGCCAACTTCAACTTCTCATGCCATGTTCTTTGGTTGTCTTCAACAATCTTCTTGATGAACCTTATCAGATTTTTGTTGCTAGATTCGTCCTGCCCATTACCCTATGGCTAATAGCTAGAAGAAGTATTCAAAAAGATATTATTTTTGATAGACCAATCTAAAATTCTCAATCCAATGAAAGCTAAACCATTATCTGAGATGATTGAATCTAGTGTACCGAATCTTGATATTAGATCTTGATAGAAACTTAGAACAACAGATTCATTTGCTTCTTTTAAAGCAACAACCTCGGTCCACTTGGTGAAATAGTCTGTGGCAGTCAAGATCCACTTGTGGCCTACACTTGAAGGTGAGTTTATTGGTCCTATAAAATCCAGACCCCATTTTGCAAATGGTTGTTCAACTTTAATAGGATGCAGAGGTAAGGCAACAAGCCTTTGTTTACCAGAAAACAATGAACACTTCTCACATCTTCTCACCCAAACAAAAGAATCATTAAACAAGTCAGGCTAATAATAACCAGCTTGCATAATCTCCAAAGTAGTTGTTCTAGCTACAAAGTGACCTCCTGAAGGTTCATTCTAAAATTCTTCTAACAGCTTGTCAACTTGATCAGGTTCAATACATCTTAAAAATACACCATTAAAATCTCTCCTATATAAAATACCATTAATGATAGCATAAGGAGTAGCTTGTAGCCTGAAATACCTTCTTCCTGCCCTATCCAAACTTTCAGGGCATTGACTAGACTGTAAATAATGCATCACCTGCTGTACCCAGCTGATTGTAGGAGCTGGTACAGTGGCTGGTAGATTGTTATTCAGTACTATTTCTATGTCCTCTGCATGTTCTTGACTATTTTCTTCACTTTTAGCAAGCTGTTCGCATAAGCCCTTGCCTCTAATCAACTAGGTCACTTTGATATAAACATCAAATTGCATAACTTTGGTTATCCAACCAGCTCTCTTGTCGTTTATATCTCTATTTAATAAAAAATCTTGATAGTAGGATGAGCAACCATTAAGTAAATTTTTTTATTAGACAACATATGTGTCTAAATTTCTTGAGGCTAACAACAAAAAAAACATGTTTTTCCACAAAAGAGTACTTTACCTCATAGTCATGCAGTACCTGGCTGAAAAATACTATTGGCTACTCTAATCCTTCATCATTTTGCTGACATAACATTGTAGAGATGGTGTCAACTCCTCCAAAAGCATACAAAATAAAATCCCTCTCATAATTAGGATTAATGAGGGTAGGGGCAGCAGTGAGGGCTTCTTTAATCTGCTCAAAGCTTTCTTTTCCCTCCTTAGTCTAGCTGACTGGCACAATCTTCTTCAACATGGCCGTAAGAGGTTGTAACAAAGTTGTAATGTTTGGAATGAATCTTCTCACAAAATTAATTCTGCCAAGAAAGCTTTGCAAGCCTTTCTTATGTGCAGGCAGTGGTACATCTAGAATGGCTGAAACTCTCTCAGGGTCAATAGAAATACTTTGTTTTGAAACAATATGGCCAAGAAGTTTGCCTTGATGAACTAAAAATATGCACTTTTGGGGGTTCAATGAAACCCCAAACTCCTTGCACCTCTAAAAAATCTGCTTCAAGTGGTCAAAATGATCATTAGGATTTTTAGAAAAAATAGTTATGTCATCTAAATACACTAGCACTATTTTGTTCATAAGGCCATGGAAGGCCATGTCCATTACCTATTGAAAGGTTACCCCTACATTGGACAAATTGAATGGCATCTTCCTATATGCCATGCTACCCCACTTAGTCATGAATGTTGTTTTATATTGGTCTTCCTCTTTGACTAGAATCTGGTTGTAACCTAAGTAACCATCTAACAAGGAATATCTATCAAAACCAGAAATAGTTTGCAATATTTGGTCCATGGAAGGAAGAGGGTAGTGATCTTTGAATGAGGCCTGATTTAGATCACAAAAATTGACACAAAGTTAGATTTCTCCATTCTTTTTTTTTATTGGGACCAAATTGGAAACCCAGGAGGTATGTTTTATTGGGAATATGATACTACTCTCAATCAATTTATTTAACTTAGCCTTCATTAAATGCTCAAGTTTTGGATTCAGGGGTTTTTGTTTCTACATAACAGGTTTGGCATTAGGCTCTAAGTCAATGGTATGTTGGGCTAAAATGGGATCAAACCCGCTTAAGTATTTATACTCCCATGCAAAAACATCACAAAAATCTTGGCATAACTAAATAAATGACTATTGTTCACTTTCATGCATACCTTTCTGAGCTTCAACAACTTATCTTTTAAAATCTCCACTGCCTCATAGTGTTCTTGTTTCACCGTCATGCTGCACTCGTCCTTTCTAAACTGATCATTTGAGTTAAACACTAATTCTATTGTCACCAATCCCTTGGGCAGCTTGTTGGATCTCAACTGTACAATTTGGTCTTCAAATTATTGTTGGCATTTATGTTGATTATCAGCTGCAAATTCAGCATCTGCACTTAAAAAACTTAAGATTTGCTCATCACTATCAAATACTTGCCAGGAAACACTATTGTCAGATACAGAAGGCCTGACAACTACTTTGACATATGGCTATACTTCAATGTTCTAAATCTGATTAGGGACCTCAAATTGAGATCCCAAAGATGCAAGCTTATCTGCATACTTATTTTGGTTTCTAGGAATCGAAAACAGATTAAATGCATCAAAAAATTCAATTGAATCCCACACTCTATGCTTGTACTTTTTGAGTAGGTTATTTTTAGTAGCATTTAGATTCCTAACCTAATTAACGATCAATTTAGAATCTCATAAACTTGTACAGATTTGATACCTCTTTTTCGGGCCCACTCTAAACCATGGATCAGGGCCTCATACTCAGCCACATTGTTTGTGCAACTGAAGGTGAACCTCAAGGCTGCATAGTATTTGTCTCCTTCAGGGGAGATTAATATATTCCCTCCATCGGCACCTATTTTGGTCCTTGATCCATCAAAGTACAACTTCCAAAGCTAGTCTTCTTGCTGTTCCAACTGACTTTGGTCCTTAATCAGATTAGGAATCACTGCATCAGGTTCCTGTATCATATAGATGCCTAATCCTACCTCATTCATGTGATGGAAAGGATCACTTTTATGATCTTCAGCTACCCAATCATCTATGTTTATGTCTTCTATAGGTGCATTGGGATCTAGGCTCATGGGTTCATCCTACTGCCCATGGGTGATGTAGAGGTTAGTGTCTATTGGGCTAGGAACATAGGGCTCAACATGGTCCTTTGCAAGTGCTTAAGACTATATGGTTACTTTCATACCATATCTCATTCTAAAAAATAAGTGGGACCGATCAGAAGATAGAAACCCGCCCAATTTAGTAGTGAATTCCCTAGAAAGGCATATTGCAAAACTAGGTGGTAGATCAATGATGTAAATGTCTTGATGGATGGAAAAAATAGAACAAGTATACGGTGTAAGTGGCAGATTTTTTATTGTTCCTACAGTACTAAGTGCAGACCCATCTAACTAGACAACTCCTTTTGCAAGGGGCTCATAAATCAATCCTAGTGAATCAGCTAGATTTTTGGGCACGACTGAACTGCTTGCCCCAGAGTCTATCATGCAGTTATGAACAAGTTTGTCACCAATAATCAGACTTAAGTAAAAGGGAGGAGGTTTTACCTCATTTGTTGGCTGTCCACTCTTGATTTCTAAGCTATTGGCAAGTACAACTTTGGTTTTTCCTTGATTAGAACACTCAGAAATTGAAAGTTCAGCCAATGCTTTTTGTAACAGATTCTTTTGGCCAGGAATGCACAATGCATCAATAACTGACATGCTCATTGTAGCTTTCTTAAGATTATCTACTATGTTAAAAGAAACAAGATTTACCTTTTGCTATCCTTTTACAACAGCAACATCATCATGCCTTTGTGAAAGTTGTTGTTGTATTGTGGACTGATCCTTTACTGGTATAGTTTGATCCCTTTGCAGAATTTGCACTTTTTGCTGTGGTATATGGGTAGTTTGTGATGGAAAACTTTAAAATGTATCTCTCACAGGCTGTTGTTGTACCACTGTAGCTTGATGATTAAGGTCTGCAGCCCTTTGTTTTGACCTTGTGTTGGCTGAAACAGGTGTATGTTGTTGATTTTGGCTTTGATGGTAATTTATACCATAGAAATCACTCTCTTGCCAGTTCATCAAGGCCACATCAACATTATTCAGCTAAGATGAAACTTCACCAGGGGCACCTTCTTAACTTGCATAACTGTTATGTACCTTGAGTGCCTGATTTCTTACTTCATTTGTGCACGTAGCTTGATTATGTGGTTGGTGACATGGATAACACCAGTCACTATTTTGGGCTATGTTATTCTATGTGGGTACAAGCTCCCTCAAGGTCCTAGCAATATTTGGGTTGTAAGATAGGAAAGGTTGAGGGTTGTAGTTTCTTCTTTGACCCTGAGGATCAGCTTGAAACGACTGCCTATATTATTGAATGGGCTGATACGGGGCTTGGTAAGTCTTAGTTTCTTGACCAATCTATTTTTTAATATTAACAAATTCATTGCCAAAGGTTTTGCCCATGGACTGAATCATGCCTTACAACTCTTGGATTTCTTGGAGGTAAGCTGGGGCATGATTTTCTTGGTTGTAGGTTGACAAGTTATTGCTAGAATAGGTGGGACAGTAGCCAAACGAGGCACTGCTATTGGCACAGATGGCTGGATTTCTAGGAAAATGGGTAGGGTAGGCCTCGGGGCTATCTTCCCTGCTTGGATGAGGCAGTTTTCTACTCTAACAGCAATCTCAAAAGAATCAAGAAGGGTGGTTCCTCCCATAGACTAGATCATTACAAAAATTTTACTATTCAAAGCTTTAAGGTAAAACAAAAATGCATGCCTTGGTAAGGGTTTTACTATTGCGAGGATTTTGTCCCAGCTTCTATAAAATTGATAGTTGAAATCTACCATGTGTTCGTGGGGTGCCCTTTTGATGGTGCTCAACTCCTCCAAAAATGAGAGATGATCAGATTTGTCTTCGAAGTGCTTGTGCAATCCATCTCCCAGTAGATCCCATGATGTTATTAAATTTTCAGGAAGTCCTTTGAACCATTGCAAGGCTTTCCCTTTCAATTATGCAGCCAAAAGTCTGATTACCACATTTGCTTGGGTGACATTGTGTATGGAACAAATGGTTGCCACATCCTAAATGTGCTTAGCAGCTGTAGTATGGTCTTCTCTAGTGAAATATGGCAGTCATTTAAGGGCTGCGACTGGAATATCATCATGTTGAGCAAGTTATAGTGGGTTGCCTCTGTTAAAGGTGGCAAATGTGTACTGCCTAGCCATTATGGGTATTTGAACTATCAACACTAGACTTATGCTTCTTCATGTTGAAGTTAGAGGTGTTGATTTTGATCTCCTCACTGAATTAGCTATTCTGCTTACTGATCTACCTCTTCTTCTTGGTGGTGACAGTTGTAAATACTCAAAAGGATTAGAACTGGATCTGGTTTTCATAAGTTGATAACACTACATGCAAGATCAGAGATAACGAGTTGCCAGGTATATTGTGAAAGCCTCCAAAGGTTGGAATATTATTGCATATACTAGAACAACAACTGTGAGGGTATAAAACTTCTCTGAAATCACTTTCAGAGTCCCACCGGGTGTGCCAAAAACTGTTATCAATCAAGTATGTACCCTGCTAAGCTCACAGAAGACTTAGCTACCTGTTGACACATTGAAACACTTTCAAGATGTGGGTTTCCTATAGTGAGAGTGAGTCTCCAGAGTGGGTTGGTTCTCCTTAAGATCTTTCTAAACTAATCACTTGTTTGAGAAAAGGGATGATGAATAACTGGAATAAAATTCTATTTTATCTAAAGATGATCTAAAAATCTAAAATTTTACCCACAAACAACTCTCAAGCATGTAACCTCAGTTTCACGTAAGTCCAACAATCTAAAAGTACTTTGTATGAAAGTTTAATTAAAACACAACACACAACCTGGATTAGATGGGCAATAGATACTCATATTTCAATAACATCAAGACGTAATCAGAGGATTAGACATCATAATCATAGTGAAAATATCAAATCAAAGTTATAAAAGAGGCAACAAATGTGAAACATGAATGCTTTGCTGTATTGAACTGAAAGGGGCACATCTAACTCTAAAAAATATGAGCCAAGATCAGTTTACAAACTCTCTGCCTATGCTCAAGAGAGAAGAAACAAAGATATCAAATGAGAAAAACTAAGTCTTTCTCCCCTATTTATAACTCCAAAAATCTCCCAAAGAAAAAGCTGAGAAATCTTCCTAGAATAGAAAATTTGATCCATTTTTGAGTTCCACTAAAAAGCAAAAAATAAAGCTTTCAAATCACCTCCAATCTGTATATGAAAGTTATGAAAATCTTCCTCAAGGTAGACCTCACCAAAATCTGCTTTAAAACAAGCTTTATTTGCTCAATAAAAGCTCAATTTTTTAATTTTTATTGTCCTCATCTGCCAAAAAATAAAGCAGATCTAGAAAAAAATATTTGATTTGCTTTAATAGTTTTAACTACATAAAATGACAAAATATTAAAAGTTGTGAGGGGGAAAATAGTTTAATCAAATCAATGATAATAAGAACCCAAACATCTATGAAATTTGAAGATAAAAAAAGGAGATTTAAAGTAATAAACAAGAACAACACTTACAACCTCTTTCACCTTGCGTCTTCCATAGTTTGCCTATCCTTCTTTGTCCTTGATGTTGATGAAGCCCTCAGAAGCTATTGCTCCCTTACTTGTTGAAGGTGACAAGAATGGAATGGCTGAGATATTCGTGTGGTTGAAGATGAGCTTCAAACACACTAACAAATGGATATGAAATGCTTATGGAAGTGGGGGTGCCAAAGGCACGCCAGTATCTCTGCAGCATAAGTTTGCACAAATGATTGATATGAAATGAAGGAGAGGGTGGTATTTATAGAAAAAGGTGAGGGAAGATCAATGGTTTAGAAGAAAAAGGGAAGATCAACGGAGGAGGGTTGTTGAGGAATGTGCAACAAATGGAAGAAAGACATGTGTCATTCGAAAAGCGGCTTTGTGAAGTTAACTCCTCTCTTGATGAGGATGAGATTTGATTTTCTTAATTTAGAATTTATTTTTTTAATTTAAGAGAAACTTTGTTTTAAAGATGCTTTAAAACTGCTTTTGCTTTTGTATGACAAGAGGATAGTATTTTTAGAAGATAAGAATGATTTTTGAAGATAAGAATGCATAATTAAATAAAAAGATTTATTTAATTATTTTGTGGATAAATGAGAGGAATAAAATATAAGAATATATATTTTTTTTGTGAAGATATTTGAGGAATAAAATAAAATATAAAAAATATATTTTATTTAGTGGAGAATTTAAATTTTATTTAAATAAAATTTGCATTTTATTTAAATTTTGAAGAATAAAAGGTTTTAATTAAATAATTAAAATTATTTAATTATTTAGCAGAATGAAGGTGATGTATATGAATTTAATTAATTAAATAAATGTGTTAGATAAATAAATAAATTTATTTATTTATTGATAGAAGAATGTGAATGATGAAATAAATATAAAAATATTTATTTAAGTAGAGTCATGCCAATTTTAGGTGTATACATTTTGCCCCTCTTTGATGCAATGTGTTTTATCACGTTGTTTCAAAGAAAATGAATTTTCGGTGGTGATACATGCCCCAGTTTGCCCCTGGTACAAGTTTAACGACAGGATGCCCCCTTAGGAGATTGGACGAGAAGAAGGCAGAAGGCGTGAGACAGACAATCTCATGAAGAAGAAAGTGAAAAATGAGTTTAGGATGGAGAAAGACGGGATATGGTTCAGAGAAAATGACATGGGAAGTAGCCATAGTTGTCATGCAGTCAGGTATGGGTCATTTTCTATATAAAGGAGCTGGGTCCACATATTTTAATCATTTGTACACTTGCCCATAGTTGATTAGTCCTCTAGAGAGCTTATGAGAGCATGGGAGCCAGACAGATGGATATTCCTTGCGAGGAGCACTGGTTTGAGCAGATTCGATGATTCGATCGGCTAGCGGAGGATCCCCGGTATGTAGTTCTTCAAAACTTGTCAAAAGTCAATTTTTATGCATATTAATGGCTAGGAAAACCAACTAGGATAGATGCGCTGAAACAATCTTTTGGCGCATATGACCTCTGAAGTGACACATTTGTTGCATTATGGCGCATTTGAGCTTTGAAGCGGTGCATTTGATAGTATTGCGCTTTTGATTCCAAAAGTGGCGCTTTTGATGGTTTTGTGCATTTGAGTCATGAATTGGCGCATTTATTGGGGAATGGCACATGTGACCTAAGGATTGGTGCATGTGCCAGAACGGCGCATACAAGCCCTCGATTGGCGCGTTCACAAGGAAGTGGCGCATGTGATATGGATAGGCGCATCTGCCACCTGGATTGGCGCATTTGTACTAAAAAAATCAAATGACTTAACGAAATTAATCCAATTGGTACCTTGATTGATACGTCAATTGATTAGCGATCTCTAAGATTGCTGAGAATCTAGTCGAGAGATGATATGCTATTTTGATTAATTTGACATGTCAAGTCATTGATAGGATAGTTTGATTGTTATGAGTAGGCTTGCTTTGATATGGATTTTGTTGATGGTATGCTTTGCTTGGTTTGCAGGAGGATATTCAGAACGTCCTTACGTCACGAGAGCAGTTCCCATTGCCGTTGTTGCAGCGGTATATGTTGATTGAGATAGATTGCGAGGCTCTAGGTGCTATGGGTCTACACTATGTTTGCTTTATGTCAGAGGTTTGTGCAAACTGGGCTATGTTGATGGTAGTGGTAGAGCGATTCCACAGTGAGGATGGTACATTCCATCTATCGACGAGGGAGATGGTGGTTACTCTTGAGGATGTGTACCAGATTCTGCACCTCCCGATTTAGGGAGAGCTGGTTGAGTATAAGTCACAATGGGACGATGGCTTGGAGGAGTGTATACATGTATTTGATGACCTAGAGTTGGTGGGGGAGGAGATTTCGTGGCAGGACATGCATGACTGCTATGACTACTTCCCGAGCATAGTGGCTGGACTGATCGGTGGTGTGATATGCCCTGATAGGAGGTCGCATGGCTTCCCGATTAGCTGGGGGAGGGTGCTGGAGAGCATGATCATAGACGGGACCCGGTATGCGTGGGGTGTGTGTGTGCTTGCACACTTATATAAAGACATGTACCAGGTGGTTTATCACAGAGGAGCCAGTTTGTCAGCGGGTGTGTCCCAGTTGCAGTTTTGGTTGTGGGAGCACATTGCCATCACACAGCCGATATGTGTATTCCACAGGCAGAGGGGTGAGCCCTATAGTTATGGCTATGTAGGTGTGATTTCTCAGCACAGGCTGGGGAAGTTGGAGTATTGGAGACATGCTTTTGATGGCGCGGATGCAGTGATCTGGCGCCCTTACATAGACTGTGAGGTATGGGACGATGAGGTAGATGAGCTTCCATATTATTTCTAGATGTGGTGGCTTATTCACAGGACTAGGTACATTCTAGAGAGGCAAATTGTGAGTAGAGTACAGCGACAGTTTGGCTGAGTCCAGGGCAGACCACAGGGGGAGGTACGCTTTGCCAGGACTCATGCAGAGAGGTATAGGTGGGGTCCTATGGCATCATATGAGGAGGCCTTGATAGACTTTCAGTAGATTCCTTACGTAGCTTGGCCCATGCAGAGGGAGATAGTGGACGCTAGCATGATGCCAGACTACGAGGAGTGGTTCGCGGCACACCCATTCTCGAGATATTCAAGGCCAGGAGAGTTAGCTCCACGTATAGATGAGGACGATTCAGACGGTCAGGGTGTAGCTGGCAGGAGGAGGGGAGGACAGAGGAGGAGGATGAGAGATCAGGGAGATGATGGGAGACTGAGACTGAGGTAGAGGGTTAGAGAGGGACTTGTAGGCCAGTAGGCTGTTGGACAGGTACAAGTCTAGGTGCCAGTTTAGCCAGAGGTAGCACAGAGACAGATGCCGCCGCCATAGTAGGTGGCACAGCTGACACAAGGACAGGTGCTAGCGCAACAGGTGGCATAGGCAGAGCAGGCTCCACAACCTGATGTGCAGTAACAAGTTATGGTTGCACTACAGAGCCAGGTTAGGTAGCTGAGGGCTCATCTAAGAGCAGCAGAGTCACGGAGAGAGTCAGATGCGACTCTGTTATCAGAGTTGACTAGAGAGAGAGACGCAGCCTTAGCTAGCATGCAGGCTATGAGGGCAGAGAGAGATGCAGCCGTGATGGCCATGGGCATAGATGGGACATCCAATTTTTTGGTTTCACAGGTGCAGCAGGCATAGGCACAGGTGGTCCAGGTGCAGAGTGAGCTTACTAGAGCCCAGGCACAAGCTCAGTACTATAGATGGTTATATCATGGGGCAGTGGATCAGTGTGCCCCTAGCTTCAGGAGCCAGTCAAAGGCATTCCAGCGGGCAGGTGGTTCCCGGTCTATAGGCTCAGTGAGGGGTCCCCAGCAGTCAGGGGGAGGCAGAGGAGAGGGCAGTGCAGGGAGCACTGTACCACGGCAGTAGGGTTAGACAGACATGATACTTGTACCATTTTTCGATTGGATGTATACATTTGGATGGTTGAGATAGCCTGTATATGTACTATTTTTGCCCTAAGACATGTATCACCATTTTTGTTGTACCTTGTATACATTTTATGACATGACTCTGAGATATGGACAGATATTTTTGATATGTTGTACATTTGGATATGTTTATATGATCATGCAGTGATTGATGTTCTATATGCTCATGCTTTTCTATTGTTGATATGCTTATGGAGGTGATCTATCTTATGATGTTGTGCCTATGTGATGCATACTAGATGGATTTTTGTATGATTTGATATGTAAAATACAAATGTGATATGTTATGGATACGATGTATACAACTCTATATGTATGTTGATGATGCTTTTGTTTATGTTTTTTATTCTTTTGAGATGATATATGGATGCAAAATGCATGTGGGTGACCTAATGGGCTTTATGATGTATGCAAATGATGTAATCATGTAAATGACTATCTCATGTGATGTGATATGCAATCTATGGTATGTTTTTGATAGGTCCAAATGTACTCAATCTACACAGGTGATGATATAGAGAGGAGGAAGAAGAGATGAAGAAATATTGACTTTCATTTGATATACTGCAGGATTTTGTGATTGCATGGTTGATATGGGTATGGATATGAAATGGATGTGGATTTGTCATCTTGAGATTTTTGCAAGGTTTTTGCTTTCATCATTGGGCATTGTTTTGTTATTTTTCACTTTTTGAAATGTTGTAAGGAAATACAAGCATCTAGGTATAATTAGACCGAGATGACCTGAGTACTTCTTCCATGGATTTTGATATAGCAAGTTGATACAAGCATCTATTCAAACTTGAATCTAGATGACCTGAGTACTTGCGTTTCAACAGACAAGGATTGCATCTTTTCATGTTTAGACCTCGGAGTCCTCGATGATCTTTTTACTGATCATGTCGTTAGAGAAAAGTCATCGCATTACCATAGTTTAATCCACAAGCAGTAGACAAAGAAAAATATTATGCCCCCATCATAGCATCTCTAGCCTTTTTGGCATCCTTGAGTAGCATAGGAAGACATAATGACAAAAATTCAAGACCTTGTAAATTAACCTGTTTACAAAACATTCTTGCATTAGATGTGTCTTTTGCCATAATTGATATAGAATCAGTTTTAGTGTTTCGGCATGGTATCCTGCTCTGTTTTGGACAGTTGATGTTTTGCATCAAGACTCTTGGTTTGGGTAGCTTACTTTTGCTATGCTTGCTTGTCTTAGTGAAAGGTATCACAATCCTTATTGGTATCCTCTTAGAATAGTGGCATTCAAGAATCCAAATCTGTAACTAGGTCGAGGAGTTGCCCCCAGTTTAGACAATGATCGACTTATTATGAGTGAGATGATAGACAGACATGGAGAGACGGACCCTAAGGGATTGACCTAGTGCCTCAGGGGCTCATTGCTAAATGGCCTTGCCTACGTGACGACGCAGAGGCAATGTAGTTTGGGGTAAACCCTAGCGGACCTAAGACCTAGGCGATGGCAAAGTGGGGCAGAAATAGCACGGACTCAGATTGACAGAAGGACTAGATATGGGATGGACGAGACAGTGGAGTGGAGAGGAGCCTCGGGGGCACATTGAGAATGGCCTTGCCTACGTGATAACTCAGAGGCAACGTAGTTCGACAACAGTTCAAAGGACTGGTTCAAGATGAATGATATGAGGGACACAAGAGACATGAAGTCAGAACAGATGGAGGAAGTGGTTTGTCGTAGATAGCACCTATTTACCAAGTTTTCACCACTTGCTTTTTATTTGCACGAGAAGCTAAAAGTACACATGACACCTGTTTTCTAGGTTTTCACCATGGTACCTATCCTGACAATTTTTTTTGTCTATTTTCTCATTTTTTTGATTTTTTTTGCTCTTGTTTTTTATCACTTTTTCAAATTTTTTGGATTTTTTCAGGACTCCCTTACATTGGGGTTTTCAGGTATAGAACTTGTGAAGGTGCATACTGTTGATACGATCGTCAAATAATTCACCTTCAGACGTAGCCAATTAATATGCCCCTAATCCATAAGCTGTGATGACGACATAGGGACCTAGCCAGTTAGGTTCAAACTTTCCTTTCTCTTCTCTCTCTTGTTGATTTCTAGGATTTTCTTTTAGGACTAGGTCACCGACTTGGAATATTCAGGGCTTTACTCTATGATTGTAGCTTCTGGACATGCATTGCTGATATGCTTTCAGGTGGTTAAAGGCCTATTGCCTTCTCTCTTCGAAGAACTCTAACTCTTGAAGTCTGGTCACTCTGTATTCTTCATTTGATATGAGGCCTTTTAATGAGACTCACAAGGATGGGATCTCGACTTCAATGGAAAAGATAGCTTTAGATCCATAGACTAGGGAGTATGGTGTTGCACCTATGGGTGAGCGGATGCTTGTGTGGTAGGCCCACAGTGCGGGATTCAGTTGGACATGCCAATCATGACTGGCATAATTGACAATCTTCTTTAGTATTTTCAGAATAGTTTTATTTGATACCTCAACCTAGACGTTGCCTTGTGGGTAATAGGGGGTTGAAAAGCAATGCTAGATATGGAATTTGTCACATAGTTCCCTAACATCTTGGTTTTTGAAGGTCGTCTGTTATTCGTGATAATGGACGAAGGGACACCATAACGACAAATGATATAGTTCAGGATAAAAGAGGAAATTTGCTTGCCTGTGATGTTGGCTAAGGGCACAGCTTCAATCAACTTTGTGAAGTACTCTATGGCAATGATAATGAATTTGTGGCCACTTGAGGAGGGAGGATGAATCTTGCCCACTAAGTCTAGTCCCCACTGACAGAAAGGCCAAGGAGTTGTTAATGGCTACAGGTCCTATGTTGGTGCATGTATCAGGTTCCCATGGATTTGGCATTTCTTGCACTTCTTTATAAAATGATAGGAATCTTATTCCATGGTTGGCCAGTAGTACCCCATGCGTATGAGTTTCTTGGCTAGGGTAGGGCCACTAGAGTGGGTCCCACATATACCGTCGTGTATTTCGCTAAGGGTGGTTTGATATTCCTCACTATCAAGACACCTAAGGAGAGTACCATCAAGACCTCGGTGATATAAGGTATTGGTGACAATGGCATACTGGGATGCCTGACAGATGAAGGTTCTCTTTTGGTTACTGGAGAGATCAGGTGGGAGGGTATTCTCTTTAAGATAGGCAAAGATCTTTCTGTAGAGGGGGGAATCAGCTCCAACAATGTGGCAGATGATATGGGACTCAGGGGTGTTGTATGTAGGATAGGACATTGGCTCTACCAAGAACTCATAACGTGATTGACTTTTCGGAATGTCCAGGAGAGAGGTGATCGTGGCCATAGCATCTACAGCTTTGTTTTCAATCCTTGGTATCTTCTCAAAAGAGATCTTGATGAAGTATTCTTTGAAGTCATCTACCATTCTCTTGTAAGGGATTAGTTTCTCATCTTTTGTTTGGTAGTCATCATTCACTTGATTTATGACTAGCTGTGAATCGCCATATACTTGAAGTTCTTTGATGTTCCATTCAACTGCTAGCTTGATACCAATGACTAGGGCTTCATACTCTGCCACGTTGTCAGTGCAGGAAAAGATTAATCTGTATGATTTAGGGATTGTATCACCGTTAGGTGTGATCAATAAGATACCTGCCCCCGATCCATGTTGGGTGTATGAGCCATCAAAGTACATTTTCTAGGTTGCTGTATTTATGTGGAAGATAGATTCATCTAGAAACTCAAAGCTCAGAGGGATGTCATCCATTAGAGGTGCATCTGCCAGTTGATCTGCTAGTACTTGTCCCTTTATTGCTTTCCTATCTACGTATTCGATATCAAACTCGCTGAGAAGCATGACCCATTTGTACAATCTACCTATTAAAGCTACCTTGTTGAGTAGGTATTTGAGTGGATCGATCTTCGCCACCAGTTTGACAGAATGTGACAACATGTAATGTCTCCATTTTTTTGTGGTGAAGACCACTGCTAGACATGCTCTTTCAATAGGTGTGTATTGTAATTCATACCCGACGAGTGTTCGACTAATGTGGTAGATAGCTTGTTCTTTCCCATCATAGTTTTGTTGTGCAAGGAGAGCTCCTAGAGAAGTTGGTGTAGCTGAGATATACAGTAGCAGAGGCTTGCCCTGAATTGGTGGCATCAATATCGGTGGTTTCATGAGATATTCCTTTAATTGCTGAAATACCTGTTCACATGACTCGTTCCATTTGAAGGGGACATTCTTGTGTAGAAGGTGGGAAAATGGGTGGCACTTGTCTGCCAATTGAGAGATGAATCTTCTGATAGATTGCAATTTTCCCTGTAGGGATCTTAGTTGAGTCAAATTCTTAGGAGGTGGCATCTCCATGATGGCTTTCACCTTAGCTGGATTGACTTCGATACCATTTGCAGACACTATGTATCCCAGTAGTTTGCTTGATGTAACCCCGAACACACATTTTTTTGGATTGAGACGCACATTAAACTGTTCTAACCTATTGAAGATCTTGTCTAGTACTGCTAGATGGCTTTCTCTTGTGAGTGACTTCACTAGAATGTCGTCGACGTAGTCTTCCATTATAGTGTGCATCATGTCATGGAGGATTGTTGTCATGGCTCTCTGATATGTTGCCCTAGCATTTTTTAGACCAAATGGCATGACACACCAACAGTAGGTGCCCCAAGGACATGTAAATGTCATCTTGTGTTAGTCTTCGGGTGCGATATTTATCTGGTTATATCCCAAGAAACCATCCATGAGTGACAACATAGTGTGCCCTACCGTGAGATCTACAATCATGTCTATGTTTGGCAGGGGGAAGTCATCTTTTGGACAAGATTTGTTCAGGTCCCTGAAATCATTGCATATTCAGACTTTGCCATCTGGTTTAGCCATTGGTACTATATTCGAAACCCATTCAGGATAGTCTATAGGCTTGATAAATCTGACATCTAAGAGTTTCTATAGCTCTTCTTTCACCATGAGGGCCTCATGTAGATGCATCTTTCTGAGTTTTTGTTTGACCAGTTTAGCTCCTGGAGCTAGAGATAGATGATGCATGATAAGATTTGGATCTAGCCCTGGTATGTCAGCGTATGTCCATGCGAAGTTGATTTGTTTTCTCTTGAAGAAATCTATAAATGCTGGTTTTTCGTGTTCTATGAGAGCTTTTGCCATGTGGATCATTCTGGGCTCATCTCCTGTGCTGACATTGATTGGTTCTGCCGGTTCTATCAAGATCAACGATCTCTCCTGATGCGTAAGATTGGGGAGAGGGTCAAGCCTTCCATCCTTTGGTGCCTCAGAGAGGTTTTCACCATTAGATACATCATTATTTTTACTATTTTGATGATCTAACACTGCCGTGGAGCAGTTTTCAACATTAGAACGTTCTTTCATCTTGATATTTTTATGACTGAAAGGCTTGGCACTCTCTCCAAAATAGGCCTTCTTGTTGAGTTCAATAGAGTAGCCAGCCCTGTGGTCTCCTGCAGGTATGTGATCTCTCAGCTCAAGGTAATCGATGATGGCATCATCATTTTCAAAGGTGTCTAGTTTAGGGGTGGTACCTTCTAGGTCCCAGTCAATTAGTTTAGGGTGTACCAAAGGTAAGAGGTCATTAGGTTGGTCTGGTTCAACGGCGTTGATGGTTAGGATAGAATTATTAAAGGCATGGACAAAGTCTGTGATGGTACCCTCTATTAGTGGATCCGTCAAGGGGGGTATCATTCCTTCCTCATGATTTTCACTATTGTTTCTATGTGGGTCAAACTCTAGCAGTCTAGCCCTTGGACCTTGTCTCTCGTTGGCATGGGTCGGGTCATACTCATGGACAACGTCAATATCCTTTTCATCACAAGACATCTCAGAGAGGCTATCCCACTCATACTCATTAGTATCAGTTTCGCTCCCCATTTGCATTCTCTGAATTTGTTCAACCAGATTGCTAGTGGATGCTTCTGGTTGTTTGCCTTTGTTCTTGTTGGTTATGTTGTTTCTTGATGGTCCAGTATACCCTAGCCCTGTAGTGTCTCGAGTTGTTAAGGTATGAGGTTGGATGGGTTCAGTGATGCCATCCTCTCTTGAACCAAGTGGACCGTGTTCTTCATACCCCATTCTCTGTAGCATTTGAAAGCCTTCACCATATTGTGCCTTTTGTATAATGGGATGGTTATGTTGTGTTGAGGAACTACCTTCATCTTTGTATAGCCACTGTAGGACATCTTTTTCATCACTTTCATCTTCTAGGCTTCCCCAGTTCACAAATGGTCCTTTGGTGGTTCTCTCTACTTTGGGTGTCCTTAGGATGGGTCTCCCATAGGATCTAGGAGATAGAGGTAGCTGTGCCAAATAGAGGGATTGGGAGACCGTGTACTCACCCAAGCCCTTATCTTTGAGTTGGAGTTTAGGTTCAGACGCTCCTAAAGAGGAAGTAAGTGTAGCTAGATCTACATGAGATGAAGAGGTGGCAGAAGCACGGTTGGTGGGGATCACAACTTCTGGTTTGGGCTGAATAGAGTTGCAGTATTGAAAGGGGTTAGGGTCACTTTGGATGGTGATCTCTTGACCTTCATGTGAGAACTTGATACATTGATGGTATGTGGAAGGTACTACTTTCAAAGCATGTATCCATGGTCGCCCAAGAAGAATGTTGTATGCTAGCTCCATGTCAAGGACTTGACAAGCTACATCTTTCACTACGGGGCCCACCTTGATTGGTAGGGTAACAATTCCTTTAGACGTTCTTTCTTCCTCATCAAAGGCTTTTATGGTGATCTTTCTTTTTGGATCTATAGCCTTCTCTGAAAACCCCAATGTAAGGATTAGCTTTAATGTACAAATATTCAAACTAGCACCTCCATCTATTAGGACTCTTTTGATCTTGTGTTTGTGTATGAAAGCTTCGATATGGAGGGAGGCGTTATGGGGTTGAGTGATTGACATATCATCCTTCTCAGTGAATGATAGGGAATGTGGTGAGGTGATGTGACCGACCATGGTTTGGAATTGTTCTTTAGCTAAGTTTGTGGGGACGGAGGCTTCTGCTAAGGCTTTGTCAAGTATGGACCTATGAGAAGGAGACAGACGCAGAAGTTCTAACATGGAGATGTGTGTAGGTGTTTGTGGAGTTGATCCACGATACTATATTGACTAGACGGGGGACCGGAAGCTCCTCTAAGGGTGAGCCTGTTACTACGGCTAGTAACATTGTAATCCAGATCCTTGTTGATAATGATCACATTGATGTGTGAATCACCTTCTGAGATATGGTTAACAACATAGTCGAAGCCAACATTTGTGTAGTTTGTGTTGTTAGAGCCACTATTATTTCTATTGGAAGGTCCTCCCTACTCATAGTTAGGAAGAGGATCCTTGAATGCCTGATGCTCGCTATTGGAGGTATGTCCGTGAGATTGTCTGTTAACGGATATTTTGTTTTGCTCTATTAAGTCTTGGATTATATGCTTGAGTGAAATACAATCATTTGTCTTGTGCCCCCTATTTCAATGGTATTCACACAATTCATTATCATTCCACCAGTGGGGTTTGACTTTTGGTTCGTACTCTTGTGCTGAGGGAAGCATTATGAGATTGTTGGCGATTAGCTTCTGTAGGGTGGTTTCTAGTGACTCATCCAAAGGTGTGAACTTTCTCCTAGGCCGAAATTTGGTGAACCTAGATTTGGTATTTCTTGGTTTGTCTTGTGTGGGGTTAATTTGAGGTGTTGAGAGGTTGAAAATTGGTTGCTTAGGTGCCCCATTTTTGGCATCTACTACCCCATCATTCACAATGTTTTTATTTTTCATCCAAAATCTAGGTTTGTCATTGTTGGTGTTAGTACTAGGAGTGTCTTTATAGAGTTGATTTGACCTTTCATGATTAGGGCTTTTTCTATGATGAGGCCCATTTCAATGACCTTGCTAAAAGAAGTAGGACATTGGATTTGGATTTGGTATCTTAGGTCCATTTGTAGATTGTGGACGAACATTTCTAGCATCTATTTCTCTGGCATTTGGTGTGGGCACTTGCTTGCCAGTTGTCTCCATCTCTATAAGAAGGCAACAAAAGATTCTCCTCCTTTCTATTTGGTGTTACAAAGATCTAATATTGAGGTGTCGTGGTCAATATTGTAAGAGAAGTGGGTGACAAATTTGTCTACAAGCTCATCGAAGGTTTTAATACTGGGTGCCAGTCTAGAGAACCATTCAATGGCTTGCCCACCTAGGCTTCGTGGGAAGAGTCGCATAAGGTAGGTGTCATTATGTGCGACCTCGAGACAAGCAGCGTTGAATTCTCTGATGTGATCCCTTGGGTCACCCATTCCTTGATATTTGTCAAACTTAGGCACCTCAAATTTTGAGGGGAAAGGTATCATGACCAAGGCCCTATCAAAAGGATACGATGAAATATCCTCTAGGGTGTAATGTTTTGTCGATGCTCCCATTTTCATGTCTGAAATTTGTTGTTGGAGATATTCATATTTTTGGTTTATTAGACTTAGGGCATCCAAGGAGACAATTGTTGCTTTTCTCTTATCCGTGGGTATTTCATCATGTCTACTTCCTTCAGGGATTCTTTCTTCGTCAGTTTCTTTGAGAACCTCCACATCATAATCCTTAGGGAGTTTGACTCCTAGACTTGCTAGATGTAAAAAGAATTTTGTTGGGTCTTGGGCAACAACTTTTTCTAGTAGGCGTTGGAATTTTGGATTATGCTACATTTGAAGGATCTCCTCCATGGAAATTTCTTCGTCACTTTCGTGACCATTGGGAACACTTTTCTCTGCCATTTCTAACTGTTTTTGTTTTTGTAATCTTGTTAAGACCATGCAAGGTAGTAAAGAAATGGGATGGAGTGAAAAAGATTCTTGAGCAAGATGCTAGGATGATACAAGGTTTTACCAAGGTTCTTCTGAGATCTATGTGGTATCAAACAAGTTTGGGTATACAAAAGCTGTAGTCAAATTAGGGATGTTAGAAATCCAAATACTTGATGTTGACTAGTCTTATATAAGCCAATAGTAGAGTGTTGAGAGAAAGGATAAGTAACCCTTGATATTGGACACTTACTAGGTTTGTTTAAGTATTGATTGTGATCTAGAATAATCTTGGTTCTAACCTTGTAGGAATTTGGGAATATTTGGTGAGATTTTGGATGAAAAAAGTAGATATGGTATGGAAAAGAAGGAGAAATGGTTGATTTGTAAGGTCTTAATCAGATTTTTGGAAACTGAACAGGTTTGGAGATGGTTTTTGAAAAGTTTTTGATAGTTTTGCTCTTAGAAGGTACTAAATTTTGCTCTCTGGTTTAAATGCGCAATAGTTTAAATGCGTCACAATAGAAGTCAAATGCGCCAGGAGTCAGAGTAAATGTGCAACTCTGGTTTTTTTCAAATGCTGTAGAATATATCAAATGCGCAAAAAGTTGAAGCAAATGCGCTGCTAGTCGAGGCAAATGCGCAATTCTAGGTTTTGTTCAAATGCACCGTGGAATATATCAAATGCACAAAAAGTCAAAGCAAATGCACCGCTAGTCAAGGCAAATGTGCAATTCTAGTTTCTTGCTTGGATTTTTAAATTTTTTGAACTATTTTCAGGATTTTTCAGCTTTTTGGTTTGAAAAACTTGGTGTTATGATGTTCAATTACGGCAAAAGCACAATAAACACATAGAATTTTTCCATGATTTTTATCTTTTTATATTTTTTTGTATTTTTTGGACTATTTTGGCTCAAGACAATTACAACCTAGGCTGGATATGACAATATTCATTGAATCCTCTAGCTATGCCACTCAAATCTTGTAGCTCCAGAATCTGGTAGCACCAGTTCCCCTCCACGGCACTCACTTCTCACGCATACCAGATTCGGGTTTCCTTAGGCTCGTACCCACACCGAACCTTAGGATTGTCCCTACTACCTCTACTAAGAGTCACTTGAATTGAGGCCACTTCAAGAACTCTGCCCTTTGCATCAACAAATAGGGGTTTTTGGCTTGCTACACAATTGGTTCTTAGTCAGGGCAACCGTTCGAGTGGTTACACGTGTGGCGGTGCTACTCTCTGTTATGGAGTCTCCTAGCATCAAAGGGTTACGCCTTAGAGCATTTTGAGGGAGGTTGGTCGTCGGTGTAACACAGTAGCATTCGTTGCTTAAGGTTTTCACCTCAAAACATAATTTATTTTAAGTGGCTTGGTAGGGCTTGGCTTTAGCCTGTTACCACTCAGGGTTGTTCCCACCTGGACAGGCATGCATCCAAGGGTAGGCCCCCCTAAAGGTTTAACAAATAGAATGACAAGTCTGGCACTTTGATCACCTAGTTAAGGGGAGAGCATAAGCCTATTGTCATTCGCAAGCACATAAAACACTTGTTAATCCAACCTAGTTAAAAGTAGAAAAACTAAATGGGCTACTCTACTTGTGCACTCACACGATTGTTAACTTGGAAGTGTTTAGATCATAATAATATTAATTTTCCCATTTGTTAACTTGGAAGTGATTAAGACATAGCAATGTTCATTTTCCTGTTTGTTAAGATAGGAGTGGTCTAATCTAGGAAAATAAATGAACAATGCAAAGATAGCAATTGGCTTTAGTTACTTCCTTCCTAGTTATGAACTATGTGGAGTTTGTATGAAATGCACTTGGTTACTTTTCCCTTACTTAGCCTAAGTGAACTAGGTAAAGCATCTAAATGACCTAATCCAGCCATTAACTGTGGAAAACAACTGTTAGATCCAATGCACAAAATCAGAAACCCTAAAAATAGAAAGTAGAATCAAATGTGCCGCACTACAGTCTGAATGAGCAAAAATAGGACTCGCATGCGGCATTGTACAAAAGCACAAAAATAGAAGGTAAATGTGCCAAAATGTGAGGTATATGCGCAACTATATCAGATACGTCATTTTGCAATGTAAATGTGCAAAAAAATGGGTATAAGCGCAATTCTGGTAGATGCGTCATTGTCAGAATGAATGCGCCAAAAGAATAGGTATATGCACAACTAGTACGCAGGGGCCAAAATAGAGATCAGATGCACCGTTGCAGAGGACGGATGCGCTAAAATGTCATAAGCACTGAAATAGAGGGTAGATGCGTCACTTGGGAGGTCAGATACGCCAGTTTTCTGTATGCGCCAATTTGGGAGGCAAAAGCATCGTTTTAGAGGGCAGGTGCACCGAAAGTTTCCATCAGAACCCTGTACCTGCACCTGTACGGACTTGTCACTTAAAAACACTGAGTTTTTTGATTAGATAGAGGGGCAAGGGCCCCACGGTGGGTGCCAAAATGTGAGGGGGAAAATAGTTTAATCAAATCAATGATAATAAGAACCCAAACACTTACAACACTTACAATCCTCTTAAGACTTGGGAGCAGCATGATGAGCTCAACCCTTGTGAGAGCCCATTCTACTCCACATGCTATGATATGTCATCAGAAAGCTACATGACTTATCCTATACCTACACATGAAACAAACAGATTAGAATAAAACATTGAAATTCCATGATTGTTTCTTTCTCACCTCTTCTTGCATGTGGATGATGTTCATTGATCAATGCATTATAAAAAAAATGTTATGCCTCTTCTAATAGGATATAGAGATCTCATAACTGGAGTTCTAATAGGACATTCCCACATTTTTGCAAATTCATCTCGAGATTGGGAGCAGGAATAGAAGACAACTTCGAAGATTGAAGATCTTCAAGGAAATGATGGCTATGACCTTCTCATTCTTATCCTGAACAACACTGCAATTATCACTAAAACACAATAACTATGCAAATAACTTATAACAAAAGAATGTTAACCTTCATTCTAAAAATGAATTTGTTGCATCAGCTCTGCCAATTTTGAGTTGTAAGTGAAAAATGGGTACAATAACTATAAGATATACATACATTATGCCTTCATTTGCATCCTTTTCTAAAATGTAAATGTGTGAACAATATAAGTTTCTTTCTATGGATCTCATTAAGCCATCACAATCTCATGCTTTGTTGGTTGGTCAATCTAAGGGATAGAAAGAGTCAGGTCCTTCTAACAAGAAACAAAGGAATATAACAAAAATCCACACAGAGATTAAGCACGAAACTCATCTAAGAAGGAGAAGGGCCTACTTGTGTTTATTGTAAGAAATCAAGGCAATTTATATGCACCGAACAAATGAGAGGGGGGGTGAATCAGCTGTCCCAAAAACTTAAACACTTTCTACAATTAAACATTCATCACTTATCCACAATTATTATGATTTAACAATGAGTGCATGAAAACAAAAACTTAACTATGGATACAACATCAAACACAAGAGACACCAGATTTTACATGGAAAACCCCAAGGTGGGGAAAAACCATAGAGAACATTAGCTCTCAATATACGTTGCAATCTTGAAATAATGATGTTTAGGCTTGGTCACTCCACGGGCCTAAACATACTGGCTTATTGCCATGAAGAACAACTAGGTCTAGTAGGTTCACTGCCTCAACCCTAAACCTAGAAAGATTACAATAAGGGTTGTTAAACCCTACTGGCAGCTCACTGTTGGCTCACTACCTTGACGGTGAAAGCTTGCTTCCAATTAGGTTACACATGAAAACTGAATATTGCTTAAGCATCTGCCACTATGCCAGGTGTAGTCATTTAATAGCTGAATTCTAAATCCCAACTCTTCATATACACTAATTTTTGTCACTGCTCTATTATTCACACATTCCCATCACACCCATGCATTCTCTATTCTATTCTACCTCTACTATTCTTAGTCTCTTTTCTACTCTGCCTTTTGGACATTTCTTATTATCTTCCCATCTTCACTCAAGGACAACTTTTCCATGATTCAACTACAAGTATTTATACACTAAATCAACCTTGGAATGATCATCAAGATTGGCATTACAATCATCAACCATTGGAACAATCTCCAAGGTCAGCATTACAAACATTGATAAAATAGGTCTTGACCTATTACAACATTATGCAAGGGAGATGAAGTAAAAGGGCATGTGGATCATGCTTCACCTTAGCTAGGACTCAAACACAATCTTCCATGCTTCAACACATTTTCACAATCTTTAAGAGATCTTTGCAATCACTAGGATCAACCAGGTTGGCCAAACTGGTTACACAACATGCTATCCAGAAGTAATCTTCAAATGCCTTCATAATTCTTCTGTGTCGACCAATGAAATGATAGGAACATGATCAGGAGGTATCCACAAGCATGTATAATTATTAGGAGCAACCGCACAACCTTTAACCACTTTACCAATAAGAATCTTCCTACTAGAACACATGAACTTTACTATCTTCGACTGTTATAAAAGAAAGACATCTTGCGGACCACCAAACCATGAACCATTGCAACTGTAGGAACTTGTCACATCCCAAACTTCCTTCTAGAACCATAGAGAAAAATACTTTATTATGGAGGAATGCGGAGCATAATACTTTTTCCCTGTCCCAACTGAACTCACTGAGAAAGCAGGTTTCTCTCTGGTGAGCACAATTCACTCAGATCTTCATGTGGAGAGTTCAAATCTGGAATGTAGCATCCTTAATCATACCTCTAACTTACTTCCAATCTGCAATCTATAATCTTCAAGAAAAACAAATGTGGAGTAGTTTATAAGACTGTTCTTCAGCATAAAACTCACTGTCTGTACTGCACTTCTCTGTAACTCACTTGTTTCTTTCAGAGAGGCTAATTTTATCAATATCCTCAACATACAAGTCTTCTAAACAAGTAATAGAATAATATACAATTGACACCAATGACAACAATGATATGTTGACATCAATGACAATACCAATTAGGCACATACTTGCATCAATCTCTCCCTTTTTCATTGATAGAAACATATGATGTGAAAAACTACAACAGCCATCAAGACAAGATTCTCCCCCTTTCTCTTTACACACCTGCACTATTTTTTTCTACAAGATTCTCCCCCTTTCTCTTTACACATCTACACTCTTTGTCTCTCTAAGTTTTTTCACACGACTTCTCTCCCCTTTTGACATCAATGGCAAAGGGCACATACTTGCACTCTTATGCTCTAATCCAATCTCTCTTCTAAACTTTCTTCAACTGACTGCTCCCCCTTACTTGATGTTTTCCCTAACTATAACTTTGGTTCTTCATGTTAAGTTCTCTCATTCATTCTTTGTCAATTCTCACCTTAGGATCTTACTGCTACTATATTGTTTCCTCTGTCAGCAACACTATAGTACTTACTGCTCTTTATTAGAAACTCATATTAACATCATCTACCTACTTCCCCTGAGAGGTAGCTTTATAATCCTCTTGACTTCAACAACCATCTCTAATTGCTACCTGCACTGCTACACCTTTTTCCTTTTATTTCTCTAACTACTCCCCCTTAGGAGTACACATCAAACCATATCTAGCTCACATGCTATCACTTTCAGAGTAACATATCTTATCTTAAAGCTTTAGACTTGACTCTGACTACAAGTTTTCTTCTGCAGGCTTCCCTTATCATCAGTCTAGTTGAAACAATGTATTCTTCAACCTGGAATTCAATAAAGTGGTCATCACATCTGATTTGAAATCCTTATGTACTACAAAGGCTAGAGACAACTTAATAGCATCCATTTATGCCATCAGAGCAACATTTTCCACTTGCGAGTACCTTTTACACACAACATTGCCTTATTCTTCACCACTTCTCTATTCTCATTCAATTTAATCTCTGATTTTGAGACAAGTTCCCAAGTTTGATTCTTCATATTTTGCATTAATTCCTTTTCTCATTGCCTTGCATACCTCATCCATAGATTCAATAGAGATTTACTTGTTCATCTAGAATTCTTTTTCTTTGCCAATGTACCTTAGATCTTTTTACTAAAGAACTGGTCTTCAATATGGCACTTCTACGCAATCTCTAGTGATCTCAGGAATTCTTTCCAGAACTTCTTCTTCTTCTTCAACTTGATTGTCTTCTTGTTCAATAGGTCCATTTGATTCATAGCTACTCAAATCTGATATTATTTCTCTAACTTTATCAACCTTCACATTGGCACTCTCAATGATCTTTCCTAGACTCTTATTGTAGCACTTTTGACTTGAATTTTGTATTGAATGTAGATAGCAGAATGTACATCTTTTCTCTAGTATACATCCATTAGGTCAGCTTCCTTCATCATTAATCTATTAGCCTCTTGGACTGTCCTATACTTTCTTTCAACAACTTTATTCTACTTCCTAGTAGACGATTGTCTCTTTATCCCTAGTTATTTAAAGAAAATATTGAATTCATTTTATGTGAACTCACCTCCACTGTCAGACCTTAAGCATTAGATCCTCAGTTGTATCTCATTCCCAATCATTGCCTTGAAAGTTCATTTAGTTCATAATCATTCAACTCTGAGTTCATATGTAGATTTTCAAACCATTTCCAAAGTAAACTGCTTTGTACTGAAAACAATCTTGAACTTCTGTTACTCATTATTCTCAAGCCAATTATCAAGTTCAGACAAACTTATGGATGTAGATGTAATCACTGATCAATAACCATATGCCAAAACTACTTAATATTATCTTCAACAATAGACCCAAGCAGACCAAAATATCAGAGCCTTGCCTCTTGATTTTATTAGTTAGATACTTAGCCAAAATTCATGACCTGTCATCTTGTTCCTTAAGTACATACATGTCCAATTCACCTATCAAATCATAACACCCAACGTGCACCATATGAGACTCTAGAATTCATATCCAACAATCATCATTGACTTCTTAACATACCTTTAGAACTGCAAATCAAAATACTCAATAGCAGAAGAATGTAGACCAAAATACTCAAATGATTTACACTATTTGAGGGTTAACTCTATTCATCTGGACATAGACAATTCACCATGTGACTTTCAGAGGAAGTTAGAAATTTGAACACTGGAAAATATGTTCACCAAATATCTATGAACAACATACCTGAACCACATATAATGATCTTCAACTGCTGAGACATACTGATCCAATCTCTGTCACTTACTTTGTATACTACTCATACTTAGTCACTTTGGGCTTCCGGATCAGAATCCTTTTATGTTTTGATCTACAGAGTTCCTTTCAAGTGATTTGCCATATAAATTTTCACATTATATCTTTGTGCTGAATCGCAGCACTGACTATCTGGCTAAGGGATTTAGAATTTTCAATACAACTCCCCCTAAGCCAGAGTTCCTAGTTTACTTCTCAGAGGAAGTATCTATTCCAGAATCTGGTGCAGACTCATCTCTAACTTCATTTACTTTTTTCTTGACCCAAACATTGTTCATCTCCTTTTTGACTTTTTCCAGATCAACTTTTTCCACTCGTTTCTTCAATTCTTCTTGATTATCCTTCTTCATGTTCTTACTTCTATAAAATCTTGCAATATGTCTAGGCTTGTTGCAATTGAAGCACAGAGTATTTTTCTGACCATTGTTCCTTCCATTCATCCTTGACCTGATAGGTTAGCCTTACACCCAAATTTATTGCATGTATAATAGTATCCACTGAATGATTCAATTGTCCTATTCTTTCCATAGTTGTTTCTCACTTGACTTCTACACTCATTATCCCTGTGTCCCATTTTATAGCATGCATAGCACCTAATAGAATTCTGACTCACTTTACTTCTACATACAACATCTCTATGACCAACTTTATTGCATGTGAAACATTTACCTTTGAAAGATTGATCATTCCTTCCATTGTTGAAACCTTTTTTAATATGATTTCTATATTCATTTTCTCTATGACCAATTTTCTTGTGATTGAAACACTGACTAGAGAATGATGGAATATTTTGATTCATTTTACTCCTACACTAAGTAGCCTTATGACCAAACTTATTGCATGAATTATAATAACCATTGAAAGATGAGTACCTTTGAGCATTTGGTTGCCTAACTGGTGGTCTTCTAGGTCTGTTCCTTCGATTCTAAATTTGTTTTTCTTTGTTCTTCTTGATCTCAGCATTTGTAAGGACCCAACTCATCCTATATCAAATAACATTAAACTCTGATTTCAAAAATACCAATGAATAAAAATTTTGAACTGACAGATGTAGGAAATGTGAAATTCTTCCAGAAGTGCTTAATGCATGATATCGAAATGCGATGAAACTTGAATTTAGTTTCCTAGAATCTTCAGGTTCTTCAAAGATTACAAATTTTAAATCTAGTGAAGAGAGAATACATTATGAGGTAAGGTACATTATGTAAGATAACCAAGAAGAACAACGGATCAGTTCATACCTTAAGTCATGCATTACATCCTACATTCTTTTTTGATAGCTTGCTTCTCCTCTAGTAACTGTATCCTTATCATCTGCACAAAATTAACTTAACAATCTCATGTTAACACAACTCAGTAATCACTACTCAAAGAATTAAGATCACGATGCTAATTGTAGGACTCCCTACATCCAGGGGACCTGAGTACTGGGGGCATCCTTCACCATCCAGACTGCCTACATACCTTGTATCCACGGGATCAAGGCCCCCTCCTTCGGATGTGACTAATGCGGGGAATGTGAACATGTAGTTCTATTTTGTACTATGTTTGATGTAACTGTGAGCAGGTACCCAGCCCTTTCTAGGGTTATTCCCTGCACCAGACAGTTCTTCGTTAGCTGCCACCCACTCGGTGAAACAGGGACGGAAGTTAGTCTACTACCACAAACACCTAAAGGGGTGTTCGTCAGTTAGTCCTAGTGTGGAGGAATCCTTATAAGGTGTCTACCCATGAAATCTAATTTACTCCCCCAAGCCAACTTAGGTAATTTTCGTGACTAAGTCCGTTCCTGATCCCCTAGTACTTTCACCACAATCTACGAGGGCGAGGTGAGAGCATATGATAGATAGCATTTCTAGATCGGCCTAGTTGGCCTATCTGAAATTTCACATGTCCTTCCTGATCTATACTCATGTGTCAATAAACCTCATTTTTTGATATAGAACAATATCAACATAATAGTACATATACAAAACTAATAGTGTTAAGACCACTCATAAAATTAGGGTTAACTGATAACTTTGTTCTTCAAATACAATTCCAAATACAATATGAACAAATTCCAAATAATTCGTGGGAAGCGATATGACTTTTGATGAACAGATAAACTTAAGAAGCTTGCTAATTCATAAATCAGATATTATCTATATAATTTTATATTATGAAAAGAGTGTTATCGACCAAGGTAGCTCAAGCAAATTTTATATTTCATACTTAGAATTCTAATCCCACATAATAATATTTATCTAATTCTTAGGATTCTTCTAACAATTTATAGAGTAGAAACAAGATTCAACCATGTGGCATCTTTGCATACATTCACAAGCCAAATTACTCACTCATACTTTCACATTCCCGATTATTCATACAAATAATTCACTTCAAGTTATTCGTAAACATAAACTGGAAAGGATACTTAAGCTTTCAATTTAAGATGATATGATAATTAAGAAATGATTTTTAATATGGAACCTATTTGTGAGAAAGATGCTATTAAGATTTGAATGCATCTTAGGTTCCCCTACTCATGATTATGGAAAAGGAGGTTATCCCAAATTATAGGGACATGATTAAATAGCAACATTGGAACAATAGTTTTCAAGGGTCAAGTCAAAGGGAACTTTTACATGGTATCATACTTCACCAATGCTATTTGTGTGACCATGAGTTTTCCTCCTCCCCTTAAAAATTAGAGACTCACTCTACAATCTCACTACACATTGCTTTTAGAGAGCTTCATGACAATAATTATGATAGTGTAATTGTAGTGGTAAGTGTACCCTATAGCATAATAGAATTCACAAGAAACATATGGTTCTTATGCACTTGATGCTAGCAGATAACTCAGAGCTATATTCAAAGAAAACTCTTATATAAGTTGAAGGTACAATAATTGATTCCCACATTATTTCAAAGGATGTGCTTCCATATGAAATATATTTTCAATGGTCTAATTCATTACATCAATATTAAGTAAAAGATAGGGAGAATTCTATCTAACCTATTAAAACTCATACGTGAAAATTACAGTTTCATGTCAATCCCTACAATTGGTAACATGATTAAGTTAAAACACCTCATAGATGTTATGATACTAAAGGGAGGATAAGGTAATAATTCCTCCTTTAGAAAAAAAAAGTTAAAGATCTCACATATAGACATGATGAGAAGCCCCTAGATGACAAGTACAATAGATAGGGTCTATTTGTTGAGGATGTAAGGATTGCTTGTGATGGAGAAGTAAATCAATTCCACCAATACCATTGACACCAAGAAAATTTATTTATGAGCTAGATGGTAAATTATCTCTTATAGATCCACAAAAGAATAGTTATAAGCAAGGGCATTGCCAAGTAAGCTACTGTAAAAATTTTGTAGTGATTCGAAATTGATTTTGAGAGGCGTGAAGTCAAGGTGCACCACTACTGGGTCCTCTTCCCTAAGCTACAAAGAAAATTTATCACAATTTGAAATCATTCAAGACATAATTTGTGCATAAGTTTTTGTTAAGGTTTTAATGACTGAAAGTAGCAAATGGCTGATGGATGCTGGGTAGGAGTTGGTTCATGTACCAAATAGGTCAACTCAAGTGCTAAAGCAATACAAGATATACACTTTTATTCCCTTAAAGTAATCCATTCAAATCTGGCCTTCAAATGCTAAGAAATATCATGGTTAAAGAGAGAAACATCATACACTAGATATATATAAAAATATAATACTTCCTAGAGTATTTTAGAAACTGCCACAAATTTCCCCATGTATCTACATGCATTCATGTGTGACATGTGTAGGACACACACACACATGTAGCCACAATCAAACCAGCATGGATGTACACCGTGTGAACATGTACACTGTGTATCAGCTCTGCATGGGCTTTAATTTAATAGTCATATGGCCATGCACAATTTTTTTAAAAATAAAATAAAATATCATTCTTTCATGTAGTCAAACACTTTATGAGCATATATTAAACTTCTGCACTTGACATACATGTTAATATGCTTATTCTGAAAAGTTGTGCCTGTGGCAAATGCAAATTGCTTGTGAGGGATGAAAGAGTGGACTTTTTTTTTTTTACTTTGTGAAAGTGCGTTCTTGAAAATGCAGGTTATTAGACAAAAAATATTAAGTGTTTCACATTTGACAAAATCTCATACAGTGTTTCACCAAATGCAATGAACGAGCCTCCAACCTATTCAATTCACATTTGCCAGCGTGCTCCCAGCCCGTGCCAAAATGGCGTGACTAGCTATGTAAAGACCAACTCCTCAACCTTGGTGAGCACCCTGTGCCAACGTCTTCCCTACCTGTGCCAAAATGGCGCTTAAGAATAGAGTATGGATTTAGAGCATAACAGAAGGGGCGATTTTGGCTAGCACGTCAAAATCCTTCAAAGAACTGTCACCTCAGGGAATGCAATGATTGTAGGATTTCACAAGATGGTTTGAAAAAGGCTTTTAAAACTTTCGAGCAAATACAATTAGCCGGTGTAAGGCCAAAAACCAAAACCTATGCCAAAGTCTTCCCTTCCTGTGCTGAATGGGTGATTAAGAACAGAGTATGGACTTTTGTCAAAGCATGATGGAAGGGGAAATTGTTTTCAGATATTATGATTGAAATTGCTTTGGTGGACCAATAAACACATCGTGGAAGTATAGGCAGAGCATGTGGGATCCCTAAAAGAAGTATGATCACAGGATATGCACAATATGGATTTGATAAAAATACTTTAGAAACATTCAATTTGATTCCATGACCTGCCTACATCAATCATGACAAAAAGGAGATCTTTGTCAGATCTTGTCATTGAGAGCGACTTGGTAGACCTGCGTGTGAAATGGAAAAGTATATACAATGCACTCGAACTGTTTGACAAAACACCTAAAAGAAATTACAGTCTCATAGACTGCAATGATCAAGGGATATGTGAACTATTAGATGAAATCCCTCAAGAAGTGTTGCCTCCTGAAATACAATGATCACAGGACCACACAAAATGGATTCGTTGAAATGGAGTTAGGGACTTTCAAGCCAATGGATTTGGCAGGCGTAAAATTAGAAAGCAAAACCTTGGACAGCATACTATGCTCAAAATGGCACTCGAAACAGGGTATGGATGTATATCCAAGCATAACAGGAGGGCTTTTGGTGAGAAGAGGTAATTGTAAGTGCCCTGGCCTATGTGAGAGCTTCAGAACAGGGTATGTAAGAAACACAAGCTTTATCAGATGTAAAACATAGGCAATGTAAAGGTGTACAGAAAGCACGTGAATTGTATGAACCAAAATGACAACTTCATAAACTATCAACCATTACAATTAAAATTATGCATCAATTCTCTCTTACTAGACTACAATAAATAACAAGCATACTAGTACAACAATTCATCTTAATAATAAAAAACAGAGAATTCAAAGGAAAGGAATCAAGATTGGGGAGAGGAGAGTTCTTACAGTTTACTCTAGCCCTCCAAACAAGAGATGAGTCCCCTCTTCCTTACAATTCTAGGCATTTTATAGAAAAAGTCCATTCTCGATCTCTGTTTTTTAATGATCCTTCTCTCTTTGTTTAATGGTAATGCATCCTCCACTCTCTTTGTTTAATGATAATGCATCCTCTACCTTCTTTGTTTAATGATAATGCATCCTCCACCTTCTTTGTTTAATGATAATGCATCATCCATTCTTGTTATTTTAATGATAATCTTATCCTCAATTTTTTAATGGTGTCCATATTATTTGTATTTTTAATTTTCAAATTAGAATGCAAAAATTGAGTCGTGACAGCATTCCTTTCTTGTTCTATTTTAGAACTTTCACCTTTCTCATATCCCAAGCCTTCTTTGACATTAGGACTCTTCTGACTAGCAATCATCTCATCAAGTTTTGCAAAGCTGCTATTAAACTTTTCTTCAAAATTTTTTGCTTTCTCCAGGTCTGACTTCAGGATCCAAATTTCCTCTTCAAGCTTAGCACATTTTTTTGATTTATCTTCTACCAATAGATTTAGATCTTCTTCTTTTTCTCTTTCAACAACTTCCATTTTCAAATCATTCAAGGTTTCATTTGCTGATATTAGTTGTTTAATAACCTCCTTATATTTTTCTTTAAGCTTCTTGACTTGCTCTCTTAATTTTATGATACATTCATCTTCTTCTTTAACATTCTCCTTTAGATCTCTGATTTCTTCTTTAGTTCTTTCTAGGTCTTCAAGAGAAACCTTTATGTACATCTTCCTAGATCTACCTCAAGATGTTAAGCTTACTTCCAAGGAATTTGGCTCTGATTCCAATTGTTGTTATGCGCTGGACAACGGAGGGGGGTGAATCAGTTGTCCCAAAAACTTAAACACTTTCTGCAATTAAAATCCACAATTATTATGATTTAGCAATGAGTGCATAAAAATAGAAACTTAACCATGGATACAACATCAAATACAAGATACACCATATTTTACGTGGAAAACCCCAAGGTGGGGAAAAACCACAGAGAGGATTAGCTATCAATATATATTGCAATCTTGAAATAATGATGTTCAGGCTTGGTCACTCCATGGGCCTAAACATACTAGCTTACTGCCATGAAGAACAACTAGGTCTAGCAGGCTCATTGCCTCAACCCTAAACCTAGCAAGATTACAATAAGGGCTTTTAAACCCTACTAGCGGCTCACTGCCTTGATGAAGAAAGCTTGCTTCCAATTAGGTTACACATGAAAAATGGATACTTCTTAAGCATCTGCCACTATGCCAAGTGCAATAATTTAATATCTGAATTCCAAATCCCAACTCTTCATACTCACTAATATTTGTCACTGCTTTATTATTCACCTATTCCCATCACACCCATGCTTTCTCTATTATGTTTTGCCTCTACTCTTCTCTACCACTTCTTTGCTCTTCCTTTTAGAACTTTCTTATTATCTTCCCATCTTTGCTCAAGGACAACTTTTCCACAATTCAACTAGAAGTATTTATACACTACATCAACCTTGGAATGATCATCAAGGTCTGCATTACAATCACCAACCATTGGAACAATCTCCAAGGTTGGCATTACAAACATTTACAAAATATGTCTTGACCTATTACAACATTATGCAAGGGAGAAGAAGTAAAAGTGCACGTGGATCATGCTTCATCTTAGTTAGGACTCAAACACGATCTTCCAAACTTCAACATGCTTTCACAATCTTCAAGAGATCTTTGTAATTGTTGGGATCAACTAGGTTGGCCAAACTAGTTACACAACACACTATCCAAAAGTAATCTTCAAACGCCTTCATAATTCTTTCATATGGACCAATGTAATGATGGGAACATGATCAAGAGGTATCCACAAGCACATTATCATCATCAAGAGAAACCACACAACCTTTAACCACTTTATCCATAAGAATCTTCCCACCGAAACACATGAACTTTACTATCTTTGATTGTTATAAAAGAAAGATAGCTTATAGACCACCAAACCATGAACCATTGCAACTGTAGGAACTTATCATCATCCCAGACTTCCTTCTAGAACCATAGAGAAAAATGCTTTATTGTGGAGGAATGCAGAGTAGAATACTTTCTTGTTGTCACAACTGAACTCACTAAAAAAGTAGGTTTCTCTCTGGTGAACATAATTCACTCAGATCTTCATGCAGAGGGCTCATATCTAGTGTAGCATCCTTAATCATACCTCTAACTTACTTCCAATCTATACAATTTTCAAGCAGAAATAAATGTAGATCAGTTTACCAGACTGTTCTTTAGCATGAACTATTCTTCAACATACAACTCACTATTTATAGTGCACTTCTTTGTAACTCACTTATTTCTTCTAGAGAGGCTAACATTCTCAATATCCTCAACATACAAGTCTTCTAAACAAGTAATAGAATAAAATATAGTTGACAACAATGATATGTTTACATCAATGAAAACACCGATTAGGCACATACTTGCAACAAAGGCATGATGAACATAATTGTTATAAGAAACAGATTGATGAATTGAAGCATCTTTTTACAAAGAATAGCATTCAATTGCTTGCATCTTCTTCTTCTTCTTCTTCTACATATAAACAATCAAGATCTTCTAAAATAGGTCATGCAATAAAAGATAATAAGGAACACAAACAAAAAGGTGAAGCACTTTGTGTAAGTACAAGATCTGGATCAAGTAAATTGCTTCTTGATTCTTTAGCCTCTGATCATATGGCTTCATCTTCGTCTATGTTCTCTACTTTTGAGCCTTGTAATATGACACCTATATTGATGGGTAATAACACATATATGAATGTAATTGGGAAAGGAACTATTAATACTGGTGAAGGTACTTTCAATGATGTACTTTGTGTGCCTTCTTTGACCAATAATCTTTCCATATATCATATTACTCATAGTGGTGCAGGAAAGGTTGTGGAGTTCACACTTGATTTAGTTGTTATTATAGGCTTGGAGAGGACAAAGATTATTGCTATAGGGGTGGTTGATCATGCATCTCGGTTATATATCTTTTTTGTTTCTCTTCTAATGATAGTTTAGATCCTTTGGTTGATATTCACACTCCTTATGTGAATCATATTTCTGAGGAGAAGTTTGGTCACTTGAACCTTGGTATTCTTTCATCCTCTTTGGTTCTTGAGATTTGTGCTTCACTTCTATCTCCTCCACCTCCTACTTCTTCAGAGTTCCATGATTTAGTTCAACAAGATATTTATTGTCTTTCAAATACAGCTTTGTGGGATGAGTATTTGATATGTATTTTAAATTTGTTTTGTGAGTCCCATCTTGTAGACTTGGAGGACAATATCAAGGACATTCATCTCCTCTTTGATGTTATCTCTTATGGAGTTGCATCATCTTCTTTAGATGTGATGAGGAAACCTTCATATCCTCTTGTTCTTTATTCTGCTCTTCACTTATCATAGTTTATCATTAACCTAGAGTATCTTGACCAACATTTGAATGACTCTTCTTTGTCTTTGAATCATGTTCTACATCAGTTTCCACCTAAACTATAATTCTCAAATTCATGCTCATTCGAGTATTCAAAATGATATTATAACAGCCTAGCATAACCCTCAGCTATAATTATCAAAGCATGGATATAATTCATGAATATACAATCAATCATATAACTTATGATTAGCATCAATACATGATCAAACTCATTCCACTTCATCAACCCATTGCATACACACATACAAACCAACTATTTAACAAGCATCTATCTCAAAGCACTATAAGGCATAAGAATCGTATTCAAGAAGAGTATGATGAGAGTTGCAGAATGGTTGGTCCTTGCACATTCCCAAAAGTTTATCCTAATATCTAAATCTATCACTCACTACCATAGATTAGATCCATGGGTACAAAATTGACTTAGGTTGTTTTTATAGTCATAGATTTAAACCTCAAACTTTTAAATTCAAATTTTGAAGTCACACTTTACCAACTCCTTCCTACTACCTATTGTGAGCTAGCCTAGACAATATTTTGTGTGGATTTATGTGTTATCTTGTTGTATTTAAAGGTATTAATTCATTCATTTGAAATATGCTAGAAACTAGGAATCTTTAAAAGATAATTCACATGAGAGCATAATAGAGTATCCTAATTACATCTCCAACTTGAATCATAATTCTAGGCCAATTGCACACTTTCTTTTTGTCTTCAATCATTGAACAATTCAATAAATTCCCCATATGTTTATGTAAAAATCACCATTACATTTTATATTTCTAAATTTCAATTTGAAAGTACATTTTGAATTGTACTTTCCTATCTTTTTTATGCCATTAGGTACTTGCAATCCTAAACTTCCTTTGAGGAGTACTTGTTTAATCCCTAACATGGCCACCCAATCCAATGAGATTAAGATCTATTTTGATGCTCATGTTGTGAACAACCAAGAGGATAATCAAGACTATGATCATGATGCTCATGTGGCAAACCAATATTTTGCAAATGATCTTTGCTAGTTTGGCCAATTTTGAAAATCCAACATACCTAACTGATATGGCTCACGTCAAGTTTACCAATAAGTCATGGAAGAGAGATCTTACAGGTTGTTAGTGCTAAATTTACTTCATCTATTGTGGTTAGTGTATCTACCTCCTCCCTCTCTTCCACCATTAATCCATCTTCTATCATTACTCCTTCCACCACCACCACTCATCATCATGGTGTTATCCTTACATCTACTAGTGTCCCACCACACAGCATCTTCCATTTTTCCACCTTCCAACCTCTATATTTCTCTCATCCTAACTACACTCCCCTTAAGATGCTCACAATTCATGTGATGTATTACACCTCTATGCCTACTTCATCTAACACTAGCCAACCTACGGCCAATCCTCTTAGTCCACCCACTCCAACTTCTAGCACTCTATCCCATGCTATGTTTATCCCCTATACATGCCTTTTGTGAGGCCGATATTTTGCATGGATTTATTTACTTACAATACTTTTGGATATGACATTTTATATTATTACCATTACACACAATGTTGTTATTAATATTATGTTACATTTGTATTTTATTGATTATTGATGATCTTGTATTTAATTATTAATTATGGTTTTAATTGTGTTATATAGAATTAGAAGTTTATAATTTTTTGTTACATGTTTATGATAGGTTCTTAACAAAGATAATTGTATATGTTAATACATTTTTTGGATGATTACATTTGGAAGGCTCCTAAGAAATCCACTATTGTGTTTTATCTGTGTCCCGTGTGATTATTTGCCCTTAAGTGACGAGAAGGGAAACCTAACCCTAGTTTTATTTCTCTCTATTTATTTATATTCTAAATCTAGTTTGGGGGTTCGTCTTTGATTATCATCATAGAAAATTTTTATTTTTTCAGGAAAAGTTTTGAAGAAGAGAAAAAGGACAGAGCTAGCAAAAAAACATTTGGATAGCAAGGTTTCCCCTTAGCAAGGTTTCCCCTAACTTTGTGGAGGTTCGTCTTTCATTATCATCATAGAAATTTTTTATTTTTGCAGGAAAAGTTTTGAAAAAAGAAAAAGGACAGAGCTAGCAAAAAAACATTTGGATAACAAGGTTTCCCCTAACTTTGTGGAAGCAAGAGGTAAGTTTTCATACCATTCTGAAAAGTAAGTAAATGAGTTATTTTAGATCAAAAAAATAAATAGATTGGTTGTCTGTTTTTCTGAAGTATTTGTGTAAATGTGATTAAAAATATTTGGCTTATTTGGGGAGTTGATCTTTTCTTATTGGCTCAGGTTTCCCCTAACTTTGTGGAAGCAAGAGGTAAGTTTTCATACCATTCTGAAAAGTAAGTAAATGAGTCATTTTAGATCAAAAAATAAATAGATTGGTTGTCTGTTTTTCTGAAGTATTTGTGTAAATGTGATTAAAAATATTTGGCTTATTTGGGGAGTTGATCTTTTCTTATTGGCTTAAGATCTGCCGGAAAAATATTTTCATTAGATGACGGCATGCCCTGATTTGGGTATATGAGTCCCATTGACTCTCCCTCTAATATGGATTTTGTGAAAATTAATTTGTTTGTGAGTTGGTATATGGGGTAGCTTGCTGTTGTGTTTTGTTGTGTGTGTGTTATGCAAGTAGTTTTCCTAGCTCTGTTGGGAGGTGAGGTGAGGTACCTTGGTCATGTGAACTTGTGAATATGTGATGTTGCAAATTTACAGTTAATAGGGAAGATACATTCTATGAAAATGTTTGCTGTTAGTAAATAAAAATAAAAATTGATGGAAATTAATTTCCCATGGCTTATTGTAAAGACCTCTTTGTCAATCCTATATAAACTGTGTATTTGAAGAGAACCTTCTATTCTTGTGATTGTGAGTATGGTTGTAACTAACAAAACCTTTTAAAAAAAAAAGTGAGTAGAAGTACTAAATGGAAATAAATAATAGTTAATGACAGAAAATTAGATTTCTTTCATTAGTTTCTATTACTTGTCATGTCATTTTTTTAATGTAGGCATATGCAGGAAATATAAGAAATTTGTGTGTATGCATTGTAGTTCTGTGTATCTTCTCAATTTGTGAATGTAAACCAATTTAATAAGCATCTAAAATTTTTGTAGGAGTATAATGGAATTGAATTGGTCTGTTTTCTTCATTATTGCACATTGATCACTACAGAAAACTACAAGCAAATTTGTACATCTATGGAATTACTGTGTTATGTACCCTGTATGTTCAGCTAGAAATAATTTATAGATTAAGACATCTTACTGTGTTATGTACCCTGTTTGTTCGGCTAGAAATAATTTATAGATTAAAACTTTTGCTCATTACTGTGTTCATATATTCTTTATATTATCAATTGAATTTGTAGATTTTTATACAGAAGAACTCAGAAATCCAATTGATATATAACCTATATTTTTTCATCCCTGTTTATTTTACCATTGTTTTATAGATTAAAACTCTTGCTCATTACTATGTTCATTTGTTATTTATTTGAACTGTATACAGATTCATATGCACATGCATATATTCCTATATATATGTTTATTTATATTCTTGATGCTTGTATATTTTCTGTACAGATATATAAATATATTGACTGTACAGCTGTGGGAAGCGGCCAAGGAGACCGTGGGAAAGCCCCACCGCTATGGCCCTCTTGTGGCAGCCGCCTCCGCTTTTACATCTTTCTTTTTTTTTTGTTTTATATAAAATTTATCTATTTTAATTTTTTTCCCCTCCCCCTCCCCTACAATTTATTAAATCTGTTTTTAATCCTGTATTTCCTTAGACTCTATCAACATATAGAATTAATATATTCTGTTCAATTTCAATCCATAGATCCTGAAGCATCAACAATAGACAGGGTATATTTGGTATACTGTGCAGATATATAATTAATTAAATAAACATTGCTTTCAGAAAATAAAAAAAGAAACCATAACAAAAAAAATGATAGAACTAAAATAATTAAAACCCTCTGAAACTAGTCATATATAGATTATATGTGTAAACCCCACTAAGAAAACTTGGGGTTTCTGGATCTCAGAATTTCTGCAACCTTTTGTACCCTGCAATCAAACTCCAACTAAATATCTCTTCCTTCCTCTTAGCACCTACATGCATAATATCTTCCTGGTGAATCCTGCAGCTGCAATAAAAATGAGAGATGTAGATTAGGGAGAAAATTAAAACAAGGTAGTGTAAAACTTGAATTTTTATACACTTTTGATATCATTTTAACAAGTTTTAATAGTTACTAAAATTACACCTCCACAACTCCCTATTTTCTAACTAACCTGATTTAAAATGAAATTAATGTGTAGTAGTTTAATTAGAATTTCAGATTTTGTTTTATGTGGAGAATCCTGTATGATATTTAAAATCAGAAAGTTATTTTATAATTATTAAATCATATGATTTTATTTAAATGTTAATTTTTTTCTTGTCTCTATGAAATGAAGTTTTATTTCAATTTAGAAATTAAAAGCTTTAGACTCTAATTTTATTAAAAATATAGAAATGTTATGATTATTTACTTATTTTATACAATTTAATTAAGCTAGGCCTTTTATTATTTAATTTCTTAAATATAAGATATTTAGGAAAATAGTCATCTCCTTTTCATAATTGTAATTATGGATTCTTTTATTTGGTCCATGACTACACTTAAATTATTTTGTTCATAAATTGCAATTAGGTTGCAATTAAAAATGACTTTAGATGTAAGATGGAACCTAGTGGAAAATTTAGACATTTAAACTGACCCTAGAACATATTAGACTAGCCATGTTAAGTTAGTGATACCTCAGCCCTCTACTTTGAATACCTACTGAAAATTCATTCTATGAGTTGTTCCCTCTCTACCACCCACTTTTGTTTCCTTTGACCTTCTATTTGTGCGGCTTACATGCACTAGATTCAGTACAACTGTGTCATATGCATTTCATGTGCTTCTAAGAATAGAAATGGTTTTCTATTATTGTGTTATTTTTTTTAAAAAAACTGCATTGTGTTTGTACCTATTCATACTTGTGTGTACGGGTGGGCATGACACATTTAAATACTTATCTTTCCTCTTCTATGCATATTTCCCAACCTATGGTATAATTTATCTTTCTTAGCTATCATACTTATTCTTATATACACCATAGTGGCCCCCAACCTTCATTAGTTATCTCCCATTTTCCATCCTAGATGTACTAATTCACAAGATAGATCAAGTAGAAAAAGAGTGGATGTTAAACCAAATGGACAAGATAGTTTGGACTTCAAGGATGATACACACACACCCCTATCACATGAGATTGTTATACATGAACCCCTCCCTATGGGCTTTGCATCACCATAATTTTTAATATATGATGGTAAAGATGACACAAACACACATTTGACATTTTTATAGTTGCATGTGTAGACTTCCTATACCAGGATAAATTATTAACAAAGTTATTTCCATGGGCAAACTATAATCATATTTGTCCTTAGATTTCATAATAATAAATTTAATATCTAGACAAACCATGATGTATTATTAAAATTATAAAGTCATATAATCCTACACAAGAGTGCATCATTTATTAACATGTAATGATATTAAAGTATTCTATCAAAATGGGCCCAAAACTAAATAGAAATTGGCCTGGGTAAGATAATTTTTCCATTACAATAAGCCTAAAATAGGTGCATGTGTATGATTACATTTTGTGTTCAAGATTGGTTACAAGATAAATAATGTCCTCCTCGAATTATCCTTCTACTTATATTTATTCTTCTAAAGGCAGCTTCATAGATCTATCAAAGGGTTCATCCCCTCATCTCCTTGATGTGCACTAGCTTAATGCATGTTTCTTTTCATTCAAAATTGGGGCTTTACGATGGCAGCATTTCTCTTTCTAGATTTACAGTTTCTATGTTGGCCATTTGTAACTCATCTAGTTCTCCTACATGTGAGTTCTCTACTAAGGCATTATATGCAAAGATCTTGGCCTCTTCTTTGAAACATTGCTCTTCCCCTATGATGGCACACATGACTAACCTAACTAGAGTAGTCATAAGGTGTACTAGCTAATTTAGTACTAGGATGAACACCATTACGACCCTTTTATATATACGCATCATATATTTACTTTCTTCACCCAACACAACATAACTACACACCTAAATAAACAAGTATCCATGTATTCAATAAGTTCAATCCAACAATGTAATAAGGTCCATCATATATTTACTTTCTTCACCCAACACCACATAACTTAGAATTCTAATCCCACATAAAAATATGTTGAAGATTGTCAATGCACAGTTGAATGATTTATTCCTCCTAATCAGCAAAGTTGTAATCTCAAGCTGCCACTTTTACCATATAATCTATGTGTCACTTGCACAAGGCCTAGTATTTCTATTTCGTGGTACCATTGAATGTGTAATGCATCCACCCAAAATGGGGTTCCCTAATGTTAATTCACACAACAAGGGTACCTTTTATCTAGACACAACATTATTAAAAATTATAGTATAAAAACTTGTGGATTACTTGTGAGTTGAAATAGAAAATGAGAAAACTGCCTATAAAGGCAAGTCTTGGTGAGTTTTTCTGAGTTTGAACAAAAATTGGTTCTGCTGAGTTTTGCTGAGATGCGATTTTTTAAATTATAACATGAATTATTGAAAATTTAAGAAAGGTAATCATAAAGCACAACAGGCGCTCTTCCCATCATTCAACATATTCATTCATCTCAGTATAACAATCAAATTCTCTTAGTCATAATGTACATGTATAATTTATTTCTAAATGCATTGTACATAGTTTTTTTACAAATCAAAAAATTATAAAAAAAAATGTAACAACTGAATAAATCATTCCTAATAATTTTTTAACACTTTTAGAAGAACAAGCTACATGTACACAATAGGACATAGCACAACACTTCACTCCATAAGCCATCCAAAGATTAATTTTGTATCTGAAGAGGGATGGCTCACTATACAGCCATACGGCATCATAAAGTGGTCAACCCTACCATCACCAAGTCTAAGGGGATCTAAGAAATCACAATGCTCTCATTTCACTCTCCCAAGGGTACATAAAAGGGTCTAATAATAATCCAACTAGAATGATACTTAGGATAGACCCAGTCACGCAAGAAGCCACCTCATAATTATGTGGGGTTTTCCCTCTTTTTGCAGCAGAAAATGCCATAACAAACAACAGAAAATTTTCCCAAAAGAAACACAAAGGCATGCCCCTGGGATGCTAACAAGGAAGGAGGATGTTTTCAGCTGCATAATTAATTAATTTCCAAGTCCGCTCATATTCTTCAACTCTTGTAGTCCTTATTCCTCCAAAATCTTTCTATGGACCAGCAAGCAACTCTTCTAAGAACCCCAAGTCCAACAGGGTAATTAGCACCAGGGATCAAGAAACAGCTTGTATAGGCTCCAAATCCTTCACATCCTCTTCCAAGGCACTAGCATAACAGCCTGAAATCAGTAAAATCCATGAAAATTGAATGGGATACAAACTAAGAAAGACACAAGGCACCAAGAAAGACCATGAAGAAAATCACAACAAATTTTAGAAAACAGTCCACAACAAAACCGATCCACATGAAGTGAGAAGAAAAAATGATGCAATTTGCATGGCCAAGATGACCTAACTTAAATCCACCACTTGAAAAAAATTGCACTTGCTCTTCTAGCTCCTCTCTCCTCCAACTCTCTTCCTTTCCAAATTTGTAATAAGTGTGTAAAAATGAAAAATTTCAGCCTATATAGAAGGAACCTCCTCCTTTGCAAGTGGAAAAGGGACATGTGCCCATTTCCTTCCCTTTCTTGCCTGAGCCCCTTTATACAGTCTCCTAAGCTCCTAGGAGCTTACTCATGGCTAGAAAAGTCTCCCAACCAATGACCGACATAACCCCTAACTTATCCCCCTCAGGAAGCACCTTTCTAACCCTACCCACTTCTTAAAAGGGACAATAAAGTGTACTTCAACTTTTTATTTATTTTTTATTTTATTTTCTCCAACATCTGTAGCCTAGGACACAATTAATAAAGTGTGCATCTAAATGGACCCCTAAGTTCCTAACCACTAGTCCATCTAACTAACTAGTAATCACTAGCCTCTTAATTAAAAAGATAAAGGTGATTTTGGGAACAACATGTGAGACTAACATGGCAATGTGGTTTAGGGGATCCTCTTATCCCCTCTTCATTCTTTCATTGCACTTGTAATATGTGCACCCATTGCACCCATCAATACATCCAATCAAGATAACATACATAGAGAATCCTCAAATAGTGATTTAGTTTGTGCATATATCTACATATGTTATCACCAAACATGTAGAATGCATCAAAATTGGATAATAGAATAATCATATCATGAGAAAGGAGTATCAGCAGATATGATTAGTTAACTAGGATCCTATATTCTATTGATGATGATAATTGTCAATAAAGCATACTAAATCATTTGTGTTTCTTAATTACTAAGTGCAATCAGAGATAAACACAAAATAGCCTATACTCCTGGAAAACACACATTTCATCTTCATAAATATAAGATACAAGAGATGGTCTAGATGTTCAATAAATCATAGAAGTTTAGAACAACAAAAGTTTCAGTCCATAGGTCAAAATGGAGAAAACGTTGAGTGGGGCATAACATAATGAATGTCTTGGTTGACTGGTTCAACAATTCTTCTTCATCAATGTTTGTGAGGTTGGTTTGGGGATGATTTATTACTTCACTGCAAGTTTTTTTTTTTTTTTTTTCCACAGATAGGGCAATGGAAAGAACTATTGAGCTTGTTAGAAGGACCTAATGATGGTTGTAATGATTGATTTGAACGAATAGAAGTTTCATAGAGTTGGGGCTTTTTGAAAGTCAGATTGTAGTTGTAATGATTGATTTGAACGAATAGAAGTTGGGGCTCTTTGAAAGTCAAATTGTTGTATAGAAGTAAACTACAGGTGGATGGTAGCTGTGAGTTGAGAGGATACCTACAGAATATAGTTATTAGTTCTATGAATGGTGTAATTATTAGTTATTAGTTCTATCCATGTAAATACACATTTATGTAGTCAAGCAAGCTTTTTAAGTTTTCCATTGACTCCATTCTACATCTTCTTTCAGAAGAATGGTCTATGGTATGGGTCTATGTAGATGGCATATGAATGCCTGCGAAGAGCTTTGGAGTTCCAAATGATATATATTTTTCTTCTTACATGATATAGAAAAATTGTTCCTTACAACTATCAAGGTCATCAGATAATGGATTTTAGTTGTAACATTCTTAGAGAGAAACTTGTGCAGATGTTTCATTAATAGAAATTTTGTATTTGGAAGAAAAGAAATCAAGCCTTTTTCATGTTGTGCAAAGCAGGGGATGTTGATTATGAGATCACTTCCAAGACAATGGGAAAGCACTCTTTGGTTCAGATTTAAATCTTTTATATTTATTATGTGTTAATTTTGACTGATATTAACTTTACTTTAAGTTTACAGTTCTGATGATCAAGTTTATTGTTCTAAAGCTTTGTTATTATCAGAGAGTCTGCCATTTCAGTGTGGTTGTATAAGATCCATAGAAAGGCCAGTCCCCAGTTAGATACTATACTGGATATTCTATTGCTTCCCTGAGAACATTTTTAGTTAATCTACATAATGCTTCTGCAGTACCATTTTCTTTTTTTGGAAATTGATTTTGAAGTATGTCACATTGTAATGAGTTGATCCATCATATTACCTTACCCAGCTTTTTCCAAAGAAAATCAGGAATACAATTAAAACTCAAATTCGATGTGTTTCAACCTTTATACGATCTGTTTACATTCTGAATTTGCTATGATTCTAGAACTACATTTATCTATTATCCTGGAGGTATTCATTATGATTTCCTTTTCTCATTTCTGAAGCTAGTAATTATGCATGTTTCTTTCTTTGTACCTTCTTTTGTCAGAACTCTGACTCCCTCCTGTCAGATTAAGGGGCAAGTGTGTGATATATATAATTTTAGAGGTGATATCTTTCCTTGTAAGGATAAATGGGAATATCACCAAGCCCAGACCGGCTCTAGGGATAAAGTGGCGCCAGTCTGGGTGTGTTATAACATGCTTTATTGTGCTGTGGGGATTTGAACTCGAATCATTCTCTTTATGAATGCACCAATTTACGATTATACAATTAACCTTTGACTGTTGCAAAAAAGTAATGTTACTCTATTGTATGAGGTGTACAATTATCTTTTTTTCTGTTTTGGTGACTACTTTTTCTTTGTTTTTCTCCATTTTGTAGTCATGTTTATTAGATTCAAATTTTGAATAAATAATGATGTTATCAAAATAATATGTTTAAAGGTGGTTCTTCCTTGTGACGTATTTCCCACTTTGTGACCAATTGTTGGTATCTCAATTTACCTAATCTTTAGTATATATTTTGTTGAAATTTTATTCTAATGAGTTTTAATTTTTGTTTATCATTGCAGCTATTGCAGAGCTTCTTGATAATGCAATTGATGAGGTAATGTGGATTTGTACTTTTTTTTTGGGTGAGATGAATTGCTGAGGCAGCTACAATCACTCGTTTGTGATAGCTACCACAGAGATGAGAGAAGTTCATAACTAATGTTTATTTTTTAAATATTTTGGTCAGTTTTGTTTGCTAAAGCATTGTCTCGATGATGACTATTTGTCAACTTGATGTATGATGTTTTGATGATACGATATTTTATATTTGAAGATTAGTGTTCTATTATTGTCTATATCAACTTGATATATGATGTTTTGATGATACGATATTTTATATTTGAAGATTAGTGTTCTATTATTGTCTATATCGTGGGTAGAAATTTCCCTATTGTGTTTCTTATTTTGGTCCAATAACATTCAGATACATCATGGTGCAACTTATGTCAAAGTGGACCGGATTTATAACCCTCGTGACTGCAATCATGCTTTACTTTTTCAGGGTGCGAACATTATTCTTAGCTTGCTATCACTATTTGTACAAATTGGTATTGTATTTACTTTTATAAGCACTTACTAGTTGAAATTATCACCTTGTATTTTCTTTTGCAGATGATGGAGGGGGCATGGATCCTGATTGTATACGACAGTGCATGAACTTGGGATGTTCTATGAAGAACACAAACACTACCATAGGACAATGTAATTCCAAGGAAGATGAGCCACACCCGGCATTGCATAAAAAGCTCGAGTGTAGTTTTTGGAGGATAATCACATATCTATTAAAACAATTTAAGTGTTTATTGCATGACTAGGCATGGGCTGCTTTCATTGTTGAACTGATTTCTATCCATTTGTGTATGCAGATGGTAATGGCTTCAAAACAAGTACAATGAGATTGGGAGCAGATGCAATTGTTTTTACTCGGACAGCTTGTGGAAGGTGCTGTTTGTTTTTTATTGAAACAAGAATAATCTCAATCACATCATTGTTTTTCTTGAGATTATTCTTGCTAATATTAGACTGCTTTATGATATGTTTCTCTCCATTCACATCATTATTCTTCTTAGTCACAAATCATCACAATATTATTCTTGCTAAGGAGTACAATAATAATCACAATCACATCAGTGTAATAATAATCTGAATATTATCATTTTAGAAAGAATGCTCTCAATCACATGATTGTTCTTCTCAATCACATAAGCAATATAAGGAGGACAATGTTGTAATTGAGATGTAATAATAATCTGAATATTATCATTTTAGAAAGAATGCTCTCAATCACATAAGCAGTATAAGGACAATGTTGTAATTGAGATTATTCTTGATATGTTTCTTTCCATGTTTTTCTCTACCAAGACTATTAAAATGTTCCATAAGATGATTGAGATTATTCTTGCTAACTTGAAGCTGCCTTATGATGTTCCATTTCAATGTATTTTCTTAGTATAATTATTGTAGAAAAATCCCCCTCATTTTGTAGTCTATTGCACATTAATTTAGTGCAGTTTAGTCTTTGAGCATTCAATTCTAGTTTATGTTTAAGGGATCGTATCCTGCACCTAGGATCATGTGTGAGTTTAAACATTTACTTTGAAGAAATGGAAAGCATATGTACACATCCAGATGCGATTCACATTCTTGTTTTTTTTTTAAATACTTTTTTTAGGGTTTATGATTGTAATAGTAGCATCTACAAAGTTGTCTTTAATTAATTTCTTTTGGTTGTTGAATTTTTAATTTGGCAGCTCTTCAACTCAGAGTATTGGGATCCTTTCCTACACATTCTTGAGAAAGACGGAGCAAGATGACATTATAGTTCCTATGGTATGATATAATGTCAAGGTGAAATCAGAATATCTTTGTTTGAAAATTACTATTGGATTTCATGCATTGTATATGTTTTGTAGGTTGATTTTGAGCTGCCAATGGGTCCCCAAACACCAAGAATGTTAGTTCGTTATACAACAGATATTTGGACAAAAAACTTGGCAACAATCTTACAGTGGTCTCCTTATACAACAGAAATTGAACTTATGAAGCAGGTACATGATTTATTCAAATGGTTATTTTGATAATTAAAAAATGCCATCAATGTCACATAAAGGTACAGCACAGTAGTTTATTCTCAGCTTAATGACTTAATGACTTACTTGCCAAATTTATTATTATATCAAGACTTGTATTTTTACAATCCTTTGAAAATTCGATAACCTCTCTATGATGCTTGTTACCTCTTTTTGACAGTTTGATAACCTCTTTATGAGGTTCTCCCACTTTCCCATCTGCATTGTTTATTGTTTGTGGAAATCAGTGTACTTGGAGAAATGCTTTCCTTCTCTTTGGCCCATGTGGTCCAGCAGAATTCTGAAATTTACTTATAATGTCCATCTATTCAGCAATACAAAATTATTATAGAGAAGAAAAAACTGTGCCAAAATCATCTGCAGTTTCATCCGTGAGTTTCCCCTCCAAAGCCAAAAAAAAATCCTCTTTGAAACGAGACCACCATCAACCTAAAAAGACCTAACACACTAAAAAATAGGACTGATGCCTCAGAAAAGGTGGTAACAGAAAAACAGACCAAAAATAGGGAAATCTAAAAATATAAAAGAATCACTCCCGAGTCCCCTGCAGCAATAAGAAATCTAAAAATAGTGAAGTCTAGAGTATCTTCGGTTACATTAAAACTTATAGAAGTGTTGTGAGTTTAAGCAATCGGCCAATTCTTGTCATTGCAGACTATTTAAATATTCAACAACAATACAGAAATTGGTATACAAGAGCAATAAAAAAATAGATTCCAGACTGAACAAATTCTTGTTGTAGCATCGTCATTATCGTGAACACACAAAGTTTAAGAATGGGTTATCTTCATTATAATGACATATGATATAAATCCCTCCAAATATTAGGCCCGACTTTATGTAACATTGGAATTATTAAATTGATCTCCTTAATGTAACATTGGAATCATTAATTGCTCTCCTTTATTCGTATCAGCCAAATAACACTTGCGAATCACCTACATCAGAACTGTTCCACCATTACGTAAAATCTTGGGTTGCAAATTCCTTCTACCAAACTCATATGCAACTGTGCCCATTTTGCATGAATATTTGCCCAATCACTAGGCTTCCTCCTCTTATTGCTAAAGAACATCCTGCAAATACCATCCATGCAACTCCCTCTTTCAGCATAGCCACTGTCATGAATCATGATCATAGGTTCAGACAGTTGTTCACCCCTCTTCAAGACGATACACCCTCTGGGTAGTGGGCACCATGTCTTCTCAATAAGGGTTGGTTTACTGTTTCCAGCCAAGGACACATGGTCATAAAGCAAAGCTATAGCATGCAGGCTATATAGAAACCCATAGAACACTGTGTTAAACAGAAACAAAGATAAAAGTGTCTGATACCATATAGAAACCCTTAGAACACTGCACAAAACAATCTTTGACCTAAATGCAAATGAAAAGATGGACCTATTATAGATTTCTCCACGCATCAGGCATTGCATGTACGCAGCAAGCTATAACTAACAGCTTAAATAAAACAAAAGTGACTCCTAAGTTTCCTTCAGCAAAGTATCCATTATTTACATCATATGTACAATGTTCAATTTTCATTGATGTACAACAAAGGAACAATACTTAGTATTTTGTCACTAGTCTGTTGTGGTTTGAAATATTCTATGTGTGTGTGGAAATCTTAGAGTCCATATTGATTTTGTCTTTTTGTTCTTTTTATAAGTGCAGGGACTGTTAACATGGAAAATGAATGTCTATATTTTGATTCTTTCATATGTTTTGCAGTTTGAAGACATTGGAACTCATGGAACAAAAGTAATCATTTACAATCTTTGGCTTGATGATGATGGCTTTATGGAGCTTGATTTTGATACAGACAAGGAAGTATGGCCCTATACTAGTGGATCTCTATTTGATACTATGCATTTAAGTCAGTACACAATGTTATTGGCTACATCGCTGGAGAGAAAACTGCCCATATTGAATTTTCTATCCTTATTTGTTGTATATTTTTTCCTAATAATCTTCTGAAGTAACTTGTATGCACTACTGTGTCTTTCATTGCCTTTCTGATATATGAATCATTCAATTCTATTTCTGTTATTAATTTCTGTCTTGCAGTGAGATTGAGAATGTTCTTTGTTTCTCTATTCAATCTAGATTACTGCATATTCCAAATTATTGCTATCCACTGTTGTTGGTGTTCAGGGTAAAGGCTGAAATCTGTTATTACTGTTGTCTTGGCATAAGTATAATTAACTAGTACTTTACTATGTGTTATTTCTACGTTGAATCTAGGATTCTAGACTATTCCCCGTGCTTTAAAGAGTTTCAATTTTATCTTATCCCCATATTCTAAGAAAAATTTCCATTATGAACATATGGGCTGTAAATACAAAGGAACTAAACTCTCTTTTGTCTATAATAAAGAATTATTAATAAGTCTTAAACATGTGCAGATACGAAAAAGAAGTATTCTCGGATAGAAGCTATTTGAATTGGCTATGCACTAACATGATCCATTCCTATGTCTACTAAAACTGGTAGCCACTGACTAATCTGAAATCAGACAATTATTAGACAGTATTTTCGTTTGTTGACATACCGAAGGGTTTGGTGAAAAGACCTGAAAAGAGTGAAATGGAGACTAACATTTGGATGGACTGAAGTAAAACATTTTAGTATGTAAATCATAGTTCGAAATTTTAGATGCAACAAGTACTCAACTAACTTTAAAAAGTACTTAAATTCCTTAAAAATAAACATAAATTTTATGGAAAATAGAGTCACAAAATGTATCAAATGAGTCTATAAAATGTTGTAGAAGATTTTTCTATATGATTTGAATACAAAATGAGTGCAATTTCAAATCATCATGCAAATACAACAATCGACCAATAAATATGACAATTTGCCTATCCATGCAAGTTACAACAATTTACAATTTCCTCTTCCTCATGTATGATCTAGTGAAAATTTGGGGTCTATTCCTTATAGTTGGCTACGACTCCACTCTCATACTGGAAGGTTGTAGCTCCACCTTGAAAATGAATGGCAATGACTTCTTTTTGCCTCAAGTTTAACATCATCTGTAATGATTGCATCCAATCCAATGTCTCCTCTTTTTGCAACATGCTCCTTTGCTTGACTCTCAAAATCAGCAATCTTGTCTTCTATAAACATGGGGGTGTCCTCATCTTGTGTAGTATGGATCAATTTCAGGGCATGCACAAAGCCAAAACTACCTTTTGGTCCCAACAAGATATAATGTGTTAGCATTAAGGCTCGGTAGTTGCCAAGCCTAGGCTTGGTCACTACTGATCCATAATGCGATCACGTTATGGCTTTATAGAAATAAAAACTTAAAGTTAAATTCTCCTTCTCTTTTATTTCAAATCTACATATATTTTTTATAATAAAAGACAATTGAGCAACCAATAAGAAAGAGTTTTAAGGTGTTAGTATGGTCAAGCAACAAGGTAGTGTAGAATTTAAGCCCATGTTAGACATACACCAGTACTATAGGCAATACTAGAAGAAAAAACAACAAATAGAGAGATAGAGAGATAGACGAGGGGAGAGGGACAAGGAAAGATAGAGATAGAGGGAGAAATAGAAAGAGATAGAGGGGGGAGAGTGAGGGGGAGATGGAGAGAGAAAGAAGAGAGATAGAGGGATGGAGAGAGGGAGAGATAGAGGGAGGAAGGGATAAAGATAGAGGGAGACATAGAGAAGGAGATGGAGATAGAGAGGGAGAGATAGAGATAGAAATATATAGAGGGACATATAGAGAGAGATAGAGAGGACAGGAAAGAGAAAGGGGGAAGGGATATTGAGAGAGATAGGTAGAGAGAGGGAGAGATAGAGAGACATGGATAAGGAGAGATAGAGATAGAGGTAGAGGAGGAGGAAGAGAGAAAGAGAGATATGGAGAGATAGAGAAAGAGAGGATAGAGAGATATAGGGAGAGTCTCTTTCTACCTATCATTTATCACTCTATCTTTATCCTCCATATATATCTCTTTGTCTCCCTTTGTCTCTCTATCCTTCCTCTATCTAGCTATCTATTTTCATCTCTCTCTCTCTCTCTCTCTCTCTCTCTCTCTCTCTCTCTCTCTTCATATAGTATTAAGGGCATAGATCTTCAATCAAATCATGCCACATACATCTTGACCAAACACAATAGATTAGTATTAAACACATATCTTGATCGGCACACAATTATAAAGAAACATTGCACTTACAAGAATATGAATTACACTTAGGATCAATGAATAGGTATATGAATAGGGGAGAAGATCTCATGGTTGATATATAGTGTAGTCATAGTTAGGAGGGTCCATAAAGTGAACAGTCCAGACTGTACAGCAAAAGTAAACATAACGGAAGCAACTCAATTATAGAATGCAAATGCATACTTAGTCATTTAATATATCATAGATTCAAAATACAAACATGCCGATAACATACAGGCTTATAGATTAGGGCTCAAAGGCCTAATTATCTAGTTAAAATACATGCACAAAATATAGCTTTGAAGCACCTTATAGAACAAAATCCTAAGACTAAAAATTCATATTATGATTCACTACTTTCCTAGGAATCTATTACATGATTATATATCATCTTTAGATCATAAGATTCCTCAACATTGGCCAAACAGATTACAAACTCCAATGAAAGAGATGTAACATGTGTACACAGATAGGTCGAACCTAAACTTATGGGAATCCTCCATGAGTGAATGAATCCATGTGTGGTTCTCAGGGAAGGTTGGGCATATCCAAAATTATCTTGAATGATGTGTAATTTGGCTCCACAAGTCGTGAACATGCTCCCCAAGTCTTCTCCTTTAGTTGTCCGTCTAAGATTCTCTGAATGCTTTGCTCTGAGAAAAATAGTCAATCTTTTGATAGTGATATCTTTCTAAAAATTGATCCAAATGATTTGAAATTTGGATATGATGTGCATGCAGATGTCTAGATTAAGTCCATCTCTACAAGGTTTGAAATGAAACCATGGTAAAATGTGGACCAAAACACATAAACTACTACTGATTGAACTGACTATACTAAATTGGGAAAATTAAAGAAGCAAAATAAAATGCAAATATTTTTGGTTGATGCAAGATTGCTCTTGAACCAAGGATGCTCCTGTAGCATACACCCAGGGTTGTTGAAAAAGTAAGTCCCTCACTTTGTTGGGGCTAGAGGAAAACCAAGACGGTCCACCTTAGCCTGAGAAATCCAAGATGAGTCTTCTTCTGGTCTACCTTTCCACTTTACCAAATTTTCCATATATTGCTTTCCTCTGATACTATGTCCAATTCTACTATCCAAGATGTCTTCAATCTTCTCTAGTGCTCATAATGGTAACTTCTTCTTCAAGTCCTCTTCAATGCTATCACTGAACTCTACTTCAGGGTACTGATATAGGTCTGCAATGTTGAAAATAGGTGATATACTAATGTCTCCAGTAGCTCCACTTTGTATGCATTTCTTGAATCAAACTTTCTAAGTATCGTACATGGTCCAAACTTCTTCATCTTCAACTTGTTGTATGTCCCAACTGAAAATCTTTCTTTTCTTAGATATACCATAACTTCATCTCCAACTAAAAATTCATGTCTTCTCTTCTCATCTGCTTGTTCCTTATACTTACTATTCATCTTCTCAATTGTTTCTTAACTTGATTATATACTATCTCCATATGTCCTACAAATTTTCTACTCCTGCACTCCTCTTATCCTCCATTCTGATATCTCTCAACTCTGTTACTTCTCTAGGGTTAGTTCCTATCACAATCTCAAATGGTGTTCTTCCTGTACTCATGTTCACTAAATTATTATATACAAACTCTACTTGTGATAGAATCAAGTCCCAATTTCTTGCCTAATCTCCAACCAAGCATCTCAGCAAATTTCCTAAACTAATCATAAACTGAATATCTTTTTCTTGCAGCATTCAACTTTTCACTAAAATATAGTACAAGTCTTCCTTCTTGACTTCACACTACTCCAATTGCATTTCCACTTGCATCAGAATCTACTTAAAATACCTTATTGAAATTTGGTAATGCTAACACAGGTTTCTCTATTACTTTCTACTTCAACAATTCAAAACTTTTATCTGCTCCTGATGTCTACTTAAAGTCTTTTCTATCACATCTCAGTTTCTTTGTCATAGGGTTACATATTGAATTGAAATTTCTAATCAACTTCTGGTAGAAACTAGCTAATCCATGAAATGATCTGACTTATCCAATGCTCTTAGGTGTAGACCACTCAACAATTGCTCTAACTTTCCTAGGGTCCATCTTCAATCCTTTATATAAATCGTAAATCCCAAATATACCAATTCTTTCTTCGTGAAACTATATTTCTTTATGTTTATCAACAATTTCTCTTCTCTCAACCTCTTCAATACTTGTCTCAAGTGCCACAAATGTTCTTCTTTTGTCTTACTAAAAATCAGAATATCATCCAAACATACAATAACAAACTTAACCAAGAATTTCTTTAAAACTTCACTCATCAATCTCATGAAAGTACTCGATGCATATGTCAATCCAAAAGGCATCACTAACCACTCATACAATCCTTCATTTGTCTTCAAAGTAGTCATCCATTCATCTCCTTCTCTGATTTTGATCTAATGGTATCCACTCTTCAAGTCTATCTTTGTAAAATATTTTGCTCCACTCAAACAATCCAAAATGTAATCCATCCTAGGTAATGGAAATCTATACTTAACTGTGATCTTGTTGATTGCTCTAGAGTCTATACACATTCTCCATTCTCCATCTTTCTTCATTGCTAGCACTGCAGGTACTACACAAGGACTCAATCTTTCTCTGATCAAACCTTTCCTCAACAATTCACGTATCTATCTATTTAGTTCTTCATTCTCTACTGGTGTCATTCTGTGCATTGCTTTGTTAGGCAAACTAGCTCCAAGAATAAGATCCATGTGATGATTGATACTCCTGATTGGTGGTAATACTTTAGGTATATTATTTGATATGATGTTTCATACTCTATCAGCAACTTAGTTATCTCCTCTGTCTATGATTTTTCAGTTTCTATCTTCAGGTTTTTTTGGTTTCTTATGAATTAAAGCATAAAACATATTCTCATGTCTCAAACCAGCCAAAAATTTCCTTCCATTAACCAAATAGATTCTAGCAATCCCACATACTTCACTCTAAGTTCAGCTTCCAAAGGAATCAAAGTAATTCTCTTTCTATTTGATGCTATAGTGTAGGTGTTCTTTCTCCCATCATGTATAGATTTTCTATCATACTACCATGGTCTACCCAACAAAATATGACACACATCCATAGGCATAATATCACACCAACATTCTTCACTCACCAGTACCTTATGATCATCCTGAATCCATGCTATCTGATATGGCTTAGGGTGGTTCAATCTTTCCAACTTCAACTTAGTCACCATCTCCTCTGAAACCAAATTACTAGAACCACCACTATCAATTACAACTTTACAACATTTACCTCTTAATTTACATCTAGTCTGGAACAAGCGTTTCCTTTGTGGTGGTTCCTCATTTTTCTCTGCTTGAAATAGTGCTCTTCTCATGACAAGTGATTCTTGTTTCTCAGGTTTACAACTGAGGTTGATGATCTGACAAGTTTTTCTTCCACATATACTGCTCTTCCACTGTTCTCTATCTTCTTTCTTGTACTTCCTTGATGACATTCAAATGCTCTATGTCTTTCACCTCCAAACTTAAAATAGGTTCCTTTGAATGTTCTCCTATCAAGTCCTCTTCCACCTCTTTTGTATCCTTCACTCTGATGTGAATTAGGGTTTCCTCTGTAATAGAAAATTTTGTCATCTCTCTGATATACATTGCTATCTTTGTCCTCCTTCTTGAATGTGCCATCATGTCTGCTCTACTTTGTAAATGATCTTTCTCCTCCAAAATATGTTCCACCTCTCTGAAATTTACCTCCTTTACCTCTTTATCTTTGCTCATGTTTCTTGTTCAACTTTTCTTCAACTTTCAAGGAAAATTGATATGCTTCTTCCAATGTTGTCATCCTCACTAAACTGAGTTCTTCTTGAATGTTTAATCTTAGTCTTTTGATGTATCTAGCAACTTTCTCCTTTCTTTCTTCACTATGTCCTATCCTTATGATCATCTTATGAAATTCTTCAGTATACTCCTTCACAAATTTCTCTTTTTGTGTCTAGTTCTACAATCTCTTCAACAATTCCAACTCATAGTCAGTAGGTATAAACTGATTCTTCAACTTTGTCACCATTCTATCCCACTTTATGATCTTCTCTTTCCCTCTTTTCTTTCTATCCAACTAAACTTATTTCCACCAAATAGTAGCATGTCCTTTTAACTTAGTCTTTGCAAATTTCTCCTTCTCTAGATCTTCAATTTCTTCATATTCAAAGTATTATTCTAGGTCATTTATCCAATCAATCAGTTCCTCAGGATTCAAATTGTTAGTATAATTTTGTACCTTCAATCTAGGTCTTTTTCTAATCTTTGAAATAGCTCACAATATCTTCACTTGATTTGATTCTTCTTCTTCTTCTATGGTTTCTTCATTTTGATTAGTGGATTGAAATTTTTCATCATTAGCACTTTCAATATTAGGTCTAGGTGTAAGTCCTCTTCTTTGATCTTTTTCAACAACATCCAAGCAAACTAACATTGTCTTCATCATTTCCATCATCTCATCCATTATTCCATCCATAGTACAACTAGCAAGTATTCTCCTTAGTGGCATCTCTTCCTTGGATCAAGTGTAACTATATCAAATTTGGTGATCGGGATACAAGGTGACAACTGTCTCACAATCGGTGATCAATTGACAACACAAGTAGTCTATCTCAAATTTGGTGATCTATTCATAGCAAGATCTTATAGAATGCCTTCACAAATTTTGCTCACTTCACTCCCAACAGATTCAAACTTTTCTTTGATACCACTTGGTATAGTCACAGTTAGGAGGGTCCACAAAGTGAATAGTCTAGACTATGCAACAAGAGTAAACACAACAGAAGCAACTCAATTATAGAATACAAATGCAGATTTAGTCATTTAGTTACATAGATTGAAAATACAAACATGCTAGTAGCATGCAGGCTTACAAATTGGTGCTCACAAGTGCGATTCTCCAATTACAATACATGCATAGTGTTGATGATTGTTTTTAGACAAGTCAACAATAGAGTAAAATACTGAGTATCCAACTCTCTTTAGAATAAATCTTCTCGAATGCTAAACAAAGTGATCAATCAAGATAACTCCAAGGTTCCTGTTCTTATGATTTATGATGGATGAACTCAATGAATACATGTGATCTTGCTGATTATCACAAAGGGAATTATGCTAACTTCTTCATACTTCCTTTAGCTTAACTCTCCTTACAATGTGGATAAAGTATTCACGATGTATCAATGATTAAAAAAAGGGTAAAAGATAAGGTTTAGGGAGCTAATCTAAGGTCAATGAAGCAATGATGATGCATGAATAGACAAACTTCTTAATAAACCTAACTCCACTTCGCCAAGGGTGCCTACAACTACATGGAGTTGGTGCAATCTCCTAAGGTAAACAAATGGTTTTCAAATCATGAAGGATCATATAAGCACTCATCGAATGGTGCAACCCAAACAAGCATCCATAACTGAACTTAAGCAAATGATGAGGCTTAGACTAGCTTTACACAACACTTCACCAGTGATTAATGTTAAAAGCATGAGCTAGGAATTAATCAAATATTCAATACAACATACATAACATCAATGAATTTCTAATCTACTTTGAAACATCTCTTCATTCCATCAAGATACAAGACACCATGCTATTCCACAAGACAACTCTTAACACCAAATGAATTCCAATGTCTTTGCATTAATCTTGAGAAATATTTACAACAACTTCAAGTCCTCTCAGAGAATTTCGAGAGTCTCTTCTATTATACTGCCTACAATCTAATAATTTACTAATGAGGCAACAAGGCCTTTATATAGAGGTCCAGGATTACAATGAATGACGTAGATCAATTTAGATAGCCAAGGGCTCAGATCATGCCACCTCAGTAGGTAGTTACAAGAAATTGCTATTTTTAGTACATAAGAGAGGCAATGAAGGCACATTTTCCAAGAAGATAAGGATAAGATATAATCTTTTAGAGTATCTTCCACATGGGCGTCCTCTTTGTCTTCTTTCTTGTTGTAGATACATTGAATGTGACTGAATGATGTGGCAAATTATGATTGGACTGATAATAGGTACATATCACATAGGTGCCACCTCAGTAAACTTGTGGATTTCAACTGTTTATTCACTTTGCTCTATGGTCATATTCCCAAATTGTATCATCTTGTATGATGTCTTCAATGTGATTGCTTGAACTTGAATGTTTGGGAATACTTTGTTGATCTTGCATTGGTCATCTTCCTATAAATTGGATGTGTATGATAGATGTTGCTCACTTTCTTAGCACTGGGATTCTCCTTCTATAGGGTATATATTGATCCTCTTTTGGTGCATCTTGATAGAGAGTAGTAGGAGATGATGATGATGATGCTTCCTTCTTGATATGTAGAGTAGATGACTTCTCAAAGAGACTTGAATGTACTGGAGGAACTTGAATCTTTCTAGATGAATGTCTTTGCTTGATGATGCAAATGATGAAGAGTGTTTGTATGTTGGACTTGAAATGATCACTTGGAGTAGCTATCTTCTATCTTCACTTCACTCCTAGCATAAAGGTGGTTCAAGCTTTTACTTCTTTGATGACTCCTTAGCTCAATCCTTGCTCCTGCAACACAAACAAAGAAGCAACATCAATCCTTTTGATAAACACTTGATTTCAAAACACATAAGAATCATTTCATGCATTTCTAACTTATGCGCATTAGATGATAAATTTGATCTTTGTTAGAAAGCAATCATAAAATTCAAATTAAGCATCATATATGGATGAGGCATTGGATGCCAATTTCACTCCTTGCCTAGAAACCTTCATAAAACATGAATTTAATCTCCATCCAAAGTGGGTCACTGGTTGACAATTTCATGCTCTGGTTAAAATTTCACTTTTCCATCTCTATTTTTTACTCCTTGTTCTAGGCGCATTGGATGAGGTTTTTGGTTTCTTGTTAGTTTTGGTGCACTAGATGGGCACATTAGATGATGATTTTGGATCTCCACTAAAACTTCACTCCAAATATAATTACCCCTCCCTTAATGATAGTGCATCACATGTGGTGCAATGAATGAGGAACTTGATCTTTGCTTGGATGCTCTTGCAATCATCCTCATCTAATTGTGGCGCACTGGTTGATGATTTTAAGTTCTGGTTGATTAATCACTTGAAACTTGGAAGTCATATCATATTGAAATGGTGCCTAGGATTACCACTTTGTCTTTCACTTGAAGGATGCAATTGATAAACATTCCACCCAAGGCGCATTAGATGACAACTTTGATCTTCCCTTGAAGTTTCATCTTATGTAAACCACATCAGCCTTCTTGATCTAGGTGCAACAGATAAGCATTTTGAATCTTCTTGAAACTTGTCTAAAATTTACAATCTATACCACTTCCTTCAAGGACATTGGATAAGGATCTTGGACTTCTCTTAAATTTTAATCTTAAAACTAATCGCTGATTCCTAGATGAAGGTGCATCGGTTCTGTCATAGCAGATCATGATTTTGGATCATCTTTTGAAAGCCTCTGAATTCTCAACAAGATTGCCACCTCCTTTGTCGCATTGGATGCTGATTTTGATCCTTCATTTGAGAGTCTCTTATAAAACTTGAAGTCATCTTTCTTCAAATGTGGCCCACCAGATCAAGCACACCAAATCAGCATTCTAAATCTTCTTGAAATGTATCAAATTTTGAACTTAAACCCCCTTTCAAAGATGGCGCAAGGGATGAGGTTTTTATCTTCCACTTAAAACCTTCATAAATCTTCCATTCAACCTCACTTATGAGTGGTGCATTAGATGGAGATTTTAAATCCTCTAAACACTGGCGCATTGGACATCAACTTTGATCTCCCTTTGATTTGTACCAAGGTGGTGCACTAGATCCACATGTTGAATCCTCTTTATGGAATGTTCATAACACTTGACTCCATCCTCATTAATTGTGGCACATTAGATTGGGCGCACTAGTAAAGTATTTTGATCTCTTCTCAAAAGTCTCTTGAAATTCTACATTCTTATCCCTTGGCGCATTGGATTGAGGTTTTAGATCCTCTATTGAATGCTTTGAAAACCTTGATTTTATCATCTTTCATAAGGGCACATTAGTTCAAGCGCATGAGATGAGGATTTTCATTCATTTTGAAAGTTGCAACTCCATCAGTAAAATAATCTTCCTCACCTTGGTCGCATTGGATCATGATTTTAATATTGTTGATGACTGTTTTGATGCAATCATAACAATAAGTTAAAATTCACATAAAATGAACTGAAACTATACTTGAAAGACAAGAAGGAATCATCTGGTGATTCAACTAATCCCAAGTCTACAATGGTTCGGTTGGTCAAGTTCAGTTGGTCAATGTGAAGCTGTAATGTTCAAGGGGCCTTACGTAGTTTAGGTTTGTTTTGTGGTTTACTGGACTAAGAATATGCAAAGAGGTCATAGATTTCAACAAGTGTTCTGTTCATTTGCATACAAGTGATACTGGGCTGCAAGTTTTAGAGGGTTTTCTTGGATTTTTGCAGCTTTCTTCTTTATCTATTTATCAAAACTGTCTACTTATAGCTCTGTTATGCATGCTTCTTCAAATTTGAGACAATTTCCTTTGGATTTCTACGTTTTCAGCTAGATATTTCAGATGGGTTGGGAAAAGTTAGAAAGATCTACTCTATACCTCACTTAATCTACCGAAGGATCTAAGTGTTTCTGTTATGCACTATGTAAATACCACAGTAGTTTGATCAAATCCACAGTAAAAACCCTAAATGTAAGTTCTGAGCATTTTCACAAACATACATTTAAAATTGCAAGCTCTCAAAGAAGATATTTCAAAACACAAAGAAGAGTAGGAGAACACTCAGAAGATAGATGCAGAACTCCTGATTCTACTGTATTAGAAACGAATAGCCATACATGATTTACAATGTAAGAATGACTCTTAGTTTCATTGATCATACTACAGAGAACTTACAAGCTTTACAAATACAGTAAGGCAGCCAGACATTCCACGCACACCTTACTGCAGACAAACAGGCGACCTCATTCTTCTACTCTAAACTATGCCCAGAAAGACTCTACAATTTTGGCAAAATCCTAAAATCCCTGTGTGTAGCCCCTGTTGTAAAGTATTACAGTGTAGAGAGGCACAATATAAAGACATTCTGATTGTCCTCACTATAGCAAAAAACCTAACTGAACCCCTGGTTCAAACCCCTAGTTACAGCAATAAATGCAGGTGAACCAGTTCTCAAAAATATCTCAGAGCAGTGGTCAAATCTGGGCGAAATATTGCCCCTTCTGAGAAGTTCCGGCAGCTGGGTAATAACTTCTGTTTGTCTTTTGTGATAATACCCTCAGCTGCAACCTTCTTCTTTACTTGAACGGCCTTGACCTTTTGCATTTCATCTCTATCTTCTTGCTCCTGAGATCAGATCTTCTGCCTCCATGAGGTCACTGCGCTGACTTTCCAGCTGCTTCCTCAACTGCAAGCCTGCAAGACAAGACAAGCAATAAGTTTCACATTTATCATAAAAATAGCATGAAATTAAAATAACCGTTTAAACCCAGGTGACTGCGCAAGATGGAGAAAATCAGATCCAGAATCCTCTCAAAACACGTCCAAAATGCGCTCAAACTGCTCAAAGTTGACGGGTCAACCATCGCTGACCGAAAAATGCCAGAGGCGCCAAAAAAAATGCTTTAAAATTCCACCGCCTCATTTCCCACCCATCGGCATGACTATCCCTGTCGGTGCGTCAAAAAAAACATGTTAGCCGACATACTTCATCATCATGATATTTCGCTTCTGCATATTGGAGAAAAGAACAACATCATCATCATCATCATGTTGAAGAAGAATAGGAGGATATGAATATAATCATGCTGCCGAGGAAAGGAAGATGATGGTGACGTCATCATGATATTCAGGCTTCATTGAAATGCTAAGGATGATGTCATCATCATGTTCGGTTAAGATCAGGGGGATATTTGTGATATCGGGTCACCTAAGGAGCATGATCAGGATGATGAAGTGAATATGACCCTTTCGCGGCCAAGGTAACCCTCTCGAAAGATCAGGATGATGATGATCATCATCGAATTTGGGGCTTTTGTCGAACTTGGAATAAGACGTCATCATCATATTTCGTGAACCTGATCGTGTTTTGGAAAATATCCTGTTGAAAGAAAAAATGATGATGCTGATCATCAGGATATTAGCTTCTTCGTTTATCAGATCGGGATGACATCATCATGATATCCGGGGCCTTTGTTAAACTTAAAACAAGACGTCATCATGATATTTCGCCAACCGGATCATGTTTGGGAAAAAATCCTGCCGAAGGGAAAATGTGATGATGATGATCATCAGGATATGTGCAAAAGGTTGTATTTCATCGGCAGGAGGACTTTGCGAAATATCAGGTGGACAAACAAGATCATGATGATCTTGACTACAGGACAGGATAAAACATATGATGATGATGACCCTCATCGATTTATCATGATGACGTCATCATCATAATTTGTCTTCGGAGCACAAGGATGAGTTAAGGTCATCATGATATTTGCGCTAGGGTGATATTGTGAAATATGATCATGCTGTTGAGAAATGCAATATCGACCCCCTCTGAATAGATAGGGGGATCATCATGATATTCGCTAACCGGAGATCAGGAGGATATGAAGATGATGATCCTCTTAATCGAATTATGATGATGATGCTTCCATCACTTAGCGAATTTCAGCAAATGACTCGTGAAAGATCAAGATGATATGGAGTCGTCATCATCATAATTCGAAGTTTAGCAAATATCATGATGATGACCTTGCGATAGGATTATAACACGCGCACGCAAATATGCCGAAGGTGGATTTTGTTAAGTCAGGGTGATCTTATACCATCAGCATGATATTTTAAGATCAGGCGATGCAAGGATATCATGATGATGCTCGCGATACAAAGACCGCTCGACGGGGGAACTTACCTTGACTTAAAGCCGATGTCATCATGATATTTGAACCTCAGGATATTGTTGGGGGGGTGCGTTTCAAATATGATGATGATGTCCTCATGTAACCAAAACCAAGTTTATAACATATGACGCTCCTAAGAAAATCATGATGCTGATGATGCGCACAAAGCCTTTTGACGGGTAAAGGGTACTACCACCTAAAATTGACGTCCGGATACTGCGACTGCATGATTTTTAGCGGGTGATAGACCAAGATCATGATGATCCTGTCAACATGACCTAGGATATAAAAATATGATGATCCTCCTGCGAATATCAGGTTTGACCAAGACTTTGACCGTGCATAACTTCCACATATGGACGAATTTTCAAGTGAAGTAAAAGGCAAACCTGCATGGAATTTCAAGCTCTTTTAAAATATGAGGTCACAGAAACAAAATATGAACTTTGACAAACAGACCTCATAATGATGACCTACCTCATCATATATCATGATGATGATGCACCTGACCTTCATTTTTACCAGACCGCCAGGAAGCAGAAAAAACACAAGCAGAAGCAAAAAGCAAGACATCAGCAGGGGTCCCCATTTTGCTAAGGAGCATAATGGGGCGTGTTGTGAACATCACAACAACTAGCAACCAAAACAAAACAATTAAATTCAGAGTGTTCAAGGAAACTAGGTGAAATGAACTCATAACTTTGAACTATCTTTCCTGCAAATTACTATTCAGCTTGAGACTCAAAGTGTTCAATAAAGATGCATGAATTTCCATTTTCAGTTTAGTTGTGTGCATGTGATTAATTATCCTCATCTTGAAGATCGGTTGAACAAACCAGTGACTGACATTAGCCTACGTAGGTGAGGATATTCCCTCATAGCCGACCGGATAGAGCCTTGCTGCCAGCGAGTGTCTATAGCCCCGGCAAGGTTATCGTTACAATTCTCCTAAGTAGAGCCCCACTGCCAGCGAGCGTCCATAGCCCCGGTAGAGTTACTTAGATGGCTTAATCTGGATTTTCAGTATAATCCGCTTTATTCATTTATTTATTTATTTATTTGTTTTCTAATTTTGAAAGATTTCATAAGATATAGCAATTTGTAACTTCATGATGCAAGGAGTGGGCACTTGCTGAAATTAAGCTGAGAATTGTAATGGTAGCAAGGGTGACCTCTGATTTTTCACCTAATATCTACACTGGTAGGTTCAACAAACCCAAGGATTTTAGGTGTGTCATCGTGAGAAACCTGCTTCGAATTCTCAATCACATTTATTGAATACGAAACTTCAGAAGATGAACAACTTTCTACATTCATGACAGTGACAAGTTATGTGTAAATTGCAAATGGTTAACCTAAATATCCTAAATTATATACTGTTTTGAATGGTTGCTAGTTCTGCTCCTTAATACTCTACAGTAAAATAAAGATCCCTGCTGAGGAGACAACAAACAAACCAAACAAACAGGCTGTACAAACAACACAACAACAGAAAAAACTGTACAAACAGACAGAAACAAAAAGCCAAAAACAAACAGAAAGGAACTATACAAACAACTAACCTAAAAAGAAAACAGCAAAAGAAGAACACAAAAACAAAAACAACTACCCTACCAGACTATATACAAGCCTCTACGAGGCAATTTAGAAACCCAGGAAATAGACCCAAGAACACCCCTACTTGCATATTTCTTTAGGTTGTGAAGGAGTAACAGGGTACTAGTTATGGTCCTCATCATAGCAGATTTATCTTTGAATTCTGAAAAAAATTCTGATATTCTAGATTCATTGTGTTTATCAGAATAGCTCTTAACTAGTAACTGAGGCTGCTCATCAGGGTTATGATTAATCCATAAGCATGTCCTATCTCTTGAATTTCCATAATCAAAATAGCATTTATCATTGTTTACTAAGGAAAGGAAAGAGACAACCTGATGTGCCTTTAGCTCTGTGGAACACACTTGTTCATTGATAGCTGGCTCTTCATTTAGCTCTGCATTTTCATTGCCCAGCTCTATGTCTAGTCCTTCTTCAAGTTGAAAGAAGAATGACTCTAGATGTATCATTTCTTCATCTTCATCCAGCTTTGTTTCTTCATTCTGGATGTTCAGTTTATCCTCAAATTTAGCAAACTTCTCAATGTTCTCATTAGTTTCCTGCACATCAGCACTTAAGTAAGTATCTCCATCATCATAATCTGACATACAGAAATTAATCATTTCTAAATCACTTGAGAGTAAAGGTGGGACGACATCTTTTGATTGATAGGAATACTCCCCTGTTTTACTTTCAACATGGTGCTGGGGCGATGTCTGATTATGCACAGCAGCTCCATGATCTTCTGTATTTTCAATTTTTAAGAATTGGTCATCAACTGACTCACATTTATCGTCCAGTGTGGAGTCTGCTTTTATTAACCTGCAACAATCTGGAACTTGGTCATTCAATTCAGAGAAATCAGTCATGGGATTGGGGTTTACTTTCTCCTCTATGACTTCACTAGTTTTTATAGTAGGGATCTCATCAATTTTAGTGCACTCTAATTTTTTCATTTGCCCACATTTCTCCTTTCCATAAAATGACTTAAGGAAAGATGTTTTACTGTCTTTACCAAAAGCATTAGGGTCAGCAATAAAAACCTTATCCTGACAAATGGTTTCCTCTCTACAAGATTTAAAAGACTTATACTTGCACTCCCCTTTTCTTGTATTAGGAAGTAGAGACCTACTATCAATCCCTCCATAATATGACCTAAGAAAAGATGCTCTGTTATCATTCCCTTCCAGAATTGATTTTTCTATTGTATTTTCTAACCACCTATTAGTTTCTAGTGTTGTATTAGCTTGTTGCTGCAAAATTTCTTTTTCCTGCCAGCTTTCAGCCCTGAACACATCTGAAAAAATAATTAGTCCTTTCAAATATGAATCTATCCTAGTGAGGAATGTTAAACATTTAAGTTCATTGTGTTCAATAGTCCGGTGTATCCTGCAACAACTGGACAAACAAAAATTAGATAAACTTTGAGAATAAAACTGTTCATTCAAAGCTCCCTGAAATAAAGGACTGTTAACTTGAAAACTGTCCCCATATGTGTCCATTAAAAAAAAAAAATGGGACCTTCTTTTCACCCTTTTAGGCCTTTTGAAATTTTATGAGATCTAACATATCTCAGAATATAGCATTTGAACTCAGAATTTTAACCCTAAACCAAATCAGGCCCTCCTTCTAGCGCCAGAAAACTGTTGATGACTGTTTTGATGCAATCATAACAATAAGTTAAAATTCACATAAAATGAACTGAAACTATACTTGAAAGACAAGAAGGAATCATCTGGTGATTCAACTAATCCCAAGTCTACAATGGTTCGGTTGGTCAAGTTCAGTTGGTCAATGTGAAGCTGTAATGTTCAAGGGGCCTTACGTAGTTTAGGTTTGTTTTGTGGTTTACTGGACTAAGAATATGCAAAGAGGTCATAGATTTCAACAAGTGTTCTGTTCATTTGCATACAAGTGATACTGGGCTGCAAGTTTTAGAGGGTTTGCTTGGATTTTTGCAGCTTTCTTCTTTATCTGTTTATCAAAACTGTCTACTTATAGCTCTGTTATGCATGCTTCTTCAAATTTGAGACAATTTCCTTTGGATTTCTACGTTTTCAGCTAGATATTTCAGATGGGTTGGGAAAAGTTAGAAAGATCTACTCTATACCTCACTTAATCTACCGAAGGATCTAAGTGTTTCTGTTATGCACTATGTAAATACCACAGTAGTTTGATCAAATCCACAGTAAAAACCCTAAATGTAAGTTCTGAGCATTTTCACAAACATACATTTAAAATTGCAAGCTCTCAAAGAAGATATTTCAAAACACAAAGAAGAGCAGGAGAACACTCAGAAGATAGATGCAGAACTCCCGATTCTATTGTATTAGAAACGAATAGCCATACATGATTTACAATGTAAGAATGACTCTTAGTTTCATTGATCATACTACAGAGAACTTACAAGCTTTACAGATACAGTAAGGCAGCCAGACATTCCACGCGCACCTTACTGCAGACAAACAGGCGACCTCCTTCTTCTACTCTAAACTATGCCCAGAAAGACTCTACAATTTTGGCAAAATCCTAAAATCCCTGTGTGTAGCCCCTGTTGTAAAGTATTACAGTGTAGAGAGGCACAATATAAAGACATTCTGATTGTCCTCACTACAGCAAAAAACCTAACTGAACCCCTGGTTCAAACCCCTAGTTACAGCAATAAATGCAGGTGAACCAGTTCTCAAAAATATCTCAGAGCAGTGGTCAAATCTGGGTGAAATATTGCCCCTTCTGAGAAGTTCCGGCAGCTGGGTAATAACTTCTGTTTGTCTTTTGTGATAATACCCTCAGCTGCAACCTTCTTTTTTACTTGAATGGCCTTGACCTTTTGCATTTCATCTCTATCTTCTTGCTCCTGAGATCAGATCTTCTGCCTCCATGAGGTCACTGCGCTGACTTTCCAGCTGCTTCCTCAACTGCAAGCCTGCAAGACAAGACAAGCAATAAGTTTCACATTTATCATAAAAATAGCATGAAATTAAAATAACCGTTTAAACCCAGGTGACTGCGCAAGATGGAGAAAATCGGATCCAGAATCCTCTCAAAACACGTCCAAAATGCACTCAGACTGCTCAAAGTTGACGGGTCAACCATCGCTGACCGAAAAATGCCAGAGGCGCCAAAAAAAATGCTTTAAAATTCCATCGCCTCATTTCCCGCCCATCGGCATGACTATCCCTGTCGGTGCGTCAAAAAAAACATGTTAGCCGACATACTTCATCATCATGATATTTCGCTTCTGCATATTGGAGAAAAGAACAACATCATCATCATCATCATGTTGAAGAAGAATAGGAGGATATGAATATAATCATGCTGCCGAGGAAAGGAAGATGATGGTGACGTCATCATGATATTCGGGCTTCATTGAAATGCTAAGGATGACGTCATCATCATGTTCAGTTAAGATCAGGGGGATATTTGTGATATCGGGTCACCTAAGGAGCATGATCAGGATGATGAAGTGAATATGACCCTTTCGCGGCCAAGGTAACCCTCTCGAAAGATCAGGATGATGATGATCATCATCGAATTTGGGGCTTTTGTCGAACTTGGAATAAGACGTCATCATCATATTTCGTGAACCTGATCGTGTTTTGGAAAATATCCTGTTGAAAGAAAAAATGATGATGCTGATCATCAGGATATTAGCTTCTTCGTTTATCAGATCGGGATGACGTCATCATGATATCCGGGGCCTTTGTTAAACTTAAAACAAGACGTCATCATGATATTTCGCCAACCGGATCATGTTTGGGAAAAAATCCTGCCGAAGGGAAAATGTGATGATGATGATCATCAGGATATGTGCAAAAGGTTGTATTTCATCAGCAGGAGAACTTTGCGAAATATCAGGTGGACAAACAAGATCATGATGATCTTGACTACAGGATAGGATAAAACATATGATGATGATGACCCTCATCGATTTATCATGATGACGTCATCATCATAATTTGTCTTCGGAGCACAAGGATGAGTTAAGGTCATCATGATATTTGCGCTAGGGTGATATTGTGAAATATGATCATGCTATTGAGAAATGCAATATCGACCCCCTCTGAATAGATAGGGGGATCATCATGATATTCGCTAACCGGAGATCAGGAGGATATGAAGATGATGATCCTCTTAATCGAATTATGATGATGATGCTTCCATCACTTAGCGAATTTCAGCAAATGACTCGTGAAAGATCAAGATGATATGGAGTCGTCATCATCATAATTCGAAGTTCAGCAAATATCATGATGATGACCTTGCGATAGGATTATAACACGCGCACACAAATATGCCGAAGGTGGATTTTGTTAAGTTAGGGTGATCTTATACCATCAGCATGATATTTTAAGATCAGGCGATGCAAGGATATCATGATGATGCTCGCGATACAAAGACCGCTCGACCGGGGAACTTACCTTGACTTAAAGCCGATGTCATCATGATATTTGAACCTCAGGATATTGTCGGGGGGGTGCGTTTCAAATATGATGATGATGTCCTCATGTAACCAAAACCAAGTTTATAACATATGACGCTCCTAAGAAAATCATGATGCTGATGATGCGCACAAAGCCTTTTGACGGGTAAAGGGTACTACCACCTAAAATTGACGTCCGGATACTGCGACTGCATGATTTTTAGCGGGTGATAGACCAAGATCATGATGATCCTGTCAACATGACCTAGGATATAAAAATATGATGATCCTCTTGCGAATATCAGGTTTGACCAGACTTTGACCGTGCATAACTTCCACATATGGACGAATTTTCAAGTGAAGTAAAAGGCAAACCTGCATGGAATTTCAAGCTCTTTTAAAATATGAGGTCACAGAAACAAAATATGAACTTTGACAAACAGACCTCATGATGATGACCTACCTCATCATATATCATGATGATGATGCACCTGACCTTCATTTTTACCAGACCGCCAGGAAGCAGAAAAAACACAAGCAGAAGCAAAAAGCAAGACATCAGCAGGGGTCCCCATTTTGCTAAGGAGCATAATGGGGCGTGTTGTGAACATCACAACAAATATCTTCTTCAAATTACACTTAAAACTTCACTCCAACCTTGGTGCAATGGATGGGTCGCATTGGATCCACATTTTGATCTCTAGTTGAGAGTGGCGCACTGGATCAAGATTTTGTGCTCCCCTCATGTCTTGGCGTAGTGTATGGGAATTTTGATCTCCCTTCAGTACTTAGCCATTTTTTCAACTTTCTCAAGGTATATTGAAAAATATATTTAAGTATAAGAAATAAATTTCTTATATATTAAATATTTTTCAATATACCTTTTAGGATGTTTGAGATAGGTCTCGAATCCACCGGATTTAACATGTAGAATCTAGAATTTGGAGGATCCACCAGATTTCAGACTTAGTCAAATTTTAAGGATTTTCAGGATCTCAAACATGCATTAGGATATTATGATTTCTACCACAAGGCTATAGACTCAAACACCACTGACTTCATCATGCAACCAACCTAAGACATCATCCAAGACTCAAGCAAAGCATCAAAGATCAAAAAAAGGGGGGGTCCCCATTTGTAATGGGGCGATGTGTGATTAGGTCACAACATCTAGTGCCAATCCAAATAAATGTTCCTGAACATTTCAAAGACAAAGACTCAATCTAGACTCAAAAACTTTAGACACTCTTCCTCTACTCATCAGCCAGTTAGACGATGAACTCAAAATGGAAAAGAATCATAGATTGGATCAAAACACTACATTTCTTTATGTGTGATTAAAGATAAGTTTCAATTAAAACAGCTTCTTAAATGTTCCAAAGATAAACAAAAATCAAGTTTCTACATTTCCACACACTCCCACACACTAGATCAAATAAACACAACTACTTGATCAAAGAATCAAAACCAATTGCCAACGCGACTATCTGTATTTGAGGATTCAAGTGTGAACACTTGCATTCATTTACATCCCTTAGAAACTAGGATCATCTAAGATTACCTATCTCAAGTTAGGTAAATTCATTAAAAATGGATGAATGGAAATATATACATATGGATGAAATGGTAAATGAGGAGATGCAATGACACAAAACAAAACAATGACAGGGCAGGTGATATGAAAATGATCAGAAATGGAATGACATGAAGTGGGGGGGGGAATGTAATGAGACAGGGTGTCTCTACCATAACACCATTTTCCTAGGTTTTTGTCATGGTACTTATCCAAGGTGCCACTGAAGGTGGTTTTCACCTGTGGACGAAAATTTTTTCTTTACTATTTTTCTTTTCATTTTTCATTTTTTTTCATTTTTTTTTACATAACCATTACATACGGCACCTATTTGCTAGGTTTTCACCATAGTAATGGATGGAAAGAATTCTAGAGTCTGACTCTACAGTTAGCATGATGGTCCAAACAAAACCATGTCAATTTATTGTACTTACAGATGTTGGCAGAAAATGACAAAATGATACGGAAAAAGTGGATTATGATGCAGATTATGTAAAATAGGTAAGTGAAAAGTGTATCCAATCACAAACCCAGTGAATGCTGGGATATATTGGATGGTGGAAAATGTAGTGGAAATGGAAGTGGAGTAAATGGAACGAAAACCATAATCAACACTTGTTCATATCGACTTAAACTTTAAAGCTTGCAAGTGGAGGGGAAATGAATAAAGGGACGGGAATGGTGATTAATAGACAGGTGAAACGGTAACTTCATAACCCACATGAACTTAGAATTTTTTAGATTCTTAGACTTAAGTACCTAGAGCTTTGCCTTTTCTACTTGGAAGTATGGAATGAAATAGCCTTTGAATATGCTTTGCTTTGATTGCTGGCATTTGTGCTAAGGCATAAAGATTTATAAGATTTTCAGGAATTTAGTTGCTTGATGGGTAAAAGGCATCCAAAAATTTATTTTATGGAAAAATGGGGAATGGGTGGAGGAATTGTAAGCTTCTCAATTAGACGACACTTACATTCATTGATCATGATTAGGAAATGGTTAAATGGATGAAGGAATAGGGTGGATGAAAATAGATAAAGTGATGAAAAGACGAATGGTGGAAGGTATGGATAGCTACATGCTTCTAGACTTTGCATGGGAATGGAAGTGGAATGGATACACATGCAATGTGTGAATGATAGAAAATGGTGGATCAATGTGTAATGGATGGGAATACCAACATCTTAACTTTACTTACCTTGTAGTGACCAAGGCCATATGAATAGATATTGACACAGATGAACTCCAAATGCTTCATTCATAAGGACTTCAATTTATCCTTTTGGAGTATGCAATGAACAATAGGACTGTCCAAATAATTCAGACATCAAACTTGAATTCATTATTTGATAGAAAGGGCAAAGTGGATGGAGGCTTTATTGCTTTCAAAAAGGGGGGATAAGTGGAATGAAATGGATGGAAGTATGCAAAGATGCTTATTATGGAGTGAAGCAGAAACATGAATTACCTTGAGATTTTCACTTGATCCAGGCTCACAAAGACTTTCCTAGCAACTTTGGGGATTATTAAAATATGTAAAGTATAAAACCTCAAAATACTTTAGTCAATATAGAACAAATGATTCATCTTCCAAGAATAAGCAGTCATGCAATCTGACACTGGCAATGGAATCCATAGGAAATCCATCAGTCATGACCCATGTTTCTCAAAGGAACACATAAGAATTCATAAAATTTAGATTTGCATTTTAAAGTACTATGATCAGAAGATAATGTTGTCAAGACACAATATATGATTAGTTTCCAAGTCAAGTCCAAAGTCTAACAAGATGATAAATGTGAAAGAAAAACTTTTTCAGACTCTAAGACTTTCATGAATGGATGTCTAAAAAATGAATTAACATACTATCACAGATTGAAACCAGAGTATGTGTGTTTAAGATAACATCACCTTCTTACAAATAGGAAACTTGACATGAGAACCAACTAAACAACTAACACTAATCTACGAAAGCAAACAACAACTAAGTAAAGCGAACAACTACCAACAACTAAGCTAAGAAAAAGACAACAACAAGCAATCAAGCAACCTAAAAGAAAACTACTCTAATCAAACCAAGCAAACAAAGCAAAACTAAGTTAAGACAAACCAACACTTGAGTCAAATGACAGCAAGGGAGCAAATCTATTCTAAGATGCAACATGAAAAAAAATCCTACTCTAACTTAGGTATGTACAAGCAACTAAGGGATGCAACCCAGGAGACCTACGTATGTACACACCCTAACATGATTTTTCAGAATGAACAAGAGTAACAATGTGCAAGTGAATGTACGAAGTTTTGCAAATTTATCTTTGAATTTAGAAAGAATATCTTGCACAATACATTTCTCATCAGACAAAATTTTGCATAGGATTATAAATTGTGGCAATTCAAAAGGACCATGATTTATCCAAACACAAGTTGCTTTTCCTGAATTTCCATAGTCAAACTCATATTTTTCATACTCATCATTTGGAAATTCATAATCATCAAATTCAAAAAATTTCCAATCAAGATCATGGAAAGATACAACCTGGTGTTCTTAATCATTAAAATCAAGGAGAGATACAACCTGTTGGTCTTTGTCTGGAAGTAAAAATTCATGCTTGTCGACTATCGATATGTCCAGAGGTCAAAGTTGGTGATGGATCATACCACTTGCATTCGCAACATGCATTAGATCTTTTTGAATCGTCAACAGTGGGCTTAGCACCGACTCGAATTGCTTGTCAAATTTGATCTTCATTTCATCAACTTGGTCATCTTGGGATGACTTTGGCAGGAACTCTCATTGTATTTGATCCATGGGAGCATCGAGCGTGCCCCTCCGAATTGTTGTTCATTTGATAGGTCTTCGATGAAGGCTTGGAGTGCTTCTTGCAATGCATCCAGTTGACTATCTTCCAACAACTCTTTCTGTACTTCGTGTAACTCACTTTCAAGGATCTCCCTATGTAGCATGATTGAATGTTCCTCAAGGAATTCATCTTCTTGCAATGAACTCGAGTTATTTTCTTCTTTGATGGGGGAGTCAACATCTTGTTCATCACTGGCCTTCATTTGAATATCCTCTATTTCCTTTTCAACTTCAGTAGGCTCTTCAATGATGGCTTGGAGTGCTTCTTCTAACCTTAATTGTTCCTTCACTTGATGAATGGCTTCCTAACAAGATGAACATGTGAGTTTTGAATGAGCTATGTTATGAATTCTGTACCAACCATGTGGAATCAACATTTCTTTTGCCGGTAGGTCCTTCTCAATGCTCAGTGTTTTCTTGATCATTTCCTTGAAGCTTGTGAAGAACTCTCTTTTGTCAAACAACACTTCAGGAAGCACCTTTGTGGGAACAATCAGATCATGTACTTGTGAAAAAGAAAATTTCCCTTGCAATGCTAATTCCATCCTTGATAAAAATGTCATGCAGTATAACTCCTCGTGTCCATTAATGTCATGAATTCTACATCCTTTCCTTGATGCAAAGTCACTCAAACTCTTAGGATGAAGTTGTGCATTCAAAGTCAACCAAAGCTGAAGAATATCATTTTGAGAATGATCCACCTTGAACTACCTTGAAATTTTTGAGAAATCCATGTCTTTATACTTTTGTTATTTTCAATTTTTTACTCCTTTTGTATTTTTGCTTTTCTACTTTTCTTTTTGCATTTTCTGGGATATAAGAGAGATCTCAAAATCTTGAATCTTTCTGTCAAAGCCCACTTCAAACTTCAATCCACCATTTCAGAGTATCTAGTTGCTCTTGAAATGAAGAATATCCATATTCATGCCCTCCTTCTAGCACCAAAAATGTTGATGATTATTTTTAGATAAGTCAACAATAGAGTAAAACACTGAGTATCCAACTCTCTCTTGAATAAAGCTTCTCGAATGTTAAAAAAAGTGATCAATCAAGATAACTCCAAGGTTCCTGTTCTTATGATTTGTGATCGATGAACTCAGGGAATACATGTGATCTTGTTGATTATCACAAAGGGACTTACGCTGACTTCTTCATACTTCATTTAGCTTATCTCTCCTTACAATGTGGATGAAGTATTCATGATGTATCAATGATAAAAAAAGGGAAAAAGATAAGGTTTAGGGAGCTAATCTAAGGTCAATGAAGCAATGATGATGCATGAATAGATTAACTCCTTAATAAACCTATCTCCACTTTGCCAAGGGTGCCTACAACTACATGGAGTTGGTGCAATCTGCTAAGGTAAACAAATGGTTTTCAAATCATGAAGGCTCATATAACCACCCATCGAATGGCATAGCTCAAACAAGCATCCATAACAAACTTAAGCAAATGATGAGGCTCAGACTAGATTTACACAACACTTCACTAGCGATAAATGTTAAAAGCATGGGCTAGGAATTGATCAAATATTCAATACAACACAAATAACATCAATGAACTTCTAATCTACTTCTAATCTACTTTGAAACATCTCTTCATTCCATCAAGATACAGGAAACCATGTTAATCCACAAGACAACACTTAACACCAAATGAATTCCAATGTATTTGCATTAATCTTGAGAAATATTTACAACAACTTCAAGTCCTCTCAGAGAATTTCAAGAGTCTCTTCTATTCTATTGCCTACAATCTAATAATTTACAAATGAGGTAACAAGCCCTTTATATAGAGGTCTAGGATTACAATGAGTGGCTTAGATCAATTCAAATAGCCAATGGCTCAGATCATGCCACCTCAGTAGGTATTTACAACAACTTGCTATTTTTAATACATAAGAGAGGCAATGTAGGCACATTTTCTAAGAAGATAAGGATAAGATAGAATCTTTTAGATTATCTTCCACATGGGCATCCTCTTTGTCTTCTTTCTTGTTGTAGATACATTGAATGTGGCTAAATGATGTGGTCAATTATGATTGGACTAATAATAGGTACATGCCACATAGGTGTCATCTCAGCAAACTTATGGATTTCAACTATTTATTCACTTTTCTCTGTGGGCATATTCCCAAATTGTATCATCTTATATGATGTCTTCGATGTCATTGCTTGAACTTGAATGTTTAAGAATACTTTGTTGATCTTGCCGTGTTCATCTTCTTGTAAACTGGATGTGTATGATAGATGTTTCTCTCTTTTTTAACACTAGGATTCTCCTTCTGCAGGGTATATGTTGATCCTCTTTCAGTGCATCTTGATAGAGAGTAGTAGGAGATGATGATGATGATGATGCTTCCTTCTTGATATGTAGAGTAGATGACTTCTCAAAGAGACTTGAATGTACCAGAGGAACTTGAATCTTTATAGATGAATGTCTTTCCTTGATGATGCAAATGATGAAGAGTGTCGGTATGTTGGACTTGAAGTGATAACTTGGAGCAGCTATCTTCTATCTTCACTTCACTCCTAGCATAAAGCTGGTTCAAGTTTTTACTTCTTCGATGACTCCTTAGCTCAATCCTCACTCTTGCAACACAAACAAAGAAGCAACATCAATCCTTTTGATAAACACTTGATTTCATATCACATAAGAATCATTTCATGCATTTCTAACTTGTGTGCATTAGATGAGAAATTTGATCTTCGCTAGAAAGCAATCGTAAAATTCAAATTAAGCATTATATATGGATGAGGCATTGGATGCCAATTTCACTCCTTCCCTAGAAACCTTCATAAAACTTGAATTTAATCTCCATCCAAAGTGGCGCACTGGTTGACAATTTCATGCTTTGGTTAAAATTTCACTTTTAAATCACTATTTTTTACTCCTTGTTCTAGGTGCATTGGATGAGGTTTTTGGTTTCTTCTTTGTTTTGGCGCACTAGATGGGCACATTAGATGATGATTTTGGATCTCCATTGAAACTTCACTTCAAAATATAATTACCCCTCCCTTGACGATGGCGCATCACATGTGGCGCAATGAATGATGAACTTGATCTTTGCTTGGATGCTCTTGCAATCATCCTCATCTAATTGTGGAACACTGGTTGAGGATTTTAATTTCTGGTTGATTAATCACTTGAAACTTGAAACTCATATCATCTTGATATGGCACCTAGGCTTACCACTTTGTCTTTCACTTTAACGATGCATTTGATAAACATTCCACCCAAGGCGCATTAGATGACAACTTTGATCTTCCCTTGAAGTTTCATCTTATGTAAACTATATCAACCTTCTTGATCTAGGTGCAGTAGATAAGTATTTTGAATCTTCTTGAAACTTGTCTAAAATTTGCAATCTATACCACTTCCTTCAAGTGCATTGGATAAGGATCTTGGACTTCTCTTAAATTTGTATCTTAAAACTTATTGTTGATTCCTAGATGAAGGCGTATTAGTTCTGTCGCAATAGATCATGATTTTGGATCCTCTTTTGAAAGCCTCTGAATTCTCAACAAGATTGCCACCTCCTTTATCACATTGGATGCTGATTTTGATCCTTCATTTGAAAGTCTCTTATAAAACTTGAATTCATCTTTCTTCAAATGTGGCCCACCAGATCAGGCGCACCAAATCAGCATTCTAAATTTTCTTGAAATGTATCAAATTTTGAACTTAAACCCCCTTTTAAAGATGGCACAATGGATGAGGTTTTTATCTTCCACTTGAAACCTTCATAAATCTTCCATTTAACCTCACTTATGAGTGGCACATTAGATGGAGGTTTTAAATCATCGTAACACTGGTGCATTGGACATCAACTTTGATCTCCCTTTGATTTGCACCAAGGTGGCACAGTAGATGTACATGTTGAATCCTCTTGATGGAATGTTTATAACACTTGACTTCATCCTCATTAATTGTGGTGCATTAGATTGGGCACACTAGTAAAGGATTTTGATCTCTTCTCAAAAGTCTCTTGAAATTCTACATTCTTATCCCTTGGTGCATTGCATTGAGGTTTTAGATCCTCCATTGAATGCTCTCAAAACCTTAATTTTATCATCTTTCATAAGGGTGCATTCGTTCAAGCACATGAGATGAGGATTTTGGTTCCTCTTGAAAGTTGCAACTCCATCATCAAAATAATCTTCCTCACCTTAGTCGCATTGGATCATGATTTTAATATCTTTTTCAAATTACACTTAAAACTTCACTCCAACCTTGGCGCAATGGATGGGTCGCATTGGATCCACATTTTGATATCTAGTTGAGAGTGGCGCACTGGATCAAGATTTTGTGCTCCCCTCATGTCTTGGCACAGTGTATGGGAATTTTGATCTCCCTTCAGTACTTAGCCATTTTTTCAACTTTCTCAAGGTAATGTATATTGAAAAATATATTTAAGTATAAGAAATGAATTTCTTATACTTTAAATATTTTTCAATATACCTTTCAGGATGTTTGAGATAGGTCTCAAATCCACTGGATTTAACATGTAGAATCTAGAATTTGGGGGATCCACCAGATTTCAGACTTAGTCAAATTTTTAGGATATCAGGATATCAGACATAGTCATTTTCAAGATCTCAAACATGCATCAGGATATTATGATTTCTACCACAAGGCTATAGACTCAAACACCACTGATTTCATCATGCAACCAACCTAAGACATCATCCAAGACTCAAGCAAAGCATCAAAGCTAAAAAAAGGGGGGGGGAGGGGGGGGGGGGGGTGTCCCCATTTGCAATGGGGTGATGTGTGATTAGGTCACAACACACAATGTATAGCTTTGAAGTACCTTAAAGAACAAAATCCTAAGACTAAAACTTCATATTATGATTCACTACTTTCCTAGGCATCTATTACATGATTATATACCACTCCTGATCATAAGAGTCCTCCGCATCAGTCAAATAGATTACAAACTCCAATGAAAGAGATGTAATGTGTGTACATGGATAGATTGGACCTAAACTTATGTGAATCCTCCACAAGTGAATGAATCCATGTGCAGTTATTAGAGAAGGTCACCCACATCCCAAATCATCTTGAATGATGTGTAATTTAGATCCACAAGTCGTGAACATGCTCTGCAAGTATTCTCCTTTAGCTATCTTGCCTAAGACTCTCTGAATGCTCTGCTATGAGAAAATAGTTGATCTTCTAATAGCAATATCTTTCTGGAAATTGATCCAAATGATCTGAAATTTGGATATGATGTGCATGAAGATGTCTAGATGTTAAGTCCATCTCTAGAAGGTCTGAAACAAAACTACATCAGAATATGGATGAAAATACAAAAACTGCTACTGACTGAACTAACTGTACTGGACTAGGGAAATGAAAGAAACAAAATGAAATGCAAATACTTTTGGTTGATACAAGATTTCTCTTGAATTAGGGATGCCCTTACATTAATATACAAGTCAATCAAATTAAGACTAAGGGTACAAATCATGTGTGCTCAATTTAATTTTAGCCAGTGCTTCTAGGTTGCAACAATGATAGTCCATGCTCATAAATGGAACTAGGTCAACCTAAAGAGAATTTAGAAGCTTCTCCCACTCTTTGTCCAAGGGTGGATTGATCAACTATAAGAGTCTAAAGTGGCACTCTTGTTTAATGGTGCATTCATAGGATACCTCCTATGCTTGAGCCATAAATGTTTGTACAAGGACCTGAAGCTCTATCAATGTCTTGAAAACTAAGTGAACTTCTTTGATAAAATGAGCTAAGGACCACATGTTGAATATAGTTTATTCTTGGCTCTTCTCATTCACTAGTTCTAGAAATGTGGCTCTTCTCATTCACAAGGCTTAGGTGATGTGGCCTCCATTTTATCCTTGTAATATGATCTTCACAAGACCTTGATGTGGTAAAGGGAAGCCACTAACTATTTGAGCTATTTAATTTGGACCTTTAACGTCTTGACCTCCTTTGATTCTTCTATTATATTCTTTAGGTCAACCTCCTTTTCTTTTAGGCCCTTGAGTGTCTAGTCCTAGGTGTCCACTTAATTATTTAGTTTTTCTATCTCATAATCTTCACTAGAGGCCTTTTCCTTTAGTGATCCTATTTCAATAGTATTGGCACTAGTTTTAGCCTTTTCATATATTAATTATACCTCCAAGTTTTCCACTTGATTTCATAATACATTCTTGGTGGTTGTCTTAGTTACCATCTATCTTTTCCCTAGTGCCAACTCTATTCTTGCTTTAGTCAATTTCATTTTAATCTCTAGGAGTTGCTTCTACCTATGTATCTTTAGCTTCAATGGCTTTCTCTACAAGTTTGGTGACATAGCCTTCTAATGCCTTTATTTTCACTTCAAATGCTTTAAGTATGTACAAATTTTCAAAGTCTGAAGCACTTTATGTATAGCTTTTCTAACTATCTCTCTCTCTCGCCCCATCTCTATCTCTCTATCTCTTCCTCTTTTCTCCCTAGACCTATATATCTAGATATTTCTCCCTCTATCTTTTAATATCTCTATCCTCCCTCTTTCTATCTCTCTCCCTCTCTAAAGCCTTTCAACAAATCCATTTTGTGCATATCCTACAACCATGGTATTCCAGGAGAATGAAGATGCTACTACTGTTCTTGATAGTTGGGAGACTATTGAGGATGACACCCCTAGGGAATTTTGGGGGAAATCAGATGATAAAGATCTTCCACCCTCTGCTAGTGTTGATCTTGTTGTTTAGTGTTTTGTATGTCTTTCAATGTTAGACATTATGTTTTGATTGCGTTTTGAGGCTGTGACATATTTTTTATTCACCTTTTGAGGCTATGAATGCGTGGGTGTGACTTTTTACCACCCTACTTTTTTTTGTGTGTGAATGTGTACTATTTATTCCTTTAATATAATTTAAATAGGATGTACTATTTATTCATTAAAAAAAATTCCTAAGAGTTTTGATTATGAGTACAGTGATATTTCTAACTGCTAAGGGAAGATAAATAGCTAAAATTTCTATATTGTCGAGTCCAAAAGATTCTAAAGACATAAAGAGCTAAAGAATAGGTCCCTAGATTAGGGACATCTTGATGGAATCCTAGACTCTATCTATCTCCTAGGGTTGGTTGAACATCTCTATACTTTGTTCTGGGATTAAGGGGATGTAGTGGGATGGTCACTGAGGCTTGGTCACAATTTTGTGTTTCCTTGGATTAACTTGTTCATATTTTAGAATGTTTTTTCATGAGACAAACTTACAAACAAGATTTAAATGATTTTGCTTGTTTCATTATGATTGGAAAAGTACCACTGTTATCCGTTGCTTTTGTTCCATGTAGTGTTCGATGTTGATATTGCATATTTCTATGTGTTTTATAGGATATAAAATTGCGAGGAGGTGGCAAACAATTCAACATTAAGAATTCACAATGGGAATTGCTCCAATCACACATTTCATACCGACTGTCATATTCACTACGTGTAAGTATGACAACCTTTTTGATATTGTTATATGCAGGAATATATATATTTTAATTCGTCAAGGTTACATCACATACTGTTAAGCTAAAGTATACATGGATTGAGTGAATATGTCCTTGTCTTATTATCAGGCCTATGCATCTATCCTTTATTTAAGGATGCCATCAAATTTCAAGATTATTTTGAGGGGGGTAATGGTTGAACATCACAGCATAGCTAATGATCTGAAATTTTCGAAAGTAGTAACTTACAAGCCACAATTTGGTGCTGGTATGAAAGAGGTAAAGAGGAATTTCTATTCTTTTGTACTTTGAGATGGTTGTTTGTATTTCATGTCATGAATAATAAGGCTACTACTCTTCCTCGTCATTTTTGCTTTCCAAAGCACATTTACTAAAGAAGTACTTGTAACATATACATGATAAGAATGTGACCTTTTATGGATGTGCATTTTGTTGTCATTTTGATGTTGTGAATTTAACTGATGGATTTTTATAATATGTACATGGAGATCTGATTGATGTATCTAATTCAATTATATGCAGGTAGTAGTTCGAGCAACCATAGGATTTACAAAAGAAGCTCCCTTTCTTGATATTGAAGGTTTCAATGTTTATCACAAGAATCGACTTATCATGGTTAGTAAAGAGCACCTTTACTTTAAAACAAACAATATGCATGTTCCATAAAATATTGGGGATAATTTGATAAACAGGAAAGAAATCTTTTCCATTTTAGACACTATATTTCTTCATTGTTTCTATTAATCGGTAGTCATATGTAGCCTTTATTTGCTTCCACTATCAAATACCTGTCAAATTTACGTTTACTTTTTTTTTTAATATTGCTATCTAGTATTGTTGAGATTTACTGATAAATTTTATTCCTTTTTGTTAATGCTTTCTTACATAGCCCTTTTGGAAGCTTTGGCAAGGTAATAGGAGTAGAGAAAGAGGTATCATAGGTATGTATTTAAACTCTATTTAACCCTCTTCCAATGTGATGTAAGCGAGCAAGATCTGTAGTAACATTATATTGAAAAATGAAAGGGCATATCATGGATGGAAGATTGTGCTAAAACTGATTATTTTGGTAATGTGATTATAACCCATTTCTGCATATTGTAAATTTTAATGTGTATAACAGGTGTTCTTGAGGCAAACTTCATTGAGCCTGCACATGATAAACAGGACTTTGAAAGAACTGCAATCCTACTTCGGTTAGAAGCAAAACTCAAACAGATGACTCATAATTATTGGTATGTCATGATTATTTTTAAAATTATGGGTTGAAGTACTTCTCTAACACAATAATTTAATTCTTATAGTGCATAATATTTCCACAAAGTCACGTTCTTCACAGCAGCTGGAGTCTTCCCTGTTGGTATTATTTGTTTGTTGTTACTGAAGTTCGAGTCCAGTTTTCTAATTTTGATTTTAATCAGGCGGCTACATTAGTGAACTTTCAAATATCTTATACATGTCAAGAGGTCGCACTATCATGAAATATTAGGAATTATATTTTAAGTTTGTAATATGAAGAAAAGTGGACTGGGACACCTCCTCGTACTTATCTTAGGGGGATAAAGGGAGTACGCTCCCCCTCCCTTTCCATCTCTCCTTCCCCTAAATCCCAATTCTGGTTTCTTTATAAAAATATTGACACAGGATCTTGAAGAAACTTTTGAGATGTCCTCTTTTAATGTATATTTAATTACGTACAAGATTTGAAGTTATACATCAGAAAGAGGAATCACACAACTGTGAGTCTGTGCAGTCAACGGAATGCAGAAATAACCAGTAAAGGGCTGCTGTATGGTTTGAGGTTGGTAAACCATAAAATCCTCAAACCAGCTTCCGAACTACAAAAGAATCCTTAATTGGAGAGACAATGAATTGACAGAACTACAAGAGGTCACTTGGGTGGTTAGGACACCTACCTCAGACGCCATACTATCGTTTTGATGAGTTTGAACTTTGAGTTTTAAAGTCTCCAGGATCTGCCCCCGATTCAAGATAAAGTAAACTGAAAGCTCTCTCAGCCTTGTAGCTGCAATGCTTGTAGGTGTAGCAACATATACCAACAAGACAATACCAGGAATGAAGGATGCACCTACTGTAAGATTTATGAGGGAAGCCAATTGAAACTCCTGATATTGCTACAGTTGTCATTGAGCAATGGGAAGGACAAGTGATAACCTCAAAAAATCATGGAGCAGGATTAGAACTTGATGGATGGGCATTTCAGAACAATGCTCAGAAAGTCTGAAAAGGAAGTGGTTAACGTCAACAAATAATCCTTTGCAGGATGTGGTTGTGAGATCCTTTGCAGGACTACCATTATGACATCAAGAAGATCCAGCAGAAATCCATACAGAATGAGACCCCTGCCATGGACTATTATTGTGATCCCTTGCTACTGTTGTGATCTTTTTAAGTTCTAAGCTTCTCAAAATCAGACCTTTCTTGGACTACTGCAGGCCCTTTGCAGAACTACTGTGGTAATTGTTGTGTCATGGGATCTTGCACTATCATTAAATTGTTTGGATCCAACGTTAGGGCAGTTCTGAGGAAGTTTTCTAGTGTATAACCATAAACAACTAATAACAATTATGCTTTCTTAAGAACATTGACTATTTATAGAGCTTTAGAACTATGTTACCAGAAACACAACGGAAGGCTTCCGTTTCCCGTTTTAACAGGCAAAGGGTGAAACGCCGTTTCCGTTGTGAACGGCCGTTTCTAGCTTGCCGTTTGCATTTCTTCCCGTTCTTAAAAGATTTAAATAAAAATCCGTGCTTCTGTTTTTTGCGATTTTGTTTTTTTCGTTGAAATTTTGGTGAGTTATTTGATTTTTAAACCTAACTTAAAATTCTAATAAAAATCCGTGCTTCTGTTTTTTGCGTTTCTATTTTTTTTCGTTGAAATTTTGGTGAGTTATTTGATTTTTAAACCTAACTTAAAATTTTAAACTTAAGTTGTGCCCTTTTCTTTATTTACTTAACGTTATTTAATATGAATTTGTTTTATTTTTAAAATGTTTTATATTTATTATTATTTTTATTTTTATTAGAAATAATAATTAAAGTTAGAATATATAATTATATTTATAATTTTTGGATTTTTAAATTAATTTAGAAATATATTTTAAATATAAATATATATTTTAATTTTTATAATTATATTTATGAAAATATATATGTATATAAAATCCGTTTCTTATACACAACCTCTAGATACTCCGTTTCTCATCATGTTGCCGTTTCGGTTGCCTTTTTCGTTTCTCATTTCTGATAACATAACTTTAGAAGCCAGCTGACAAAATCTGTAGAGGAAGACTGTCGTTCTAGTTCCTGCAAATGTCCCGTAAGACACCCGGAACCCCTTCGTGGGGTCAATGTTCTGGTACAAGCTCCTCAAAGGATTGGGGAGAAAGGGATCAACTATAAACACGATCAGCTCCTAGGTCTCAAACGGACAGAGGACTCCCCTTCCACCTCAAGGCACCGCTTTCAGGGAGGCTAGATATGGTCAGTATAGGAACTCCCACAACAGGTCGCATCAAAGAGACTTCGAAAGAAGCTGGGGTAGAAGAACTTTTCAGAAAGGAAGGAGGTTTTTTAACCAGAAGAATTACAAAGGAGGCCCTAACTTCCACAACAGAACCAGTGGGGAGCAGTCAGAGAGAAGGGTATCTGAGGTTAGACCCAAAATCGTAGAGGTGATAAGAAAAAATCCTGTTGAGGTCTTGGTTTCACTGCCAGATGATGCTTTGAAGGAGAGACAAGAAATTCTAAAGGAAAAAGCCTTTATAGGTAAGGTAGTGAATACCCATTATGGTTCTGATGATTTCCTAACTTGGGGAAAAGATTCTTGGGGTAAAATGGAAGAGATTGATTATCTAGGAAATGGGTCTTTTGCTTTCATCTGTACCGACCAAATGCAGAGGGACAAAACCTTAGATAAGATTCTGTGGAAGTATGGAGATAATTGTGTTTACTGTCAACCGTGGAAAGCCAATTTTTCCTCAGGGACAGAGAAGATTCCTTTTTTACCCATGTGGGTTCAAATTTCAAATTTACCAGCAGAATATAGAACTCTGGAAATTCTGAAATTGATAGGCGAATCCATGGGAGACTGTCAAGACATTGTTTTAAACAAAGAACCAAGTTGGACTTCAGATGTAAGATTAACGATTCTCATGAGGATGGCTAAAGAATTTCCCAAGAAGGTAAATATAGCAAGCACTGAAGGTGTTTGGGAACAGGACGTCTTCTTTGAGGTGCCATTGGATTTGGAGCAAGCTCTGGAGAACTCTTCAGATGGTGATCAAAGAGATAATGAGGATGTTCAATCCCTCAGTCAGGGCTTGAATATCCCTCAGGGGCTAGGAGCTTCTAGAATGGAGAATGTACCTTCACATGACCTTCAGGAAGAAGATTTTTCTCTTCAAATCCTGGAAAGGCCCTTGGAGAGTTTACCTCTTCAAGAGAAAGATCCTTTAGAGACTCATTGTCATTCAGACTTTGTAGAACTTCAATCTATCTCTGCAGAGAATCTTCAAGAGTACCAGGAGTGTCTAAATGGTGAGAATGCTAAGGATCTTGGAAAAGAAGATGGCCTGGGCAAATCAAAAAAGGACCCATCTGAAGGGGTCTCAAGAAAACCTGTAGAGAATGGGGAAGGTTCTGAGCGTTCAGACATTAAATTGCAGGTATTGTATGAGAAAGCTATTTCGAAGTTTACAAATTCTTTGTATGAAGAATTGGCAGAGGAAGTTCTGCAAGAAGATGAGTCTCTCCTCGACACGTCCTCTCTAGGTATACATCAAACTCTTATGGCTACCAAAAATGCAAAGAACACACCCTCTAGGAGGAGTTTAAGATAGAAGAAAGGAAAGGAACTTTATGAGATTCTAGGAAACATGGAAAAAGTTTCTCCCAAAACATACAAAAAGAGGGGAGCAGGAAGCTCTCCTTAGGAGCAATGAAACTCCTCACGTGGAATGTTAGGGGCTTAAATACCCCTAACAAAAGATGTCTCATCAAGTCCCAACTTGATGGGGCAAGAGCAGATATATTGATGTTGCAAGAAACTAAATTAGATGCTGATGCTGCATCTTTTTTCTTTAGCAAATGGAAAGATTGAAAAGCAGAAACACATCCATCTATTGGCTCCTCGGGTGGTTTAGCAATTCTATGGAATAAGAACTTACGAAAGTTCGAGGTAGTGGGCAACAGAGACCACTGGATCCTGGGGAAATTCCTGGGAGTTTTCTTTGGGAAAGACTTGTGGATTATGAACATTTATGGTCCTTCAAGAGCAAACCAGAAATCCCATCTCTGGTCACACTTGTCAAAGCTCTTGCAAATGTTAAGAAATGAGGTGGTCATTCTGGGCGGTGACTTCAACGTGTTTTTGGACGGGTCAGAAAAACAAGGTGGCTCTTCGAGGTCTTCTCAATTGATATCAAATTTTGGGGCCTTTGTTAACACTTGTTGCTTACAAGATTGTAGGTCGTCCAATGGGATCTTCACATGGTCAAATAGAAGAAATGATGGTTCAGGAGTAGTAGAAAGGTTGGACAGGTTTCTTCTCTCTTCACAGTGTATTCTAGGAAACTTGAGCTTCTTTTCCTCTATCCTCCCATTTACAGGTTCTGACCACTTCCTGGTGAGCCTTTCTTTTGGAGGATCTCAAAAAGGTATGAGTATTTTTTTCCGGTTCCAAGAAATGTGGTTTAGGGGGCCTGATTTCATTCCCAATCTTCAAATTTGGTGGAAGCCAGCTCCTTTTGTAAAATGTTCTAGAATGTTTCAATTAGCCAAAAAATTAGAATTTGTTAAAAAGAAGATTCTAGAATGGAATAAGTCCCACTTCAAGAAGATTTTTTCAGAGAAGAAAAGAATTTTAAGTGATCTATCACTAATTGAAGAAGAAATATTTCAAGGGGGGATGAACCAAGACTCTTTTCAAATAGATAAACTCCTCTGCTCTTAGCTTGAAGAGGTTTTATTGAGAAAAGAAATCTTCTGATGTCAAAAATCTAGATAAACCTAGTTGAAAGAGGGTGATAGAAATACTTCCTATTCTCACTTGTCAACTAAAGCTCGCAAGCAGAGTTCTAGGATTCACTGCATTAAGAAGGATGGCGGTTCATTTGTTCAGAACTTGGAAGAGATAAAAGAAGAGGCACAGTCTTTCTTCAAGCATCTTCTTTCCTCAAGCATTTCTCACTCCAAGATAGATTTCAACAACTTCAACCTCCCTAAGAAACTTTCAGAAGAAGATAATCAAGAGCTTCAAAAGGATTTTATGGTAGAGGAAATAAAAGCTGTGGTTTTTTCTCTAAATGGGGATAAAGCTCTAGGTCCAACGGTTGGTCAGGCCTATTTTTTCAAAAGTGCTGGGATTTTGTCGGTCAAGATGTTTTTCTAGCAGTCGAGGAGTCCATGAAGTTTGGCAATGTTCTCAAGGAGTTTAATCGCACCTGGCTAGTTTTGATACCAAAGGTATGCTTGCCATCTTCTTTTGAAGAATTCAGACTGATCTCACTTTGCAATTTCATTTACAAGGTCATTTCTAAAGTGGCAGCATTGAGATTGGCATCCATTCTCCCACAAATCATCTCAGATGGACAAGGAGGTTTTGTCCCTAGGAGAGAGACAACAGAAGGAGCAATTCTTGCTCGCAAAATCCTACACTCAATCAACAAAGAAAGGTTACCCAGTATGGTGTTAAAGTTGGACATGTCCAAGGCATATGACAGGGTCGAATGGGACTTTCTCCATTTTGTTTTATCCTCTCTTGGCTTTTCTACACGCTAGTTAAAATGGGTCTTTTCTAGGATCAGAGGGGTAAATAGTTCAGTTCTGATTAATGGCAATGAATCCCCCTATTTCCTAACTTCAAGGGTTTGAGACAGGGAGATCCCATATCCCCTTATCTCTTTATTCTGATGATTGAAGCACTAATTTGGTTGATAAGACAAGCAAACAATAACATAATTTGGAAAGGAATAAAGGCTAAAGCTTTTAGCATCCCTGTGACTCATGCTCTTTTTGCTGATGATACCATTATTTTTGTTAAAGCCACTACGAGAGAGGCTCTATCCATCAAAACAATGCTGACTTTATATTGTGAATCTTCTGGCCAAATGATAAATCCTTTGAAGTCCAAAATTTACCTATTCAACATCCCACAAGATCAGCTTCCAGGTTTTTCAAATCTTTTTAATTTCAAATTGGAATCTTTGCCGGGAAAATATCTAGGATTACCTCTCTTCAATGGACGACACACAAAAAGCTTATGGAGAGGAGTATTGGATAACTTATCACACAAGATATAAGCTTGGAAAGGAGGATGGCTCTCTCTAGCTGGTAGACTCATGCTACTCAAATCAGTCCTAACAGAAGTTCCAATTTATATGATGTCTTCTCTCCAAACTCCCAAAGGTATTCTGGATGAAATTGACAAAATTTGCAAGAGATTCCTTTGGCAAGGAACTTCAGACACAAAAAAGATTCATCTTATTGCATGGGACAAGATATGCTCCCCGAAATCCCAAGGGGGAGCAGGTGTTATTAATCTGGAAATGCAAAACTTAGCATTGGGAGCAAAATTGGCATGGAAGATGTACAAGCATCCACATTTGAATTGGGTCAAGATGCTTCAGAAAAAGTATTTGGATAGCAAGGCTCCAGAAACAATTTTTACGATTTCTAATCCTCCAAAGGGCTGCTCCACGTGGACTTTTATTATCAAGTTTAGGCAGGTTATTCTTCCCAAGCTATCATGGATAGTTCACAATGAGAAAAAAACATCCTTTTGGGATGACCGATGGAATGGCTGTCCAAAAATTTCTTCTCTAGGAAATTTTAGGGAGGCAATGGCCTATCTAAAAAGATTTTGGGCTGAAAAAGTATGCTCATACTTCACGGTGGACTCAAGTTCAATTCCAATGAAGGCAAGTTGGAAGAGTTTCCAGAACTGCAACTTTCCTCTTGATCAGAAAATGGCCCTTTCTAGGATATTAAAGGATCGTCCTATCTTCCTCTCATCTCAAGAGGATGAACTTATTTGGACAGGTGACAATTCGGGGAGATACAAGGCCCATTCAGGATATCAATCCCTATCAGCAAGGGCCAAAGTGGATTGGCCCTTCTATCTCTATTGGGCAGATCCAATTCTCCTAAGAGCAGGAACTTTCACATGGCTAGCAGTGAACAACAGGATTCTTACTGGGAATAGAATAGAAAAACTTTCCTTAGGTTCAAATTTCAATTGTGTCTTTTGCCAAGATGAAAAAGAATCAATAGACCATCTTCTCATACGATGTAATTTCAGTCACCAATGCTGGAAACATATTATGCAGATTTTGAACTGGTCATCCCCTTATCAGGCACATTGAGGGATTGGATAAAAAGTTGGCCACTTCTGAATAAGGATGCTTATTTCCATGATTTGTGGGCGATAGGCCCCTTTGTGTTAGTCTGGACCCTTTCGAAGGAGAGAAATTGTAGAATCTTTCGGAATTCTGCAAGGTCTTTTTCAGAAGTTTGTAATGAGATGGAATCTCTAGTGGTGGAAACAACTCTTGCAAAATTAAGACAGTGGATTCCAAAGAAGTCAAAATGGACCAGCTGGGATGCTCTAATGTCCAAAAAATGGAAAGGCTTACAAAACCTCCCACAAAGTACATTCCTTCAAGCTCCTAGCTCAAATATTGACAGAGCCCCAGTCAAATGGATTCCGCGCTACCTACCCCTTTGTTAAAATCAATTTCAATGGAGCGAGTAGAGGTAAACCTGGGACTTTGGCCCTGGGATGTGTTATCAGAAATTATGAAGGAAAACTGTTATCAGCGAAGGCCGCTAAACTCCTAGAAGTAACCAATAACAGAGCAGAAGCTTTGGCCCTTTTGAATGCTATCCAATTAGCTCAATCAAAGGGATATAAAGAAATTTCCTTAGAAGGGGATTCATTGGTAATCATTTCAGCTTTCCAATCTGGGAAGGTAGAGAACTGGTATATCAAATACATTTTAGACCAAGTTAGGGAGGCTTTGAGTTCTTTTGATGCATTCGATATCTTTCATTGTTACAAAGAGGGAAATAAGGTGGCGGACTGGCTGGCAAATTATGCCCTTGATCATACAGAAGAAATAATTTATTTTAATTCAGATCTTCATGAAGGTCTAGAAGCCTTAAAGTTTCTGTTGGCACAGAATGTAGGTTGCCCCTCTTTTCACAACAATCCAAATATAGGAGCTTCATAAGACTTGCTTCTAGTATCCCTTCAGGCTTTGGCTTGCTAGGGATGGGGCGGGTGGGCGGACTAGAGAAAGACACGGGGTCCTCAAATTCCTCTAATGACATGACTTCCACATGGACTCTTGCGATGTCTTCTGTTTTTTTGTTGTCTCGCCCGCTACCTTCCTCACCACCCCAAGGCGTCTTCCAACTGGCGGCACCTACTCCCTCCTCAATTTATTTCTCCCAATGGTTAAATGCATTAAATGAGGCCTTTACCTTCGATCCAAGTGGATTTCCTTGGTATTTCCTTCTACGTCACACGTCCTTCGTCCTCGTTTTTTGTCCAACGTTCCCCTTGCCACATTATCTCTCCCTGACATGGCAACTCAGATATCCAATGCGCTGCCACCGCTCGGTACGATCGCCTCTTTGCAGAAGTCTATTAAATGTAGGGGACGAAGCGGCCTTCAGTACGGGGGATGAATGTTGTCATCCATTCATGTCTATTCAATTGCAGCATTCATTTCGCAATTAATCCAGGACGATTCTTTTTTGCCTTTTTGAATTCATCTCTTCCTCATTTGCGATATCCTCCACTTCTCTCTTCCTCTATGTTCATCTGGTTTTTACTTGTGTTTTCGAGTAGCGTCCATATTGTTACAGGGCTTGCTTCCATGGAGGGCGAGGTTACAAACCTTCCAATCTTCTTTCCTCCCTTTCAGTGGGAGACGACAATTGAAGGGAGTGTGGGAATTGTGGACCTGAATACTGTCTTTCAGCTTGATTGTACGCTTGTCCAATTTGCAGTTCAGACGATTTGCAATCAGAGGTGGCTGCAAGGAACTCCAGAGAGGGAGATAAAATGGTCTGAGGTTGTGTGCGTTTTTCTTTCAAATCTATGGATATAGTGCAGGATGCTCATTTCATTCTCCCCATAGCGATGGGTGTCATCAATCGTAGCTTGTTCAACGTGGAGAGGTGGAATGAAGCGATGGCTAACTATGACATCATGGTGGGTGACAATTGGGTTGGTCTGTTTCCTGCAGAAAAGCTCCACACCAGAAGGTCTTATGAATGCATATATAGGAAGATGCAGCATGGTCTTAGCTGCGGGTGTATCTGCTTGCTGGAGAGAGCCCTCAAAGGGCACGCCCATTCTGTGCCAAAGGCGGTTAGACAGAGGTGTAAGGATCTCTTCTTAGCAATAAGGTTCCTCTGTTTTCACGCAGCTGATCTGGCTCCACGCCATCGCAGACTCTCTGAAGAAGTCAAGGATGCATCAGAAGCGGAGGCAGAGGAACCCCCAGACCAGATAGACGACGAAGAGATGGCTGCAGTGGAGAGCGGTGTCCTGGGAGCGGTGGCTGGTGTCGAGGATTAAAGTTGTTTCCAGTGTTTTGTGTGACGGGTGACGTTTGGTAGCGTATGATTTTTTTTGGTGTTAGTCTTCTGTAGTTTTCGGTTTTATGCTTTTTGAGCAGATTTTCTTTATATCTGCTATGAGGGGTGAGGAAATACTGATCCCCCCTCTTAATGTATCTACCTTATTAGTCATATTATCAATATAGTTATACTCTGGGGCTACACCCCTTATATTTAAAAAAAAAAAACAATTATGCTTTCTTTGATGATTAATTAGGTATAAGAATGGATTAGATTAGTTGGATGCATTAACATATATTTTTGTTTCTTCGATAGTGGTTAAAATCATGTTAATATTTGTAAACGAGGATGTCTATAGACTTCTTGTTTGACATGTGGTTTTCAGTTTTTTAAACTTTTGCATAGGATTGTTGCTTAAGTTTCTGATTTTTCTTGTGTATATTTGTTTGTACCATGCAGGAAAGAAAATTGTTGATTACTAGGATATCAAGCAAGTAGAGCCAGAGCTAATAATCGTCAAAGTGATTCACATTCAATCGAAAATGCTCAACCATTAGCAAGCAGCAATCCACAAAATGATTTCTCTCCAATCCAGAATCCTCTCCCATTAGCAATATTTGCTTCTGGCCTTTTGCGTCAGCAAATTAGCAGACCAGACTTGCCCGTCTCAACAGTTCCTGGTAGTGATTTTCAGGTACATCTCATATGCTCAATGACTACAATTCCCTGAATAATTGCACTGGAATTTGCATTTGACTGATATATGGAAGACATCTAGGTAACGTGATAATTGATTACATTCCCATTGGTGGCGGATTTGAAGCTTCTAGGCCCTGTAATTGTTATCCTATGCAACCTAGTTACCATAAAACTGAAAAAATTAAAACATACTATGCCATTAGCACAGCTGTATTTTTATGTCGAAGCACATCTCTTAGGTGGTAATAGGAGATGTCATGTTTCCTTCTATCCTCCTAAAGCAGGGATAGACACTACTAATTCTATCAAAAGTGATTTGTAGTGATGTTTCTAAAAATTGCTAGACATTATTAAATTAGGTAAGAGGCCTGAACTAGGACTTTTTTTGGCAGCTCATAGAATGGCATGGGAAATACTTACATGCGATTCTGAAGAAATTAAGAGACATTTCTACCAGTTTCTCTTATCGTCTTGTTTGAAATTTGTAGAAATTGTCATCCTCTTTCCTATTAATCTCGCAGACATAGACCAGCATATTGAATTTAAGAGAAATTTTTTTTACAAGGTCATTTTTGAACGATTCACTTTCTATAAGATATACTAGAATAGGCAATAGCTTTGCATGGCCCACCTTTTCTAACTAAAATGCTCAATAACTGTATCCCATAATACTTCAAATGGATTTATGTTCGGAACAGGAAACCAAAGGGTTAAAAGGTGAAAGTTAAAAAGCTACCCAAATTATGGTCAAATACAAATGTTTGTTATAATTCAAACTGCTGGCATTGAGATCTGTTCGTTTTATATCATCAAATTGAAAACAGATAGCTAGTATAAGAGACTACGTGAAAACATAAAAAATTTGCATATGTAGTTTTTTATATCCTGGCGTGTCTAACTGTGGGTTTTTGACTGCAGACTGCTGCCAATGGAAAAGAGCTGCAATCAGTGGCAGGACCTTCAAATAGCTTAGTGGAAAAAATATCGGATCAGAACATACAACTATTCATAAGGTAGTCTAAATTAAATTTATTCATAAGATAGTTCTCTTTATTGAGGGTTATTTTGGTTAGTTGCTTAGTTCAGTTATTTTATTCATACTTCTTATCAAGTAAACTGTTTAGCTGCTTAGTTCTGTTAAGTAGCTGTTTAACATTTAGTTTTACTCAATAAATCATATCTCTCCATGCTTTCGTTGCCAAGTGTTTATTAATTCAGTTAGAGATACTTCTATTCTTCCCTATATTTGCTATACTGGACTCTCTGTTTCTGTGAAAATTTAGGAGTTGCTTTCCAGCTGAAGGTTCCAGATTATTACTGCTGGACCAATTCTCCAAATTGCTTTAAGAAGTCCCTTCCTTGTCCTATCTAGCCAAGCCTCTATCCTCATTTTTTTCTGATTATGCGCCAGCCCACCATATGTTTGTTTTTCTAAAGAATCAGGCCCACTTCCTACGCTACTCATCAGTGCTGGAAGAGTTGATCTTCATTTTCCTTGTTTTCTTTGCACATTGAGAACCTAGAGGGAGGCCATGCTTTTGCTATATCGTTTCTTAATAACAAGAAAAGTTTTGGAAACGATATGGTTTGCCTTCTATTCTCTCTTCATTTAGTAATTTGCATGCCTGTATTTAATTCTCTCGAGGTTTGTTTTAAACCTAGAGTTTGTGTGTCCATATCAGTAATCTTGTTGTATTGTTTGGCTGTCATTATTGAAATATCTAGTACTTTATTTCACGCATGCATACTCTTTGCTTTCTTGAACAAGATTTATGTTTGAGCTAGCTCATTGCTTGCAAAATATTGATTACCCGTACAAAGTTGAATTCATCCTTCTGGTTTTCAAAATATTGATATAAGGAAATAATTTTACCATAATTCTGCAGTATGAAAAGTCTAATGTTATTGATTATTTGGATCAGGTGTGAGAAATCTCGTCAAAGACAGCTGGAGCTAAATCAGAAGGTAAGACCTTGTTGTAATTTTTACTTTTTCTGCCTTTGGTCTAACTTCTTTCTTGGAATGTGTTTGAGAGATAGTTGATTGGAACTGATAGTTCTCAAACTGGAATAATGAGAGTAAGAGTTATACATTATGTGTCTATTGCTTCTGACATTCGTAGCCTTTTTTGTTGAATAGATAAGAAATCTGGAGAGTGAATTGAAGAATGCCAAACACAAATTGATGGTACTTGCATCTAATGTGGATCTTCAGAAGAAGCAAAGACAAGCTGCCTTGTAAGTGTAGGTTGTATAGACCGTTAATTATGCATATTTTGGCGGATGGATAAGATTTTAATTTGAAGTCACATATTCTCGGAAAATAAGTTGCATATCTTCATAGGTTGATGTGCTTATTTTCTGTCCTCTTCTGCTACTCATTAAGGATATTTATTCAATTGTAGGGATGCACAGAGCTGTTGATAAGAGCCTTTGAAGAATCCCGATGGCTGAAGTGAAAACAAAAGAACTTTAAGATTGAAATGCATTTAGAATTCTGTGAATTGCAGTCCTTTCCGGGGGAGCAAATTGTTGAAACAGTTTTTGTTTCTAATGCATACGGAAATATTATAAAGGAGTTTTATTCCAACTATTTTGTGTATCCAATTGAAAGGCTTGACTGATAGTTATGAGGATTTAAAGAGTTCACAATGAAATGAAGTGATGACATGAAAGATGCAACACAAATATAATATTTTTATCTTAGGAAACCCACTAAGTGGTGAAAAACCCACTTAGTAGAGGAAATTGCTCTTTTATTAGTGTATTTTCTAGATGGACAAGTACAAGTGCATTACATTCTTTGGCAAGCCCTTCTATTTCAACTTTCTACCTCTAAGAGATACAATTCTTTAATTTTCCCCCTTTTGATCCAATAGATGGTTTTACACCATACTCTCCCCTTCTCTATGTACTTGTTGTTCAAACACCCCTCTTGTTGAATTGAAGGATTCTCTAATGGAATAGAAAATGGAAGAATCTGTTGTTTACTTCACATTCCATTTGGCTTCATATGGGTTGAAACTGTAGGTTGAGGAAAAAATTGTAGGTGTGAGATTAACATCCAATTTATAGGGCTGGCCCTAGTTTTTAGCCTTCTACATTGTTGTTTAAATCTAATTTTTATTTTATTTTTTGATTATTTACATCTAACATTCTAGGGTTGATTTACATTTAATTAGGGCTTGAGCTTTTATTGCTTGTTATCTTTAATCCATACCCTCCCACCCTTGCTTACTATATGTATTATTTCTAGATCATTTACCATGGACACTTATGAACTTTAATCTTATGATCATCTCTATGCACATATCAAAGATTATAAGGTGTTTTCACTCTTTCTCGATTCATATCCTTCAATCCTTGATGATATTGCACCCTTTTTCCACATTGATGATGTTATGTGTTCCATGAGTGAGTTAATTTCATGCTTATTTAGCTTTTCATCTTCCATGGCCTTTGTTGGTGCTTTCCCATCCATTCTAGAGGACTTCAATTCATTTGTATACTTGATTCAAGATGATTTTACCCCATTTTGTGATAGATGATGATGATGTATCCCCACCTTCTAGAAATATATCTAGGGATAATATTTTGTGTAATGAGGTTACACATTCATTATCTATTCATGATGTCATTGAGTCTTGTGATGCTATTTTTCATACATCTCTTGATAGTTCCATTTAGATACCATTTGTTTCATGTTCCCTTAATGATGCATCTCACGAGGAGCCTATGATACTAATCTAAGTGAGCTACCTTCTTTTATACATGATGGTTTTCTTTATGATGATAGTTCTTTAGCATCTCATGTTCATGATAAGACATTGCCTTGTGATACATGACATGACGATATTTGTGCTCTTAGTGTGAAATTAATGCTTAATGATTGATGGTACTAGTGATGCATCTTTACATGTCCAGACATTTTTTCTTACAAACTATGATTACATAGATGATAATCTATTATTGATGAGTGAATTTAGATCTAGTTTAATTACTGAAGCATTAAAATGGTTTAATACATCTTGTATACTAGTTCATTAATGATATTGGCACATGATTTCATTACACATTTTTCTTACCCTAAAGTGATTGAGGGTAGTGTGGATTTGTATTACATCTTTAGTAGCTTGGCCATTCTTTTCACTTGATATTCATATGACTTATTCTTCTCCTCCACTAGGATGTCGTTGGTTTTTCAAGCTATACTTGATTTTCCTCGGCATAATTTTTTTGTTATTCCATGCTATACTTGACTCACCTAGGCCTAAGCTTGTATTATAGGCTATCTCTAATTCACCTAGGCCTAAGCTTGTATTCTATGCTATATCTAATTCACCTAGGCCTAAGCTTGTATTCCACACTATCGTTGATTCACCTAGGCCCAAGCTTCTATTCCATGAGGCACCTATTTCACAAGATTATCATGTAGTTAGTCATACTTTATAAAGACTAATTATAGGACATAAAACTACATCTAATTAGCCACTCTTGCATCTACTTTCTCCAGCTCCATTCATAACTCATCTTTTTTCTACTAGTAATACATCTCTCTATTTATATCCCATCTCAATTTGCTTGCAGCTTAGTGCACTCAAATGCAACTTCCATATAGGCTACTTGAGCTTAGATAACTAGATTAAAAAAATGTAAAACAACTTGTATGTGCATGGTATTTCTCTATCTACTCCATCAGTTCCATGGCCACACCTCTAGTCAAAAACTCCATAGTATCATAAATGTACCTAACCCACTCACCCACCCTACTTGCATATCATGTATCACATGAGTGGGAATTTTATTATATATATCTCATATTATACGTCACATACTTGGTTCTTTGGATACCAAACATCATCTCGTTTTATTTGTTGTATTACGGCCACCTCTAGTTCTATCTCTTCCTATCCCATTTCTACAACCTCCTCCCCCACCACCAACAATCTCTTGATGCTCATTTATAGCCATGAGTACCCACCTACTTCCCTTGCACTTCTAGTACTCAAGGGATCTAAGGGTTCTGAACACAACTTCTACCAATAATCTCTCCATAGAAATGATAAACCCACCTCATTAGTTGCAACTATCTCTGCAACATCATCCTTCACATCATCATCATTAGTAGGTGCATGTGTAGTAAATGGTGACAATTGCATCTCTCCTAGTCTATATAGAAACCTTTGATGTCAACTATATAATGGAGGATCAAGGGTCACATGCTTACTTAACTCAAACTTTTATAACACTAGCTCATAGTGAAATCTCTCTAAAACTATGGTTTTCCTCCTTGGAAATCAATGTGATTGCCTAATCCAGTTGAGTTGCCACCTATCCCCTACCATTCATGCATACCTTTATAAGGTCTCCAAGTTACGACATCTACAACTAATCTATCAAAGATCCTCCACTCCATCATGGGACATTACCATCTTGCTATGGGAACAAAATCTTGTGTCACCACCTATTCCATCCAATTATCTAAAAAAAAATTCAAAATAGTAAAGATAAATCATTCGTCCAATGGTGAAAACCATTTTTATGGCACCTGGATAAGTACCATGATTAAAACATAGCAAACAGGCATCATGCGTAGGTGATTATGTACTTTACACCTAGGGGCATGTTGTCTCATCTATCCCATCCTATCTATCCCATCTCATATCCTATCCTATCATTTTCCATGCTATCTTGCCATCCTTACCCATCATATCTATCACACCTTACTCATTGTACCATCTATCTTCCCTTCCTCCTTTTTGATCTTGATGATTGTAGGGGCACAATGTTGAAAAATGCTTTTGACACCTCTTGTCATACTCCAAATTCCACTCATCCATTTCTAATAATATCCTCCATACACCCATCTACTACTAAGTCCATTCATCCCTTCCAATCATTATCCTCATCATGCATCCTAATAAGCATCACCTTTCCGAATCCTAAGGCATAATATTTAGAGTAGGGGCAGGTTATTCCTATGCAATGTAGTCCTTGGAGATCACATCCTAGACTCCCTCCGTTCATCTATCATATATCTCCCATCCAATATCCTTCTATCACAAATCCTTTTATCCATCCATACTTCTACCTTTATCCTCTTGTCCATCCTTTTATCCTATCTAATCCTACATTTATCCCATTACCAATCTTGTTAGTCCTACTTTGATTCTATCACCCATCCTCTTATCCATCCATCCAATCATTTTATCTATCCCATCCCTTATTGCTCATCTGCATCCTATCTATCATCCTCCTTGCCTTTTGGTTTGGTTTTCCCTTGTCATTGGTATTTATCTGAAGGCTATCCAAGCACAATCCAATGCTAAACATCAAAAACAAACTAAAACTCTAAAAAAAATCAAAATATTTGAAAATACAAAAAAATCAATTCATCCAATCACATCAATTCTTCAAATTACTTCAACCAAGTTCATCTAATTCATTCAAATCATTCAACTCAGGTCATCAATCAAATCAAATCCAACTCACTCAATTCATCAAGTCATCATCAATTCAAATCAATCCATCAATTCAACCAATCAAATCATTTCAAGTAGTAACAAATGCAAGTATCCCTAATCCATACCAAAGTCAATCAATGACATCCATCTGTCTAAATGTGTTTTCATTTACAATAGGGGGAGGCCAAGGAAAGGAGCAACTATGAACAATAGGAGGGGGATTGGACTGCATCCTAGCTTAATGTAGCCTAATTTGGCTCTCTAATTATTTTTCTTGCTGCAGCAAAGACGCAAGCAACTACTTTGATTTTTCAATTTCATATTGTAGCCAAGTGGACTCATTTCTATCATGCAAGGGATCAAAAAAATTTGGGTTTATAAAATTGGCAGGGCAACGATCAAAAAATGCATTATCTGGATGGTTAAAAGTCATATAGTTCCTAGGGTCTGCAACATAAGAAGATGCATAAGAAGAATCCTCCCTAGGGTATCCATGTTCATAACAGTTGGCCATGACTAACTACAAACCACATGTGCAAGACAAAGGAAAACAAACAACCTGTTCCTTTATTGAGAAAGAAATCATGGTCAAGGCTAGAAGAAAAACATGTACCTTAACCAGCTATAATCTCCTTGAAACATGCACACAACAACAAAACTTTATTTCTTTTGATAGCAGAGTCACCACCTCACTGAGTGAGAAAATCTCTTAAAGCGTGACTGATCTTCAAGGCTTCAAAATTGATTCTAGGTTGCTCACACTAACACAGTCTTCAAATATTTATAACCCACTAGCACATCAGTGCCAATCTATTGGCGTAAGTTGAAAAGGCTGCCAACTTACCCACAACAACAGACTGTACAACTACAAAGTGACTCTTACAGGGATCTGCAAAATGCACGGCTACCTAAAACCTGACAACAGCTAAAGTAACTTTATCCCCGACAACAATGCCAATCTGTTGCGACCCAAAATAACTGCAACCCAAAACTCTGAAACACTCCTAATCACCTAGGCCAAGGATTGTTATCAAGGTGATAGGAAGAGGTTTATCAACAAGTTAAGGGGGATTTTGGCCAACTAATAGGAGTGGGTAGACTCCTCTACACTTCAAGCTCAGCTTAAACTCTAGAGGGATATTCCAAGGGGTATACCTGAATAGGTATTAAGTTCAAACTAGATGAACAACTAAAAATAAATGAAAAGCGAAACCCAACTCATCATCTTGACTCCAAAATTTTTCAGTAAGTCAAGAACGACTGGCTATCACAAAACCCCTATATAGCTTATTTTAAAGAGTGATTGATTTATTTGATTTTAAAGAGTGACTGGTCCCTCTCCAATATGGACTGATGCATATTCCATTTGGCAACAAAGTCATAGAATGCAAGGAGGAAAGGAAATACATAGTAAATGATCAACATAAATAGACATATATTCACATATATGACTTCAAATAGATCTTCATACAATGGACATACTTAATAATCCAAAAGAGAACTGCAATGATTCCTATACAACAAAAGGATGGCAAATGCTTTTGGAAAGCAAAAGGGTCAGACTCTGACATATTAGACTTCCTCTGATTAGTCTTCCACTGATCAGGCTTGGAAATGTGAAAGAGGTAACCCTGGCCTCCGAAGTTTGAGAGAAGGGAATCGTCAAGCTTTGGGGGTTGGGCCTTCACCACTACATTGTTCTTTGGGAGGAAGAAGAACCTAACCTCTGTCTCCACAACACCTAAAGATGATTCTAGAAATCGGCGGAGATCGGGTCTAGGGACTTATCGCTTCCCAAATAAAGAAGAAGAGAGAAAGTCTGAGCCCCAGAATTTTGAAGACTTAGCCACTTTTACAAAGGTTTAATGGAGTTTGAAGTTTAGGGCTTCTACCTTCATCCTTCCAAAGGAAAGGAAGAGGCAAGAAGAAAGTACGAAGTATGGCTCCCTGAAACACTTAGAAATATTTTGGAGGAAAAGAAGTAGAACTTGAACTTGATCCTATAGATGACTCATTTCTAGCATATGTCAGTGGACCTTGGTATGATGGTAGGTGCCTATTCATGTGGATTCTTCATGTAGATATACGATCAGGCTATTCCAAATTGTGTGGGACACACTTATTATGACATGGTAAATTCTTCATTGATCTTCATGTGGTTTGAGAACCACCATATTATTCTATGGTTTGAGAAACACCATACTATTATGTGGTTTGAGAACCACCATGTTATTTTGTGGTTTGACAACCACCATACTATTCTGTGGTTTGAGAACCACCATACTATTATGTGGTCTAAGAACCACCATGTTGTTCTCTAGTTTGAGACCACCATGATATTGCATGCTATTATCTCATGTGGTTTGAGACCACAGTACGATTCCCCTCCTCTCCTTAGGTGACCTTGTTGCAAGGTTGCATGGTGTTCGTAATGTACAAATTTCTAAGAGATTGTTGGAATATTTATTTATGTGTTGACTATTTTTCTTGCAAGCCAGCAGTGTTTTGTTACCTTGGGCTAATTGACCATTTTTATGTTTGAGTTAGTCCTTTTGCCTCAAGGACCTGTTCTTGCATAAACTTGGGATAATACAATAATTGTTATATGATCTCCACTTATTTTATGATTCATTATATTTGTTTTCTTCTACTTTTATTGAGGTTTAATTTATGAGTTTGCTCTACTTCTCTAATTTTATTTTTTGAGGCACTTTATGGTTGCAACTGCTGGTATGTGTGGAGTGTTGTGACCATGGTTTACTGTCATATCCTAGAGGGATCACTGATAGGTCATTTAGCGGAGTAGATGGCCTGGGGAATCTTGTTCATACTTAGTTATGTATGTGGGCTCCTAGAGAGGACCCTGAGTCCATCCTTCTTGATCTACTATTTGGCACAATGGTATTCTACATGGCAAAGTTATTCTTTTGTTATCTGGCACTATAGTATGGGTGATATTGGTTCCCTTGGAGGTGAGATTATATGATGTTACACTACACTGGATATTGGCATAGTGGTTACTACATGGCATGGTTATTCACTCCTTGATCATTTAGCTCTATGGTACTAAGGACTGCTCAGTGCTTTACTAGTGTTGTCCTCCTCGTAATACACCTTTCTTGTTGAGCCTTGTGGTGTGATTCATGTGATGTCTTCCTGATGAGTATATAGGTTGTTACCTGTGAGTATGGTCTTCGTCATGTGAATCACCTAGGAGAGGTATGTGATGTGAAGGAGACTTTGAATTTAGATGAAGTGTTATATGTGGAATTGTGTTTTTGTGTTATGTGAGTCATTGAGTGTTGTTGAGAATCATATGTTAAAATTTTTGACTTGAACAAAATGTGACTTGATTCTATTCCTTGGATATAAATTTATTTATTCATGTTGGTAGTAATGAGTTAAGGACATGCTTAGCTATTCAAATTAAGGTATGTGGTTAATTTGTAAAGATGTAACTTAATATAATATGGTTGCTTATTGATATTTAATAAGGTAAAATAATTTGTTAATTTTATTGGGTAGCCTCTTCTTTTGGGGACTCCCGGGAGGAAGTCCAAACCTAGAGGGGGAGGATGTAGGACCCCTCCTCGATATGACCATTATGGCAGGAAGAGATTTCATATTTTGGTTACTATAGTTTTATGATGAGACATTATATGTTGGCTCTATTATCATTTGACAATGACTATGATATAAACTAATCTGAGACATATGAGTTTGGAATAGATCATGATTGATATGTGCTTATATTTATACACATGTCCTTAATTGATCCATATGATATCTTCTTGATTATGGGTTGTGCCTTAGGATAATGGATCACATTATTTTATTGAGTTGTAGTACGGTGTCATTCCTCAAGATATATTGTGGGCATTCATATATATATGGTTCATGGATTATGTCACCCTTTGTTACATGGTATTTCACCTATTACTAGAAAACATGTTGCTTAGCATCAATGTTGTATTAATTTCTTTTATTCATATGACAAAGATATTTCAGGTGCTTTGAGATTAACTGAATTTATCTTGTGCATGAAAGATTCTTATTATGGTGTAAAATAATAAGTTATATAAGTATATATGAAGTAATTAATGGTTATTATATTACTACTTTGGCTATTGTTATCGTAACTGACAATGTGTAGATGAGTGTGCAGGTATTTGTTAGCTAGTAGAAAACAAGGAAAATATATGGGGGTCCTATTGTGTGTAATATCGTAACTGACAATGTGTAGATAAGTGTGTAGGTATTTGTTAGCCAGTGGAAAACGAGAAAATATATGGGGGCCCTATTGTATACATAACCAATGAGCCAACCAAGTTCTCAGGAGAGACTTGGGTCCCTTGTATTGTGATATGTGTGGACATGTATTGTGGTTGTCGTAAGTATTGTTGTTGTCATTGTGTCATGATATGTACCTTCATAGGTCATGATTGTTGTTATGCATGTAGTTGTCATGTGTTGTGTTGTAATCCAAAATTAAGTTGTGTTGTGTTGTGTTGTGTTGTAATAAAAAGTCAACAATCCATGGAAACTTCTCACATCTCCCACTATCTTTGTACTAGGCCAACTAAGAATAGCATCAACCTTAGAGGGATCCATCTTCAAATAGCCATTGGAAATCACAAATCCAAGGTATACAAGTTTAGTTTCATGAACTCACACTTTTCTAAGTTGATCATCAACTTGTGCTCATGTAGCTTCTCCAACACTTGACCAACATGCTTCACATGCTTTTCTTGTGTCTTGCTGAAGATTAGTATGTCATCAAGATAAACAATAACAAATTTACCAATGAATTCAACTAATACCTCATTCATCAAGCACATAAATGTACTTAGAGCATTGCTAAGACCAAATGGCATAACAAGCCATTCATAAAGACCATCATTAGTCTTGAAGGCAGTCTTCCATTCATCTCCCTGTCTGATCTAGATTTGATGATAACCTGATTTTAAATCTATCTTTGAGTAATAGCATGAACCTCCAAGATAATCCAAAAGATCTTCAATCCTTGGTATTGGGAACCTGTACCTTATGGTGATCTTGTTTATGGCCCTTGAGTCTGTACATAGCCTCCACTTTCCATCCTTCTTAGGAGCAAGTACACTTGGGACTGCACAAGGACTTAAACTCTTCCTAATCAGCCCTTTGTCCAAGAGATCTTGAATTTGCCTTGCCACCTCTTCATTTTGCTTGTTAGGCAATGTAGCACTAGGTATTAAGTCAATTTGATGACTTATGTCCCTCATGGGTGGTAAGCAGTTGGGGACTTCCTCTACCACAAGATCTTGATACTTGTCTAGAAGTTGCTGCACTTCCAATGGAATCTCCTTCTATTTTTTATCTTGTTGATGTGATCCACTCTTGGGCTTCATGACCAAGGCATACCCTTGGGTATCCTTCTCCTTCAAGAGGTTCAAAAACTCTTTGCCATTCACCAACATGACACTGCTATCATTATTCTCCCCCCCGGTCTGCTTTGACATAGGATCCATCTTGTATGGTCTTCCATTCTTGGTGATGACATAGGTGTTCTTCTCACCATCATGTTGTGCTTTGACATCATATTTCCATGGGTGGCCAAGAAGTAGATAACATGCATCCATAGGGATGATTTCACATAACACTTTGTCTTTGTAGTCACCGATTGCAAATTCAACCCACGTTTGCTCTTCCACCATGAAACTTTGGTTCTTGTTCAACCAAGAGATTTTGTGGGGACTGATATGAGGCAGCCTCTTCAACTTACACTTCTCAACCATCTCAGTGGATACCACATTCTCAGTAGATCCTGAATCTACTATGATCTTACAAAGTTTCCCATAGGCTATTCCTTGGGTTCTAAAAAGATTCTTTCTCTGAGGGGGCTCTTGTTTCAATGACATCTTCAATATAGACCTCTTAATCATCACACTCTCTCCTTCTATGATAGGTACAACACTTCCCATTGGTGAATTCACACTCTCATAGTCATCATCCTTCACTAACTGATTTCTCCTTCCACTATCATGAGAACTGCTAGCTTTCTCTGGGCATTTGTTCATTGTATGGCAAACTTGGTTGTAGCCATAACACCTTCCAGTGAAGACTCCTAGTCCTCTACCTCCTCCACCATTTCTGCCCCTACCATTAGGTCTTCTCCAACCTCTGAAGCCTCCTCTATGTTCTGTTTCAGTCTGTGATTCTTGCTGACTATTATTTTTAGTTTTGTTGGACTGTCCACAGCCAAAAGTGCCTCTTCCTCTTTGGTTTCGGCCACCTCTTCCTTCTTAGCTTTTCCTCTACTCTAGAGGCCAATAAGAAACATTCATCCACTGTTCTAGGGATCACTAAACTGATCTCATCTTGCAGATTGTATTTCAGACCATTTAGGTACCTAGCCACCGTCTCCTTTTCCTCTTCATTATGGTTGGCTCTCATACTTAATCTATGAAATTCTTCTGTATAGGCAGCCACATCCATGTCTTTTTGTCTCAAATTATGGAATCTCCTAATGGTTTGGATCTCATAGTCAGGTGGCATGAACTTACTTCTGAGCATAGCCATCATTCTACTCCATTTAGTGATGGGACTCTTGCCAATCTTCTCCCTCTCACTTTGCATGTAGTTCCACCACACAAGTGCAGAACCTCTTAGCTTTGTCTTGGCAAATTTAACCTTCTTGCTGTCATTAAAGTCCTTGTAATCAAAGTAGTTACTCATGGCTTCTATCCAATCGGTGAGAGCATCACCATCCAATTTGCCATGAAATGTGGGCACATCCATCTTGGGATCACCACATTCTTCATGAGCACCCTTAAGTGCATTCAAGAAAGCTTTCTGATCTACAAACATGTCCTACCCTTGAGGACTCTCTTCTACCTCTTCTTCATTATTTGTGTTAGAAGAACTTCCATCTTCTTTGGTCTTGCCCTTAGACCTTCTTTCTTCTTGCAATCTTGCCTCAACCGTCTCTTCCACCAACTTCTTGATGGCTTCTTGACTCATTGTCTTGGGAAGCATTGAACTATCCTCTGTTTCAATCTCCTCGTCTGACATACACTTCTCTAATCAGATATTGGCTCTGATACCAATATGATGCAGAGGTATTGGTAGATTTGGTTTTGTCCACACAATAGACCTAGACTTCAAGGTTTCCTTCACAAGAACTTTCAAAACCTTATGTAACACAAGGCTATCCAAGAGATTGACCTAGTTTGGGACCACACCCTGGTGTCCACCCACATAAACTACTCAACTCTCTTTGGGGAGTCTCTACTCAACCCAACCAACACACACTTACCTTCTAGATCAACAACCAAACTACCAACATCCCTACCAATAGGATCCCACACTACAATCAACACAAACTTGTCAAAGACATGACCAACACAAGGTCTCTGACCCAATAACTATATTCTGTACCTACAAGGATAGTGAACAGTAAATTACAGTAAGACTGCACTATGACAGTGCCTAAAGAGACCTATGCCTTGTAGCCCTTAAGATCAGCTAATCCAAGGATAACTCCACAAACCTCCAAAGGACACACTAGTCTCTTTGCACATTTGGATACCCTCTATGAACATACAACAATTCACCAAGTTGTAGAATAGTACCCTATTTCAGGCATCCAATGACAGTGAGTTCTTCTCTTTAGGGAATAGGCCTAATTTGAGGTCTTTACAAAGGAAGTGCATCAAATCCACTTGCTCAGGATCAAACAAACACCTGCATAATTCTATCTTCATCCACAAACACCAATCACAACCTCCATTGGGTCGTTCTATTGACTGTCCATTGAAAGACACTGATTTCCATTATTTGCATACTAACTAGTCACCATGTAGACTAGTCAGATTCATGCCAAATGCCTTGGAGTGAGGAGTACAAACATAAAAAGCAATAAAAACATGAAATCTACCCTATCTCCCTCCATCCTACTAAAAATGGTTGATGTCTTTTAGAGGATAGAGGAGAAATCCCACATTTTGCCACAAAACCCTAGTTTTGAGGGTTTTTAAACCAGTTTTCACAAAATGATTTGGTTCTAACAGTACAAGAGGTTTCAAGAGGCCTAACTACACTGAAATGAAAGGTATTTCCAAATACTAACACATTTTCCAACTTTTAGACTCCTAGCTATCTGTATAGAGCCGTACTGAGTGACTGTTTCTAGGAAAACACAGAAAATGACAGTTTTTGCACTCCAAAACTTCAATCTTTCCTTATCCTTGGCATGTAATTACATTGTTTTGTCTATAGAAGGCTTGAAGGCTATTTCTCCTCCTCCACCAACCATACAACTACTATCCAAGGCAGTTAACCATTGGACATTACCTCCTTCACAAGAAACCACATGTTTCTTAGTGTAATTACATTCAAAATGACCATATCAAGATCTAGATTGGACAAGTTGACCAAATGGACCAAGTCCTTATTACAACTCATGAAAATGGCTTTGAAAGCCTTAGAGAGAATAATATAACATGACAACAAAACATGACATAGCAAAAAATGACTAGAATTTGGAGCTCATGCACCACACATGTAAAAGCATATTTGTCTCTAAGTATGATTTTAATCCTATCCTCTTCTTCCCTGATTAAACCAACTTGGTTGGTTCGTGTTGTAAACCCTTTTATTTCTATTGTACCGTGGGGTTGAGGATGGACCTTTAATGTGCCCTGAGCTTATACTCAGTTCTAGCTACAAACACTTGGTAGTTATATTGAAGTCATTGTAGATTTCTAGTATTTGGGAAGCTGCTATCAGTTATGAGGTACTTACATTACATTGGATACATATAGTGTTATAGTATTTGATTTGAGATTTGATAATGGTTGCAAACAAAAAGGATTGTTAACTTTAGGTAGTGACACATTATGTGCTATCAGGATGTTCAGAGAGATGAATTAGGCTAAGTGGGACATGGTATTTGAGTTGGTAGCTTGATGAAATGACAATTGTGTGTGATGAGATAATAGTGAATGATACCTTGTTATAGGGATGATATGACTTCTAATGTGGCCATCAGTATAAGTATGAGATATATTGTTCTCTACATGGAATAATTATAGATGACTTCATATATATGTGATATCTCAGACTCATGATACATGATAACCATACAGGCTTGTGGGTTTTCTCTTGTGAGGTGGATGTCAGATCTTATAGATGAGTCATTTGTGGCATATGTTAGTGGAACTTGGTATGATGGTAGGTGCCTATTCACACGGATTCTTCATGCAGATATACGATTAGGCTATTCCAGACTTTGTTGAACACACTTATTATGACATGGTAAATTCTTCATTGATCTTCATGTGGTTTGAGAACCACCATATTATTCTATGGTTTGAGAACTACCATACTATTATGTGGTTTGAGAATCACCATGTTATTATGTCATTTGAGAACCACCATACTATTATGTGGTCTGAGAACCACCATGTTATTCTGTGGTTTGAGACCACCATGATATTACATGCTATTATCTCATGTGGTTTGAGACCATTGTACGATTCCCCTCCTCCCCTTAGGTGACCTTGTTGCAAGGTCGCATGGTGTTTGTAATGTGCAAATTTCTAAGAGATTGTTGGAATATTTATTTATGTGTTGAATAATTTGCTTGCAAGCTAGCAGTGTTTTGTTACCTTGGGATAATTGACCATTTTTATGTTTGAGTTAGTCCCTTTGCCTCAAGGACATGTTCTTGGATAAAGTTGGTATAATACAATGATTGTTATTTGATATCCACCTTTTATGACTCATTATATTTGTTTTCTTCTACTTTTATGGAGGTTTAATTTATGAGATTGCTTTGCTTCTCTAATTTTCTCATTTGAGGCACTTTAAGGTTGTAACTGCTGGTATGTGTGGAGTGTTGTGACCATGCTTTACTATCATATCCTAGAGGGATCACTGAAAGGTTGTTTAGAAGAATAGATGGTCTGGGGAATCTTGTTCATACTGAGTTATGTATGTGGGCTCCTAGAGAGGACCTTGAGTCCATCCTTCTTGATCTACTACTTGGTACAATGGTATTCTACATGGCAAAATTATTCTTTTGTTATCTGGCACTATAGTATGGCTGATATTGGTTCCCCTTGAGGTGAGATTATATGATGTTACACTACATTGGATATTGACACAGTGGTTACTACATGGCATGGTTATTCACTCATTTATCATTTAGCTCTATGACACTAAGGATTGCTCAGTGGTTTATTAGTGTTTTCCTCCTTGTAATACCCCTTTTTTATTGAGCCTTATGGTGTGAGTCATGTGATGTCTTTCCAATAAGTATATAGGTTGCTACCTGTGAGTATGGTCTTCATCATGTGAATCACCTAGGAGAAGTATGTGATGTGAAGGAGACTCTGAATTCAGATGAAGTGTTATATGTGGAATTGTGTTTTTGTGTTATGTGAGTCACTGAGTGTTGTTGAGAATCATATGCTAAAATTTTTAAAATGAACATAATGTGACTTGATTCTATTCCTTGCATATAAATTTATTTATTCATGTTGGTAGTAATGAGTTAGTTTGGTATTTTATGGAGTATTGATGATATTGTATATAACTAGCATAGATATATTAAATAAATATATCGTTATTGAGAATAGATAGATGGCTTGTATTTAAGATATCTATTTCTATGCTAGTTTAATAATTTTATTAATTTATTACAATGTATAGAGTGAGGAGCTAAAATATATACATAGCCTGTATTTAAGATATTATGCTAGTTTAAAAAGTATTAATTTATTACAATATATAGAGTGAGGAGTTAAAATATAGACGTATAGATTGAAGAACTATAACCCTAGCCCTCATTAAACTAAAATAAAATAATTTACAGCTGTCCTTCAATAAATAATTGCATCACTATGTCGGCTATATATTTATAATTATTTAAAAAAATATGTCTAGTTATTTAAAAAAAACTATGTAGGCTCTATTTTGTTTTTTATGTATACGGTATCTTAATCCTACTCTTGCGTGTAATTATTTTTATATGTGGGCTCTGAGACAAAAACCTAACCCTGGTTTTATTTTTCTCTATTTATTTATATTCTGAAACTAGTTTGGTGTTACAGGCAAAGATTTGAAATTTGAAATGGATAGCAAGGCTTCCCCTAACTTTGTGGAAGCAAAAGGTAGGATTTCATACCATTCTAAAAAAGTAAAGGAGTCATTTTATAATAAAAATAAATAGATTGGTTGTCCATTGTCTATTTTTTCTGAAATATTTGTATAAATGTGATTGAGAGCCTTTCTGGGGTGTTATCTTTATCTTTATTTTAAATAGGCTTTTTGAGGTATGAGTTATTTGCGATTTTTGGGTTAAGATCTACGGGTGTGGTGGAGAGTGTATTTTGGGTGTGGATGGTTGTGACTATATTGAAAATATTGAATTGTGAAATGAGTGTTGCTGGATTAGTTAGTCCTATTGACTCTCTCTCTAATATGGATTTTGTGAAAATTTATTTGTTTTATGAGTTGGTCTATAGAGTAGTTGCTGTTGCGTTTTGTTGTGTTTTGTTGTGTGTATGTGTTGTCTCTTATTCTATACTGAGATTGGAATAAAAAACAAAAAATGATGGAGATTAATTTTCCATGGCTTATTGTAAAGACCTCTCTGTGAATCCTGTATAAACTGTGTATTTCCACTTGAAGAGGACATTTTCTTCTTGTAATTGGGCTAACAAAACAGTTTAAAAAGGAAGTTAGTAGAAGTACTAAATGCAAAAAAAATAATTGTTGATGAAACAAACTGGATTTCCTTCATTAGTTTCTTTTATTTGTCATGTCATTTTTTTTAATGTAAACATATACAGGAATTTAAGAAAATTGTGTGTATGCATTGTAGTTCCTGCGGATGACATTTTATTATGTTCATTATTGTACATTGATCACTACAGAAAACTACTACAAGAAAATTTTTACATCTATGGTAAAACATCTTACTGTGCTATGTACCATGTTTATTCAGCTAAAAATAATTTTATAGATTAAAGCTCTTACTCATTACTATGTTCACAGAAGAACTCAGAAATCCAATTGATATATAGGCCTATATTTTTCATCCTTACATTCAGCTGTACATAATTACACGGGCTTAAAAATAGGGATATATTTAATTATTTAAATTTTTCATGTGCACATGTATATATTCCTATATATGTATTTATTTATATTCTTGAAACATATTTCTATATATATATATATATATATATTTATTGACTGAATTAAAAAACTCAGCTAAAATTTAATAAAATGACAGAAATTATATTTAAATTTATTTTGTTAAAAAAAAATATATATTATTGGCCTTTGGCGGCGCCCAAGGAGGCCCTGGAGAAAGCCCCACGGCTATGGCTCTCTTGTGGCAGCCGCCTCCCCTCTTCCAATTTTTTGTTTGTTTTATATAAAATTTAAATCCGTTTTGATACAAATTTAACCCTGTACTTTCTCAGACTCTACCAGCATACAGAATTAATCTATTTTTTTCAATTTTAATTCTGAGGCATCAACAATAAATACAAGAACTATATTGTTATTGGGTATACTGTGCAAATCTATAATTAATTAAATAAATTTTTTTTCAGAAAAATTAAAAAAAAGGGAACTTTGCTTTTCTACAGAGTAAAATTGATAACAACAAAAATGATAGAAGTAAAATAATTAAAACTCTCTGAAGCTAATCATATATACACTATATGCGTAAACTCTACTAAAAATACTAGGGTTTTCTAGATCTCAGATTTTCTGCAATACCCTGTAAAATTTTCTGCAATACCCTGTAATCAAACTCTGACTATGTGTAAACCCCACTAAGAAAACTGGGGTTTTTGGATCTCAGATTTTCCCCAATACCCTGTAATCAAACTCTACCTAAATATCTCATCTTCCTTCCTCTTAGCAACTACATGCATACCATCTTCCTAATTCTCTCATTCTGCACCCAAAAAAAAGAAACTATACAAAAAAACAAGGGAGAAAATTAAAACAAGATTTTTATATGGTTTTTATATCATTTTGGTAAGTTTTAATATTTACTAAAATTAGAGCTACACAACTCCCTATTTTCTAGCTGATCTGATTTAAAATTAAATTAATATGTAGTAGTTTGATTAGAATTTTAGATTTTCTTTTATGTGGAGAATCTTGTATGATGTTTAAAAATAGAAACATGGTTTTACTGATTTAATTTTGTAAATATAAGACATTTAGGAAAATAGTCATCTCCTTTTCATAATTGTAATAAGGTATTCTTTTATTTGTTCCATGACCACACTCAAATTATTCTACTTGTCAATTGTGATTAGGTTGCAATTAAAATTGACTTTAGATGTGAGATGGAACCTAAACTTGACCCTAGAGTTCATATTAGACTAGTCGTGTTAAGTTAGTGATACCTCAACCCTCTACTTTGAATACCTAATGAAAATTCACCCTATGAGTTGTTCCTTATCTACGTTGTTGAGATAATGCCTCTAACCATTACATGGCCATTGATTATATTTTAAGTTGTTGTGATGGTGATTTCTCACCCGCTTTTGTTTCCTTTGATCTTCTCTTTGTGCGGCTTGCATGCACTCAATGCACATGCAAGCCTTGATGCACATACAACTGTCTCATATGCATTTCATGTGCTTTTAAGAATAGAAATGGTTTTCTATTATTGTGTTATTTAAAAAAATCCATTGTGTTTGTACCCATTCATACTTGTATGGGTGGGCATGACACATTTACATACTTATCTTTCCTCTTCTATGCATATTTCCCAACCTATCACATATTTTATCTCTCTTAGCTATCATACCCATTCCTATTGACACCATAGTAGCCCCCAACCTTCATTAGTTATCTCCCATCTTCCATCATAGATGCACTAATTCACAAGATAGAACAAGTAGAAAAAGAGAGGATGTTAAACCAAATGGACAAGATAGTTTGGAATTTAAGGATGATAGACACACACCCCTATCACATGAAATTGTTATACATGAACCCCTCCCCATGGGCTTTGCATCACCACAATTTTTAATATATGAAGGCAAAGATGACCCAAACACACATTTGACATTTTTACAGTTGCATGTGTAGACTTCTTATATGAGGATAAACTATTAACAAAGTTATTTCCATGGACAAACCATAATCAAATTTGTCCTTAGATTTCATAAGAATAAGTTTAATATCGAAACAAACCATGATGTATTATTAAAATTAAAAAATCATATAATCCTGCACAAGAGTGCATCATTTATTAACATGTAATGGTATTGAGGCATTCTATCAAAATGGGCCCAAAACTAAATAGAAATTGGCTTGGGTAAGCAAAATTTTCCATTAGAATAAGTCTAAAATAGAAATCCTTATAAACAACACAATGTGCATGTGTGTGATTACATTTCATGCTCACGATTGGTTACAAGATAAATAATGTCCTCCTCGAATTATCCTTCTACTTATGTTTATTCTTCTAAAGACAACTTCATAGGTCTATCAAAGGGTTCATCCCCTCATCTCCTTGATGTGCACCAACTTGATGCTTGTAGGAAACCTCCAAACCTTATGGATTGTGTTTATTTTCATTCAAAATTGGGGCTTTAGGATGGCAGCATCTCTCTTTCTAGATTTAGAGTTTCTATGTTAGCCATTTGCAGCTTATCTAGTTCTCCTACATGTGAGTTCTCTACTAGGGCATCATATGCAAAGATCTCGGGCTCTTCTTTGAAACACTATTCTTCCCCTATGATGACACACATGGCTAACCTCTCTGCATCTATCCTTTAATAGAGATCTTTGGCTTCACATAATGATTCCCATGTGAATGGAAAAAATAATTATTTAAAGGTTTATTTTGTCTTGAAAGAAACATGCACAATAAGTGAAAATATACACAATATATTATTATATCATACATTTGTATCATATATTAAGCATTTAAAATATTAATATATCATATTTTTTTCTAAGGGCAACTAGGGACATCACTAAGCCCTAGCTCAACTATGGCACCCTTCTAGGTATGGGCATTTAAGCATTTCGATCCGCCCAAATGTTTGACCATATTACCATGGTGCTCCATTAACAAGGAGTCTATTGGATGGTAGGTCATCTTAACATGGAGGAGGATTTGAACCTTGGTTGCTCACTTTTGAAAGTATCTCATTACCATTACACCAAAACCCAATAGACATTAATATACCATATTATTTTATATATACCATCTAAATATGTAATGGCTATGAGATATTATAAAAAAGTTATATAAGATGAAGCTTAGGATTTCTTATTGTATTCAACAAACAATCACATAAATTATACATAATTATAAATCATGTCAAACCCTAATTTACTAATCATTTTCACCATTGAATGAAAGAACAAAGAGTATGCAATGGCCATTTTTAAATAGATTGTTGCTTCAACAAAGAGGAGGGAGAAGGAATGAGGGGATAGCAACTCTCCTTGTGGGAGCCATGCCCCAAAAGGTTTGCACCCCTCTTGAGGAGTTGTGCCCCTATGTGACCATGCTCTCTAAGAGGGCTAGCCCCCACAAGGCCATCGACCCCCAACTCTCATCACAATAATACAATAAGAGATTCATCCCAAATTGATGTATAGATCTACAAGTGAAGTAATACTATCAAATATTTTAAATCAGGGGCCAAGTTATCTAAGTGATGTATATAGAGTAAGATGAAATCAACATTACTAGTCCTCCTCCATACTGAGAATTATTTTCTTCTTTATGCAGATGGAATGAACATTATTGGTGTACACCCGAAATTCCTTCATTCGAATGCCACCCATAAATGGGCATTTGGAGGTTTGGTTCTTATGCCACTCTTTCGAATGATAAATAATGTCTATTAACACTCTTTTTCCCTATTATCATTTGTAGATCATTTGTTATTTATATTAGGATCTACTACTTGAACTGTACAGTTCAATTTTTCAGTCAAGAGATTATATTAGCCTTATTTAATAGTAAGTTGTGAGATATTTTCTCCAAAGCTCTGTTCTTGTGTTATAAAATAATATTTTCTGTGAAGACCTATCAATTCATGTCAAATGTATAGGAAAGGATGAATCTGTTGTTGTTGAAATAAAATAGTGAAATATAAATATAAGATATAGAATTGTTAGAAATTGCAAATCCCAAAGTTATCCTTTTTGACTCATCTTAATTGCGATGCCCTGAAAATGTTGAGGCATATTAGTATATTAGAAGATTCCTTTGTACAAGAAACTATACAAAATGAGTGACTGAATGACAGGAAAATCTAAAATGGGAAAAAAAAATTTCAAAGAATATAGAACAAAATGCTATTACACATTGATAATATTCATTGTTGCTATTTTACATGCTTATCATTATCTCCAAGGATGAAGTACATGTTGAGGTTTGTTAATGCACATCTGAATGATTTATTCTTCCTAATCAGCAAAGTTGTAATCTCAAGCTGTCACTTTTACCATATAATCTATGTGTCACCTGCACAAGGCCTAGTATTTCTATTTCATTGTACCATTGAATGTGTAATGCATCCACCCAAAATGGAGGTTCCCTGATGTCAATTCACACAGAAAGGGTACCTTTTATCTCGACACAACATTATTAAAAATTATAGTATAAAAACTTGTTGAGTACTTGTGAGTTGAAATAGAAAATGAGAAAACTGTCCATAAATGCAAGTATTGGTGAGTTTTGCTGAGTTTGAGCAAAAATTGGTTCTGCTGAGTTTCTGTGGAGATCTATTTTTTTAATTATGTAAGAATCCTGACTTGTTCTAACTGGAAATTTTCCCTAACTGATCTGAAATTTCTGATTTAGTTTTCTTCCAAAGTACTTATTCTTTTCAAGATCTGTTTTCACCCAAGTGTTTAGAAAGTAGTGTAGATGGAAAGGTTCCAATATCGCAATGAAATAACATCTTATGATCACTGAAAATACAAATGATTAGTTCACTAATGCAACAAAATCAATACAAAACATGAATGATCATACCCAGATGGAGAATTTGACTTCTTTATTCAATGATAGTTGGTTGATTACAAAAGATGAAGGTTTGATATAAAATCAGACAAGTATATGATTGAAAATTGAGTCCAAAGGTGACTCAATGCATGTACAAATGATCTCCAATGAAGTTACAACAATTGCCATCTAGTTGATGATAAATGACAATGATAATTCAAACCAAATGAAGTATGATATGGACCTATAACCTGCTGATATGAAACCTTGATTGCAATTATCATCAAGATATGCCAAAATATAGCTCCAAATGCAAGAAACCAAGCCTAGAATGAAGGCGACTAGGGTTTGAAAGCGTGTATGATGTTCAAACCCTCCAAAAGGTGTCAAACAACACTGAGATCTAAAGATTAAACCCTGCTATATCTGTTGTTCTAGAAAGTCAAAATGTAGATGAAGGCTGGAAAAGATCAAAAACCCCTCTATATGCCAAGCGATCCAACCATAAACACTCTAATATCAATTGTAGATAAAAATAGCTCCTTATACAAGCCAAATCTGCATACTTAACTCCATGAAAATACTCAAATCAAGCTCTGTGTTGAACTCCAAGTGAATTCACCTCATCATGGTGAAATGGGAACATCACCAAACCACAAAAGCCAAAGGAACACCACCTTAACAAACTAAAATTCACTTTCAGCCAAGAGAGAACTCTCAAATACAAAATTTGCCAAATGATCAATAGTTCCAAAATGAAGCCAAAACCCTCTATTTATCCTCCTCTCTCCATAGGCCTCCCAATTAGTCAAATTATGAAAATTTTCAAGTTCACCAATGAAATGCAATTTTCAACTTGACAATTTTAAATGAAATTCATTTGAAAACCGCCTTCATTTAAAAAACAATAAAATAATAACATTTTATTATTTTTTCTCCCTTATCAAGTTGCCCACATTTTAAAAACCAAATAAAATAATTGCGTCGATTTTCTCCTTTGGCAAATAATACATTTTTATTAATTTTTCTCTTTTCCTCTTCGGCGTCTTTTCCACAAAATTAAAATAATATATTTTATTATTTTTTAATATCCTTCCTTGGGCAGCAATCTTGGCATAAAAATAATATTTTATTATTTTTATTTTTATTTTTCTCTAATTTCGTCCTTGGTGTCAAATTGTTGGGAAAAATAAATAGAATAATGAAAATATAATTAAAGATTGCATTTTCCATCTTTTCACCTTTTCAATCTTCAATTGACCAATGCTAATTTTTCTCATCCTCACTTTTGCCTTGGCTTGAAAATGACAACATTTTGGCTTAATGAAAAATATGATAAAACAACACTAGCCAAAATCCTGATAAAATCACATGTTGAGCCAACATTATAGTTTTCCATCCTTCAATGCCCAAGCTCAACCCAAACACAAGTCTAGTTCAAAAAGGGGACATTACAAATTATAGCAAGAATAATTGAAAACTTAAGAAAAGTAATCTTAAAGCACAATAGGTGCTCTTCCCATCATTCAACATATTCATTCATCTTAGCATAACAATCAATTTTCTTAGTTATAATATATGTGTATAATTTATTTCTAAATGCATTGTACACAGTTAATTTACAAATCAAAAAATTATAAGAAAAAATGTAACAACTGAATAAATCATTCCCAATAATTTTTTAATACTTTTAGAATAGCAAGCCACATGCACACAATAGGACATAGCATAGCACTTCATTCCATAACCCATCCAAAGAATAACTCTGCATCTAAAGAGGGATGGCTCACTACAGAGCCATATGGCATCATAAAGTGGTCAACCTTACCATCACCAAGTCTAAGGGCATCTAAGAAACTACAATGCTCTCATTTGACTATCCCAAGGGTACATAAAAAGGTCTAAGAATAATTCAAATAGAATGACACCTAGAAAGACCCAATCACTCAAGAAGCCACCTCATAATTATGTAGGGTTTCCCTCTTTTTGCAACAGAAAATAAGCATAACAAACAACAAAAAATTTTCCCAGAAGAAACACAAAGGCATGCCCCCAAGATGCCAACAAGAAAGGAGGATCTTTTTAGCTACATAATTAATTAATTCCAACTACACTCATATTCTTCAACTCTTGTAGTCCTTATTCCTCCAACATCTTTCTAAGGACCAGCAAGCAACTCTTCTAAGAACCCCAAGTCCAACAGGGTAATTAGCACTAGGGATCAACAAACAACTTCTATAGGCTCTAAATCCCTCACATCCTCTTCCAAGACACTAGCATAATAGCCTAAAATTAGTAATATCCATAAAAAATCAATGGGATACAAACTAAGAAAGAGACAAGCCACCAAGAAAGACCATGAAGAAACTCACAAAAATTTTAGAAAATAGTCCACAATCAAACCGATCAACATGAGGGGAGAAGATGAAATTCTATAATTTGCATGGCCAATAGGACCTATTGATGATTGTTTTTGGACAAGTCAACAATAGAGTAAAACACTAGAGTATCCCATTCTCTCTTGAATAAAGCTCTTCAAAGGCTGAACTATGTAATCCAGTGAAGTAACTCGAAGGTTCCTTATTTATAATTTATGATGGGTTAACTCAGTGCTTAAATGTGATCTTGCTGATTATCACAAAGGGACTTACGCAGACTCTTCTTCTTTCATTCATCTTGTTCCTCCTTTCAGTGTGGATAATGTATATACAAGGTTTCACTGATAAAGAAATAGAAAAAGATAAAGGTTTAGAAAGGCTAATCTAGGGTCAATGAAGTAATGATAATGTGTGAATAGACAAACTACTTGAAAAACCTAATTTCACTTCGCGAAGGAGGCCTACAACTACATGAAGTTGGTGCAATCTCCTAAGGTTACACGAATGGTTTTCAAATCATTGAGGTTCATACAAGCACCCATTAGACGACGTAGCTCAAACAAGCATCCACAATTGAACTTATGCAAATTAGGCTTAGACTAGCTTTACACAACACTTCACCAGTGATGAATGTTAAAAGCATGAGCTAGGAGTTGATCAAATATTCAATACAACATACATTACAACAAAGAGATGCTAATCTACTTCTAATCTACTTCAAAATATCTCTCCATTTCATCAAGATACAGTAAACCATGTTATTTCACAAGACAACACTTAACACCAAATGAACTTCCAATGTCTTTGCATTAATCTTGAGAAATATGTACAATAATCTCCAGGTCCTCTCAGAGAATTTTGAGAGTCTCTCTTATTCTACTCCTACAAAACTATAATCTATGATCTCTATATTACAAATGAGGCAACAAGGCCTTTATATAGTGCTCCAAATTACAATGAATGGACAAGATCAATTTGATAGCCAAGGGCTTAGATCGTGCCACCTCAGCAGGTAGTTACAACAACTTTCTATTTTTAGTACAAAGAGAGAGGCAATGAATGCATGCTTCCCAAGAAGGTAAAGATTAGATGAAATCATTTAAAAACATCTTCCACATAGGCATCCCTTTGGCTTCTTTTATTAAATGATACATTGAATGTATTTAAAATGATGTGGCAGCATTTGATTGGATGATGATAGGTACACGCCACATAGGTACCACCTTGGCAACTCTAATGGATTCCCAACTTGTATCATCTTGCATGATGTCTTTGACATGATTGCTTAGGATGTAACTTGTTGATCTTGCCTTGTTCATTCTTCTTGTAAAATGGATGTATGATAGATGTTGCTTCATTTGCATGACTTTGTTATTCTTCTCTGCAGGATGTAGGAATGATTTTCCTTGATGCATCTTCATGAAGAGTAGATGATGATGAAGTTTCTTTCTCAACTTGTAAATGATGATGCTCCATTCATGATTAGAAGTAGGATCTCTCTTGGACTTGAAAATTGAATAGATGAAGTTGAATGGATGATGACATGGAGTAGAAGACTCTTCTCAAGGACTTTTAAGAATGAATGCCTTGAAGTATGCTTCATGGAGTAAGAGACTCTTTTAATACTTGAAGATTTGAAGGATGAATGCCTTGGAACATTTGATGGAGTGTTCCAACTTGATGTGAGCCTCTTGGAATGATTCTTCCTCTGCAACTTGAAGGTGATTCAAGCAATTGCTCTTGATGATCATGATGTAGTTGATGAAATGCTTCCTTGAAGATGATCTTGAAGTATTCCTTAGAGCAGCCACATGATGCCTTGAAGCTATGATTGTTGAAGAAACTAGTTGATACTTGAAGTGATCCAATAGGATATCCTTGAAGTAACTTCTTAAAGTAGCTTATGATGTTTTCTCCACATGGCAACTTGTTGACTTCACTCCTAGCATGAAGGTGATTCCGGAAGTTAACTCCTTTGGTGATTCCTTAGCTCCATCCACATTCTTGTAACACACAAGGAAGAGACAACATCAATCTTCTTGATAAACATTTGATTTCATAATACATAAGAAGCATTTGCTTAAGGTCTAAGGAAGATGAAAGAAATATAGAAAATAGAGCATTGAATGAAGTCTTTGAATCTTCCTTTAAACTCTTGAACTCCTTCTTCGAGCAGCAGACAAGAAACTAAGATCTTTCATCTAAACTTCACAAAACTCAGTCTTGGCCAGTCTTCTTCCAATTCAGAAATTCACCTTCACTTGAGTATCCTTGTTAGACTTTAACTCAATCATCCTTCAATAATAGTGCATTGGATTAGAGTTTTGATCTCTTCTTAACATCTAAGCTTTTACTTACCATTTGTAGCTGCGCATCAGATCAGCACCTAGAGTACCTCTTAATACACCATAAAATTTGCACTTTGATGCTTAAAATTATCCTCTCCATGAAGGTTTAGTTGTTTATTTTAAATGGATCAGAAGATAAAGGTTTAGGATCTCCTTGAAATCTTAATATACTTTCAATCCTCCTACTTGAATGGTGCATAAGATAGAGATTTGGGAGTCTTCTAAGGGTCAGTGCACTAGATCAGGCTTTAGGGATCTCCTTGATGTGAGCAGGCTAGATCAGGCTTTAGGATCTCTCTCTTTCTAGAATGGGGCACATTGGATGGAGATAGTGAGTTCTTCCTGAAAGTGCATTAGATCAAGTCTTAGGCTTCTTCTAGAATGAACTCCATGGATTTTACTTCTAAGTTCCTCTTGATACTCTTCTATAAAAGTGGCACAGCAGATGGGATATTTAGATCCTCATCAAAAATCACACTTAAAACTTCAAAACACTTTAACACTTGCTATTAAAACTTCTATCAAACTTGCAATTGCCTCTAACAAGATGTCTTCTCCTCATGCGCATTAGTTGAAACTTTAAGTTCTTCTTGTGAAATTTAATATACCTTTACCTCTTAGTGCAACAGTTGAAGGTTTGGGAATCCTTATCTCATTGAAGTGCATTAGATAGGGATATTGGGATCATCTTGTGATTAGTGCATTGGTTGTGGTCATTAATCTCTGCTTTTATTCTCCTTGAAAGGTGGCATAGCAGATAAAGTTTTAAAATCTTCTTGATTAAAAAAAGAATGTCTTCTTTTATAAGGCTGGCACAGTAGATAAAGGTCTTGGATACCTTTTGCTTCTCAACTTGAAGGCAAATCTTCCTCCTTGCTTGGGCACATTGGATGGTAATTTTTATGTCTCCTTGAAACTAGTAGTTTGGGCATACTGGATCAAGAATCCAGATCTTCTTTAAAGCTTGTCAAAACTCCAACACAGCCTATTCAGATTTGGTACAGCAGATCATAGTTTTGATGTTAGCTTAAACTGCCTTCTAAAAGTCATCATCACATCCTTCTTGATGTTGGTGCATCACATGAGGATTTCTGTTCCTTCTTGAAAAATGATCAAAAACTCAATTTGAATCTTGTCTTATGATGAGAGAAGGCGCATTAGATCTACCTTTTGAATGCTTCTAAACCTTGATCTTATCCTTCAAAATTGGCGCAAGAGTTAGGGTGCATTGGTTCATCATTTTGATCTATGGTTAAAAGTGGCACAGTTTATCAAGATTTTGCGCCACCTTTGTCCTTTGTCACACCGGATGAAGATTTTGTGCCCTCTCAGTACTTAGTCATTTTTTCAGGGTCCTTGAGGGTCAAGGTATATTGAAAAATATTTAAAGTGTAAGAAATTATATTGAAGTATAAGTTGAGAGATTGAATTTCTTATACTTTAAATATTTTTCAATATACCTTTCAGGATGTTTGAGATAGGTCTCAAATCCACTGGATTTAACATGTAGAATCTAGAATTTGGAAGATCTACCAGATTTCAGACTTAGTCAATTTTTTAGGATTTCAGGATTTCAGGCTACCAGACTTAGTCATTTCAGGATCTCAAACATACATCAGGATGGGTGTCAGTGTTCATCATTTGGATGGAATTTGATCAAGACTCTTCATTACTGCACGAGACCTCCAGTTATAAAGCAAAACCCTCTTATTGTTGAATTGGCAGAGGAAACGAATCTGAGGCATCATCCAGAACTAAATGCAAAGTATCAGAGCTCAAAAAAAAGGGGGTCCCCATTTGCAATGGGGCGATGTGTGATTTGGTCACAACAGGTAACTCCACCACTTGAAAATAAAACTACACTTGCTCTTCTAGCTTCTCTCCCCTCCAACTCTCTTCCTTTCCAAATTTGTAATAAGTGTGCAAAAATGAAAAATTTCAGCTGTGGAAAAGGGACGTGTGCCCCTTTCCTTCCCTTTCTTGCATGAGTCCCATTATATAGTCTCCTAAGATCTTAAGAGCTTACTCATGGCTAGAAAAGTCTCCCAACCAGTGATCCACATAACCCCTAACTTATCCCCCTCAAGAAAAAACTTTCTAACCCTACCCACTTCTTATTAAAAGGGACAATAAACTGTACTTCAACTTTTGATTTATTTTTATTTTATTTTCTCCAACATTAGTAGCCTAGGACACAATTAATAAAGTGAATAAATTGTGCATCTAAATGGACCCTTAAGTTCCTAACCACTAGCCCATCTAACTAACTAGTAATTAGTGGGATCTTAGATAAAAAGATAAAGGTGATTTAGGAACATCATGTGAGAGTAACATGGCAATGTGGTTTAAGGGATTCTCTTATCCCCTCTTCATTGTTTCATTGCATTTGTAATCTATACACCCTTTGCACCCATTAGTAATCCAATCAAGATAACATACATATAGAATCCTCAAATAGTGATTTAATTTGTGCATATATCTAAATATGTTATCACCACACATGTAGAATGCATCAAAATTGGATAATATAATAATCATATCATGAGAAAGGATCATCAACATACATAATTAGTTAACTATGATGCTAAATTCTGTTGATGATGATAATTGTTAATAAAACATACTAAATCATTTGTGTTTCTTAATTACTAAGTGCAATCAGAGATAAGCACAAAATAGCCTACCAATACTCTTGGTAAACACACATTTCATCTTCATAAATATAAGATACAAGAGATGGTCCAGATGTTCAATAAAGCATAGAAGTTTAGAACAATAAAAGTTTCAGCCCATAGGTCAAAATGGAGAAAACATGGAGTGGGGCATAACATAATGAATGTCTTGGTTGACTGGTCCAACAATTCTTCTGATCAATGTTGCTTAGATTGGTTTGGGTATGATTTATTGCTCCGCTGCAAGATATCTTTTGCCATAGACAGGGCAATGGAAAGAACTATTGAGCTTGCTAGAAGGACCAAATGATGGTTGTAATGATTGATTTGAATGAATCGAAGTTTCTTAGAGTTGTGGCTCTTTGAAAGTCAGATTGTTGTATAGAAGTAAACAACAAGTGGATGGTAGCTGTGAGTTAAGAGGATACCTACAGAACATAGTTATTAGTTCTATGAATGGTGTAATTATTAGTTATTATTTCTATCCATGTAAATACACATTTATGTAGTCAAGCAATCTTTTTAAGTTTTCCATTGACTCCATTCTAAATGTTCTTTTAGAAGAATGGTCTATGGTATGGGTCTATGTAGGTGGCATATGAATGCCTGTGAAGAGCTTATTCTTGGAGTTCCAAATGATATATATTTTTCTTCTTGCTTGATATACAAAAGGTCATCACATAATGGATTCTAGTTGTAACATTCTTAGAGAGAAACTTGTGCAGATGTTTCAATAAAAGAAATTTTGTATTTGGAAGAAAAGAAATCAAGCCATTTTCATGTTATTCAAAGAAGGGGATATTGATTATGAGATCAGTTCCAAGGCTTTGCGAAAACACTCTTTGGTTTAGATTTAAAGCCTTTATATTTATTATCTGTGTTAATTTTGATAGATATTAACTTTACTTTAAGTTTACAGTTCTGATGATCAAGTTAATTGTTCTAATGCTTTCTATTCATGAATGTCACTACTTCTTCCACCACAACATATGATACTTAAGGAGCAAATCTTGAAGAAAACTTGGGGTTCCTTTCGAAAGTTCAACATACGATACTTAAGGAGCAAATCTTGAAGAAAACCTGGGGTTCCTTTCAAAAATTGATGGTTTAAAGGATTTACATTGTTAGGTTTCTTCCATTGGTCTTTTACCATGTAAAAACAATGTACCCAGAGGCGCCTTTACAATTCACCACAAAAAACCTCAAGCAGTTTTAAGATTGTAGTTAAGCAAAATTGTATACTCAGAAACAATACATCAAATATGTATCTCCTTCGGTTTCTAGCAATATTCTACTTTTCTTTAGCTTTCAGTAACAATGCTTTTAATAAAGGCCAATAATGTGATTTTAAGGAATGAAATTTTAATTCAAATAAGATTAAGAGTTTCTTCTTGGAATATTCTGCGATGTAGAAATTTTGATTAGTCTAAATTTTACAGTTGCTTACTCTTATGTTTTATTTTTCCCTTTTTCTTCCATTCTGTGGCTTCATTTCTTCCACGTCTCATACTTTGGTCAATATCTTGAGCCATATAGAAGTTTTATTGTACATGGCATATGTGGAGGCAAATGGTAGTCACTCATCTCTGTCACTTGAAAATATTTTTAGTGCTGTTATTGGAGCCAATGCCTGATCTATCTTCCTAACTTTATATGATAAAGTATTTTTTGGGTATCATTCCTTTGGGACATGTGTTGTTCTAGGTTGCTTCGAGCACACATTATCTTTTAGAACATCCTTGATTTTCATCATTAATTAGTCTTCTAAATTTCTGATCAATAAATCCATCTTCCATAGGCTGTTCCGGATAATGAAAGCAAATGCTTTGTTGTTATCATAGAGCCTGCCATTTCAGTGTGGTTGTATAAGATCCATAGAAAGGCCAGTCCCCAGTTAGATACTATACTGGATATTCTATTGCTTCCCCGAGAACATTTTCAGATAACTACATAATGCTTTTGCAGTACTATTTTCTTTTTCTTGGAACTTGAATTTGAAGTATGTCATATTGTAATGAGTTGATCTATCATGTTACCTTACCCAGATTTTTCCAAAGAAAATCAGGATTACAATTAAAACTCAGATTCGATGTGATTCTAGAGTTACATTTATCTATTATCCTGGAGGTATTCATTATGATTTCTTTTTCTCAGTCCTGAGGCTAGTAATTATGCATGTTTCTTTCTTAGTATCTGCTTTTGTCAGAACTCTGACTCCTTCTAATCAGATTAAGGGGCAAGTGTGTGATATCTATAATTTTAAAGGTGATACCTTTCCTATCACCAAGCCCCCAGACTGCTCTAGGGATAAAGTGGCGCCAGTCTAGGGTGTGTTATGACATGCCTTATTGTACTGTGGGGATTTCAACTCGAGTCATTCTCTTTATGAATGCACCAATATACTATTATACAACTAAACTTTGGACTGTTGCAAAAAAAATAATGTTATTCTATTGTATTGGGTGTAGAATAATCTCTTTTCTGTTCCGGTGACTACTTTTTCTTTGTTTTTCTCCATTTTGTAGTCTCTTTGGTAGTAGCCTTGTTTATTAGATTCAAATTTTGAATAAATATTGCTGTTATCAAAATAATTTGTAAAAGGTGGTTCTTCCTTGTGATGCATTTCCCACTTTATGGCCAATTGTTGGTATTTTCATTTACTTAATCTTTAGTACATATTTTTGTTGAAAATTTATTCTAATGAGCTTTATTTTTTGTTTATCATTGCAGTGATTGCAGACCTTCTTGATAATACATTTGATGAGGTAATGTAGCTTTGTACTTTGTTTCATGAGATGAATTTCTAAGCCCGCTACAATCACTCGTTTGTGATAGTTACCACACATATGAGAGAAGCTCATAACTAATGTTTATTTCTAAAATATTTTAGTCAGTTTTGTTTGCTGAAGGGTTGTCTTGATGATGACTATTTGTCAACTTGATATATGATGTTTTGATGATATGATATCTTATATTTGAAGATTAGTGTTCTATTATTGTCTATATCGTGGGAAGAAATTTTCCGTATTGTGTTTCTCATTTTGGTCCAATAACATTCAGATACATCATGGTGCAACTTATGTCAAAGTAGACCAAGTTTACAATCCTCATGACTACAGTCATGCTTTACTTTTTCAGGGAGCGGACATTATTCCTAGCTTGCTATCACTATTTATGCAAATTGGTATTGTATTTACTTTTATGAGTACAAACTAGTTGAAATTATCACCTTGTATTTTCTTTTACAGATGATGGAGGGGGCATGGATCCTGATTGTATTCGACAATGCATGAGATTGGGATATTCTATGAAGAACACCAAAACTACCATAGGACAATGTAATTCAAAGGAAGATGAGCCACACCTAGCATTGCATAAAAAGATCAAGTGTATTTTGTTGGGGGATAATCACATATCTATTTAATCAATTTAAGAGTTTATTGCATGACTAGGCATGGGGTGCTTTCATTGCTAAACTGATTCCTATCCATTTGTATATGTAGATGGTAATGGCTTCCAAAAAAGTACAATGAGATTGGGAGCAGATGCAATTGTTTTTACTCGAACAGCTCGTGGCAGGTGTTGTTTGTTCTTTATTGAAACAAGAATAATATCAATCACATCATTGTTCTTCTTGAGATTATTCTTGCTTATATTAGACTCCTTTCTGATATTTTTCTCTCCATTCACATCATTATTTTCTCAATCACAAATCATGACAATATTATTCTTGCTAAGGAGTACAAGAATAATCACAATCACATCAGTGTAATAATAATCTAAATATTATCATGTTAGCAAGAATGCTCTTAATGACATCATTGTTCTTCTCTATCGTATAAGGAGTATAAGGAGGACAATGTTGTAATTGAGATTATTCTTGCTAATGTTAGACTGCCTTATGATATGTTTCTCTCCACGTTTTTCTCTACCAAGACTATTAAAATGTTCCATAAGGTGATTGAGATTAGTCTTGTGAACTTGAGGCTGCCTTATGATGTTCCATTTCAGTGTATTTTCTAAGCATAATTATTGTAGAAAATTCCCCACCAATTTGTAGTCTATTGCACATTAATTTAAGTGCAGTTTCATCTTTAAGCATTCAATTTTAGTCCATTTGTAGGGGTTCATATCCTTCACCTAGGATCATGTGTGTGAAAGTTTAAACAATCACTTTGAAGCAATTGAAAGCATACATACATCTTCTGATGCCATTGACATTCTTGTTTTTTTTAATACTTTTTTGAGGGATTACCTTATACATGCCTTGACTTCTTGTTTTATTTTATGATTGTAATGGTAGCATCCACAAAGTTGTCTTTAATTAATTCCTTTTGGTTGTTGAATTTTTCATTTGGCAGGTCTTCAACTCTAAGTATTGGGCTCCTTTCATACACATTCTTGAGAAAGACGGAGCAAGATTGCATTATAGTTCCTATGGTATGATATAATGTCAAGGTGAAATTAGAATATCTTGTTTGAAAATTACTATTGGATTTCATGCATTGTATATGTTTTGTAGGTTGATTTTGAGTTGCCAAGGGGTCTTGAAACACTTGAAACACCAGGAATGCCAGCTGGTTATGCAAAAGATATTTGGGAAAAAAACTTGGCAACAATCTTACAGTGGTCTCCTTATGCAACAAAAACTGAGCTTATGAAGCAGGTATATGATTTATTCAATTGGTTATTTTGATAGTTAAAAAATGCCATCAATGTCACATAAAGGTACAACACAATAGTTTATTCTCCGCATAATGACTTAATGACTTACTTGCCAACTTTATATCAAGACTTGTATTTTTATGATCCTTTGAGAGTTCGATAACCTCTCTATGATCCTTGTTACCTCTTTTTGACAGTTTGATAACCTCTTTATGAGGTTTCTCCCACTTTCCCATTTGCATTGTTTATTGTTTGTGGATATAAGTGTTCCTGGAGAAATGCTTTCCTTCTCTTTGGCCCATGTAGTTCAGCAGAATTCTAAAATTTAGTTATAATGTCCAAGTAATACAAAATTATTATAGAGAAAAAAAACTGTGTGCCAAAATCACCTACAGTTTCATCCATGAGTTTCCCCTCAAAAGACAAAAAAAAAAACCTCTTCTTTGAAACAAGACCACCATCAACCTAAAAACTATTGGAATTTATTAATCTTTGTCAGCGCATTAACTCCAGCCTGCCCCCGTGTCAAATTTGGGGATTTCCTAAATCTGCCCAACATCTGTTGCTCCTACTAGTATTCATTGTGGTAAGTAAATTTGAATTTTGAATAGTTGAACACTAGTTTCTGGCATGCAACAAAAGGAAGAATGAAACAGTGTGAGTGATAGAGTTTTTTTGAAGGGAGAAGGAGAGCCTGTAGCAGCAGAGGTGTATGGGAATGTTCCAATAGAGAACAAGAAGTTTGCAGTAGAACAACAAAGAATAGAAGAAGAATTTGTGCAGGAGAACAATCAGGCACAGTAGCTCCAGGTTTGGTGCAGAATATTGTTTGAGTGTGAAAAATAGAGCAACAACTCTGGATTGAAGTTTGTAAGAAGTTTTTTAATGTATTTTGAAAGGGCATACATAAATATAAATTCCTATTTTGCATCTATTCTCTGGTCCTTTTTGTGTGTTTGTTTTTGCTGTCTATTGTACTGTAGCATTTGTTTAGACAACCATTAAATCCCCCTGCCTACCAACAAGTGGTATTAAAGCCCTATTTTTCTAGGTAGTTAGAAAATTTTTTGTGGGTGTTTCAATATAAGCCCTAGTTTGTCTAGGCATTATTAGCCTTCTCAGATTTGAGAAGCATGGTAGGTGGGGACCACAAAGGATTGAAGCAGCCACTGAATTTTGATGGGCAGAATTATGATATCTAGGCTAAGAAGATGAAGACAATACTAGTTGCTAATGACCTATGGGAGTTGGTCATTAATGGGCTCATAGACACCACAGACCCAACAGCTTATGCAGCCCTAACTAATGCTCAAAGAACCCAGTTGAAGGAAATAAGAATGAAGGATACAAAAGCCCTCAGTCTAATTGATGTAGCCTTGATAGAGGCTATTTCCCCCCACATTGCAGCAGCAAACTATTCAAAATATGCATGGGAAATATTGCAGAACAACTATAAGGAAACTGACAAGGTGAGATCAGTCAAACTCCAGCTATTTAGGAGAGATTTTGAGACCCTACAGATGAAGGAGAGTGAATCTATTTCAAACTTTCACACTAGGGTTTCTACCATGATAAATCAACTAAGGATAAATGGAGAAACCATGGATGATCAAAGGATTGTTGAGAAAATCCTAAGGAGTCTACCTTCTAGATTTGACCCTATTGTCATAACCATTAAAGAGATAAAGGACCTATCCAAAATGACAATGGAAGCTCTTTACAAAGCCATGAGCAGTGATTGAATAGATCTGCTCCTTCCCTTGAGCAAGCCTTCAAGGCTCAAACCAATGCAAGAGGTAGGGGAAGAGGAAGAAATAGTAGAGGTAGAGGTCAAAGAGGTAGAGGAAGAAGCAACTCCAGAAGAGGAGTTTCAAACAGCCAAGAAGAGGCAAGCAACTCACAACCAAGCTATCAAGAAAAGAAGAAGAACAGTAGTTCTAATCAGAGGTATGACAAAAGCAATGGTCAATGTTATTAGTATCATAACTTTGGTCATTATGCTAGTGAGTGTAGAAATAAACAACATGATCATGAAGGTCACAATGCTAATGTAGCCAATGAGAACAAGGCTGAAAATGAAAAATAGTCAAATATTTTTATTGTTTGCAACCTTGCTGAGAGGAGTAGTGATGAAGTATGGTCTAGATAGTGGTTGTAGCAACCACATGAGTGGAAATAAAAACTTCTTTGCCTCCATAGATGGCAGCATTAAGACTGAAATAAAAATGGGAAAAAAATGAGCAAGTTCCCTTCATGGGAAAAGGTACAGTCAACATTCAGTCCAAGAATGGTGAAAGGAGGAAGATCCAGGATGTATACTATGCCCCTGGTATAAAACATAACCTATTGTGCATTGGACAAATGGTCCAAAATGGTTATAAAATCCTAATGGAAAATAGAGAGTGCACAATATTTGACAAACGAGGCAGTAAGAAAGTGATTACAGCAGTGCAGATGACAAGAAATAGAATGTTTCCTCTTAGGATACACATAGAGTCTCTGGCGCCATCTCCAGTGCTATCTCTGGCATAGTTTCCAACACTATCTACAGTGCTCACAGTAGTGGGACAGCAATTTGTCTTTAGGACAATCATCAAAGACCCATCCAAATTGTGGCATTTGAGGTATGGGCACTTAAGTTTTTCTGGTTTGAGTTTATTGTCCAAGAAAGGCATGGTTAGAGGGCTACCAAACATTGTAGAGCCCAATGGAAAATGTGAAGCCTGCATTTTAGGAAATCATCATAGACAACCCTTTCAATTAGGGTATTCTAGAAGAGAAAAAGCACCATTGGAGTTAGTGCACTCAAATTTGTGTGGTCCCATGAAAACCCACACCTTCACTTGAAATACTTATTTTATGAAATTCATAGATGATTTTACAACAAAAAAAATTGGGTTTATTTTTTGAAGAACAAATTAGAAGCCTTCGAGAAATTCAAGTGGTTTAAGGCATCAGCTAAAAAGCAAAGCAACCACTATATCAAAGCCCTAAGAACAAATAGAGAGGGAGAGTATATCTTTAAGGAATTTCTAAATTTCTTTAGGAATGAAGGTATAGAAAAGTAGTTTACAACTAGGTATACTCCACAACAAAATGGAGTGGCTGAAAGGAAAAATAAAACCATTCAAGAGATGGCAGCAAGCATGCTAAAAGCAAAAGGACTATCACATGATTTTTGGGGTGAAGCTGTAGCAATAGTGATTTACCTATTGAATAGGTGTCCTACAAAGGCTATTCGTGATAGGATTCCACAAAAGGCATGGACAAACAACAAATGGAGTGTTGAACACCTAAGAATCTTTGGGTGTGTGGCATATACATTTGTACCTAAAGAGAAGAGGCAGAAATTTGATGATAGAGGTGAGAAATGTATTTTCATAGGCTATAGTGAAGAGTCAAAAGCCTAAAAACTGTATAATCCCATCACCAAAAAGGTTGTGATCAGCAGGGATGTTGAGTTCATTGAGAATGAAGCATGGGATGGAACGATGGATACCACCTCAGGTATTTCAGTTGCAATACCCTCGAAGATGGAGAAACTCTGGAGGAACTATGGAGAGCAGCAACTCAGGGAGAAACTACCGTAGAGCATTGGAGAATAGTAGTTTCAGAGGTGTTCAGTAGAGTAGCTCTAAAGGTGGATAGCAACACAGTAGCTCCTGAGATCAACAGCTCCAGAGGTGCGCAATTCTGGAGATCTACAGCTCCTGAGGTTAGCAGTACAGTAGCTTCGGAGGTCAAAATAGCAGTAGCTCTGAAGATAATTCAGACCCTACACTCACATCATTGATGCCACAAAGGACAAGGAATGTGAAGGTGATTTATCATAGCACAAGGTATGCTAATGATAATGACAATTTGGATTTTGCATTATTTTCTTGTAGTGATCCAATGGTGTAAGGCCATGGATGAAGAGTTGGATGCCATAGAGAGGAATGACATATGGCAGCTATCTGATTTACCTAAGGGTAAACAAGTGATTGGAGTTAAGTGGGTCTATAAGATCAAGTCTACTGTTGAAGGAACGATTGAAAGACATAAGGCAATGATAGTTATCAAATGGGACAAACAACAACCTAGAAGAGATTATGATGAGACATATGCACTAGTTGCAAGGCTGGAAATAGTTCGGGCTGTCATAGCAATAGCAGCCGAACACAAGTGGAAGGTGTTTCAAATGGATGTAAAGTCACCCTTCTTGAACGGAGTGTTGAAAGAGGTAGTGTATATGGAGTAGCCACCTAGATATGAAGTCCCAGGGCAAGAGAGCAAAGTATATAGGCTCTAAAAAGCCCTCTATGGGCTAAAACAAGGACCTAGGGCATGGTACAGTAGAATAGACTCATATTTAGTGAGTAATGGCTTTAGCAAAAGCAATAGTGAGCCCACTCTTTACATCAAAGTAGCTGAAGGTAATATTTTGATTGCTATTTTGTATGTAGATGAGCCGATTTTTACTAGCAATAATGATCTTTTCATTGCTGATTTCAAAGAGGCAATGAAGAATGAGTTTGAGATGATAGACTTAGGTCTACTAAGGTATTTTCTTGGCATTGAGGTCAAACAAACATAGCATGGCATATTTATTTCACAAACTAACTATGCCAAATAGATTGTGAAGAGATTTAAAATGGAGAATAGTAAACCTGCCCCTACACCAATAGCTACAGGTCTGAAATTGAGTAAGGAGGACAGCAACAAGGAAGTAAACCCAACCCTCTACAAGAACATGGTTGGAAGCCTCATGTACTTGACAGCCACTAGGGCTGATTTGATGTATGTTGTAAGCCCAAATTCTAGGTTCATGGAGATGCCTAAGGACACACATTGGCAAGCAGGAAAGAGGATCCTGAGATATGTGAATGGCACAACAGGTTTTGACATCTTGTATGGTGTTTCTAATGAGTTTAAGTTGGCTGGTTTCACGGATAGTGATTGGGCAGGTAATGTAGATGACCAGAAGAGCACATTCGGCTATATATTTCACACAGGTTCAATCGTGATATCATGGGCATCCAAGAAGCAACCCATTCTCTCTCTCTCTCTCTCTCTACAATAGAAGCTAAGTATATTGCAGCAAATGTAGTAGCTTGTTAGGCTATTTAGTTGAGAAGGATCCTTGCAGACTTGAATGAGCAGAAAGAAGATGGTACAATTATTCATTGTGACAATTTTTCATCAATAGCCCTGACAAAGAATCCAGTCATCCATGGATGAAGCAAGCACATTGAGATCCGTTATCATTTTATAAGGGAGTTGGTAGGACAAGGAGAGATTGTGTTATAGTATTGTAGATCCAAGTAGCAGCTCACTGACATTTTTACAATGGCATTGCCAAAAGATTCTTTTGAATGCCTAAGAGATAGGCTTGGCATTGTTGACAGCTCCGGAGGTGTACAACTCCAGAAAGAAGACAACTTTGGAGGTTTAGCTTTGAAATAACAATAGCAGAGCTCTAGAGGTTCAACTCTGGAAGGTATGTGCAGCTCTGGACATGCTCTGGATATGCAAAAACAGAGCTCCAGAGATGTAGAGTGTCAACTCTGGAGATGCAGAAACAATGCTCTTGAGATGTAGAAAAGAGCTCCGGAGGTGATCCATAATGACAAAAAAAGCTCCAGAGATCTGCTCTGGAAAGGCAAATGCAAAGGTGTAACTCTGGTGATTAGTTCCAAAGAGAAAATTGTTGAAGGACATCTACTTCAGATTAAGTGGGAATGTTGGAATTTATTAATCTTTGTCAGCACATTAACTCCAGCCACCCCCCGCATCAGATTTGGGGATTTCCTAAATCTGCCCAGCATCCGTTGCTCATGCCAACATTCATTGTGGTAGGTAAATTTGAATTTTGAATGGCTGAGTGCCAGTTTTTGGCATGAGACAAAAGGAAGAATGAAACGGTTAGAGTGATAGTTTTTTTGAAGGGAGAAGGAGAGCTTGTAGCAGCAGAGGTGTAAGGGAATATTCCAGTAGAGAACAATAAGTTTGCAGCAGAACAATAGAGAATAGAAGAAGAATATATCAGACATAAGAAGAATTTGTACAGTAGCACGATCAAGCACATTGGCTCTAGGTTTGGGGCAGAATATTGTTTGAGTGTGAAAAATAGAGCAGCAACTCTAGATTGAAGTTTGTAAGAAGTTTATGAATGTATTTTGAAAGGGCATACATAAATATAAATTCCTATTTTGCATCTATCTTTGGTCCTTTTTGTGTGTTTGTTTTTGCTATCTATTGTGTTGTAGCATTTGTTTAGACATCCATTAAATCCCCCTGCCTGCCAACAAAAACACCTAACACACCCAAAAATAGGACTAACGCCTTAGAAAAGGTAGAAATAGAAGAATGTACTAAAAATAGGGAAATCTAAAGATATAAAAGAATCTCTCTCCTATAGCAATAAGAAATCTAAAAATAGCGAAGTCTAGAGAATCTTCGGTTACATTAAACCTTATAGAAGTGTTGTGAGTTTAAGCAACTGGCCAATTCTTGTCATTACAGACTATTTAAATACTCAAAAATGATACAGAAAATCTTATTATAGCATCATCATTATTGTGATAACATAGAGTTTAAGAATGGGCTATCTTCATTATAATGACATATGATATAAATTCCTCCAAATATCAGGCTTGACTTTATGTAACATTGTAATCATTAAATTGTTCTCCTTTATTCGTAGCAGCCAAATAACACTTGTGAATCACCTACATCAAAACTATTACACCATAACCATTACATAACATCTTGGGTTGCAAATTCCTTCTACCAAACTCATATTCAACTGTGCCCATTTTGCATGAATATATGCCCAATCACTAGGCTTCCTCCTCTTATTGCTAAAGAAGAGCCTGCAAATACCATCCATGCAACTCCCTCTTTCAGCATAGCCACTATCATGAATCATGATCATAGGTTCATAGAGTTGTTCACCCCTCTTCAAGACGATACACCCTTTGGGTAGTGGGCACCATGTCTTTTCAATAAAGGTTGGTTTACTATTTGTAGCCAAGGACACATAGTCATAAAGCAAAGCTATAGCATCTAGGCTATATAGAAACCCATAGAACACTATGTTAAACAAAAACAAAAATAAAAGTGTCTGGTACTTACTACATTCAGTTGATAAAGATAAAGAGGCAGCTATGGTTGTAAGATTAGATATGTCCAAGGCTTATGATAGAGTGGAATGGATTTTCCTTCTAGCTATTCTACTGCAACTAGGGTTCTCCAAAGAAGTGGTAAAATGGATTTCTTCACATGTCTTAGGGTTTTAGGTTACAGTTCTTATTAATGTAAGGGGTTGGAAACTTTTGAACCTTCACAAGGGCTAAGGCAAGGTGATCCTTTATCCCCCTACCTCTTCATTCTTATGACAGAAGCACTCACATGGGCAATAAAGGAAGCTAAGAGAAGGTCAGAATGGAAATGCATTCAACTTAAAGGGATCCAAGAACCCTTCACTCACACACTTTTTGCAGACGACACAATACTTTTTGGCCATGCCTTGACTCAAGAAGCCAGAACCATGATGAACACAATTAAGTTGTATTGCCAAGTCTCGGGACAATTGGTCAATTTTAACAAGTCTGGTTTTTTTTCAAAACGTTCCCCTTCAGATTTAGGATGAGATTCATGGCATCCTTAATCTAGATATACAGTCATTACCTGGAAGGTACCTAGGTCTTCCTCTCTTCAATGGCAGATATAGAAATGATTTATGGAATAAAGTACTAAGAAACCTAAATAGAAAACTATCTAGTTGGAAAGGGCATAGTTTATCACTAGCAGGCCAAATTGTGATGATAAAAGGAGTCCTATCTGCAGTTCTAGTTTACATGATGTTAGTCTTCCACATTCCAAAAGGTATCATTTCCAAAATAGATGGGGTATGCAGGAAGTTTTTGTGGCAAGGTTCTCTTCAAGAGAAGAAAATCCATTTATTGGCATGGGACAAGGTGTGCAAGCCTAAAGATGAATGAGGGGCTGGAATTCTCAATATTGACATACAAAATCAAGCCTTGGGGGCCAAATTGGCGTGGAACATGTATGCGAAACCTAACGCTAAATGGGTAAGACTTATGAAAGCAAATTATCTAGACATTTTTTATAATGAGAGAATTTTCATAGTTAAAAACCCTTCCAAAGGCTCAACAATTTGGAATTTCCTCATCAGAAGTAGAGATATACTTCAGCCCAATCTGACCTAGATAATTCACAATGGAGAAAAGGGAGATTTCTGGTATGATTCTTTGGGAGGTGGACCAGCACTAGCTTCTAGGAGGGATCTCACAGAAGCTAGAATCTTTCTTCAATCGTGCTAGGGGTCCAAAGTTAAAGACTACTGGCTTGTGACAAGGGTTGGGACTTCAGTCTCAGTAGCTTGGAAGAGCACTCGAGAATGTAACTCTCCAAGGGATCAGAAAGTGTTGCTTAACCAAATACTAAGGAAGAAATTGGTATTTGTTACTAATGTGGATGATGAAGTGGCCTAGATGGGATCAAAATCGGGCTTCTATTTAGGCAGAGAGGGGTACAAAGTTTGTATGCACAAAGTTACTATAGAGTGGCCTTCAAAATTGTGTTGGGGAAATGCTCTACTTCCTTAAGCAGGAGCATTTGCTTGGTGTACGCTTCACAATAAAATTCTAACAGGAGATCGAATCAAAAGGCCGGGTCTCGGTCCAAATTTTTCATGTGTATTTTGTGGAGGTGTGGAAGAGTCCATGGATCATCTTCTTCTATTATGTCCTTTTAGTAGAGAATGTTGGCTTTGGTTTCTTAGAAAGCTAAATTAGATCAGCCCTTTATCTAAATATTTGCTTCTAATGTTTAGGAACTGGCCTCATCCATTTATAATTCTTACTTAGCCTGTTTGTGGCATATACGCCCCTTGATGATTATTTGGCATTTATGGTGGGAAAGAAATTTCTGCATTTTTAGAAAGGATGCAAGTTCTATAAGTCTGGTCTGCGACAAATTAGAAATGGCTATATCCAATCTGTTAGTGTCTTTTCTCAGACGCACAAACCCCAATAATTTAGTGTGGTCCAAATGGGATGCAACAACTATATCACTCTAGCCATCAGTTAGTAAGCTAGGACTAGGTGGCTTCTTAGGGGCCTCTAAGAATACTTCAAAAAGAGAACAAGTCAAATGGATCCTACCCTCCCCTCCTTTCTTCAAATTAAATTTTGATGGAGCATGTCAAAGCAATCTAGGTCCCTCTAGCACATAATGTGTTATTAGAAAAGAGGATGGTTCTCTGATTGCAGCCAAATCATCTAAACTACCTATAGGAACCAATAATGAGGCGGAAGCATCAGCATTAGTTCATGGTTTGCAACTAGTAGTTGAAAAAGGCATTAAAAGTGTGTGGATCGAGGGTGACTCTTTGATAGTGATCAATACTATTAAAGGAAGAGGTTTAGACAACTGGAAACTCAACTATATTCTACAGCAGGCCATCACCCTCTTGACCAGGTTAAGGGAAGGCAACAAGGTGGCGGACCTGTTAGCTAATTTAGCTGTTGGGAAAGAAAGTGCATCTATTCTATTCCTACCTAGAGATCAAGATCAACCAAACATCTTGTCAAATCTTCTTTCGCATGAGATAAAAGAAGTGACAAGCATTTACTCTGTTTGAATTTAGTTTGGCCCGGCATCTTCTCTCTAGCATAATTAAGTTTACTCTATTTTCACATTTTCATAAATGGCTTACAGAACGTCACTTATGCACCAAAAGGCTCCCAGATTGCCTGCAAGTAGAACGGCTAGGTTTCAAGGTCAAGGGAGGGAGATTAGATCTATATTGAGGAAGCCAGGTTTGCATGTTCTTAAATAATTTTCACTGAAGGAAAGAAGGTTGATTTCAAGTTAGCTACCAATCAATCACCTTGTCAAATCTTCTGTCGCATGAGATGGAAGATGGGACAGGCATTTTCTTGGTTTGAATTTGGTTTGGCCTAGTAACATCCCTCTGGCATGACCTATCCATTTAATTAATTGTGTCATAATTCTTTCTTACCAGCCTCTGACAAGTCTGTGGAAGAGGATTTGTTAGATCTCATGAAGTTCAGTGATCTGAGACTAATTTAAGCTATTCCAACTATTTTGGTGGGCAAGCGGGGATTGCAAATCCTCCTTAATACACCATCTTAAGGGGAGGTGACAAGCATTGACTGCACTTATTAATTGAGGGCTTTCTTGTCGTACGATGGCTCCATCTCTTATGATGGGAAGTGCCTGTAGAGGACACATGGCAAGTTCCCTATGGTGCTAATCATTTCATGGTGTACTTTAATTCCTATCGCTAGTGCCCTTTGATCTCATGATGACATCGTTGTCCTTTTCCAGCTTATCTTGAGTTTCACTACTTATGGGTTGTTTGTAGTGATAAAGGAAGATGACTCTTATATTCTAGCCGCCTTTTTCCTTTTTCTACATTTCCTTCTTTCATGTCTTCTTCCTTGTAGCTACTCTGCACTTGAATCTCTCTCTTTCCCAATGATAGGTTTTGATGGTTGACACACATCTCAATCAAAGACTATTTTTCCCAACCCTCGATTGGGAACCAAAGATTAGGGGCAGGGTCAAATCGGCAGACCTGATGACACTGCTCAACTGGGACTGCACTCTCATACATATTGCAGTCAAGAATATCATTGGGCATGCTTGGATAAAAGGATATGAGGGCCATGTTTTAAACTACTCAGATGTGGTCTCCCAGCTTTTATCCAATATTATGAACCTAGTCATGGATGGTGAGTTTGTGCATGCTCTAGCTTCAAGCCTATTTTTCAAAATATTTACACTATTAACAGGTGGGAAACGATGGTAGCTACCTACAGAATTGATCAGGGGGAGGCTCTAATTGGGGGGCTCTTCAACCTTGCCTCTCTATGTGCTTCTACTTCACAGCAAGATATTTACCAAGCCTTGCAAGCGAGTTTAAAATCCCTGAGTAGTGATGAAATTGATGATGTGTTGCGGTCTCATTGTTTTCTAATCTCTAAGAAAAAAGTTGACAGGATTATGGATGTTTTTATGCCCATCCAGTTTTTAAGGATCCATGCCCTCGATTTAGCACCACGTATGCCCCGGTATGCTTTGGAGGAACCTGATGAAGGAGTTCAACCATTTGCGGCTATGGACCTAGACAAGCAGAATCTTCCTGTAGCTTCGGCAGCAGCGTGAGGGGGAGGTGTCAGGTCATGTGTTTTTTGGTGTTCTGGTGTTGGTGGTAGATGGTGCTTGAGATGGAGGTGGTGAGGGGTGTCTTGGACGTGTTTCAATCTGAGGGCGGTAATGTCAGTTTCTGTGGTTTTGGTCATGGTTGGTTTTTTTCTTTTGTCAACGTCGAAGGTCGTGGTGTAGGGCTTATGATTTCTCCTATTTCTCTATGTTCGGAGTTGGCAGTTAGCGTGTCTTTCTGGTTAAAGCTTCTCCCCGTGTAAGGGGGACTATTTTTATGTTTAATTTTTGAATTATTAGGTCTGCTAAGGGCCTTCTTTGTACCTTTTAATTGGTATCTTGAACTTGGCTATGGCCATACTTTCTATAATATCTTTAATCTTTTAAATCTATGGGTGTTCCCACACCTTTTTTTGTTAAAAAGAAAAAAAATGTCTGGTATCATATAGAAACCCTTAGAACACTGCACAAAACAATCTTTGACCTAAATGCAAATGAAAGGGTGGACCTATTATAGATTTATCCATGCATCAGTCATTGCATGTACGGAGCAAGCTATAACTAACAGCGTAAATAAAACAAAAGTGACTTCTAAGTTTCCTTTAGAAAAGTATCCATTATTTACATCATATGTACACTATTCAATTTTCATTGATGCACATACAACAAAGTTAGTATTTTGTCACTAGTCTGTTGTGGTTTGAAATAGTCTATCTGCATGTGGAAATCTTAGAGTCCATATTGATTTTGTCTTTTTGGTCTTTTTATAAGCGTAGGGACTGTTAACATGGAAAATGAATGTCTATATTTTGATTCTTTCATATGTTTTGCAGTTTGAAGACATTGGACCTCATGGAACAAAAGTCATCATTTACAATCTTTTGCTTAATGATGATGGTTTTCTGGAGCTTGATTTTGATACAAACAAGGAAGTATGGCCCTATACTAGTGGATCTCTATTTGATACTATGCATTTAAGTCAGTACACAATGTTATTAGCTACATTACTGGAGAGAAAACTGCCCATATTGAATTTTCTATCCTTATTTGTTGTATATTTTTTCCAACTAATCTTTTAAAGTAACTTGTATGCACTACTGTGTCTTTCATTGCCTTTCTGATATATGAATCATTCCATTCTATTTCTATAATTAATTTGTGTCTTTCAGTGAGATTGAGAATGTTCTTTGTTTTTCTATTCAATCTAGATTACTGCTTATTCCAAATTATTGCTATCCATTTTTGTTGGTGTTCAGAGTAACGGCTGAAATCTGTTATTACTCTTGTCTTGGCATAAGTATAATTAACTAGTACTTTACTATGTGTTATTTCTACATTGAATCTAGGATTCTAGACTATTCCCTGTGCTCTAAAGAGTTTCAAGTTTATCTTATCCCCATATTCTAAGAAACATTTCCATTATGAACATATGGGCTGTAAATACAAAGGTACTAAACTCTCTTTTCTATAAAAAAAATTATTAATAAGTCTTAAACATGTGCAGATATGAAAAACTGGGAGCCACTGACTAATCTGAAATTAGACAATTATTAGACAGTATTTGCATTTGTTGACATACCGAAGGGTTTGGTGAAAAGACCTGAAAAGAGTGAAATGGAGACTACCATTTAGATGGACTGAAGTAAAACATTTTAGTATGTATATAAAAGTTTGAAATTTTAGATGCCGCAAAAACTTGGCAGATCCAAATTTGACTCGGACTTCGTGACTCTACAAATACTCAACAACTTAAAAATGTATTTTAATTTCTTAAAAATAAACATAAATTTTATGCTAAATAGGGTTACAAAATGTATCAAATGAGTCTAAAATGTTGTAGAAGTGTTTTCTATGAGATTTGAATACAAAATGAGTGCAATTTCAAATCATCATGCAAATACAACGGATTGACCAATAAATATGATATTTTGCATATCCATGCAAGTTACAACAATTTACAATTTAATCTTCCTCATATATGTTCTAGTGAAAATTTGGGGTCTATTCCTTATAGTTGGCTATGACTCTACTCTCATACTGGAAGGTTGTAGCTCCACCTTAAAAATGGATGGAAATGACTTCTTTTGCCTCAAGTTTAACATCATCTGCAATGTTTGCATCCAATCCAATGTCTCCTCTTTTTGTGGCATGCTCCTTTGCTTGACTCTCAAAATCAACAACCTTGTCTTCTATAAACATGGGGGTGTCCTCATCTTGTGTAGTCTTGTCTTTATATGGATCAATCATAGGTCATGTGCAAAAAGATGGGGGACTAAAAAGTGTCCAAAACCACTTTTTAGTCCCAACAAGATATAATGTGAGTGCGTTATTTCTTTATGGAAATAAAAACCAAATATTAAATTATTTTTCTCCTTTATTTAATGTTCTCTACAGAGAAAGAGAGAGAGAGAGGGATGTATAGATGGAGGGAGAGATAAAGATAGAGAGAGGGAGAGATAAAGATAGAGAGAGGGAGAGATAGAGAAAGAGATGAAGATAGAGAGGGAGATATATAGAGATATGGAAGAGAGATAGAGATAGAGATAGAGAGGGAGAGGGAGAGGGAGAGGGAGAGATAGAGGGATACAGAAAGGGGGGATCCTCTATCTCTCTATCTCTATCCTCCATATATCTCTATCTCTCTATCCTCCCTCTATCTCTCTTTCTTTATCTAACTATCTATTTTTATCTCTCTCCCTCTATTTCTCTCTATCTCTATCACTATCTCCTCTATCTATCTATCTCCCTCTACCTATTCCTTTCTCTATCTCATCCTTCATCTCTCTTCCCCTCTCCCTCTCTATCTCTCTATCTCTTCATCTCTCTATTTTTATCTCTCCTCACTCTCTCTCTTCCTCTCTCTCTTTATCTCTCTCTTTATCTTTCTCTAGATCATTTGGCTATAGATGCCTAAAATTGGCTAAAAGACAAACCCCAATTACATAAATTACATTTGTACATATATAGACCTTTGTGTCTCAATTCAAGTCATATAGTACTAAGAGCATAGATCTTCAGTCAAATCATGCCACATATGTATTGACCAAGCACAATAGATTAGCATAAACACATATCTTGATCAACACACAATTAGAGAGAAAGATTTCACTTGCAAGAATATGAATTCCATCTAGGATGAATGAATAGGGGAGAAGATGTCATGGTGGATATACAAGTCAATCAAATTAATACCAAGGGTACAAATCATGTGTATTCAATTTACTTTTAGCTGATGCTTGTATGTTGCAACAAGGATAGTCCATGCTCATAAATGGAAGTAGGTCAACCTAAGGAGAATCTAGAAGCTTCTCCCACTCTTTGTCCAAGGGCAAATTGATATTCTGTAGGAGTCTAAAGTGGCACTCAAGCTCAATGTTGCATTCATAGGATACCTCCTTTGATTGAGCCATAGATGTTTATACAAGGGCCTCTAGCTCTATCAATTTCTTGAGAACTAATTGAACCTCTTGGATAAAAGGAGCTAAGGACTACATGTTGAATATAGTTTCTTCTTGGCTCTTCTCATTTAAGAGGCTTAGATGATGTGACCTCCATTATAACCTTGTAGTATGATCTTGACAAGACCTTGATGTGGTCAAGGGATTCCACTGACTATTTGAGCTCTTTAATTTGTTTCTTTAACATCTTGACCTCCTCCTTTTATTCTTCTATTATATTCTTTAGGTCAGCCTCTTTTTCTCTTAGGCCCTTGAGTATCTAGGCCTAGGTGTCCACTTGATTATTTATCTTTGCTAGCTCATAATCTTGGCTAGAGGCCTTTTCCTTTAGTGATCCTATTTCAATAGCCCTGACACTAGTTTTAGCCTTTTCATGGATCAATTATACCTCCAAGTTTTCCACTTGCTTTGATAATTCATTCTTGGTGGTTGTCTTAGATACCATCTATTTTTTTCCTACTGCCACCCCTATTCTTGGTTTAGTCAATTTTGTTTTAACCTCTAGGAGTTATTTTTTAGTTCCTTCTACCTATGTATCTTCAGCTTCAATGGCTTGCTCTACAACTGTGGTGACCTACCTACCTCCAGAGCACTTTCCTTCACACATCCCTTAGAGTTAGTAGAGACAGTATCATCCTTTAAACCTATGAACAAGCATTCATTGTCCTCCTCATTTTCATAATCATCAGATATAACTGCATCTTCTCTAACATAATAGTTTTTCTTAAACACCTTACTTTTGTTCTCCCTATTTTTGTTTTTCAAAATTCTTTCTAGACATCTTGAAGCATAATGACCTATCTTCCCACAACTAAAACACTTGAAAGGCACCTTACCACTGTACTTACTAATCCCCTTTTTCATTCTTCTTACAATGTTAGCTTCCAAATTTTTAGAATCCTCCTGATATGATTCCACAATTTTTTCTAATTTACTAGCCCTAAAGGCAGTCTCAACTTTTGTATGACTTGTACCAAATTCTCTTAGTTCAAAAGTAGTTAAAGTACCAAGCAACTGGTCTTTTGTAAATTGATCCAAATTTTGTAATTCTTGAATAGTAGAAACTTTATGACTAAGTTTTGGGAATTGTTCTGAGTACCTAAAAAATCACTTCCTTTTCTACCAGTTCTCCACCAAGACCTCTGATGCCATTAACAACTTCATCCACCTTCTACAAGTAGCTTGTGATATTTTCATCTTCAAACATTCGCATGGTCTCAAACATGATCTTTAGATTCTACATCTTGGCTATCTTGAATTTGACATCTCCTTCATAAATGCTTTTCAACTTTTCCTAAATTTCATTAGCAATTTTTAGATTCATAACCTTTACCAATCCATAATTAGTAAGACTGGTTAAAATAGCATGCCTTCCTTTACCATTGGTTTCATAAGCCTTGAGCTCATTCGCAGTACTTAGACCATTTTTAGGTATAGTGTATGTAGACTCAATAGACTTCTAGATTTCATATCCAAGAGAAATCAAATAACCTTCCATCCTTACCTTCCAAAATGCACAGTCTAATCCATCAAACAGGGGAACATCTTTCTTGTGCGCCATCTCAGATCTACCTCAAGCAATTAAGATTTCTTCCAAGGAACCTTGCTCTAATTCCAATTGTTGAATGCACAAGATAACTGAGAGGGGGGTGAATCAGTTGTAACTTATAATTCCAAAACCCTTATACACATTTAGATTGACACAAATTTAACTAACCCTTAAGCTGTTGTGAAGATTAACCATGAAAGCAAACAACAAAATCAAATCAACATTATACACAAGAGAACACCAAATTTACGTGGAAAACCCAAGAAGGGAAAAGTCATGGCGAGGATTAGCTCACAATATAATATAATATCAAAACTAAAATACAATAGCTTCACTACTAGAAGACTCACTGCCATAATAGAAAAGAAGATAGAGAAGATTGCAACATGGAGAAAACTACCGAGCAATGCAACACAGAAGTCCACCACAACACCATCATCACCTCCGCGGTCTCACAAATGAATTGTAGACACCTTCTGCTCACTGCATCCAGTAATCTAACACAAGAAAGCTCACACTACAAAAATTTGCACTCTATGACTCTGTATTTCACATCTCTTACATCATGCTCATCTATCTTGTCATCCTTCATTGACTTAAAACTTGTTTATATCATCTTCAAACTTAAGAATATTCTTCAAGGATGGCATAGTACCTTGCTCATGCAAATTCAAATTAGGTCAGCACCAAAACATTTCTACGGTGGAAAGGAATAAAGGTAGACCGCAACACACTTTATCTTGAACCTAAATCCATCCATACACGCCACTCCACACTTCCATAATCAACGCAACAACTCTGTAATTAGTGAAAACACCCAAGGTTGGCCAAACCTGTGTTAACACAATAAACTTTTAAGTACACACTTCCTCAAATCCAAATACTACTTTGTGGACCATACACTAAGCTTTAAAACAATCTAGAGTATTTCAAAAGCATCCTGAAACATCCTAAAATCCAAAAAACTCCTCTGTAACAACTTTCACCTAAAGAACAAACTTATCCTATTTTCCCAGACTACTCAAATATCTCTGTCATGTACTGTAACTCGAGAAATCAACTTTTGGGGTACCAGATCACAAACAACTTCAACTAGAGACATATATGAACCTTATAAGCATATTTCTAAAACTGCAAGACCAAACACCAATCTGCTGAGAAATATGGAGCATAACATATTCTCCCAGACCTTCTTCAAAATAGAGTTCACACTGGTGAACACAACTTCCTTTACATGACGAACCAACAAGCCAAATTATGAATTAAACATCTCTAAACATCTCTTAACAACATATCTAAACCACACAAGCAAATATTCAACATAGAAGAAATGCAGATCAAAACCAAAACACTACTCTATAAGCCATAACACTTCTACAACACACTGTTTCCTTTACTAATCAAATTTTTTCAAAAGCACTTAGAAACCTAACACCAAAAGCACTATAACAACATCATTAGCACTTCCTCAACCATTACCAACTGCTCATTCTCACTCTTTCAATTGCAATATGATCTTGGTCAACCAGTTGACACCAATGACAACATAGGCTTGTTGACATCAATGACAACCCTAACTACACATACTTACAACATTGTTATATATATGCTTTTGTTCTCATTAATCAGGAACAATTTAAAGTTCCAAAATGAAATCAAAAAATTTGAAGCAACTAGGGTTGTTTTGTAATACATATTGGAAAGATGGATTAGCATATTTAGGCAAATTCATGGCTAGAGGTCAAGCAGTCAAGTGTGGTCATTTTCTAGATCAGAAATCCTTAACTTGAAATGAGGATTTGTCACCATAGTTGGAAAACTTGAGGTGTATAGTAGCTCAAGGTATAAAATGTTATAAATGGTCATAGATTCTATTTCTTGATGCATTTTGCAATTTTTAAATTTAAATGGGAAAACATGGGATCTTGCATAAATGAATTCATTAAATAAATCTATGAGGGTTTCATCGTGAAGGATGATATTCTATAAAATAAATTTGAGATAAGCGTGTGAAGAGTGAAAGACAGTTTATGTTTAGGAAACTTGAACTAGCAACCAGTTATCTCTCGGTTTTACTTTTCAATATTCCTAAGAGTTCTGATTATAAGTACAATCATATTTCTAACTGCTAAGGGAAGAAACATAGCTAAAATTTCTACATTCTTGAGTCCAAAAGATTCACAAGACATATAGGGTTAAAGAATGGGTCCCAAGATTAGGGACATCTTGATGGAATCCTAGACTCTCACTATCTATCCTAGGGTTGGTTGAACATCTCTATACTTTGTTTTGGGATTAAGGGGATGTAGTGGGATGGTCATTGAGGCTTGGTCATAGTTTTGTGTTTCCTTGGAAAATAATTGTTCATATTTTAAAATGTTTTTTCATGAGACGAACTTAAAAACAAACTTTAAATGATTTTGCTATTAGAAAAGATTAAACTAAAAAACAAATGCCAATACACAACAAATAAACTAGAAAATATAATACTCAACAATGAAACTGTGATTAAAATCATGACAGATAGAGAACATAAAACTGTTATAATTTTGACTCAGAAAAATGCAGCAAAATGTCTTCTAAACTTTTATTTGGAGAAAACTGAAATATATACATAAAACAACAACTACTAAAAAGTTTCTAATAGCCACGTTGGGAAACTTTCCCAACTAGAAATAGTAACGCAAAAAATGTTGGGAAACATTCCCAACAGACAACAAACAAATTTGATTTTTCTTATTTTAACATCCTCCCTAAAATCTGATTTGTGGGACAGCTTCTCATCCCTAAAAGTTTCTTCAATCCATTGAAATTTTCTTCCTTCAGAGGTTTTGTCAAAATGTCAAAAACCTAATCTTTGGACTTGCAATAAGAAAGTTTGATTTCATTATTTTTAACCATCTCTCTAATGAAATGAAATTTGATCTCTATGTGCTTGCTTCTTCCATGAAAGACTAGATTTTTAGAAAGTGCAATGGCTGATTGATTATCACAAAATATAATTGTTTCTTCCATTTGGGGCTGTATCAATTCTTCAAGCATCCTTCATAACCAAATTGCTTGACAACCTACTAAAGTGGCTGCCACATATTCTGCTTCTGCTGAGGACAATGCAACAATGGGTTGTTTCTTTGAAGACCATGAAATTACACCCAAGACCCAAGATTAAAGCCATACCCATAAATACTTTTCCTATCATCTTGATTTCCAGCCCAATCACTATTTGTATAACCAGTTAACCTCAAAACACCCTTATTTTCATAAAAAATTCCATGATTTGTAGTCCCTTTCACATACCTTAGTATTCTTTTACCTGCTTGTAGATGAGTATCATGTGGATCCTCCATAAACCTACTTATCAAGCTTACTGCATACATGATATCTAGTCTTGTTGAAGTTAAGTACATTAAACTTCTAAGCAAACTTTTATACAAAGTAGAATCTACCTTTTGGCTTTCATCTTTTTTTCTCAACTTCACACCCATGGAAATAGGTGTAATTGCTGGTTTGCTATTTTCCATCTTGAACCTTTTCAAAATATCATTTGCATATTTTTCTTGTGAAATGAAAATCCCATCACTATTTTGAGTTACTTCAAGACCAAGATAATAGTGCAACAAACCAAGATCAGTCATCTCAAATTTACTCTTCATTGCCATTGAAAATTCTCTAAGCATGTTTTCATTATTCCTAGTATAAAGCAAATCATCAACGTAAATGCATACTATCATAACATCTCCTTGTTGATTTTGTTTTATGTATAAGGTGGGGTCATAAGGACATTTTTCAAAACCATTTTTAAAAAAATATGATTCAATGCTTTCATACCAAACTCTAGGTGCTTGCTTTCAACCATACAAAGCTTTCTTTAGTTTGAGCACCTTACCTTTTTGACCTTTAATCTCAAAACTAGGTGGTTGCTCAATGTAAATTTCTTCCTCTAATACACCATTCTAGAATGCTGATTTTACATCCATATGAAAGAGTTTCCAACCCTTTTGTGCTGAAAGAGCTAAAATCATGTGAATAGTATCCATTCTAGCAAAAGGTGCAAAAACTTCATTATAATCAATACCTATTTTTTGTTTGTAGCCCTTCACTATCAACTTGGCCCTGTATTTATTCACTTTACCTTGCTCATTATACTTTGTTTTATACACCCACTTTACTCCATTTATCATCTTTTATTACTTCTTCAAATATAATGGGATCACAATCAGCCAAAAAAGCAAAATGACAAATATCTTCATTTACTTTTGTTGTTTCTTGATATATGTCAGACAAACTCCTTGATTTCTGCAACCTTTTTGGAGATTCTAAGGTGGATAATGGAGAACTACTTGATGAAACATGTCTATGACTTGGTGGAGATGAAGAAGAACCTCTTCTTAGTGCTGACTGTTGAATGCTGCTACTACTGGCTCCTATGTTAACAACTAAAATTTGTTGTTGATTTACAGTTTCATCGTGAATGTTAACTTGCTGGTATTTCTATTCCAGTTTCCAACACCACTCCTAATCTTCAAGAAACTTTGCATCTTGCTTATCACCAACTTTTTTGTCTTTGGATTGTACAACCTATATGCCTTGGATTCTTCACTGTATCCAACAAAGATACATTTTTCTACCTTATCATCCAATTTCTTTCTAAGCGCATCTGGAACATGAGAATAATCAATACAACCAAAAAATCTTAAATGATCTACCCGGGGTTTGTATCCTCCCCATGCTTCTTCTGGTGTCATGCCCCAAACCAGGTTCGTAGAACATCTATTCAAAATATAACCTACACAACAAACTACTTTTGCCCAAAAAACTTTGCGTAAATTCTTAACATTAAGCATACTCCTTACCATATCTAAATTTTTTTCTATTTTTTCTCTCAACTACACCATTTTGCTGAGGTGTATACCTTATTGTTAGCTGCCTTTTTATGCCCTTTTCAATACAAAAATTATAAAAATCATGTGAAATATACTCTCCACCCCTATCAGTCCTTAAAATTTTAAGAAAATAACCACTTTGCTTCTCAACTAATTCTTTAAATTCTCTGAATTTCTTGAAAGTATCAGATTTATTTTTCAAAGGGTACACCCAGAGTTTCCTACTATAGTCATCAATAAATGTCAACAAATATCTCATACCAGATAATCAAGCAACCTCAATTGGTCCACATAGATCTGAGTGAACTAGCTCTAATGGATCTAAAGCTCTCCAAGAATCCTTTACTAGAAAGGGTTCACTATGGTGCTTTCCAACAATACAACCTTCACATTCTTCATCTAGTCTTTGGATAAATGGTAAACATGTTACCATGTTCTTTTTATGCAAAAGATTTAGTCCACCAAAATTCAAATGACCAAACCTAAGATGCCATAACCACTGTGTATATTTTCCAATAGCACTGAAACTTAAATGCATATTGTTATTAGCTTGTTTTTATCATCAACAATAATGCAAGTACCATTTTCAAATTAAGTTATGCTTTAATCCTGGTACATAAAATATATCACCAATATATTTTTTCTCACCTTGCTTTGTTGTGATTAATATCCTCCCTTTCCCCATGACCAGTGCAATTGTATTATTTCCCATCTTGGCTTCAGATTTGATGGACTCATCCAAATTCTTAAATATCCCTTTGTGTCATGTCATATGACACCCGCTATCAACATACAATTTGTCATTAGTTACTTCCTCCTTTGTGCTACATGTTAGCAAAACATATCCTTCCTGCCCTTCACCTTCATTTGCATATTGGGCTTCTTGTTTACTTTCATCTGCAATTGTTTTCCTACATTTAGCTTGCAAAATGTCTATACTTTTGACAGTAATAACATTGTATAGATTATTTATCATACCTCTGAAAACCTCTACCTCTTTGCTGAAAATTTTCTTTGCCTCTACCTCTTGCTTGAGTGTAACTACAATTTTGTTTATCACTTCTATTTCCTCTTTAACCTCTGCATCTTTGTTGAAAATGTCCTCCTCTTCCTCTTGAATTTCTACCTCTTACTCTTTGTGCTGAAGATGATTCTAGTGTCGTTTCTTTTTCTTTCAAGGATACCTTGCTCTTTAAATCTTTCTCAAGTGGCTCCTTTGTTGATTTATATATTCTATGCTCATGTGTGTACAATGAACCCATAAGCTCATCTACAGATAAAGATGTTAGATCTTTTGATTCTTCAATAGCTATAACTACAGGATCATATTTTGTAGGCAAACTTCTTAAAAGAATTTCAACAATTTTTTGATTAGTCACAACCTCACTATTTGATTTCATCTGATTAAGTATACCCATTGTACGAGTAAAGAAATCTCCTAAACTTTCTCAATCTGACATTTGTAAAATTTTAAAATCTTTTCTAAGCATTTGAAGGTGAACTGTTCTTACTTTTTCTGTACCTTGAAATGATTGTACAAGGAGATCCCATGCTTCTTTGGCCTTCAAAGTGGCTGTAACTCTTGGAAGGAGAGTTTCATCAAGACACTACACTATGAACAATAATGCTTTCTAATCTTTTTTCTGATTATCCAGCAGTAAATCCTTTTCATTTTTTGTGAGGGATGCTAATGCTGCTGCATTTGCTGGTTCTAAATACCCATTCTGCACAATATCCCATAGCTCCTTTGACTTGAACAAAATCTTCATCTGAAAACTCTAAAAATTACAAATTTTCCCATTAAATTTAGGAATTTGCAGCTATGTACTGTTAACATTTGTTGTCATTTCAATCTGGCTCTGATACCATATGTTAGAAAAGATTAAACTAAAAAACAAATGTGAGAGGCAGAGAACATAAAACTGTTATAATTTTTACTCAGAAAAATGCAGCAAAATGTCTTCTGAACTTTTATTTGGAGAAAACTGAAATATATACATAAAACAGTAGATACTGAAAAGTTTCTAACAGCCATCTTGGGAAACTTTCCCAACTATAAATAGTAACGTAGAAAATGTTGGGAAACATTCCCAACAGACAACAAACAAATCTGATTTTTCTTATTTTAACATCTGCTTGTTTGATTGTTGTTCAAAAAATACCAATGTTGTCTCTTGCTTTCGTTCCATGTAGTGTTCGATGTTGATATTGCATATTTCCATATATTTTGCAGGATATAAAATTACGAGGAAGTGGCAAACAATTCAACATTAAGAAGTTCCAATGGGAATTGCTCCAATCACACATTTCATACCGACTGTCATATTCACTACGTGTAAGTATGACAACTTTTTCTATTTTGATATATGCAGGAATATTTTTGTAATTCTTAAAGATTATATTATATACCGTTAAGCCGAAGCAGACATGGATTGAGTGAATGTATCTTTGTCTTATTATCAGGCCTATGCATCTATCCTTTATTTAAGGATGCCATCAAATTTCAAGATTATTTTGAGGGGGGTACTTGTTGAACATCACAGCATAGCTGATGATCTGAAATTTTCTAAAGTATTAACTTACAGGCCACAACTCGGTGCTGGTATGAAAGAGGTAAACAGGAATTTGTATTCTTTTATACTTTGAGATGGTTGTTTGTATTTTATGTCATGAATAATAATGCTACTACTCTTCCTCATCATTTTTGCATTCCAAAGCACATTTACATCTTGTCATGCAAATTTTACTAAAGAAGTACTTGTAATATATACCTGATAAGAATGTGAGCTTTTATGGATGTGCATTTTGTTGTCATTTTTATGTCTTTTTAACTCTTTCCATATGATTAGATGAAAATTATTACATTTATGGCTGCAGTTCTATTCTAATGCCTTTGTCATCTAGAGTTGTTCTATGAATCTATCTGATGGGTTTTTATAATATGTGCATGGAGATCTGAGTGATGTATCTATTTCAATTTTATGCAGGTAGTAGTTGAAACAACCATAGGATTTACGAAAGAAGCTCCCCTTCTTGATGTTCACGGTTTCAATGTTTATCACAAGAATCGACTTATCATGGTTAGTAAAGAGAACCTTTATTTTAAAACAAAAAATAGGCATGTTCCATAAAATATTGGGGATAATTTTATAAACAGGAAAGAATTCTTTTCCATTTTACGATACTATATTTCTTCATTGTTTCTATTAGTCGGAAGTCATATGTAGCCTTTATTTGCTTCCACTATGAAATACCTGTCAAATCTACATTTAGTTTTGTTTTAAATATTGTTGTCTAGCATTGTTTGAATTTACTGATAAGTTTTATTCCTTTTTGTTAATGCTTTCTTACACAGCCATTTTGGAAGGTATGGCAAGATAATAGCAATAAAGGAAGAGGTGTCATAGGTATGTATTAAAACTCTATTTAACACTCTGCCAATGTGATGTTAGTGGACCAAGATCTGTGGTAACAGTATATTTAAAAATGAAAGGAAATATCATGGATGGAAGATTGTGCTAAAATTGATTATTTTGGTAATGTGATTATAGCCTATTTCTGCATATTGTAAATTTTAATGTGTATAACAGGGATTCTTGAGGCAAACTTCATTGAGCCTGCACATGATAAACAGGACTTTGAAAGAACTGCAATCCTACTTCAGTTAGAAGCAAAACTCAAACAGACAGCTCATGATTATTGGTATGTCTCATATCTGCAGTTTGTAATTGTTTTTAAAATTATGGGTTTAAGTACTACTTTAACACAATAATATAGTGCATAATATTTCCACAATGTTATGAGTCACGTTCTTCACAGCTGCTGGAGTCTTCCGTGTTGGTATTATTTCTTTGTTGTTACTGAAGTTGGAGTCCAGTTTTCTAATTTTGATTTTAATCAGTTGGCTACATTATGTGAACCTTCAAATATCTTACCAAGAGGTCGCACTATCATGAAATTTTAAGAATTATATTTTAAGTTTGTAATATCAAGACAAGTGGATTGGGACACCTCCTCATACTTACCTCGGGGATGAAGGGAGTACGCTCCCCCTCCCTTTCCATCTCTCCTTCCTCTCAATCCCAAATCTGGTTTCTTTATAAAAATATTGGCACAGGATCTTGGCGAAACCTTGAGATGTCCCCTTTTAATGTATATTTATTTACGTACAAGATTTGAAGTTATACATCAGAAAGAGATAATATGTAGAGGAAAGTGTACAGAAGGAATCACACAACTGTGAGTCTGTGCAGTCAACGTAATGCATAAATAGTCAGTAAAGGGCTGCTGTATGGTTTGAGGTTGGTAAACCATAAAATCCTCAAACCAGCTTCCGAACTACAAAAGAATCCTTAATTGGAGAGACAATGAATTGACAGAAGTACAAGAGGTCACTTGGGTGGTTAGGACACCTACCTCAGACCCCACACTATCGTTTTGAAGAGTTTGAGTTTTAAAGTCTCCAAGATCTGCCCCCGATTCAAGATAAAGTAAACTTGAAGCTCTCTCAGCCTTGTAGCTGCAATACTTGTATCTGTAGTAACATCTACCAACAAGACAATACCAGGAATGGAGGATACACCTAGTGAAAGATTTAGGAGGGAAGCCAATTGAAACCCGTGATATTGCTACAGTTGTCATTGAGCATTAGGAAGTACAAGTGATAACCTAAAAAAATGATGGAGCATAATTAGAACTTGATGGATGGGCGTTTCAGAACAATGCTCAGAAAGTCTGAAAAGGAAGTGGTTAACGTCACCAAATAATCCTTTGCAGGACTACCATTGTGACCTCAAGAAGATCAAGCAGAAATCCATATAGAATGAGCCCCCTGCCATGGACTATTATTGTGATCCCTTGCTACTGTTGTGATCTTTTTAAGTTCTAAGCTTCTCAAAATCAGACCTTTCTTGGACTGCTGCAGGCCCTTTGCAGGACTACTGTGGTAATTGTTGTGTCATGGGATCTTGCACTGTCATTAAATTGTTTGGATCCAACTTTAGGGCAGTTCTAAAGAAATTTGCTAGTGTATAACCATAAACAACTAATAACCATAAATGATTATGCTAGTGTATAAGAATGGATTAGATTAGTTGGATGCGTTAACATATATTTTTGTTTCTTCGATAGTGGTTAAAATCATGTTAATATTTGTAAATGAGGATGTCTATAGAATTCTTGTTTCACATGCATTGGTTTTCAGTTTTTCAAACTTTTGCATACGATTATTGTTTAAGTTTCTGATTTTTCTTGTGTATATTTGTTTGTACCATGCAGGAATGAAAATTGTGGATTACTAGGATATCAAACAAGTAGACCCAGAGCTAAAATTCATCAAAGTAATTCACGTTCAATAGAAAATGCTCAACCATTAGCAAGCAGCAATCCAAAAAATGATTTCTCTCCAACAAGAATTGCTTCTGAATTTTTACCTCAGCAAATTAACAGACCAGACTTGCCCGTCTCAACAGTTCCTGGTAGTGATTTTCAGGTACATCCCATATGCTCAATGACTACAATTCCCTGAATAATTGCACTGAAATTTGTAATTGAAGCATATTCTGTTATAGTTTCCATGTAGATGTGAACATTCATGGAGAATCATCTAGGAGTATCCCATGAATGTTACTGTTGGTTATGCGTGCAAGGATTTTCTGGTAGTTTAAAAATACATTTCCTTTTACTTTGGGAATTTTCCTCTGGTAGGCTGTAAGACATTCCTACCAGTTTCTCTCAATTCATGGAAACCAACTTATTTTGTTGTTTGAAATTTGTAGAAATTGTCATCCACTTTCCTATTAATCTCGCAGACATAGACCAGCATATTGAATTTAAGAGAATTTTTTTTTAACGATTCACTTTCTATAAGATATACTAGAATAGGCAATAGCTTTGCATGGCCCACCTTTTCTATCTAAAATTCTCAATGACTCTATCCCATAATACTTCAAATTGATTTATGTTGGCAACAGGAAACCGAAGGGCTAAAAGGTGAAAGTTAAAAAGCTACCCAAATTATGGTCAAATACAAATGCTTGTTATAATTCAAACTGCTGGTGGTTTTATATCATGAAACTGAAAACATAAAAATTTGCATATCTAGTTTTTGTATTTCCTGGCGTGTCTAACTGTGGGTTTTTGACCGCAGACTGCTGCCAATGGAAAAGAGCTGCAATCAGTGGCAGGAGTGGAAGAAATATCAGATCAAAATATACAAGTATTCATGAGGCATAGCTCAGATTCTTCCGAGGAGCAGACTGATAGCCACAAGAGGAAATGCGCCAGTTCCAGTAGTACTGCTTCCAGAGACGCAGCCGGTGGCGTTGCAGGCAGTGCAGAGCAAATGGCAATTCCGAGCAGCAGCCGATGGGCGAAGGCGGAAGTGCATGAATTGATCAGGCTGCGAAGAGGAATGGAGCCCAGGTACCAAGACGTCGGCCCCAAGAGACCTCTCTGGGAAGAAATCTCCTCTGGAATGTCTCAGATCGGTTACAATCGCAGCGCCAAGAGATGCAAGGAGAAATGGGAAAACATCAACAAGTACTTCAAGAAGCTTAAAGAGAGCAACGAGAAGCGCCCCGAGGATGCAAAGACGTGCCCTTATTTCCACCAGCTCGATCAATTGTACAGGTAAAGAATCCTCGGCAACACTAATTCAAACGTAATCAAAGAGGATCAACAAATGAACCACAGAATGTATTGTTTGGCTGTTATTATTGAAATATGTAAAACTTTATTTCACGCATGCATACACTTTGCTTTCCTGAACAAGATTTATGTTTGAGCTAGCTCATTGCTTGCAAAATATTTGATTTTCCGTACAAAGTTGAATCCATCCTTCTGGTTTTCAAAAAGGAAATAATTTTACCATAATTCTGCAGTCTGAAAAGTCTGATGTCATTGATTATTTGGATCAGGGGTGAGAATTATTGTCAAAGAGAGCTGGAGCTAAATCACAAGGTAAGACCTTGTTGCAATTTTTATTTCTTTCTTGGAATGTGTTGATTGGAACTGATAGTTCTCAAACAGGAATAACGAGAGTAAGAGTTATACATTATGTGTCTATTGCTTCTGACATTCGTAGCCTTTTTTGTTGAATAGATAAGAAATCTGGAGAATGCCAAACACAAATTGATGGATCTTCAATCCTTCTATCCTTCTAAAGCAGGGCTAGACAGTACTAATAGGAGATGTCATGTTTCCTTCTATCCTCCTAAAGCAGGGATAGACAGTACTAATTCTATCAAAAGTGATGTGTAGTGATTTTTCTAAAATTTGTTAGACATTATTAAATCAGGTAAGAGGCCTGAACTAGGAATTTTTAAACATGACAATGGGTATCTAGATCTTTCAAGCCTCAATTTTTTTCAGCTAATAGAATGGCATGGGAAAGACTTACATGTGATTCTTAAAAAATTAAGAGACATATAGGAAAAATAAATTAGCAAGGAGTAGTGGATATAAACTGTCAATTAGTGAGAACGCATTCTTTGCATATCCACAATAAGAGTCTCAACTTTGAAGGTACCGTAGATTATCCATCCTTTCTATATGTGTTTTGAATATTTATAAATTATCTACAAATAATGCAACGAAGTTAGAGAAGATGGTTACCAAGCTATAGCAGAACAATTATTGCTATAGTATTTTTCGATGGTTACAGAAGATGAGTTACAGAACAGCACTCTTATCTCATGGCTGGAATCATAACCAGATCTTGAACCGGTATGGGTCCCGAGCATCTCAAACTGTTTATCATCCTAGAGATGGGAGGAAGGTCAGATTCTCGGGGAACTTAAAAATGCTGGGAGATAAGCAGGGCAAGGTTTACAAGAGAAACAATCAGCTGGAAAATACTTACTTTAGAAGAGGTTCTTGGTTCAATCCAGAAGGAAGCCACTGAAATCTCAACAAGAAACTTTTTTAGAGTTTCAAAAGGGTTATCAAGCTCCTACAGACAAAAGGCAACCCCAGGTTTCTAAAACGAGACTCCTTCAATATCAAAGGAAGGATTATGGGATGGTCAACACAACCTCTCAGGAACGCAGAAGGCCTAAAATATGCTCTTCCTTGCCTCAAAGGCAGGGAATGAAGGTGGCAAAGACAAATGTATTGATACCCAAGCCTCATTTTAAAGAAGTTATTCGAAAAAATGAATTTCAGGAAGCGAGTTTGTTAAAGGAGGAAACAAGAGTGTTTAAGATATCTGATATCCTCAGAGACATGGCACTCATAGCCAAGGTTATATCCCCTCACTACTCGGAAGATGAGCTTAAGGAATGGACTTTAAAAACCTGGCCAGAGATCAAGGAGTATGGGATATTAGGGAATGGTTTTTACTGTTTTACCTTTCAAACAAAGGAAGAGAGGGACATAGTTCTGAAAAAGAGACTTTGGAGGTTTGGTCGAACGGCTGCCTTTTGCTAGGATTGGAAACCCAACTTCCACGTTGGGAGAGAACAAATCCCCCTCCTTCCTTTTTGGATTCAGTTCCCTTATCTACCAATGGAATATAGAGACACATAGATTTTGTCTTCTATTGCAAACTCTTTAGGAGTTTGCCAGAAAATAGATATAGGGATGGATCCCTCTAAGTCTGCAACAGCCAGGATCCTAATCCTTTCAGAGACAAAAGAGCTTCTACCAAAAAGGTTAAAACTCATCACTTCGCAAGGATTCTGGTAACAAGAGATTCTTCTGGAAGATGGGATCCAATCAGAGGACCTTGATAGACTAAATGCCTTCTGAATACGAGTAAAGAGAACCAGGTTCTGGAAGTCACTTCTCCCATAAAAGCAATGGGAATTTCTTCTTCTCAGTTAGCATATGGATCTCCAGAGAAAGGCATTAGAATTGAGCAAGGGACATTTTTGTCCAACAATGGTAGTGAGGGGGAGGGATCAGTCACTGTGCAAGTGGTTTTATCATCCCCTATGGAAGATAATATGGAGGAAAAGTCTTCTTCAAAGAAAAACATTTCAGCTCAGAACGATAAGGAGCATGAAGGAGCAGCTGCTGAAAAAAGTATCCTTCACCATAAGGAAGCTCTTTAGAGAGCGATAGGGGAACAGGAACTGGATGCCAGCGAAAACCAATTTGTGCCTCAATCACAGGGCAATGCCGATGATCAACAGCAATCTCAAGAAATCTTGATGCCAAGGAAGGAAGGAACCCTCCTAATGGATGATGAAAATCTTAATTTAGAAAATGATTTTGAGGTACAGATGGCTGAAAATGCAGAGATTTGTGAAAATGCCAATGGGGTCATAGAAAATAAGATAACCAATCATAAGGGTTTTGTCTCATTTTCAAATGATTTGATCCAAGATAATGAGACGTTAAAGGGCTTGTTGGAACAAGTTTGTGTCAAAGTGGCAACCTCTCTCTGTGAAGAGATTGCAGACGAAGTTCTTATGGAAGATTTAGACAAAGGTGTCAAGAAACCCTTAGGTATTTCTCAAACGGAGTTGAGGGGTCCTCAGAAGAAGAGCACACCAACTCCTCTCAGAAAGAGTGCTAGACAAAGGAAATCAAGAAAGAATAATGGAGAAGAAGAAGCTTCACCAATAGTCCCTAACAACAATCCAAATCAGAGGAGAGTGGAAAGCTCTCCTCGGGAAGCATGAGATTACTATCATGGAATGTTAGGGGTTTAAACGCCCCTAACAAGCGACTCCTCATCAAATAACAGATTGATGAGAAGAAATGTGATATTATATTCTTCCAAGAAACAAATCTTTCCCAAGACTTAAGTGAGTTAGTTTTTAAGCAGTGGTTGGGATGGGATTTTGTTTCAATTGCGGCTAATGGAGCTTTAGGGGGGTTAGAGATTTTATGGAGACATTATGTTTCAAAGTTGGAATTGGTGGAGAAAAGTGAACATTGTCTAATTGGTAAATTCCCAAAACTACTGGTAGGTTTTGACTACTGGGTCGTATGTGTCTACGGCCCTACAGAATTGGTGCAAAAACAACAATTATGGCTTCATCTTTCCTCGTGGCTTAGTCGGCTTGATAGGGAGAGAGTTCTGCTAGGAGGAGACTTCAATGTAATTTTGGATGCTTCAGAAAAAAGGGTGGGATTACACACCCAGCTAGGTCTCAACAAAACTTCACAGAGTTCATAGTGCATAATAACTTGATAGACTGTATTCCATGAAATGGCAAATACACCTAGACAAATAGAAGAAAGGATTATTGCAAAATTGTAGAAAGATTGAATAGATTTTTCCTCTCCACAGTTTGCTTGAATGATGACTCGGAATATGAATAAGATATTTTACCACTTGCTGGATTAGACCACTTTCCTGTTATGCTGAGGCTAGGAGTGGATGAAATTCTAGGTAGAAAAAAGTTTAGATTTTAGTCAATGTGGTTCAGGGACCCTACCTTCATTCAAAAAATTGATGAATGGTGGAAAGAAGCCCCCTTTGTTAAGGGTTCTCGTATGTTTCAGGTCATTTCCAAGCTTAAATTTCTAAGAGGGAAAATTATTGAGAAATGGTGAGAAAACATACACAAAATTAAACCATAATAAAATAATATAGTATTGTCTTCAGGATTATTTTTACAATGCAATACATTAGCTTTTTAAAGCCTTAGTTATTCCCGTATATAACTTCTTACGGGAAAGTAACTTCTCGTAACTTCCCAAAACCTAACTTATAAACTAACATTTATTTAATATGCATAAACTAACAATGTAATACTATATACTATTATGCCAACATTCCCCCCCTTATTACATTGTTCTTGCAAAAGTACCAGGTACCCCCCCTTAATGCTAAAATACTCAACAAAGCTGATTACATAATATGAATACATATTTTATAGAAGATCTTCCCCCAAAGAACAAATCCTGAACCAAGCAAGGCTCCATCATGTTGTCTCGTCTACCCTTAGAAAGGCGTCGCTTCGAGCTGTGTTCTTGAGCTCTTTAGTCCCAAGCTCTCAAATCACAGAGTCTTGAATTATTCGACAATGGCCCCTAAGAGATACGACAGATCTCTGCCATGTTGTCTAGTGACCGCGAAAGGGTATAATTCAAGATCATATACTCTTTGAAGCTTGCTGGACAACAATCCATATTGAGCTCAGCACCAAACCCCAAACCTGTCTCCAAAACAAAATCTTCACAAAACATACATTCTTCAAATCTGTCAGCTCCGTTAGCATCAATAAAGAAAAACAAAACAACCAAAACCAAAAACGCTTCTCATGCAAAGCATCATCTCAAAGCGAGAAGCTAACTTGAGATGATGGAAAATCCTCCATCCTCCGATGCCGCCTGCCTCCAATATGACCCTATTACACTTTAACTAGCTGATGTCTTGGATGAGTCTTTCGAGGCCTCATCAGGTGTAGTATAAATGGATCTGAGAGCAATTGATGTAGCCATGATAAAACAAGGTGTCAGATTCCACCAAAAGTGCACCTTTTACAATATAGTGTAAACACAATTATATCCTTATAACTCCAATGTTTTCCACCTTATTACTCCAAAATAAAACCTTATATCTCCAATGACAAAATAATATTTAAAATTTATACCTCCCAAATTTTGAACTCATAACCACCTCATACCAACTATTAATTCCTCCAACCTTCATTTAAATCTTTTTTTTTAATTTTATTCCCTTCCAAAATTTTGGTTCCAAAAATAGCTATGAACCATAATTTTCCAAATGAAAATAGCATTAATGTCTTTAAATGTGAACTTACTACTGCGCGTTCAAATCAAAACCTCAAATGCTGCACATTTTACTCTCCTTAATATTTCCTCTTAGAAACTTTTTAACTTTATCCAAAAGGAAATTGTATTACTCTAGGTAATAAGTGAAAACTTTTCAATGTTTTCTATAAACTCATAAAACATTTTCCCTCATGTATCATTAAGAAATTTTAGTCAGTTTTAATCTCACCATATGAATTGCCTCTTTCACTTACATTCAACGCAACAGAGAAAATATTTTTCCTTTCACAAGTTTGCGCTGCCAGCAATCATAAATTCATCATCCATGGTTTTCACTTCATAGTTGTCTTTATCAACCTTCTTCAAACACACCAACTCCCTGATTCAAAAATGTGAAATAGGCATCCACAGTTGCTACTGTGTATGTAAATTAACCATCTAAACCGCACCTTTCTTAAACCCTAATTAATTTCCCCATATTGATCGGCCACCTTCTCTAATCATTGGATGCTTGGAGGTTGCATTTAGAAACAGATTTGTATACCTTCTATCTGCTGCAATAATTATATTCCACAAGATATCATCAAAACACCTCAAAAAAAAATCTCCAAAATCACATATCTATGGGAGATCAAACATCAATAAAAACTATCATGAAAAACAACTAAAGACTTCATTCAAATGTCCATTCTTGCGCGCAGTCATACAATGTGCTCCAAAATTTTTCTTTATATATATTGAACATCTCCTTTATCCAGTGCACCAATAAATCAGCAATAATGGTAGTTTTAGATCCTTTATCACGCAAGCCATTATCGACCCATCTCTATGCTTCCCCTAGATTCTAACGCATAGGCACAACGAGCTCTGATACCATATTGAGAAATGGTGAGAAAACATACACAAAATTAAACCATAATAAAATAATATAGTATTGTCTTCAGGATTATTTTTACAATGCAATACATTAGCTTTTTAAAGCCTTAGTTATTCCCGTATATAACTTCTTACGGGAAAGTAACTTCTCGTAACTTCCCAAAACCTAACTTATAAACTAACATTTATTTAATATGCATAAACTAACAATGTAATACTATATACTATTATGCCAACAAAAATTATCTCTTGGAATGTATCAAAATTCAAAAATATATTTGCAAAGAAGTTTAGGCTAAGACAAGAGTTGCGAATGTTCAAAGAGTAGGTGATAACACAAGGCATGGACTCTATCTCATTCCAACTGGAGAAAAACCTCAAATTAGATCTGGAGGAAATTTTAAGAAGAGAGGAATCTTATTGGAGAAAAAAATCAAGAGAAGTTTGGCTTAAATAAGGCGACAACAATACATCCTTTTTCCATTTAGTAGCAAAGCTTAAGAAATTGGCAAACTCTATAAACTCTATTCATGATCCGCAAGGGTTTTTGATCACCGATCAGGAGGAGATCAAAAGGGAAGCAAAAGGATTCTACAAAGATCTATTATCCAAGAAGATCTAGGTAGGCTATGATAGGGTTAATCTTGACTTCATACAAAAACTAGTTTTGAAGCAAAATAACATAGATTTGATGAAAGAATTCGCAATAGAGGAAGTGAAGTCAGTGATATTTTCTATGCTAGGCAAAAAATTTTTGGGACCAGATGGTTGAATTGGTCTCTTCTTTCAAAAATGTTGGGATACTGTAAGTAAAGACATTTTTTTGGCTGTTGAAGAGTCTAGAAAATTTAAAAATGTGCTTAAAGAATTGAATTCTATGAGCCTCATGCTCATCCCAAAAACAAAGAACCCCCAGACCTTTGAAGATTTCAGGGCCATTTTTTTGTGTAACTTTGTGTATAAGATAATCTCAAAATCAATGGCTATGAGAATTGCAACTTTTCTGCTAGACATTATTTCACAAGAGCAAGGGGGATTCATCTCGGGAAAAGAAACTCCGGAAGGAGCAATCTTAACTCATGAAATTCTACACTCAGCCAATAAGGCTAGAATTCCAAGTATGATTATCAAATTAGACATGTCAAAAGCTTATGATAGGGTGGAGAGGACATTCCTTATGGATATGTTAGATAGATTGGGCTTCTCTAAAGATGCTTTAAAATTGATTTACTCTTGTATCAGAGGCTACGGAATTGCAGTCTTGGTTAATGGAAGATAATCAAAAACCTTTGTGCCCTCAATAGGTTTGAGGCAAGGAGATCCTATATCCCCATATCCCTTTATTCTTATGACAAAAGCTTTCACATGAGCTGTAAAGGAAGCAAATAGAAGATCAAATTGGCAAGGTATTACCTTTAATGGCATCCAAGACTCTTTCACACATGCACTTTTTGCAGATGACACACTTCTATTTGGGCAAGCTTCATTAAGGGAGGCTCAAATAATTAAGAAAAAAGTGGAGGATTATTGTCATATTTCAGGTCAGCTGGTAAATACCAATAAGTCTTTGATCTATTTGTTTAATGTCCCTCCGGCTGTCCAATTGTAGATAAGGGAGTTGTTTAGTTTCAAGATTGAATCCCTTTCTGGGAGATATTTAGGTATACCATTATTCAATGGGAGATACAAAATAATTTATAGAATAATGTCATCAACTCTTTGCACTTAAAGATTGCGGTATTGAAAGGGCATTGGCTTACACTGGCAGGTAAAATTACTTTGATTAAGGCAGTGTTAGTTGCGGTTCCGATTTACATGATGTCCTTATTTAAAATTCCTAAAGGGGTGCACATGAAAATAGAGAAGATTTGTATAGAGTTCCTCTGGCAAGGCCCTTCAAAGGAGAAGAAAATCCACCTCATGGTGTGGGATAAAATTTGCAAGCCAAAATCACAAGGAGGGGCATGTATATTAGACTTAAGCATACAAAATCAAGCATTGGGTGCAAAATTAGCATGGGGTATGTATAAAAGGTCAAATACAAAGTGGGTCAGGCTGATGAAACACAAAAATTTGGATGTTAATGACTATGAAAGAAGTTTTATGATGAGTAATGCCCCTAGGGGCTTTGTCCTCTGGAACTTCATTGTGAAAATTAGAGATATTATATCACCAAATTTATTGTGGGTAATCGACAATGGGGAGAAAGCAGATTTCTGGGAGGAGTCGTGGTATGGGGAGCTTAAGCTTTTAGGGAGGGAGGATCTTAGGGAGGCCATGGTCTTTTTGAAAAGAAACTAGGACAATAAAGTGAAAGACTAATGGTGTGTTAATAGTGGTCTTGAATGTCTATCTATAACATGGAAAAGTACTGGGCTCTGCAACTTTCCCACTGAACAAAAAGTCTTATTGAAGAAGATCCTGGCATGCAGAGTGGTTATTTTCTCCAACAAAGAGGATGAACTGATCTGGACAGAGTCTAAGGCAGGAACATAATCAGTCAAGGAAGATTATAGGAGTGCCATGGTAAAAGCTAAGGCTGATTGGCCAGTCAACCTTTGCTAGAACAACATTATCCTCCCAAAAGCTAGATCTTTTACTTGTTGGTATTACATAACAAAGTCTTAAAGGGTGACAAGATCAAAAGGCTTGGGCTAGGACCAAACTTTCCTTGTATTTTTTGTAGAGTAGATGAAGAATCAGTGGATCATCTCTTCCTCCTTTGCCCATTCAATAGACTATGTTGGCTCTGGTTCATGAGGAAATTGAATTAGACCTTGCCAGTATCGAATTCTTTACACTCTATGTTTATGAATCGGCTTACAATGTTTCCTGAATCATCTTTTGCCTTTATTTGGATCTTAGGCCCATCGTTGATTGTTTGGCATTTATGGAGGGAGAGGAATTCTAGAATCTTTACAAAAATTGTTCTTCAATGGAGTGAAGTTTGCAACAAATTGGAAGAGGCTATTTCAGAATTGGTGGTGGCTAACATTAGTAAGTCGGGAATTAAGACACCTAGTTGGTCTAAATGGGATGTTGACTTGGTGAAGAATTGAAGATCTCTCAGCAAACTGGGGTCAAGAGGGAATATTCAACTCAACTCAACTGGGTTCTTCTAGTTTGGCTTCTATGGTGGATATTCAACTCAACCAAAGGCTTTTCTTCCCCCACCCCCCCCCCCGGCTAGATTGGGAGCCGTAGGTGAAAGGTAAAGTTAAGATGTTAGACTTGATGACCCTCATCGACTGTGACTGCACCTTAATGCTGTGAGGAATATTGCAGGGCATAATTGGATAAAAGGGTATAAGGGTCGAGTCCTCTACTACTCGGACATTGTATTTCAAGTTCTCTCTAACATCATGGACCTGGTACAGGACTGGGAATTTGTCCATAGGTTGGCCATTGGTCTCTTCTATAACAACATTTATACGGTGGAGAGAGAAATTGCAGCGAAGAGGGGGTATGATTTGCTTAAGGGGGATGCCCTTGTTGGAGGCTTGTTCAACATTCAAAACCTGCGAACCACTCTGCACAATCAAGCTATTTATAGGGCTTTACAACACAGTATTAAATCCCTATGTAGCAGTGATCTGGAGAGAGAATTGAGCTCCTATAGCTTCTCTTTCACTAAGAAGAAAGCTTTGCGTATTATGGAAGTGCTTAAGGCAATTAGATTTTTAAGGGTCCACGCCCCAGATTTTTCACCCCATATGCCAAGAGATGCCTTTGATGACCCGGCAGAGGATGAGGGGGTGGATATGAATGATGATAGAGACGACGAATCCCTCCCTTTGGTACAAGTTCTTCTTCCTGGTGCCATGGTAGCGGATGCAGAAGGCGGTCGTGGGTCCAAGGCAGCTCAGAGGAGGGCGCCGAATGTCGAGGTGATGGATGGTGAGGCGGCAAACGTGGTCGTATCTCATACCACTCTCTGATTTCTGCCCTTAGTGGGTGTTGGAAGTACGTAGGTGTGGGCTGGTATCGCTTTTTGTTATCTCCCAGGGTGGCCGTCGTTTGTTTTTTTTATTGGGTTTTTAATTGTGGTTTCTGATCTGTTAACGGCCGCCACTTTGGTTTAAATTGCTTTATCAGGTCGTTAGAGGGCCTCTATTTTGTAATATTTTTTAATTACCTCTGGACTTGACGTACTTAACACTTTCTGTATTAGCTTTTATTATTAATTTATGGGTGTCTCATCACCTTTTTCTAGTAAAAAAAAAAAATTAGGAGACATGGGCATCATGAATAAATTTGTAATTGAAGCATATTCTGTCATAGTTTCCATGTAGATGTGAACATTCATGGAGAATCATCTAGGATTATTCCATGAATGTTACTGTTATGCATTCAAGGATTTTCTAGTTTTTTACAAATACTTTTTCTTTTACTTTGGGAATTTTCCCCTGGTAGGCTGTAAGACATTCCTACCAGTTTCTCTCAATTCATGGTAATTGTCATCCTCTTTCCTATTAATCTTGCAGACATAGACCAGCATATTGAATTTAAGAGAAAATTTATTCACAAGGTCATTTTTGAACGATTCACTTTCTATAAGATATAGTGGAATAGACAATAGTTTTGCATGGCCCACACTAGAATGGACAATAGTTTTGCATCGCCCACCTTTTCTATCTATAATGCTCAATAACTGTATCCCATAATACTTTAAATGGATTTATATTCCGAACAGGAAACCAAAGGGTTAAAAGGTGAAAGTTAAAAAGCTACCCAAATTATGGTCAAAATACAAATATTTGTTATAATTCAAACTGCTGGCATTGAGATCTGGTTTTATATCATCATATTGAAAACAGATAGGTAGTATAAGAGACTATGTGAAAACAAAAAAGAAATTGCATATGTAGTTTTTGTAAAAATTGTCTATCCATTTTTTAGCTGATTTTGCGCCAGCCCACCATATGCTTGTTTTGCTAAAGAATTAGCTCCACTTCCTACCCTACTCTTCAGTGCTGGAAGAGGGGATCTTTATTCTCCTTGTTTTCTTTGCACATTGAGAACCTAGAGGGCCTGTAAAAGCCCCAAGTCCCAACGTATCAAACCATCAACAGTCAGAGCCTTCCTTGAGATGGTCAACCAACGAAAAGCATTGACCTTAGGGAGGCCATGCTTTTGCTATATCATTTCTCTTTTCATTTAGTAATTTGCATGCCTGTATTTAATTCTCTCGAGGTTTGTTTTAAACCTAGACTTTGTGTGTCCATATCAGTAATCTTGTTGTACTGTTTGGCTGTTATTATTGAAATATCAACAACTTTATTTCAAGCATGCATACACTTTGCTTTCCTGAACAAGATTTATGTTTGAGCTAGCTCATTGCTTGCAAAATATTTGATTTTCCGTACAAAGTTGAATTCATCCTCCTGGTTTTCAAAAAGGAAATAGTTTTACCATAATTCTGCAGTTTGAAAAGTCTGATGTTATTGATTATTTGGATCAGGCGTGAGAATTCTCGTCAAAGACAGCTGGAGCTAAATCAGAAGGTAAGACCTTGTTGCAATTTTTACTTTTGTCTGCCTTTGTTCTAACTTCTTTCTTGGAATGTGTTTGAGGGATAGTTGATTGGAACTGATAGTTCTCAAACTGGAATAATGACAGTAAGAGTTGTACAATATGTGTCTATTGCTTCTGACATTCGTAGCCTTTTTTGTTGAATGCCAAACACAAATCGATGGTACTTGCATCTAATGTGGATCTTCAGAAGAAGCAAAGACAAGTTGCCTTGTAAGTGTAGGTTGTATAGACCGTTAATTATGCATATTTTGTTGGATGGATGAGATTTTAACTTGAAGTCATATTATCTCGGAAAATAAGTTGTATATCTTCATGGGTCGATGTGCTTATTTTCTGTCCTCTTCTGCCACTCATTAAGGATATTTATTCAATTGTAGGGATGCACAGAGCTGTTGATAAGAGCCTTCGAAGAATCCCGATGGCTGACGAGAAAATAAAAAAACTTTAAGATTGAAATGCATTTAGAGTTCTGTGAATTGCAGTCCTTTCCGGGGGAGCAAATTGTTGAAACAGTTTCTGTTTCTAATGCATACGGAAATATTTACAAAGGAGTTTTAATCCAACTATTTTGTGTATGCATTTGAATGGCTTGACTGATAGTTACGAGTATTTAAAGTGTTCACAATGAAATGAAGTGATGACATGAAAGTTGTAACACAAATATAATATTTTTATCCTAGGAAACCCACTAAGTGGTGAAAAACCCACTTGGTATAGGTAATTTCTCTTTTATTCATCTTTCTACCTCTAAGAGATACAATTCTTTAATTTTCCTCCTTTTGATTCAATAGATGGTTTTACACCATACTCTTCTCTTCTCCATGTAGTAGTTGTTGCTCCAGCACCCCCGCCTTGTCGAATTGAAGGATTCTCTAATGGAATAGGAAACGGAAGAATCTGTTGTTTACTTCACATTCCATTTGGTTTCATTTGGGTTGAAGCTGAAGGTTGGGGTCAAAATTGTAGGTGTGAGATTGACATCCAATTTACCTAGTTTTTAGCCTTCTACATTGTTGTTTGAAATCTAATTTTTTTAATTATTTTTTTAATTATATACATCTAACATTCTAGGTTTGATTTACATTTAATTAGGGCTTGAGCTTTTATTGCTTGTTCTCTTTAATCTGAACCCACCCACCCTTGCTTGTTGTATGCATTATTGCTAGATCATTTACCATGGACACTTATGAACCTTAACCTTATGATCATCTCTATGCACATATCGAGGATTATAAGTTGTTTTCACTCTTTGTTGATTCATATCCTTCAATCCTTGATGATATTGCACCCCTTTTTCACATTGATGATGTTATGTGTTCTATGAGTGAGTTAATTTCATGCCTATTTAGCTTTTCATCTTCCATGGCCTTTGTTGGTGCTTTCCCATCCATTCTAGAAGACTTCAATTTATTTGTATACTTGATTCAAGACGATTATACCCCATTTTGTGATGGATGATGATGATGTATCCCCACCTTCTAGAAATATATCTAGGGATAATATTTTGTGTGATGAGGTTACACCTTCATTAGCTATTCATGATGTCGTTGAGTCTTGTGATGCTATTTTTCATACATCTCTTGATAGCTCCATTTTGATACCATTCGTTTCATGTTCCCTTAATGATGCATCTCACGAGGAGCCTGTGATATTGATCTAAGTGAGCTACCTTCTTTTATACATGATGATTTTCTTTATGATGATAGTTCTTTAGCATCTCATGTTTATGATAGGACATTGCCTTGTGATACATTACATGATCATATTTGTGCTCTTAGTGTGAAATTAATGCTTAATGATTGATGGTACTAGTGATGCATCTTTACATATTCAATCATTTTTTCTTGGAAACTATGAATACGTAGATGATAATCTATTATTGATGAGTGAATTTAGACCTACTTTAATTAATGAAGCATTAAAATGGTTTAATACATCGTCTACTGTTCATTAATGATATTGGCACGTCATTTCATTACATATTTTTCTTTCCCTAAAGTGATTGAGGGCAATGTGGATTTGTATTACATCTTTAGAAGCTTAGCCATTCTCTTCACTTGATATTCATATGACTTTTTCTTCTCCTCCACTAGTATGTCACTGGTTTTTCATGCTATACTTGATTCTCCTAAGTCTACATTTTTTGTATTCCATGCTATACTTGACTCACCTAGGCCTAAGCTTGTAGTCCACACCATCACTAATTCACCTAGGCCTAAGCTTACATTCCACACTATCATTGATTGACCTATGCCTAAGATTCTATTCCATGAGGCACCTATTTCGCAAGATTATCATGTAGTTATTCATACTTTTTAAAGACTAGTTATAGGACATAAAACTACATCTAATTAGCCAATTTTGTAGCCTAATAATTTTAATCTTCCTCCAACACCTAAGATAAGAACTGATGCACATAAATAGTATGATATCATTGCTCAAATTTAAAATACATAGGCCAAGATATCTTTTTGTGACTTATTGCACACATCATCTACATATAGAGATATAGTACAAAAATCCTTGGAAAAGATTCAAGTGAAATCAAATACTTAACCATGAACAATTGCTTTTATGCTAGAATTTGTTGGCACTACAAAGAATGCCATCTTTGGTTTTATTGAGATTCCACCCAATTTGGTTATTAGTGGTCACTTACATTTGCTTATTGTGGTGAAATATAATGATCTTAATGTAAAACATACCCTCATTGATAATAGAATTAGTTTGAATATATGTAGTGAGGATTGTTTACAAAAGATGCATGTTCATTTATCAAATTTGGAAAGCTCAGATGTTACTATAAGGATTTGATAATATTGTTTGACTATCTATGGGTGTTATTATTCATCCTATCATTATAGGGCCACACACTAATAATACACCATTCCATGAGATGTTAAGGATATTAGCATATATATGTTATTGGGTCATCTTTGGATACATACTATGAGAGAATTACCCCTACACTTCATTCATTCTTTGAAAGTCATTCATAAAAATAAGAGGTACACAATATGGGTATATGATCATCCATTTAGTCATTGCCAAATTGTTAAGGAACTTAAACTTGCAATCAAATAGAATAGATCAACAAAAGAAGTATGTACAAGGGGGAAAAAATTGGAAGAAAATAAAATTCTAAAGGAAAATCCAAGGGGGGAAAAATTGGAAGAAAATAAAATTCTAAAGGAAAATCCAAGGTGGAACATATAGAGGAAGATTCCCCGCATAATGATGATGCCATTTTTGGAAATGATTTTAGTAGACAAGATCTCACACCTTGTATAAGAGAGTATAAGATTGATCTTAGAGATTTTTATATTTCTCTTCTTTATATGAATCCATCTATTTATGGTTGTGTGCCTATTAAGCAATAAAATAATAATTAAGAGTCAAATTCAAATTGTGTGCATGAAAATAATTCATAGAGTAGTGCTCATATTGTTGATTCCTATACTTTATCTCTAACACTTGAAAAATTATATGGTACTAGATATGCAATAATGAAAAAACTTGGCTACAAAGTACTAGGACTTGGAAACCATGAAAATTAGTTTTTGAGCTGACTAAATTATAGGAAAATAAAAGGCATAAGGGTATTGGATATGTAACACAAGATGTTATTAAGAAATGGTTAAAAGATCACAAAAATAGAAAAGAAGGATCAATTAGTGTCTTACGATTTAGATAGATTTGAGTTTTAGAGATATATCTTTTTTGTACATGAGTATAAACTCTACAACATTTCATGATTTACTTAAAGTTGGTTATGGGGTTTCTTCTTATACATTGTTTGATTCATCTTATGATAGAGGTCCCATTATGGTTTACATTGTTCATTGATTTAATAACATTTGAGTGTGTATTGCATGTTGATAGCACGATTTCCCATTTTTGCTCTTAAAACAATTTAAACCATGACATACACATGTTCTGACACCAGTCTATGGTGCCTTGCTTGTCACAAAATTCAATTGGTTTCACAATGCATTCCATCCAATAGACATTCAAAAGTAACGATAGGAGATTAATAATCTTCTACATAGAATTAACAGCCAAATACCCAAATGACAAGAATAATGTAAATGTGCGGTCTTTATTATCAAAGAAATCACCATAAGACAATCTACAAAAAAATAAGTCCTTCTTGTTCTAAAAACAAAAACATTACACAACAATCGGCTGATTCTTTCTCTTAGACAAAAACAACTCTTGACTCTCACCTCCCCTATTCTATTCTACTCTCAAACATAACAATACATCTGCTATTAGCCTGTAGCTATTGGCCTTCTCTATCTAAAGTCCAAAATGACCCTCATACTGTCTTCTACTCCAGCCTTTTGTCTATCATCGGTCTGTATTCTCACCCCACTTTTCTCATTGTAATAGGCCCTCAATTATTTGGCCTTATTGTTCTTTAAATTGGCCTCCCCCGCTCTCTTATTTATGGCCTCCTCTTTGTTTTATACGGGCTCCTTCTAGAGTCTTCTATATCTATTTGGCCTCCTCTCGGTTTGCCTTTTAATAACTGCCTCTCCTTTCTTGCTGTAACTGCTAACCTCATACAAACAAATCAACTCAAACCTTCTACCTTCTACCGATTCTCCTTGTCTTATTCTCATTCAGCCCTGCTTGCTTCGGTAACTGTCAGCCTTTTTGTTCTGGCATGTAACAGTTGTTGTCTTTTCATCTTCCACCTATCCGTTCACATGCTCCATCTCTTCCAAACATTGAGAATCTCCTTCACCGGCTAATCCTTACAACTACCTTGTGTATTCCTCTGGCCTCTCCTTTCTTGCCAACTACCTTTCTTTTAATACCAATGTATTTTATAACTTTTTCACCCTTTCATCATCGCACACACCTAGATGCCAACTAATTCATTTCCATAACTGATGGCCCCAACTACTCCACTCACAACTATCTACAATCATTTATTGACCTATGCTGAAGGTAACTTTTCCGATCAATATACTTTCTGTCGCTAAGGTGGTAGGAGCTTGGTTACACCACATCCTATAGCAAAACTAAAATAATCAAGAAAAATATTAAAACTTAAAAAAATGTATGTGATGTCCCTGCATCACATGTTATCAAAAGTTTATCATTTGCGTACACAAAAATTTATAGAAAAACAAAAAAACTAAACATTTAAACATACAACTGTACATTGTATTAATCAATAAAAGGAAAATCATATCTATACATATCATGTAAAAATGAGTAAAATCAAATGTCCAAAACAACACATCAAGGAGGTAGGGGCTATTGGGACCCAAAATGCTACAACCCAAAAATCTAAAACATTCCTAAATCACCTAGGCTAGGAATTGTCGTCAGGGTGATAAGAAGAGGTTTATCAACAAGTTAAGGGGGATTTTGGCCAACTAACAGGACTAGGTAGACTCCTCTACACTTTGAGCTAAGCTTAAAATCTAGAGGGATATTCCAAGGGGTATACCTAAATAGGTATTAAGTTCAAACCGGATGGATAACTAAAAATAAATGAACAACCAAACCCAACTCATCATCTTCACTCCAAAAGTTACCACTAAGTCAAGAACGACTAGCTATCACAAAACCCCTATATAGTTGATTCATCTGTATGAATGTACATCCATAGGAAAGATGATTTTTCCACAAAACCATAGGTGAATGATTTGTTTGATTTTAAAGAGTGATTGGTCCCTCTCCAATATTGATCAGTGCCTATTCCATTGGGCATTAGTAAGGAGGAAAGGAAATACACAATAAAGGATCAATAGAACTAGACATATATTCACATATATGACTTCAGATAGATCTTCATACAATGGACATACTTAATAATCCAAGAGTGAACTACAATGATTCCTATGCAACAAAAGGATGGCAAATATAAAGCCTTGTATTAACTTAGATGTTGTCACACATCTCCAAACATTTGTCACAATCATACTGACAAATGTAGCAAAGGGAAATACATAACTGTGATTATATATTTACCAAAATTATTACAAACTCCCGTGGAGACATACCATTACATTTAAATTTACTTTACATAACCTTCCTACTCTATACTAAACATATCCCTTGACTAATAGATGAGCAAAATCATGTGTTGGTGCTAGAGAAAATCCTTAGGCACTCCTAGACTAGACAATTGGCTCAGCAAGAAACCCTAAAAATGCCTTTGAAATGTGTATATATAGCAATTCAGCGTCTAAATGCTAGAAAACTAGTCAAAAAGAAATCATTGCAATATAAAATGTGGCCGATACTGCAATAACTCCATTATGTGTCCTTGGAGCATGCCCACATGGCTCTGCCCATGAAATCTGCTAAAACAGGAGGTTCACCTATGCCGTGAGCACAAGAAGTTTAATGTAAGGGAGCTATAGTGGCATGGGGAGGTGATGAATCCATCTTCCATAAGCAATCAAGCTCTGAAGAAGCATTAATGGTGACCAAGAGGGTCACTAACCAGTCACATCATGTTTTGAATAGTATAAAATCCTCTTGGAAGGCAAAAGGGTTGGGCTTCAACATATCAGACTTCCTACGATTGGTCTTCCATTGATTAGGCCTAGAAAGGTGAAAGAGGGAATCCTAGCCTTTGAAGTCTAAGAGAAGGGAAATCATTAGGCTTTGAGGGTGAGGCCTTCACCACTACATTATTTTTTGGAAGGAAGAAGAACCTAACCTCTGCATCTGTAACACTTAGCCAATTTCAGAAACTGGCAGAGATCGGGTCTTGGGCCTTATCACTTCCAAAGAAAGAAGAAGAGAGAAAGTCTAAGCCCTACAATTTTGAAGACTTAGCCACTTTTACAAAGGTTTGGCGGAGTTTGGAGTTTGGGCCTTTGACCTTCCTCCTTCCAAAAGAAAGGAAGAGGGAAAAAGAAAAGTCTGAAGTCTGACTCCCAAGAACACTTAGAAATATTTTGAAGAAAAAGAAGCGAAACTCAGACCCACACCCTCCTCCTTACCGCTTGTCCTTTGTACATGTGGCAGCCTCCCACAGTTCTGTGGTCATGAGACAGAGAAATAGATGAAGGCCTGTGGAATGGTGGAAACACTTGAGATCATGCCACATGTCTCCTTCGCACATTTCTGCAAGCTTGCTGTGGGTCCCCCAAAAGGCTCAATAGAATAGAAGAAACACTTAAGATTGTACCACATGTCTCCTTCCCACAGTTCTGCAAGCTTGAGCTGTGGGACCCCAAAAGGCTCAGCGAAATGGCGGATTGCCTTCAAAAAAATACTTGTCAAAGGTCGGTCGTTAGGCCTTCCTCCTTCCGTCTTCCAAAAGGAAGAAGGAGGAAGGAAGGAAGCCTAAAACTCTGAATTCCTCCACACTTAAGACAAATTTTATTGCCTAATTTCAGAGCCAATAGATAGGGCAAGATAGAAGACATGAACTACGAACTCTGAAACTCCAACAAAGGCAAAAAACACAAGGAAACACTTAGAATTTTTGACTTAGTTATTTTTGGGCCTTTTTCCTTGTATTTTTCAAAAGGTAGACATATGAAAACCCATGAAAGATGTCTCTGATTGGTTATAAACTATAGGTTTAAGTGGGATTTAGATGAAATTTGGGGCAAAATGGGGCATTTTGAAACTCGTAATTTTGGGCTCCAACATTGGCTCTGGTTGAAGACGTGTTGCAAACATGGCACAATGAAAATCTAGAATATCTCTAGGTAGACCAACACACAAAACACATGAAGGGACACACACAAGACATATTTATAGCATACAGTCAAAAAGTGATTGTATGAAAATTTCATGACACTACAGGTCACCCCTGCAGAAAAACTAATGAAGTTGCCTATGTCTAAGACAAACCTATTGAAGGAGCTAGTCTTCCTCAATCCTTTGTTGCACTGATCAACCAACATCAGCAATAAAATCATTTTTCATACATGCACATAAAAAATACCAAAATTCATATCATCATGCTGAAGATGGAAAAAAATTTCACCAGAGCAAGGCAACCAGAGATAATATGACTCATCATCATGCTGACTCATATAGGAGTACTCACCTTCAAATTTCATGTTAGTATGATGCATTTCTATGTTTGCATAAATATCATCATGAAGAAAAGTATCAAGCTGAAATGTATCGAGCCTAGGTGTAGTTTCATACTAGGCTATGCCACATAATTGTTTTAATTTTTGTGGCCCAGCCGCACTATAGATGCTAATGCATTCCTCCATGAATGAATCAAAGGCATGATTTAGATTTAAATCTGCACCATTAATATTTAAATCATAAATTTGAGGTACTTCATGTGAAGAATCACAATCTTCAAGTTGCCTCTGTATTTCAAATTCTTGACACACATTGCTGTGTAAAACCTACTGCTAAGAAAATCACTAATGAGTGGGAAGTTTAGTATTAAAATGAATAACAGTTTTCTTTTTTTTACTGATAGTTTTCTTTTCTTAACTATTCTTGTTTTTTTTTAAACTGTCCCTATATTATCTGTTTATGCATCCAGCTTGTTCCATAATGACAATATAAACTATTTTAAAATATAGCAATAAAAATTTGATGTATGACTGGTTGAGGATATAATGGTGTAGCAAATAAGTCCTCTAGAATTTCCTTCCTTGCATTTTGAGTTCTTTCTACAGTTTGTTGGCAATGCTTAGGAAAATCTTGCAATCGAGTTTCGAGAGTCCTAATGTCCATGTATTTTTCCTTTAATGTAGACAAAGGTGCATGAGCCCGTGGTCTCCTCCTTCAGACCATAGTCATTCACCAAACCCGCCCCATACATAACGATGAAATAGAAGCATTTAAGACTCATCTGAGCTGTCATGTTATTACTCTTCTCCACCAGTATATTCAGCACTTTCTGCATGCTCTCCTTGGAGATATTGCAGGAGGCCAAATTTGACAAATCCACTTCGTAGGTCATGTTGATGGAAGTCGTTCCGAGAAGATCAACCCAATCTTCTTTCATTTGTATGTTGCTACAATAGATTGGGACTAGATACCCATAAATAAAACTTCCTCCAAACACCTTGCAACATTATAGAGTTGTTTCTCCAAACTAGGGGAATGTTAACGTCCTACTAGAAGTTCAATTATTTTCTTTAATATACAATTTAGCATGATTGTCAAGCATCATTGATTAGCTGAATCACAATCCTATTTAGTGCATATATCTCATACTTGCACACAGAATCACAACCCCCACTACAGAGAATATCAAATGTCCGATGAAGTACCAGACAATAAACCCTAAAAAATTGTTAAAATGTTGTTGGTATCTTTTTTTTAAATTGTGATAATCATAGTTATGGCATTTGTTTTCAAATTTAGCTCTCATAAGTGGTGAACATTAACAGTGGCCAGGCAATATTTAAACCATTTTTCCTATAAATAGAAATCATTGATCATTAGTATCCAATATTATATTTTTTTCCAAACTAGCCATTGTACTCAAAATTGCATGTGAATCAAACCATAACTGCCATAGTATAACTGCTAGAGTGCTCATTTTTAGCCCTTAGAGACTATTTTATCAAACTGGCATACTTTTGCATTTGTCATCAGATTTTTATGTTTTTGCAGGCATCGGAAAGGGGATTCTAAGAGTTTTGTAATGGTATCATCATCTCTTTCAGATTCTATCCTAATTTTCTTGTCGAATCATTTGCAATTCATTAACTTTTTTTTAAAGCATCAAACATACTTTATCTTGCATTTAACATTTTGTATGGTTTTTGCAGGATTCACTTGTTTTAAGTATGTTTTGTAGCCTTACACCTGTCAAAGAATAAAATTTTGTAAACTACTAATGGTGGTTTTGTTGGGCTTTCATTAATTAGATTTCTTTTTCAAATGTTTGTTTGCACATAGATTAACTAGGGGTTAATTAATCACTATTTGTTGTTCTTGTAAGGTGGTAGGTGTATGCTCTCACCTTGTGCAAAATTAGTGATCAGAAGGCAAACCCATCTCTTTTTGTTCTTGACCCCTTAGAGGGCCTGCCTCCCAATTCCTGAGAGGGAACAACCCAAGCGGTACTTTTGTTTCGGTCCGCTATACAAACAATTGTGGTTGTGATGTAAGTCATCAATCACCTAGTGCCGCTATTCTATACCAAAGGAAGTCTCCCTCAATATCCATGAGATGCATAAAAACACTTTCTAAGCACTGGGAGACCTCTTAAATGAGTGAACCGTTAGATGTATAGACACTAGATTATCCTGAAACACTTACTAGAAACCACTTGTTGTAGAAGCCATAAACTTTTTTTGCTTGCTAGTGCAGGAGGTTGGACCTTCGAAGCCACCCTACACGTACTATTCATTATGGATACAGCAAATCCCTTGGTTCATAAGATCTACGAATCTTTAGGGTAAGAGATTTGGTGTGCCCATGCCATGTTGAGGGAGCCAGTATCACCAATATCTCTAGTTGTCTGCCTTGTCTTAGTATATGGAGTAATCCAAGTAGGAACTCAGCAAGTGGTATCCTCTTTCTAGCCTAGATTGTGTATGCTTATGAGTGTTTTCAAATTTGTCAAGACTAGTGAAAATTTTTGGGCTAATCTAGGCCCTCATTCAAATTTTTACTCTGATTTTGTATCAGAGTCATCCAAAATTTTCTGTCTGTCATGTTTTGTGTGTGTGTGTTAGAATAATAACATTTACATAGTTAATAGTTTAAATGAGGTAAATAATATATAATAAATTAACATATAGATCTTAATTTATTAAATAAATAAATATTAGTAAGTAGATAAATAAGTTAGTTCTTAGGAAGTTACATTCCCATAAATAAGTTATTAGTTGGTTCACGAGAATTTGTAAGGCTTTAAAAAACCATTGTGATGTAATGTAAAACAATCAAGAAATCATCAATATATTATTATATGTTTTTGTTATTCTTGTGCAATGTGTAATATGTGTATACTCACTATATTTCAATATGGTATCAGAGCGTTGCTAGTTCTTGTGTCTATGAGAAGATGAAAGGAAGTTGAAGGGTTGCATGTTGTCAGAGGAAAAATGGTTGTAAGTCTAGAAGTTCAGTCAAATGTTAAAAAGGGGAATGTAGATTGATTCTATGTGGATGCTAGCCATGATTTCTCCTTAGTGTGAGCAAGAAATAGAGATTTTCACTCCCATACATTTGACGGAATTAGCCTTTTTTGTGAGCGCATGTGTATAATTCCTGCGTTGAATATATGTATTTCATCTAAGTTTCATATTTGTTCTATGTTTATGTGTACTACCTCCAAAAACTTGTGTACCTTAGTATTGAGTCATACTCACTCAAATGATTGTTGATTTTTGCTGGTTTGTGTGCTATTCTGCAATATCTATGTTGTCCTAGGATTAACTGACTATACCTAAGCATATATTATGCAATGTTGAATGGAAATAGTGATAAAAACATGAAAAAATTGTCCAGATTTGGCGCGTGATAGCTTTGTATGATTTTTAGAATCTATGGTTACGATTTGGACATTCCTTGTATGTTGGTAGATGAAGCACATTTTGACAAGAAGGATATAGGCCTGAAAGGTGTAAATTAGATTTGCAATGCTATCTCCATTTGTGTGAAGGAGAAGAAAGACGTTTTAGGCTAATTGAGACATTTACAAGTGATTGTTTTGAATTGATTTTATTGGTTGGGAGAAGAACATGCTTCCTTCGTGCTTTGGGTTTAAAGAATACATTTACATAGGTGTTATTGGTGTATAATGCTAGATTAAGAGAGAGGGTGGAAAGAGGTTTGAAAGGCTAAAGAATTAAGAACGGTTCTTGCTCTCAATGTTATATAGTAGCAATGCATAGAGCATCTACTAATGAAGGTTGGAGAAAATCTATTCAATATCATGCAATCTTTTTGTACCATAGATCGAAACAAATTGGTTGTTCCTACTAACGTATAATTGGAGGCTTTTAAGGATTGTAGTACTTCCTCTGGTGCTATCTTTGGAGGGTAAGGACTAAGAAAGTCATATTAGAGGCAGGCATCATTGGAGGATGGGGGAATTTTCATCATCTTAAGTTAGCTTCTCGCTTTGAGATGATGCTTTGCATGAGAAACATTTTTGGCTATAGTAATCATTGCCTACATAATCATTGTCAGACCTAGAGTTACCTGGATCTATTTTAGAGTTGTCATCAACCCACTTGAAGTTTAGTTTTCATCATCTTACTCATATCATCATCCTTGAACAAATTCCAATCCTCATTCATTAATATGGTTGTGATCCTTAACAAATCTAGGCCAAATGCAAAATAATATATATCCTCCAACATGGGTTAAAATTTGCTTTTAATGATGATGAAAACTTTGTAGATCATGATGCATACTTTGATATTTATGAACCATATATATCCCCCATCATCATCTCAAACTAGTCCCTCCATATCACCCAATCTTATGAATATTCCTCCACAACATGAGTATGCTAGTACTAGTTGATCCTTAAGCTATCTTAATGATATTCTTGACTAGGGAAATACCACCTTAAGTTTGAAATCATACACCAATCCATCTACTAGTTCCCCTCATCCATCCATCCATATGGAACCTCCATCACCATCCAATAGAATGCCTATACCAAATCCAAACAATTTCTTTGAAAGATTCTTTACAAAATATAAAAGCAAAAGAAAAGATACGGAGAAATCCAAATCTACTCATCCAATTTCATCCCCACCCAGCACAAGCAATCCTAATCTTACACATAAGCCTATACCTTCTACCATTATTCTCCATCCATTATATTGTGCATCCACCCATATACTAATGAAGAATATGATCCATTGGATACCAACAAGGAATCAATCACCACCCTCATGCCAACAAATCCCTATCCTTGAAACTATCCAAGAACCTTCAAATTTCATGCCTATTTTTCCTATCCCATCTTGTGGTACACAAGCTATCAATTCTCTTGAAAATCCACCTATCATAAGCCCAATTCATTCCCCATTGTACATTGAACCTATCCAAGAAGTCTCCATTCCTATCCAAACTCAAGAGTTATGCCAAGAGTCAAATCCAAAGCATGATCAACCTTGGTCCTATCCAAATCAAGATCAATGTCTTTACATTCAACCTATCCATAACATATATCTTTTCTATGATCAAGACATTATCTATGATGAAGATCCTATGCATAAGCAAGTTGATCCTATCCATAATTCCACAACTATCTATGAGCAAGATACCCAAGAATCACATACTCCATCTACTCCTCATTGTTATCTTAGCAACAAGATTGAGTATGAAAGTCTTGTCGATCAACTTGAGCACTCATCTTGCTTCATGGCATCCATTACCCCCATGGGATTCAAAAATCAAACTTTGGATGCCTCCACCCATAAAGCAAAAATTCCTAATAATCCTCATGCCACATGGCACCAATGCAAGGAATCAAAGCAAGGTCAAAACTCAAAAAGGCTACCCAAGTCAACATCTCAAAAAGACAATTTCAAAACCAAAATGGTTTGGGTCCCCAAGAAAAAAGAACCTAATTCAAATGGAGCATCCACACTACTAAAATCCCAAACATCCTATTCCCCATCACAAAATCATAAAATTCATAAGTCCATTTGGGTCCCTAAAGACCTAAATAAGAAAACCCTAAGATAACATCTCCATTACTCTCAAATCCCCGTTCCAAGCTTCAAAATCTATTTTGGTGTGTGCAACTATTGGCCTTGGTTCCTTTGAACTCCACAACATTCTCACATGCCTCCATCTCCCCATCTTCTATCTACTATCCCACTTATCTCTTCCATCATATCCCTATGGTCCATGCTTTTGCATAAATCATTCTGTCTATCTCTTTGTCTCCATCCTAAATCCCCTATCCATCCTTCCATGATCCATACATAATCCACTATCCATGATCCATACATAATCCACTATCCATCCATCCATAATATACTATCTCCTTACTTCATTTCTCTCTCATGCAATCACCTACCAACATCTATGAACATAATACCACTTGACATGGTCTATGGGTGACTTCTATCCATCATGGGACATTACCATCTTGCTATGGGAACAAAATCTTGTGTCGCCACCTATTCCATCCAATTATCTAAAAAAAATTGAAAATAGTAAAGATAAATCATTCGTCCAATGGTGAAAACCATTTTTATGGCACCTTGGATAAGTACCATGATTAAAACATAGCAAACAGGCATCATGTGTAGGTGATTATGTACTTTACACCTGGGGGCATGTTATCTCATCTATCCCATCCTATCTATCCCATCTCATATCCTATCCTATCATTTTCCATGCTATCTTGCCATCCTTACCCATCATATCTATCACACCTTACTCATTGTACCATCTATCTTCCCTTCCTGCTTTTTGATCTTGATGATTGTAGGGGCACAATGTTGAAAAATGCTTTTGACACCTCTTGTCATACTCCAAATTCCACCCATCCATTTCTAATAATATCCTCCATACACCCATCTACTACTAAGTCCATTCATCCCTTCCAAGCATTATCCTCATCATGCATCCTAATAAGCATCACCTTGCCGAATCCTAAGGCATAATATTTAGAGTAGGGGCAGGTTATTCCTATGCAATGTAGTCCTTGGAGATCACATCCTAGACTCCCTCCATTCATCTATCATATATCTCCCATCCATTATCCTTCTATCACTGTAAATCCTTTTATCCATCCATACTTCTACCTTTATCCTCTTGTCCATCCTTTTATCCTATCTAATCCTACATTTATCCCATTACCAATCTTGTTAGTCCTACTTTGATTCTATCACCCATCCTCTTATCCATCCATCCAATCATTTTATCTATCCCATCCCTTATTGCTCATCTGCATCCTATCTATCATCCTCCTTGCCTTTTGGTTTGGTTTTCCCTTGTCATTGGTATTTATCTGAAGGCTATCCAAGCACAATCCAATGCTAAACATCCAAAACAAACTAAAACTCTAAAAAAAATCAAAATACTTGAAAATACAAAAAAATCAAATATCCAACAAAAAATCAATTCATCCAATCACATCAATTCTTCAAATTAATTCAACCAAGTTCATCTAATTCATTCAAATCATTCAACTCAGGTCATCAATCAAATCAAATCCAACTCACTCAATTCATCAAGTCATCATCAATTCAAATCAATCCATCAATTCAACCAATCAAATCATTTCAAGCAGTAACAAATGCAAGTATCCCTAATAAATACCAAAGTCAATCAATGACGTCAAATTATCCAATTGCATCCATGGTCTTAGTTCCTAGCCTTGTTGTGAACCTAATCAATTGATCATCATCATCATCATCAATGGGATATATCATTCCCAATATTAATGTTGTTCTCAAGATATATCATTCTCATATCAACAACACAATCCTCACGTTGTTCTCTGGATAAATTATTCCCACATCAACAATGCTATCAATCATCAATCATTATTAGCATCAATCACTTCAATCGATCATTGGTTTTCAGCTTGACAGGGGCAATACCTTGTTTGTTTTTGAATCATTTGTGCATGCTTACTTTCTTGCATATGTGTGTCATTATTTCATCTTGCATTTGAATCACATCTGTATCATTCCAGCCAATATTCATATCTTGTGTATGTTGGAATAGATTTTTGCATTATCCTTTGTATCTAAGGTCATATCATACCTTTTGTACATTAGGACTTTAATGCTCTAAGTTTACTTCCTTATACATTATACAAGGTTGTATTATGTTGGGTGCACAAGACACATCGTCACCTTGGTCTTTATACCTTGGTGCATAACGTCAAGTGCTATATCAAACATTAGGTTGCTCAAAGTTTAATCAACATAACTCCACCTCCTTCCCTTCGTTTCCTTTTTTTCAAGAGTATATCCATCTCCTTCATCCCTACATATCCTCTTGAGGGAGCATCATCTACCAATCCTTCATTTTTATAAGCCCCATCCCCATCCTACCCAAAATCTGAATCCAAAACCTATGTTTTAATCTTCTTTGAAATGACATTGCTTCACAACATCATCTCAAAGAGGGGCAAAAAGTAGACATAAAAAATTAACCATAGATCACATTTTCTATCCATCCCTAATTATCCCCTACATTATTTCTCATTATTCCCTATCATCCCCTAAATAATCCATGAGATTTATTTAATTAATTAAATTAATTAAATCTCTATTTTATTCCCCTCTTGTAAATAATAAATTAAAGTTAAATAACTTAATTCATTATTTACTAAAACCTATCATAAATAATAAATTAAATTAATTAAATTTATTATTTTATCCAAACCTAAACCTAAATCAAAGACCGAAAACCTATTTGTGAAAACTAATCCTGAAAATCAAAACAATTTAAATACCTACCTTTTTACCATTCACATAACCAAAAACCTGTTTAACTACCTCATGAACCATTTTCCCAAGCTTTATAAAATCAATCTAATTTTTATTTATCTGCTCTCAAACTTTATAAAGGAGTTATGCATAAATCAATCATTGGTAAAATCTATCTGGTTTATATAGCTATATCTTTAATCTTTCTTATTACATTTGATATAAGTTTTTGGGCTTTTAATTGCAAACTTTTTTTCAATAAAATTCATATCTGTGTAAACACCTAGTAGTACATAAGTTTCAATCTATTGGCGTAAGTTGAAAAGGCTGCCAACTTACCCACAACAATAGACTACACAACTACAAAGTGATTGTTACATGGGTCTGCAATATGCACAACTGCCTAAAACGTGACAACAACTAAAGTAACTATATCCCTGGCAACAATGCCAATCTATTGGGACCCAAAATGACTGCAACCGAAAACTCTAAAACATTACTAAATCACTTAGGCCAAGGATTGTCGTCAAGGTGATAGGAAGAGGTTTATCAACAAGTTAAGGGAGATTTTGGCCAACTAACAAGAGTGGGTAGACTCCTCTACACTTCAAGCTCAACTTAAACTCTAGAGGGATATTCCAAGGGGTATACCTAAATAGGTATAAAATTCAAACTAGATGAACAACTAAAAAGGAAAGAATAGCCAAACCCATCTCATCATCTTGACTCCAAAAGCTGTCACTAAGTCATGAACGACAAGTTGTCACAAAACCCCTATATAGCTGATTTAACTATGTGAATGTACATGCATAAGAAAGATGATTTTTTCCCCTAAACCATAGGTAAATGATTTGTTTGATTTTAAAGAGTGATTGGTCCCTCTCCAATATAAATCGGTGCCTATTCCATTGGGCAAAAGAGTCATAGAATGCAAGGAGGAAAGCAAATACATAGTAAAGGATCAACAAAACTAGACATATATTAACATATATGACTTCAAATAGATATTCATACAATGGACATACTTAATAATCCAAATAAGAATTGCAAAGATTTGTATGCAACAAAAGGATGACAAATACAAAGCCTTGTAATAACTTAGATGATGTCACACATCTCCAAACATATGTTACAATCATACTAGCAAATGTAGCAAAGGGAAATACATAACTGCGATTATATATTTGCCAAAATGATTACAAATTCTCATGGAGACATACCATTATATTCAAATATGATTTACATAACCTTCCCACTCTATACTAAACATATCCCTTCACTAACAAACTAGACAAATCTTGTGTTGATGCCAGAGAAAATCCTTAGGTGCTCCCAGACTAGACAATTGTCTTAACGACCAACCCTGCAAATATCTTTGAAATGTGTATATATAGCAATTCAACTTCTGGATGCTGGAAAACTAGTCAACAAGCAACTGTTGTAGTATTGAATGTGGCCCATACTGCAATAACTCCATTCTATGTCCTTGGAGCACTCCCACATGGCTCTTCCCATGAAATCCATTGAAACAGGAGGTTCACCCATGCCACAAATACAAGAAATTTAATGTAAGGGAGCTACAGTGGCATGGGGAAGTTAGGAATCCATCTTCCACAAGTAATAGGCCTTTGAAGAAGCATTAATGGCGACTAGGAGGGTCGTTAAGCAGTCCTATCATGTTTTGAATAGTAGAAAATGCTTCTGGAAGGCAAAAGGGTCAGGCTCTGACATATCAGACTTCCTCTGACCGGTCTTCCACTAATCAAGCCTGGAAAGGTGAAAGAGGGAACCTCGGCCTCCAAAATCTAAAAGAATAGAAATCATTAGGCTTTGAGGGTTGGGCCTTCACCACTACATTGTTCTTTGGAAGGAAGAAGAACTTGACCTCCACCTCCGCAATACTTAGCTGATTCAAGAAATCAAAGCAAATTGGGTCTAGGGCCTTACTACTTCCCAGAGAAAGAAGAGAAAGTTTGAGCACCACAATTTTGAAGATTTGGCCACTTTTACAAAGGTTCCGTGGAGTTCAAAGTTTGGACCTTCTGCCTTCATCCTTCCAAAAGAAAGGAAGAGGGAAGAAGAAAAGTCCAAATTTTGATTCCCCAAAACACTTAGAAATATTTTGAAGGAAAAGAAGAAGAACTCGGACCCAAGCCCTCCTCCTTACCACTTGTCCTTTGTCCACATGGTGGCCTCCCATGATTCTAAGGTCATGAGACAAAACAATAGATGAAGGCCCATGGAATGGTAGAAACACTTAAGATCGTGCACATGTCTCCATCCCACAATTTTGCAAGCCTATTGTGGGTCCCCCAAAAGGGTCGACAAAATGACAAAAACACTTAAGATCATGCCACATGTCTCCTTCTTGTGGTTCCACAAGCCTACTGTGGGTCTCCCAAATGGCTCAATGGAATGGCGGAAACACTTAAGATCCTGCCAAATGCCTCCTTCATGTGGTTCCCCAAGCCTACTATGGGTCCCCCAAAAGGCTTGGCGGAATGGCAAAATACCTTAGAAAAAATACTTGTTAGGGGTCAGTCGTCGGTCTTTCCTCCTTTTGTCTTCCAAAAGGAAGGAGGAGGAAGGAAGGAAGCCTAAAACTCTGAAGTAATGCCACACTTAGATGAATTTTAGAGACTGATTTCGGAGGCGATAGATAGGACAAGACAAAAGACATGAACTCTGAACTTTGAAACTCCAAAAAAGGCAAAAAATAGAAGGAAACACTTAGAATTTTTGACTTAGTCATTTTTTGGGCCTTTTTCCTTGTATTTTTCAAAAGGCAGACATATGAAAACCTATGAAAGATGTCTTTGATCGGTTATAAACTATAGGTTCAAGTTGCATTCAAATGAAATTTGGCACAAAATGAGGCATTTTCTAACTTGTAATTTTGGGCTCCAACATTGGCTCTTGTTGAAGAGTGTTGCAAACATGTCACATCGAGGATCTAGAATATCTCCAGGTAGACCAACATAGAAAACACATGAAGGGACACACACAAAATATATTTACAACATACAGTCAAAAAGTGATTGTATCAAAATTTTAGAACACTGCAAGCCACCCCTGCAAAAAAATTGATGAAGTTACTTGCCTCTGTCAAAGACAAACCTATTGAAGGAGCTAATCCCCCTCAATCCTTTGTTGCACTGATCACCCAAAATTAGCAATAAAAACATTTTGCATGCATGCACATATAAAATACAAATATTCATATCATCATGTTGAAGATGGAAAAAATTTTCACCAGAACAAGGTAGCCAAAGATAATATAACTCATCATCATGCTAACTCATATAGCAGTACTTACCTTCAAATTTCATGTTAGCATGATGCATTTCTAGGTCTACATAAATATCATCATGAAGAAAAATATCAAGCTGAAATCTATCGAGCCCAGGTGTGGTTTCATAATGGGCTATGCTGCATGACTATTCTAATTTTTATTTCCCAGACACACTATAGATGCTAATACACTTCTCCATGACTGAATCAAAGACATGATCTAGACTTAAATTTGTATCATTAGCATGTAAATCATAAATTTGATGCACTTCAAGTGAAGACTCACAATCTTCAAGTTGCCTCCCTATTTTGAATTCCTTGACACACACTGCTATGTAAAAACTATTGCTAAGAAAAATCACTAATGACTTTCTCCTCTTCACCCTATAGATCAAAAACTTGACCGACACAAGAACATCCAGCCTAAACGTTATTAGGCCCAGCTAATGAGCTCAAAAATATGCTCTCAACATGATCCAGATGAATAAGAGATAACTACCCCAAACAAAGCTCTAGAAAATCATTTGTGACATAGTCTTCATAATGGGAAATAGTTACCTTAGAATCACTTGTAGTTGTAGTAGTGCCTTCATGATATTCAGGTAAAACATAATTCACATCATCCTAATGCAAAAAAGTGTCAATGACCTCAAGGTCATCATTAGGGACAGATAAGGGTAACACACTAAACAAGAGACTAGTCTCTTATTCCCCCTCAATATCATTTTAAACACATCCCTCTCTATCCACATGGTCTCCACAAGTAGCAAGGTCATATAGCATACAACTTTCCACCTCCAAAGTTGACAACTCAAATTCACTAAGCTCTAGGTGATCTTCAAAAAGAGGATTATCCATGCACCAATGATAATCATGGATTATGCTACCTGATAGACTTGCATGTTCTTCATAAAGGGCATTATACCTTATGCTCATCTCTTCATCATTATTTGCTTCATTAATATATGTATGCTTTGCATAATCAACTACATGAGCCGAGTCATTCAAATTTTCACTTGCATACATACCTTCCAGGTGGTCCACAATACTACAACAAGTAGTAGGGTCAAACTCTCTTCACTAAATTGGGAATCATCATTGATTTTCATATTTTCATCATCCACTGATGACTGATCCAATTGAATGTAGGTACAATCACTACTTTTTCATCTAAACTACTATCATACATTGCACCAAAACCTTTCTCTACCCTTCTGCACACACAATTATCACTTGATATTGTGTCTAGATCATATGAAACACCCACATCGCTGCTGTCTATAACAACCTATCCATTATCAACTACCTCTTCATCTTAGGACAGATTTTTCAATCATATCATGCTTAACCTTGTCAACATAATCAATGAACAGATAGACCTATTGCAAACCCACTAGATTAAATTGCTCTCGTATAGAAACTGCGGTGAAAGTAGCCCATAGATACATGTCAATACACATAGGAATATCAAGCCTAAATTTTTTTGGAATGTGAGATAGGGCCACTACGAATTTGTGGTTGAGCTCTATGCTAGACTCTCCTTCCTACTTTCTAATATTTTCTAGTTCTTGGACAAGAAAAATAGGTTCTAGGATATTTGCAAAGTCTTCAAATGTAGCCAGCGACTGATCCCAAGATGAAAAATGCTAGCAAGGGAAACTAACTAGCCACTTCCATGCTACTCCACATAGAGATCAAACAAAAAATCTCATCCACATTTCATCATCTTCAAATTGGAACTTGTCCATGTGGAGTCCAAAAATGCCTCAATGTGCACCTTCCTATCACAAACTTCACACCCATCAAATAATGGCATCTGATAATAAATCTTCTTCAACATGGATTACTATTCATAACTGACCCATGAGAGGTCCATCTGTCTAAATGTGTTTTCATTTACAATAGGGGGAGCCCGAGGAAAGGAGAAACTATGAACAATAGGAGGGGGATTGGACTGCATCCTAGCTTAATGTAGCCTAATTTGGCTCTCTAATTATTTTTCTTGCTGCAGCAAAGACGCAAGCAACTACTTTTCTTTTTCAATTTCATATTGTAGCCAAGTGGACTCATTTCTATCATGCAAGGGATAAAAAATTTTTGGGTTTATAAAATTGGCAGGGCAATGATCGAAAAATGCATTATCTGGATGGTTAAAAGTCATATAGTTCCTAGGGTCTGCAACATAAAAGATGCATAAGAAGAATCCTCCCTAGGGTATCCATGTTCATAACAGTTGGCCATGACTAACTACAAACCACATGTGCAAGACAAAGGAAAACAAACAACATTTTCCTTTATTGAGAAAGAAACCATGGTCAAGGCTAGAAGAAAAACATGTACATTAACTAGCTATAATCTCCTTGAAACATGCACACAACAACAAAACTTTATTTCTTTTGATAGCAGAGTCACCACCTCACTGAGTGAGAAAGTCTCTTGAAGCGTGACTAATCTTCAAGGCTTCAAAATTGATTCTAGGTTGCTCACACTAACACAATCTTCAAATATTTATAACCCACTAGTACATCAGTGCCAATCTATTGGCGTAAGTTGAAAAGGCTGCCAACTTACCCACAATAGCAGACTGTACAACTACAAAGTGACTCTTACAGGGATCTGCAAAATGCACGGCTACCTAAAACCTGACAACGGCTAAAGTAACTTTATCCCCGACAACAATGCCAATCTGTTGAGACCCAAAATAACTACAACCCAAAACTCTGAAACACTCCTAATCACCTAGGCCAGGGATTGTTATCAAGGTGATAGGAAGAGGTTTATCAACAAGTTAAGGGGGATTTTGGCCAACTAATAGGAGTGGGTAGACTCCTCTACACTTCGAGCTCAGCTTAAACTCTAGAGGGATATTCCAAGGGGTATACCTGAATAGGTATTAAGTTCAAACTAGATGAACAACTAAAAATAAATGAAAAGCCAAACCCAACTCATCATCTTGACTCCAAAAGTTTTCAGTAAGTCAAGAACGACTGGCTGTCACAAAACCCCTATATAGCTTATTTTAAAGAGTGGTTGATTTATTTGATTTTTAAGAGTGACTGGTCCCTCTCCAATATGGACTGATGCATATTCCATTTGGCAACAGAGTCATAGAATGCAAGGAGGAAAGGAAATACATAGTAAATGATCAACATAAATAGACATATATTCACATATATGACTTCAGATAGATCTTCATACAATGGACATACTTAATAATCCAAAAGAGAACTGCAATGATTCCTATGCAACAAAAGGATGGTAAATGCTTTTGGAAGGCAAAAGGGTCAGACTCTGACATATTAGACTTCCTTTGATTAGTCTTCCACTGATCAGGCTTGGAAATGTGAAAGATGTAACCCTGGCCTTCGAAGTCTGAGAGAAGGGAATCGTCAAGCTTTGGGGGTTGGGCCTTCACCACTACATTGTTCTTTGGGAGGAAGAAGAACCTAACCTCTGTCTCCACAACACCTAAAGATGATTCTAGAAATTAGCGGAGATCGGGTCTAGGGACTTATCGCTTCCCAAATAAAGAAGAAGAGAGAAAGTCTGAGCCCCAAAATTTTGAACACTTAGCCACTTTTACAAAGGTTTAATGGAGTTTGAAGTTCAGGGCTTCTACCTTCGTCCTTCCAAAGGAAAGGAAGAGGCAAGAAGAAAGTATGAAGTATGGCTCCCTGAAACACTTAGAAATATTTTGGAGGAAAAGAAGTAGAACTTGAACCTGATCCTATAGATGACTCATTTCTGGCATATGTCAGTGGACCTTGGTATGATGGTAGGTGCCTATTCATATGGATTCTTCATGTAGATATACGATCAGGCTATTCCAAATTGTGTGGGACACACTTATTATGACATGGTAAATTCTTCGTTGATCTTCATGTGGTTTGAGAACTACCATATTATTCTATGGTTTGAGAACCACCATACTATTATGTGGTTTGAGAACCACCATGTTATTTTGTGGTTTGACAACCACCATACTATTCTCTGGTTTGAGAACCACCATATTATTCTATGGTTTGAGAACCACCATACTATTATGTGGTCTAAGAACCACCATGTTGTTCTCTAGTTTGAGACCACCATGATATTGCATGCTATTATCTCATGTGGTTTGACACCACAGTACGATTCCCCTCCTCCCCTTAGGTGACCTTGTTGCAAGGTTGCATGGTGTTCGTAATGTGCAAATTTCTAAGAGATTGTTGAAATATTTATTTATGTGTTGACTATTTTTCTTGCAAGCCAGTAGTGTTTTGTTACCTTGGGCTAATTGACCATTTTTATGTTTGAGTTAGTCCTTTTGCCTCAAGGACTTGTTCTTGCATAAACTTGGGATAATACAATAATTGTTATATGATCTCCACTTATTTTATGATTCATTATATTTGTTTTCTTCTACTTTTATTGAGGTTTAATTTATGAGTTTGCTCTACTTCTCTAATTTTATTTTTTGAGGCACTTTATGGTTGCAACTACTGGTATGTGTGGAGTGTTGTGACCATGGTTTACTGTCATATCCTAGATGGATCACTGATAGGTCGTTTAGCGGAGTAGATGGCCTGGGGAATCTTGTTCATACTTAGTTATGTATGTGGGCTCCTAGAGAGGACCCTGTCCATCCTTCTTGATCTACTATTTGGCACAATGGTATTCTAGATGGCAAAGTTATTCTTTTGTTATCTGGCACTATAGTATGGGTGATATTGGTTCCCTTGGAGGTGAGATTATATGATGTTACACTACATTGGATATTGGCATAGTGGTTACTACATGGCATGGTTATTCACTCCTTGATCATTTAGCTCTATGGTACTAAGGACTGCTCAGTGCTTTACTAGTGTTGTCCTCCTCGTAATACACCTTTCTTGTTGAGCCTTGTGGTGTGATTCATGTGATGTCTTCCTGATGAGTATATAGGTTGTTACCTGTGAGTATGGTCTTCGTCATGTGAATCACCTAGGAGAGGTATGTGATGTGAAGGAGACTTTGAATTTAGATGAAGTGTTATATGTGGAATTGTGTTTTTGTGTTATGTGAGTCATTGAGTGTTGTTGAGAATCATATGTTAAAATTTTTGACTTGAACAAAATGTGACTTGATTCTATTCCTTGGATATAAATTTATTTATTCATGTTGGTAGTAATGAGTTAAGGACATGCTTAGCTATTCAAATTAAGGTATGTGGTTAATTTGTAAAGATGTAACTTAATATAATATGGTTGCTTATTGATATTTAATAAGGTAAAATAATTTGTTAATTTTATTGGGTAGCCTCTTCTTTTGGGGACTCCCGGGAGGAAGTCCAAGCCTAGAGGGGGAGGATGTAGGACCCCTCCTCGATATGACCATTATGGTAGGAAGAGATTTCATATTTTTGTTACTATAGTTTTATGATGAGACATTATATGTTGGCTCTATTATCATTTGACAATGACTATGATATAAACTAATCTGAGACATATGAGTTTGGAATAGATCATGATTGATATGTGCTTATATGTATACACATGTCCTTAATTGATCCATATGATATCTTCTTGATTATGGGTTGTACCTTAGGATAATGGATCACATTATTTTATTGAGTTGTAGTACGGTGTCATTCCTCAAGATATATTGTGGGCATTCATATATATATGGTTCATGGATTATGTCACCCTTTGTTACGTGGTATTTCACCTATTACTAGAAAACATGTTGCTTAGCATCAATGTTGTATTAATTTCTTTTATTCATATGACAAAGATATTTCAGGTGCTTTGAGATTAACTGAATTTATCTTGTGCATGAAAGATTCTTATTATGGTGTAAAATAGTAAGTTATATAAGTATATATGAAGTAATTAATGGTTATTATATTACTACTTTGGCTATTGTTATCATAACTGACAATGTGTAGATGAGTGTGCAGGTATTTGTTAGCTAGTAGAAAATGAGGAAAATATATGGGGGTCCTATTGTGTGTAATATCATAACTGACAATGTGTAGATAAGTGTGCAGGTATTTGTTAGCCAGTGGAAAATGGGAAAATATATGGGGGCCCTATTGTGTACATAACCAATGAGCCAACCAAGTTCTCAGGAGAGACTTGGGTCCCTTGTATTGTGATATGTGTGGACATGTATTGTGGTTGTCGTAAGTATCATTGTGTCATGATATGTACCTTCACAGGTCATGATTGTTGTTATGCATGTAGTTGTCATGTGTTGTGTTGTAATCCAAAATTAAGTTGTTTTTCTTTCATCCTCGTATTAAGGATGCAAAATAGTTAAATAGACACCTAAGTCATAATATTTAACTTTAAGGACCTATGTTATTGTCTAGGTACTTTTTGGATGACAAATTTGCTAAAAATATTAAGTTTTTAAAATTCTTATTTGCACCCTAAAGAGAGCGACAAAAATTAAGGGGCCTGATGAGTCATCAATGTATTGTGTAAGGGAATTAGGAACCTCAAGTAAAAGAGAAACAAGTGTATGGGGAAAGGGACAAGTGTCTACCTCAGTATGGGAAGAGTTGAAGGTTCTTATAAAAAAAATTATTTGAAAGTAAAGAGGTTGTTTTTTTAGCTACTACTACTCTCTCTGGTCTTCTTCACCACCTCATGTAGTGCATGCATCTACAATTATCTGTGAGATGTAAATCCTGTACAATTAACAAGGTAGGCATCAATCCTTACTTATATATATACATATACATTTATATATATGTGTGTGTGTGTGTGTATCTATGTATATGTATATACATATATATAGATATATACATGTATATATATATACATATATATATACATATACATATACATATACATATACATATACATATACATATACATATACATATACATATACATATACATATATATATATATATATATATATATATATATATATATATATATATATATATATATATATATATGTATGTATATATTAGGAGATATAGGTGAATTGAATTTTGTTTTGTTGTTGTTTGCTTTTCAAAATATGCTGGAAAATGAATGAAATCCCTCTCATTTTCTTCTTCTATTCTATGTAGTTGTGTAAATCTGAGTAGCATAAATGGTGTTGTGGAGTCCTATGTGCTGTGTGATGTGTAACTACAAAAGAAATTGTTTCAAATCTGTAATGTGTGAAACTGGGTGAACAAGCTTTGTGTCATAAGCTGTGTAAATAAGTTGTGAGGATAAGCTGAGAAGCTAAGTTGTGTAGTCACCTGTTTGTTTTCTCCTTGGTCCCCATGTGTTTTCCCCTAGCTCGGGGGCCAGAGCTTAAATTTGACAGTCGACTTTACCTGTCAAGCAATTTTTTTATGACAGTTATGTATTCAATATTGCCTTTAAAATACTATGACATACCTTAATGTAAGTATATTATATAAAAACTAAATATATATATCAGCATAATCCTATATAAATTTTGACAGTTTGTCCAAAATCTCTCCTTTCAAAAATGCCTAAATACAGCTATACAACTATCAAATTTAAGCCCTGTCGGGGGCGGACAGATCATGTCCTAGGCTGGAAGGTGAGCATCCCACTGGCTGTATTAAGGAGTCTAACCCATGTTTCAGGTTTCAGGTTTCTAGCATGTGAAGAAAGGACTTGTAAGTGTGACTATTCAAGTGCATACAGATTTTGGAAGGATGATACTTGATATGTTTTAGATGAAAATGAAATCATTATAAAGTCTAATATTGTAGGAGTGGTTTAATTTCCAAGTGAAGTGCATTGAATATATATACTGTCATTGTAAAAAAAAAAAAAAACTATTATGAACAATTGTAATAAGACTATTATGTAAAATCTATCAGAATTCAAGGTGCAACAGTTGTCTGATTAACTTTGCTATACACATTTACTATATAGTTCATAGACGTTATATAAACTGGGAATAAATATATTAAATCTAATTTCTAATGTAGAATTTAAATAAATAGACAAATTAAAGGAGGGAAAATACAGAGGAAAGATAGGCCTGCAGCATATGTGAATGAAATGTTTTATTGTTTCCTCTTACAAGGGATATACCCCTTCCATCTTAAACCTGTCAATAAGGAAAATCAATGAGTTTGCACAAGAGTTCCTTTCACAAAATAGTAATCACATAAAATTACTTGGCTCTTTTACAACAAAGCCTAGCCAAGTTTGGTTGCAAGACTATTCTTGTGTTAAAATGGGTCAGTCAGGCCATGTGAGGCCTCCCGTCATTACATAAAGAGACATGGGGTTTGATTTGGACTCCATACAAGAAAAAAAAAAAGAGGAGAAAACAAGAGACCTTGTAAGCCAGAGGACTAATTGATTAAAACTAAATCCCCTTCTCTTTTTCCTTGCATGCACCATAAACTGAATGGATAAAACCTCTAACACTGTGATTCTAGAGGACTGTGATTCTAGAGGACTCTCTGTATGGAAAAAAAACCATTATTAGACAAAAATATTTTCTTGAAGATCTAGAAGAACTGTTTTCTTTTAAATAAAAATAAGAAAGTAAATAAATAAATAAAGAAAATATCATGTTAGAAACTCATGCTACTGCTGGGGAAGCAGACTACTCTCCCTTCAAACTTCTATCAGCCTTCCTTTCATGGACACGGATGTTCTCAGTGTCTAGAATCTACTTTGCCTTTTGTGGCCAGATTCAAAAAAAAAAAAGAGAAACACTATGTTGAAATTAGGGCAAAGGGAATAAGGTAAAATTATTAGGTGCCCTTAGGGTTAGGTATTTTCTTTGGAATCTTCTTCAAGCTTCACGGGAATAAAATGGACAAGATTATTTATCCTCTCAATAAATTATGTATTGTCTTTCAATTATAGTTTAAAATAATTAAGGCCTTCCCAATTATATTTGATGTCCTTCGATATGTTTTCCTTTTTGTCATTAGCACCTAAATTTTATATGCGAATATTATAGTGCTAGAAATTATATGTGAACATTATAGTACTGGAAATTGTATCTGAACATTATAGTGCTCGAAAGTTTTGCATGCCGTTTAAAAAGGAGACTTTACTTTTATCCTGCTAGTTTAATCTTTTTATTTTATTTTCATAATTATAATGCCGGCTATGTTAAATTTATGAAATGAATGTTTTTTTGCTGGATAGATATTTTTCATAACTTTCAAAGAAACTAAGTAAATTAAATAATAATATCAATATCTTTGCATAAGGGAGTATATATATATATATATATATATATATATATATATATATATATATATAATTAGTTGGGTTGCTGTGATAAGTGATTACTTCATCTCATATTTCACGTAGACCATTATAGAACTATGTAATTTTGTTGCCCTTATTTTGGATTACTTATTATGTTATTTGGAATTTTAAACCATGTTTCACTTATCCACCTCAAGTTAATATGTGTTTTCTTCTCTTTTCCTTTTTTTAAAGAGATTATATGTTTTGTTTTTACATGGGAAATTCTATTTGTTCTTTATTTAGTTTTTTTTTTTTGGAGAAGTATATGTGAGAAATGAGTTTAATAATGAAGATTATGTGTTAAAAAGATAAAAGTTTAAGAGCTAATAGATAATGGAAAAAAAAATTATAGGCATAAGGTATAATTTAAGATGATACAAGATTAATAGAAAATAATATTAAGGCTTTGGGTAATATTAATTTCTTCATAAGTCACTTTATAAATTTTAAGGTAAAATGCACATAAGGACACTAGTGACAAACCTTGTAAGACCTAAAGCAAGGTAAGTCTATGCCAAATAAAAGGTTGATGGAGTGTTTTAATGATATAAGCCATGTTAAGATCAATGAAGAGAAATAAGTTCAAACTTATGGTTTTTCTTATGATGTACTATTCATCATTGGATACTATTTAGAATTGGGATGTAATACTTTCCCCCTAGCTCTTCATCATTGGAAACTATTTACCATAGTAAATCAATCTTGCTTTTACAATTGGGTTTGTTATGGAGCATAGTGTAGAAGCAAAAAAAATAATTGGTGTTCTAGCTACTGTTGTGTGGTTCCTCCAAGTGTTTAGTAGTTCGATATATGCAACATATATGGATTACAATTAGAGTACTTAGTTCACTACATTCCTTGGCTGCACTCTGAAATTGGGAGATAACATTTTCTAACTTTCATAGAATAAGTGTATCTCGATTACGAGCAACTTGCTCTACTTGTAAAAAATAAAGGGAGGGGTAATTATTTCATAAGATTTATATAAATTCTTGATGAATGGGGAAATTATCCCAACTTTTGTTAGAATTAGTTACCTATCTAATTCTTTGTTTTAGCTAGTAACTGCTTTAAAATTCATGATAGGATAATTGCTTCTAAACTTACTACTTCCAAATTTCACACTTATTTATATGTGCATCTCCCTCCTATAGATTTAAGCTACTATTACTATCTGAAACACTAGAGTTTTAAGGAGACAAGAAAAAGTTATGTTTGATGAAGATTTTGTGTTTGACCAAGTGTATGAATAAAAAATTGTCTTGTGTGTGTGTGATGTAGTGAGGATGTTACACATTGATGCAGAGGTATTGGAAGGTTTGGTTTTGTCCACACAATAGACCTCGACTTCAAGGTTTCCTTCGCAAGAACTTTCAAAACCTCATGTAACACAAGCCTATACAAGGCTATCCAAGAGATTGACCTAGTATGGGACCACACCCTAGTGTCCACCCACATAGACTACTCAACTCTCTTTTGGGGAGTTTCTACTCAACCCAACCAACACACACTTACCTTCTAGATCAACAACCAAACTACCAACATCCCTACCAATAGGATCCCACACTACAATCAACACAAACTTGTCAAGGACATGACCAACACAAGGTCTAGGACATGACCAACACAAGGTCTCTGATCTAATAACTATATTCTGTACATGCAAGGATAGTGAACAACAAATTACAGTAAGAATGCACTATGACAGTGCCTAAAGAGACCTATTCCTTGTAGCCCTTGAGATTGGCTAATCCAAGGATAACTCCACAAACCTCCAAAGGACACACCATCCTCTTTGCACATTTGGATACCCTCTATGAACATACAACAATTCACCAAGTTGCAGAATAGTACCCTATTTTAGGCGTCCAATGATAGCGAGTTCTTCTCTTTAGGGAATAGGCCCAATTTGAGGTCTTTACAAAGGAAGTGCATCAAATCCACTTGCTCAATATCAAACAAACACTTGCATAGGTCTGTCTTCATCCACAAACACCAATCACAACCTCCATTTGGTCATTCTATTGACTGTCCATTGAAAGCACACTGATTTCCACTATTTGCATATTAACTAGTCACCATGCAGACTAGTTAGATTCATGCCAAATGCCTTGAAGTGAGGAGTGCAAACCTAACAAGTAATAAAAACATGAAATCTACCCTATCTCCCTCCATCCTACTAAAAATGGTTGATGTCTTTTAGAGGATAGAGGAGAAATCCCTCATTTTGCCACAAAACCTTTGTTTTGAGGGTTTTTAAACCAGTTTTCACAAAATGATTTGGTTCTAACAGCACAGGAGGTTTCAAGAGGCCTAACTACACTCAAATGGAAGGTATTTCAAAATGCTAACACATTTTCCAAGTTTTAGACTCTTAGTTGTTCGTATAGAGCCATACTGACTAACTATTTCTAGGAAAACATAGAAAATGACAGTTTTTGCACTCCAAAAACTTCAATCTTTCCTTATCCTTGGCATGTAATTACATTGTTTTGTCTATAGAAGGCTTGAAGGCTATTTCTCCTCCTCCACCAACCATACAACTACTATCCAAGGTAGTTAACTATTGGACATTACCTCCTTCACAAGAAACCACATGTTTCTTAGTGTAATTACATTCAAAATGACCATATCAAGGTCTAGATTGGATAATCGACCAAATGGACCAAGTCCTTATTACAGCTCATGAAAATGGCTTTCAAAGCCTTAGAGAGAACAACACAACATGACAACAAAACATGACATAGCAAAAAATGACTAGAATTTGGAGCTCCTGCACCATACTCCCCCTGCAAGAAGAACTCAAGTCCCTTGAGTTGCCAATTATTGAAGTGTCATTCCATGCTTCAAGATATCTGCCTCAATCATCCAAGTGGCCTCTGAATTAGGAAGATCCTTCCATTTCACCAAGTAGTCTTTGTAGACACCTCTCCTAGTCTTCTTGACAACTTTGGAATCTAGAATACATTCCAACCGTAAAGGTTTGCTTGGAGGCAAATCCTTGATCTAATTAGCATCTGATCCACTTTCACCAGGCAATGGGGTTTTGAAAGGAAAAAGATCACAAACATTGAAAATTGGAGAGAGACCAAGACCAGATGGTAACTCAATCTCATATGCATTTGGACCAAATTTGTGTACTATTTTGCATGGCCCAATCTTCTTCATCAAGAGTTTAGTTGGCTGACCTTTTCGCAACCTTTCTTTCCTCAGATATGCCATAACTAAATCTCCAACTTTGAATTGCACCTCTCTTTTCTTCAAATCTTTGCTTTCTTTGTACTTTGTGACTATTTTTTCCAATGCAACTTGACTTGATCATGGACTGTTTTCATGGAGGCAGCAAAATCTTCACCAAGTGTACTCCTTTTATCCCACCCTTGGAGATTTGTCAGTTCAAGTGGCCCTCTTGGGTGAAAACCATAAACTACCTCAAAAGGACTTTTATCAGTGCTCCTATTCTTTGAATCATTGTAGGCATATTCAGCCTGACTGAGAACCAAGTCCCATGCCAAACCATGCTATTTTGTAAGGCATCTTAGAAGGTTTCCAAGTGATCTATTAACCACTTCAGTTTGACCATCAGTTTGTGGATGGTAGGCTGATGAAAAGGACAACTGTGTGCCCAACTTTCTCCACAAGGTCCTCCAGAAGTGACCCACAAACTTAGAATATCTGTCTATCACAATTGACAATGGCAAACCATGGTTTCTCACTACCTCTCTAAAAAAAGGCCTGCAACATGAGATGCATCATTTGTGCATTTACCTGGCACAAAATGAGCCATCTTACTAAATCTATCAACAATAATGAACACACTATCCACCCCTCTGGCTGTCCTAGGTAACCCAAGTACAAAATTCATGCTTATACTTTCCCAAGGGCTGTTGGGAATGGGAAGGGGCTGGTATAGACCTGCATTTGAATATACACCCTTGGCCCTTTAACAAATTGTACAACTAGCAACATACCTTCTCACATCGGATTGCACCCTTGGCCAAAAATAGAACGTTGTAACTTGTTCTAGTGTCTTGTCTAAGCCAAAATGTCCTCCCAAAGAGCCATTATGCTTCTCCTTAATGATATTGTCCCTCATGGAACACTTAGGGATACACAACAAATTGCCCTTAAACAAAAGACCTTCCTACAATACAAAATCTGCATATTCTCCATGGAATGTGTTAGCCAAGTTTACACAAACATCATAAGCCTCTTTGAAATCTGAATCCTCTTTATACAACTCCTTCAAACAGTCAATGCCCATGATTTCTAACTGAATTTCATGAACAATAAGCAACCTCCTACTTAAAGCATTAGCCACCTTATTAGAGACACCTTTTTTGTGCTTAATTGTGAAGGTATAAACTTGTAACTATTCCATCCATTTAATATGCCTATGGTTCAATTTTTCTTGACTGTTTAGAAAGCTTAAAGCATGATTATTAGTGAACACAATAAATTCCTTAGGTAATAAATAATGTCTCCATTTCTTAAGAGCTTGCACCATTGCATAGAGCTCTAGGTCATAAGTAGAGTACCTTTACTTGGCTTCATTCAACTTCTCTGAGAAGAATGCCACAGGATGTCCTTCTTGGCTGAGAACAACACCAATAGCTTGGTTGCTTGCATCACACTCAACAATAAACACCTTATCAAAATTAGGAAGTACTAAGGTAGGCAACTTAGCCACCTTTGTTTTCAACAACTCAAAATTAACATCAGCTTCCTTTGTCCATTGGAATCTACATTTGATTCCACCCTTGATGGTGTTGAGGATGGGGGCACTAATGTGACTGAAACCTCTGATAAACTTCCTATAAAAAGTCAACAATCCATGGAAACTTCTCACATCTCCCACTATCTTTGTACTAGGCCAACTAAGAATAGCATCAACCTTAGAGGGATCCATCTTCAAATAGCCATTGGAAATCACAAATCCAAGGTATACAAGTTTAGTTTCCATGAACTCACACTTTTCTAAGTTGATCATCAACTTGTGCTCATGTAGCTTCTACAACACTTGACCAACATGCTTCACATGCTCTTCTTGCGTCCTGCTGAAGATTAGTATGTCATCAAGATAAACAATAACAAATTTACCAATGAATTCAACTAATACCTCATTCATCAAGCACATAAATGTACTTAGAGCATTGCTAAGACCAAATGGCATAACAAGCCATTCATAAAGACCCTCATTAGTCTTGAAGGCAGTCTTCCATTCATCTCCCTGTCTGATCTGGATTTGATGATAACCTGATTTTAAATCTATCTTTGAGTAATAGCATGAACCTCCAAGATAATCCAAAAGATCTTCAATCCTTGGTATTGGGAACCTGTACCTTATGGTGATCTTGTTTATGGCCCTTGAGTCTGTACATAGCCTCCACTTTCCATCCTTCTTAGGAGCAAGTACACTTGGGACTGCACAAGGACTTAAACTCTTCCTAATCAGCCCTTTGTCCAAGAGATCTTGAATTTGCCTTGCCACCTCTTCATTTTGCTTGTTAGGCAATGTAGCACTAGGTATTAAGTCAATTTGATGACTTATGTCCCTCATGGGTGGTAAGCAGTTGGGGACTTCCTCTACCACAAGATCTTGATACTTGTCTAGAAGTTACTGCACTTCCAATGGAATCTCCTTCTATTTTTTATCTTGCTGATGTGATCCACTCTTGGGCTTCATGACCAAGGCATACCCTTGGGTATCCTTCTCCTTCAAGAGGTTCAAAAACTCTTTGCCATTCACCAACATGACACTGCTATCATTATTCTCCCCCCTGGTCTGCTCTGACATAGGATCCATTTTGTATGGTCTTCCATTCTTGGTGATGACATAGGTGTTCTTCTCACCATCATGTTGTGCTTTGACATCATATTTCCATTGGTGGCCAAGAAGTAGATGACATGCATCCATAGGGATGATTTCACATAACACTTTGTCTTTGTAGTCACCGATTGCAAATTCAACCCACATTTGCTCTTCCACCATGAAACTTTGGTTCTTGTTCAACCAAGAGATTTTGTGGGGACTGATATGAGGCAGCCTCTTCAACTTACACTTCTCAACCATCTCAGTGGATACCACATTCTTAGTAGATCCTGAATCTACTATGATCTTACAAAGTTTCCCATAGGCTATTCCTTGGGTTCTAAAAAGATTCTTTCTCTGAGGGGGCTCTTGTTTCAATGACATCTTCAATATAGACCTCTTAATCATCACACTCTCTCCTTCTAGGATAGGTACAACACTTCCCATTGGTGAATTCACACTCTCATAGTCATCATCCTTCACTAACTGATTTCTCCTTCCACTATCATGAGAACTGCTAGCTTTCTCTGGGCATTTGTTCATTGTATGGCCAACTTGGTCGCAGCCATAACACCTTCCAGTGAAGACTCCTAGTCCTCTACCTCCTCCACCATTTCTGCCCCTACCATTAGGTCTTCTCCAACCTCTGAAGCCTCCTCTATGTTCTGTTTCACTCTGTGATTCTTGCTGACTGTTATTTTTAGTTTTGTTGGACTGTCCACAGCCAAAAGTGCCTCTTCCTCTTTGGTTTCTGCCACCTCTTCCTCTGGCACTTTGTTCACCCTTCCTTCTCAGCTTTTCCTCTACTCTAGAGGCCAATAAGAAACATTCATCCACTGTTCTAGGGATCACTAAACTGATCTCATCTTGCAGATTGTATTTTAGACCATTTAGGTACCTAGCCATCGTCTCCTTTTCCTCTTCATTATGGTTGGCTCTCATACTTAATCTATGAAATTCTTCTGTATAGGCAGCCACATCCATGTCTTTTTGTCTCAAATTATGGAATCTCCTAATGGTTTGGATCTCATAGTCAAGTGGCATGAACTTGCTTCTGAGCATAGCCATCATTCTACTCCATTTAGTGATGGGACTCTTGCCAATCTTCTCCCTCTCACTTTGCATGTAGTTCCACCACACAAGTGCAGAACCTCTTAGCCTTGTCTTGGCAAATTTAACCTTCTTGCTGTCATTGAACTCCTTGTAATCAAAGTAGTTACTCATGGCTTCTATCCAATCCGTGAGAGCATCACCATCCAATTTGCCATGAAATGTGGGCACATCCATCTTGGGATCACCACATTCTTCATGAGCACCCTTAAGTGTATTCAAGAAAGCTTTCTGATTTGTAGACATGTCCTGCCCTTGAGGACTCTCTTCTACCTCTTCTTCATTATTTGTGTCAGAAGAACTTCCATCTTCTTTGGTCTTGCCCTTAGACCTTCTTTCTTCTTGCAATCTTGCCTCAACCATCTCTTCCACCAACTTCTTGATGGCTTCTTGACTCATTGTCTTGGGAGGCATTGAACTAGCCTCTATTTCAATCTCCTCGTCTGACATACACTTCTCTAAACAGATATTGGCTCTGATACCAATATGATGCAGAGGTATTGGTAGATTTGGTTTTGTCCACACAATAGACCTAGACTTCAAGGTTTCCTTCACAAGAACTTCCAAAACCTTATGTAACACAAGGCTATCCAAGAGATTGACCTAGTTTGGGACCACACCCTAGTGTCCACCCACATAGACTACTCAACTCTCTTTTGGGGAGTCTCTACTCAACCCAACCAACACACACTTACCTTCTAGATCAACAACCAAACTACCAACATCCCTACCAATAGGATCCCACACTACAATCAACACAAACTTGTCAAGGACATGACCAACACAAGGTCTCTGATCCAATAACTATATTCTGTACCTACAAGGATAGTGAACAGTAAATTACAGTAAGACTGCACTATGACAGTGCCTAAAGAGACCTATGCCTTGTAGCCCTTGAGATCAGCTAATCCAAGGATAACTCCACAAACCTCCAAAGGACACACCAGTCTCTTTGCACATTTGGATACCCTCTATGAACATACAACAATTCACCAAGTTGCAGAAGAGTACCCTATTTCAGGCGTCCAATGACAACAAGTTCTTCTCTTTAGGGAATAGGCCTAATTTGAGGTCTTTACAAAGGAAGTGCATCAAATCCACTTGCTCAGGATCAAACAAACACCTGCATAGGTCTATCTTCATCCACAAACACCAATCACAGCCTCCATTGGGTCGTTCTATTGACTGTCCATTGAAAGTACACTGATTTCCACTATTTGCATACTAACTAGTCACCATGCAGACTAGTTAGATTCATGCCAAATGCCTTGGAGTGAGGAGTACAAACATAAAAAGCAATAAAAACATGAAGTCTACCCTATCTCCCTCCATCGTACTAAAAATGGTTGATGTCTTTTAGAGGATAGAGGAGAAATCCCTCATTTTGCCACAAAACCCTAGTTTTGAGGGTTTTTAAACCAGTTTTCACAAAATGATTTGGTTCTAATAGTACAAGAGGTTTCAAGAGGCCTAACTACACTAAAATGAAAGGTATTTCCAAATGATAACATATTTTCCAACTTTTAGACTCCTAGCTATCTGTATAGAGCTGTACTGAGTGACTGTTTCTAGGAAAACGCAGAAAATGACAGTTTTTGCACTCCAAAACTTCAATCTTTCCTTATCCTTAGCATGTAATTACATTGTTTTCTCTATAGAAGGCTTGAAGGCTATTTCTCCTCCTCCACCAACCATACAACTACTATCCAAGGCAGTTAACCATTGGACATTACCTCCGTCACAAGAAACCACATGTTTCTTAGTGTAATTACATTCAAAATGACCATATCAAGGTCTAGATTGGACAAGTTGACCAAATGGACCAAGTCCTTATTACAACTCATGAAAATGGCTTTGAAAGCCTTAGAGAGAACAATACAACATGACAACAAAACATGACATAGCAAAAAATGACTAGAATTTGGAGCTCATGCACCACACATGTAAAAGCATATTTGTCTCTAAGTATGGCTTTAATCCTATCCAATTCAACTCACACAACAAAATTATGCAAGAAGTTATTATAGTTAGACACTAGCCAATGTAGTAATTCATAATGTTGACCAAATTTTAACAACCTATTACTTCCACTTTTCTCTATTAAATTTTCTTTTCTCAACTCACAAGCTATAATATGCAAAGTAATCACATCCCATGAAGTTTCTCAACCCACTAGAGGACCATCCATTGTTTTTTTAAGACTGGTGCACATGAGGGATTAGACCCATTAAGCACTTCCTATAGTTCCTAGTGTACAAAACTTGAAAGCGTAGCAAACTTATTCATTCTAGAAAAAAAGGAGAGATGAAACTAGGATAGAATGAAGAAAACAATCTCTCACCATATATGTTTTTTAATGCAATAGTATTCAAGTTAAATTAAATGAGTAAGATGTAGTGGAGTGTAGGAAATGTAGTGCATGATACAACAATGAATAAATAATTACAAGAAAAATTAGGGGTCAAATTATTTTTTTGTGTGATTGAACATGGGATATTTATTGCAAAATGACGTCATTATGGAAATAATTAGATATATTTGACTACATAATGAATGAACCTAGTAGTAGGTGCAATAAGTGAGATTAATTTTGTTTATGGTATAATGTGATATGCATGTGGAATTTAACATGTGTTGTGATTGTAATTCAAAGTATGTGATATAGGATATCTAACTTGAGAAGAAGAGTTTAGTGGGCAGAATGTATGATCTGCTTAAGCATGCCCTTGTGATAAATGTATATGTGTGTATATAATCCTTATAACTTAGTAGAGAAATGTTCAAAAAATATGTTGGGAAGTGTTTGTATGGAGATGTGTGGGTCACCCTTCATGTTCTTATATGATGTGATGTCTTAATGACACCCCTATTTGAGGGCATTCCCTCATGGTCAATTAGGAGTACAGTTCCTCTTCTTCCCTGATTAAACCAACTTGGTTGGTTTGTGTTGTAAACCCTTTTATTTCTATTGTTCCGTGGGGTTGAGGATGGACCTTTAATGTGCCCTGAGCTTATACTCAGTTCTAGCTACAAACACTTGGTAGTTATATTGAAGTCATTGTAGATTTCTAGTATTTGGGAAGCTACTATCAGTTATGAGGTGCTTACATTACATTGGATACATATAGTGTTATAGTATTTGATTTGAGATTTGATAATGGTTGCAAACAAAAAGGATTGGTAACTTTAGGTAGTGACACATTATGTGCTATCAGGATGTTCAGAGAGGTGAATTAGGCTAAGTGGGACATGGTATTTGAGTTGGTAGCTTGATGAAATGACAATTGTGTGTGATGAGATAATAGTGAATGATACCTTGTTATAGGGATGATATGACTTCTGATGTGGCCATCAGTATAAGTATGAGATATATTGTTCTCTACATGGAATAATTACAGATGACTTCATATATATGTGATATCTCAGACTCATGATACATGACAACCATACAGGCTTGTGGGTTTTCTCTTGTGAGGTGAATGTCAGATCTTATAGATGACTCATTTGTGGCATATGTTAGTGGAACTTGGTATGATGGTAGGTGCCTATTCACGTGGATTCTTCATGCAGATATACGATTAGGCTATTCCAGACTTTGTTGAACACACTTATTATGACATGGTAAATTCTTCATTGATCTTCATGTGGTTTGAGAACCACCATATTATTCTATGGTTTGAGAACTACCATACTATTATGTGGTTTGAGAATCACCATGTTATTATGTCATTTGAGAACCACCATACTATTATGTGGTCTGAGAACCACCATGTTATTTTGTGGTTTGAGACCACCATGATATTGCATGCTATTATCTCATGTGGTTTGAGACCACTATACGATTCCCCTCCTCTCCTTAGGTGACCTTGTTGCAAGGTCGCATGGTGTTTGTAATGTGCAAATTTCTAAGAGATTGTTGGAATATTTATTTATGTGTTGAATAATTTGCTTGCAAGCTAGCAGTGCTTTGTTACCTTGGGATAATTGACCATTTTTATGTTTGAGTTAGTCCCTTTGCCTCAAGGACATGTTCTTGGATAAAGTTGGTATAATACAATGATTGTTATTTGATATCCACTTCTTTTATGACTTATTATATTTGTTTTCTTCTACTTTTATGGAGGTTTAATTTATGAGATTGCTTTGCTTCTCTAATTTTCTCATTTGAGGCACTTTAAGGTTGTAACTGCTGGCATGTGTGGAGTGTTGTGACCATGCTTTACTGTCATATCCTAGAGGGATCACTAAAAGGTTGTTTAGAAGAGTAGATGGTCTAGGGAATCTTGTTCATACTGAGTTATGTATGTGGGCTCCTAGAGAGGACCTTGAGTCCATACTTCTTGATCTACTACTTGGTACAATGGTATTCTTCATGGCAAAATTATTCTTTTCTTATCTGGCACTATAGTATGGCTGATATTGGTTCCCCTTGAGGTGAGATTATATGATGTTACACTACATTGGATATTGACACACAGTGGTTACTACATGGCATGGTTATTCACTCATTTATCATTTAGCTCTATGACACTAAGGATTGCTCAGTGGTTTATTAGTGTTTTCCTCCTTGTAATACCCCTTTTTTATTGAGCCTTATGGTGTGAGTCATGTGATGTCTTTCCAATAAGTATATAGGTTGCTATCTGTGAGTATGGTCTTCATCATGTGAATCACCTACGAGAAGTATGTGATGTGAAGGAGACTCTGAATTCAGATGAAGTGTTATATGTGGAATTGTGTTTTTGTGTTATGTGAGTCACTGAGTGTTGTTGAGAATCATATGTTAAAATTTTTAAAATGAACATAATGTGACTTGATTCTATTCCTTGCATATAAATTTATTTATTCATGTTGGTAGTAATGAGTTAGTTTGGTATTTTATGGATTATTGATGATATTGTATATAACTAGCATAGATATATTAAATAAATATATCGTTATTGAGAATAGATAGATGGCTTGTATTTAAGATATCTATATCTATGCTAGTTTAATAATTTTATTAATTTATTACAATGTATAGAGTGAGGAGCTAAAATATATACATAGCCTGTATTTAAGATATTATGCTAGTTTAAAAAGTATTAATTTATTACAATATATAGAGTGAGGAGTTAAAATATAGACGTATAGATTGAAGAACTATAACCCTATCCCTCATTAAACTAAAATAAAATAATTTACAGCTGTCCTTCAATAAATAATTGCATCACTATGTCGGCTATATATTTATAATTATTTAAAAAAATATGTCTAGTTATTTAAAAAAAACTATGTAAGCTCTATTTTATTTTTTATGTACACGGTATCTCTTAATCCTACTCTTGCGTGTAATTATTTTTATATGTGGGCTCTGAGACAAAAACCTAACCCTGGTTTTATTTTTCTCTATTTATTTATATTCTAAAACTAGTTTGGTGTTACAGGCAAAGATTTGAAATTTGAAATGGATAGCAAGGCTTCCCCTAACTTTGTGGAAGCAAGAGGTAGGATTTCATACCATTCTAAAAAAGTAAAGGAGTCATTTTATAATAAAAATAAATAGATTGGTTGTCCATTGTCTGTTTTTTCTGAAATATTTGTATAAATGTGATTGAGAGCCTTTCTGTGGTGTTATCTTTATCTTTATTTTAAATAGGCTTTTTGAGGTATGAGTTATTTGCGATTTTTGGGTTAAGATCTACGGGTGTGGTGGAGAGTGTATTTTGGGTGTGGATGGTTGTGACTATATTGAAAATATTGAATTGTGAAATGGGTGTTGCTGGATTAGTGAGTCCTATTGATTCTCCCTCTAATATGGATTTTGTGAAAATTTATTTGTTTTATGAGTTGGTCTATAGAGTAGTTGCTGTTGCGTTTTGTTGTGTGTATGTGTTGTCTCTTATTCTATACTGAGATTGGAGTAAAAAACAAAAAATGATGGAAATTAATTTTCCATGACTTATTGTAAAGACCTCTCTGTGAATCTGTAAAGACCTCTCTGTGAATCCTGTATAAACTGTGTATTTCCACTTGAAGAGGACATTTTCTTCTTGTAATTGGGCTAACAAAACAGTTTAAAAAGGAAGTTAGTAGAAGTACTAAATGCAAAAAAAATAATTGTTGATGAAACAAACTGGATTTCCTTCATTAGTTTCTTTTATTCGTCATGTCATTTTTTTTAATGTAAACATATACAGGAATTTAAGAAAATTGTGTGTATGCATTGTAGTTCCTGTGGATGACATTTTATTATGTTCATTATCGTACATTGATCACTACAGAAAACTACTACAAGAAAATTTGTACATCTATGGTAAAACATCTTACTGTGCTATGTACCATGTTTATTCAGCTAAAAATAATTTTATAGATTAAAGCTCTTACTCATTACTATGTTCACAGAAGAACTCAGAAATCCAATTGATATATAGGCCTATATTTTTCATCCTTACATTCAGCTGTACATAATTACACGGGCTTAAAAATAGGGATATATTTAATTATTTAAATTTTTCATGTGCACATGTATATATTCCTATATGTATTTATTTATATTCTTGAAACATATTTCTTAATATATATATATATATATATATATTGACTGTATTAAAAAACTCAGCTAAAATTTAATAAAATGACAGAAATTATATTTAAATTTATTTTGTTAAAAAAAAAAAAAAATTATTGGCCTTTGGCGGCGCCCAAGGAGGCCCGGGGAAAGCCCCACGGCTATGGCTCTCTTGTGGCAGCCGCCTCCCCTCTTCCAATTTTTTGTTTGTTTTATATAAAATTTAAATCCGTTTTGATACAAATTTAACCCTGTACTTTCTCAGACTCTACCAGCATACAGAATTAATATATTTTTTTCAATTTTAATTCTGAGGCATCAACAATAAATACAAGAACTATATTATTATTGGGTATACTGTGCAAATCTATAATTAATTAAATAAATTTTTTTTCAGAAAAATTAAAAAAAGGGAACTTTGCTTTTCTACAGAGTAAAATTGATAACAACAAAAATGATAGAAGTAAAATAATTAAAACTCTCTGAAGCTAATCATATATACACTATATGCCTAAACTCTACTAAAAATACTAGGGGTTTCTAGATCTCAGATTTTCTGCAATACCCTGTAAAATTTTCTGCAATACCCTGTAATCAAACTCTGACTATGTGTAAACCCCACTAAGAAAACTGGGGTTTTTGGATCTCAGATTTTCCCCAATACCCTGTAATCAAACTCTACCTAAATATCTCATCTTCCTTCCTCTTAGCAGCTACATGCATACCATCTTCCTAATTCTCTCATTCTGCACCAAAAAAAAAAGAAACTATACAAAAAAACAAGGGAGAAAATTAAAACAAGATTTTTATATGGTTTTTATATCATTTTGGTAAGTTTTAATATTTACTAAAATTAGAGCTACACAACTCCCTATTTTCTAGCTGATCTGATTTAAAATTAAATTAATATGTAGTAGTTTGATTAGAATTTTAGATTTTCTTTTATGTGGAGAATCTTGTATGATGTTTAAAAATAGAAACATGGTTTTACTGATTTAATTTTGTAAATATAAGACATTTAGGAAAATAGTCATCTCCTTTTCATAATTGTAATAAGGGATTCTTTTATTTGTTCCATGACCACACTCAAATTATTCTACTTGTCAATTGTGATTAGGTTGCAATTAAAATTGACTTTAGATGTAAGATGGAACCTAAACCTGACCCTAGTGTTCATATTAGACTAGTCGTGTTAAGTTAGTGATACCTCAACCCTCTACTTTGAATACCTAATGAAAATTCACCCTATGAGTTGTTCCTTATCTACGTTGTTGAGATAATGCCTCTAACCATTACATGGCCATCGATTATATTTTAAGTTGTTGTGATGGGGATTTCTCACCCGCTTTTGTTTCCTTTGATCTTCTCTTTGTGCGGCTTGCATGCACTCGATGCACATGCAAGCCTTGATGCACATACAACTGTCTCATATGCATTTCATGTGCTTCTAAGAATAGAAATGGTTTTCTATTATTGTGTTATTTAAAAAAATCCATTGTGTTTGTACCCATTCATACTTGTATGGGTGGGCATGACACATTTACATACTTATCTTTCCTCTTCTATGCATATTTCCCAACCTATCACATATTTTATCTCTCTTAGCTATCATACCCATTCCTATTGACACCATAGTAGCCCCCAACCTTCATTAGTTATCTCCCATCTTCCATCATAGATGCACTAATTCACAAGATAGAACAAGTAGAAAAAGAGAGGATGTTAAACCAAATGGACAAGATAGTTTGGAATTTAAGGATGATAGACACACACCCCTATCACATGAAATTGTTATACATGAACCCTCCCCATGGGCTTTGCATCACCACAATTTTTAATATATGAAGGCAAAGATGACCCAAACACACATTTGACATTTTTACAGTTGCATGTGTAGACTTCCTATATGAGCATAAACTATTAACAAAGTTATTTCCATGGACAAACCATAATCAAATTTGTCCTTAGATTTCATAAGAATAAGTTTAATATCGAAACAAACCATGATATATTATTAAAATTAAAAAATCATATAATCCTGCACAAGAGTGCATCATTTATTAACATGTAATGGTATTGAGGCATTCTATCAAAATGGGCCCAAAACTAAATAGAAATTGGCTTGGGTAAGCAAAATTTTCCATTAGAATAAGTCTAAAATAGAAATCCTTATAAACAACACAATGTGCATGTGTGTGATTACATTTCTTGCTCACGATTGGTTACAAGATAAATAATGTCCTCCTCGAATTATCCTTCTACTTATGTTTATTCTTCTAAAGACAACTTCATAGGTCTATCAAAGGGTTCATCCCCTCATCTCCTTGATGTGCACCAACTTGATGCTTGTAGGAAACCTCCAAACCTTATGGATTGTGTTTATTTTCATTCAAAATTGGGGCTTTAGGATGGCAGCATCTCTCTTTCCAGATTTAGAGTTTCTATGTTAGCCATTTGCAGCTCATCTAGTTCTCCTACATGTGAGTTCTCTACTAGGGCATCATATGCAAAGATCTCGGGCTCTTCTTTGAAACACTATTCTTCCCCTATGATGACACACATGGCTAACCTCTCTGCATCTATCCTTTAATAGAGATCTTTGGCTTCACATAATGATTCCCATGTGAATGGAAAAAATAATTATTTAAAGGTTTATTTTGTCTTGAAAGAAACATGCACAATAAGTGAAAATATACACAATATATTATTATATCATACATTTGTATCATATATTAAGCATTTAAAATATTAATATATCATATTTTTTTCTAAGGGTAACTAGGGACATCACTAAGCCCTAGCTCAACTATGGCACCCTTCTAGGTATGGGCATTTAAGCATTTCAATGCGCCCAAATGTTTGACCATATTATCATGGTGCTCCATTAACAAGGAGTCTATTGGATGGTAGGTCATCTTAACATGGAGGAGGATTCGAACCTTGGTTGCTCATTTTTGAAAGTATCTCATTACCATTACACCAAAACCCAATAGACATTAATATACCATATTATTTTATATATACCATCTATATATGTAATGGCTATGAGATATTATAAAAAAGTTATATAAGATGAAGCTTAGGATTTCTTATTGTATTCAACAAACAATCACATAAATTATACATAATTATAAATCATGTCAAACCCTAATTTACTAATCATTTTCACCATTGAATGAAAGAAAAAAGAGTATGCAATGGCCATTTTTAAATAGATTGTTGCTTCAACAAAGAGGAGGGAGAAGGAATGAGGGGATAGCAACTCTCCTTGTGGGAGCCATGCCCCAAAAGGTTTGCACCCCTCTTGAGGAGTTGTGCCCCTATGTGACCATGCTCTCTAAGAGGGCTAGCCCCCAAAAGGCCATCGACCCCCAACTCTCATCACAATAATACAATAAGAGATTCATCCCAAATTGATGTATAGATCTACAAGTGAAGTAATACTATCAAATATTTTAAATCAGGTGCAAAGTTATCTAAGTGATGTATATAGAGTAAGATGAAATCAACATTACTGGTCCTCCTCCATAAACAAAGTATTTCTATTTGCTACATGTACAATTTGTATTTTCACCCATACAGTTCCATAGACATCAGGAATAATTACTATAGTAATTACAAAATCTTTCCTTTTAACTATAGAACATTCCATTTTAATTGTATGTCAATAATCTTCTACTAATATTTTATTGGTCTCTATCCTCACTTCAAATCTACAAGCTTAAGTCAAGGATGTTGCTCACCTCCTTACCATATAGCATCATCAAGCCATGGACTTTAGCCAACTCCTAAGTCAAGAGGGGCATGTGTTCAAGCCAATTACACTTAAAGAAAAGGAAAGGTAAAACAATACATACTTGACACTAACTCAAGTAGTCATAAGGTGTACTAGCTAATTTGGTACTAGGATGAACACCATTACAACCCTCTTAGATATACACATCATATACCTACTTTCTCCACCCAACACCACATAACAACACACCTAAATAAACAAGGATCCATGTATTTAGTAAGTTCAGTGCAACAATGTAATAAGGTCCAGTATAATTTTTTTACATATAATGTCTAGAAAACACTGCTAGTGCAATTGCATCTTAATTCTTCACTTAAGTAGGCTAAGTTCTGACAATTAAAAGGTTGATTATTTACAAATCTCACTCGGTTCTATGAAGTTTCAGAAATTCATTCCTTGAGTGCACCCATTGTTGAGTTACATGATTCTAGATTAATCATCTATGGCATGGATTTGGTACGTTCTTGCTAATGTGATGGAATTAGACAACTTTCGATACTTTAATAATACTGAGAATTATTTTCTTCTTTATACAGATGGAATGAACATTATTGGTGTACACCCAAAATTCCTTCGTTCGAATGCCACCCATAAATGGGCATTTGGAGGTTTGGTTCTTATGCCACTCTTTCGAATGATAAATAATGTCTATTAACACTCTCTTTCCCTATTGTCATTTGTAGATCATTTGTTATTTATATTAGGATCCACTACTCGAACTGTACAGTTCAATTTTTCAGTCAAGAGATTATCTTAGCCTTATTTAATAGTAAGTTGTGAGATATTTTCTCCAAAGCTCTGTTCTTGTGTTATAAAATAATATTTTCTGTGAAGACCTATCAATGCATGTCAAATGTATAGGAAAGGATGAATCTGTTGTTGTTGAAATAAAATAGTGAAATATAAATATAAGATATAGAATTGTTAGAAATTGCAAATCCCAAAGTTATCCTTTTTGACTCATCTTAATTACGATGCACTGAAAATGTTGAGGCATATTAGTATATTAGAAGATTCCTTTGTACAAGAAACTATACAAAATGAGTGACTGAATGACAGGAAAATCTAAAATGGGAAAAAAAAATTTCAAAGAAAAAAGAACAAAATGCTATTACACATTGATAATATTCATTGTTGCTATTTTACATGCTTATCATTATCTCCAAGGATGAAGTACATGTTGAGGTTTGTCAATGCACATCTAAATGATTTATTCGTCCTAATCAGCAAAGTTGTAATCTCAAGCTGTCACTTTTACCATATAATCTATGTGTCACCTGCACAAGGCCTAGTGTTTCTATTTCATTGTACCATTGAATGTGTAATGCATCCACCCAAAATGGAGGTTCCCTGATGTCAATTCACACAGCAAGGGTACCTTTTATCTCGACACAACATTATTAAAAATTATAGTATAAAAACTTGTTGAGTACTTGTGAGTTGAAATAGAAAATGAGAAAACTGTCCATAAATGCAAGTATTGGTGAGTTTTGCTGAGTTTGAGCAAAAATTGGTTCTGCTGAGTTTCTGTGGAGATGCTATTTTTTTAATTATGTAAGAATCCTGACTTGTTCTAACTTGAAATTTTCCCTAACTGATCTGAAATTTCTGATTTAGTTTTCTTCCAAAGTACTTATTCTTTTCAAGATCTGTTTTCACCCAAGTGTTTAGAAAGTAGTGTAGATGGAAAGGTTCCAATATCGCAATGAAATAACATCTTATGATGACTGAAAATACAAATGATTAGTTCACTAATGCAACAAAATCAATACAAAACATGAATGATCATACCCGGATGGAGAATTTGACTTCTTTATTCAATGATAGTTGGTTGATTACAAAAGATGAAGGTCTGATATAAAATCAGACAAGTATATGATTGAAAATTGAGTCCAAAGGTGACTCAATGCATGTACAAATGATCTCCAATGAAGTTACAACAATTGCCATCTAGTTGATGATAAATGACAATGATAATTCAAACCAAATGAAGTATGATATGAACCTGTAGCCTGCTGATATGAAACCTTGATTGCAATTATCATCAAGATATGCCAAAATATAGCTCCAAATGCAAGAAACCAAGCCTAGAATGAAGGTGACTAGGGTTTGAAAGCTTGTATGATCTTCAAACCCTCCAAAAGGTGTCAAACAACACTGAGATCTAAAGATTAAACCCTACTATATCTGTTGTTCTAGAAAGTCAAAATGTAGATGAAGGCTGGAAAAGATCAAAAACCCCTCTATATGCCAAGCGATCCAACCATAAACACTCTAATATCAATTGTAGATAAAAATAGCTCCTTATACAAGCCAAATCTGCATACTTAACTCCATGAAAATACTCAAATCAAGCTCCATGTTGAACTCCATGTGAATTCACCTCATCATGGTGAAATGGGAACATCACCAAACCACAAAAGCCAAAGGAACACCACCTTAACAAACTGAAATTCACTTTCAGCCAAGAGAGAACTCTCAAATACAAAATTTGCCAAATGATCAATAGTTCCAAAATGAAGCCAAAACCCTCTATTTATCCTCCTCTCTCCATAGGCCTCCCAATTTGTCAAACTATGAAAATTTTCAAGTTCACCAATGAAATGCAATTTTCAACTTGACAATTTTAAATGAAATTCATTTGAAAACCACCTTCATTTAAAAAACAATAAAATAATAACATTTTATTATTTTTTCTCCCTTATCAAGTTGCCCACATTTTAAAAACCAAATAAAATAATTGCGTCGATTTTCTCCTTGGGCAAATAATACATTTTTATTAATTTTTCTCTTTTCCTCTTCGGCGTCTTTTCCACAAAATTAAAATAATATATTTTATTATTTTTTAATATCCTTCCTTGGGCAGTGATGATGCACCTGACCTATTTTTACCAAACCGCCAGAAACAGACAACACAAGCCAAGCCAAAAGTTGGGTCCCTGTTTTGCAAAGTCAAAATGGGGCGTGTTGTGTAACCACACAACAACTTGCCACCAAAGAAAACAACAAATTCCAATGATTCAAGTGATATGATCATATTCATCTATAGTATTCTAATTCTTTCTAAGTAAAATCATCATGATCTTTGAATGATAAAATTTCATTATGGTGATAAAGCTAACAAAGGATCAGGTGTGTGCATATGATTAATTATCCTCATCTTGAAAGTAAGTTGAAAACATAAGTAACTGGTGTTAAACTACATAGTTGGAGATCATCCCTCATAGCCAACCTGGATAGAGCCTTACTGCCAGTAGGCGTCCATAGCCCCGGCAAGGTTATCTATACAATCTCCCTAAGTAGAGCCCCACTGCCAGCAGGCATCTATAGCCCCGGTAGAGTTACTTAGATGGCCTAATTTTATTGTTTATATATTTTCTATTTATATACTTATATTTGATATCATCATGTCAGCTTATTTATACAAGGGGTAGTCACTTGCAGCTTTAGGTTGGAGATTGTATTGGTAGCAAGGGAGTCCCTTTAGATTTTTCACTTAACACCTATACTCATATCTTCAACAAGCCCAAGGCTGTTAGGTGTTTCATTGTGTTTGATTCACTTTGGACAAGAAAAGGCACCTTGATGAAAAGACATCATAAAACCTGATCATGAGTATTTATCAGAATGAATTACAATCTATATCTAAATCTGATCTCATCACTTGAATCCTAACAATTTAGTTATTTTCTTAGGTGATGAAGTGCATCATCTTGACTTACCAAAACAAAACTCAACCAAAACAACACAAAACAGAAGAAACACTATACAAACAACTAACCTACAAAAAGGAAACAACAGGAACAGAACAAGAAAGCAAAACAAGCAGACTGTACAAACAACTAACCTACAAAATTATATACAAACCACTACTAGGCAAACAAAAACTAGAAAAAGACCTAAGGACACCTGTATTTGCATACTTCTTTTGTTTGTGCAGGAGCATCAGGGTATTAGTTATGGTTCTCAACCTAGCAAATTTATCTTTATATTCTGAAGAATATTCTAATATTCTGAATTCACTGTATTCAACAGAACAACTCTTGATGATCAGCAACTGAGGAAGCTCATCATGTTCATGATTAATCCATATGCATGTCTTATCTTCTGAATTTCCATAATTAAAATAGTATTCAACATCATTTACTGTGGAAAGGAGAAATACAACCTGGTGTATTTCTGGCTTTGCTGGACATGCTTCTTCATTAGCAGTTGGTCTTCCATTTGTCATTATATTTTCACTGCTTGGCTCAGTGCCTAGTCCCTCTTCAAATTGAAGGATGTATGACTCTTGATGTATTAATTCTTCATCTTTATCCAGCCTTATCCCTTCATTCTGGATGTTCAGTTTATCCTCCAGTTTAGGAAACTTCTCAATATTTTCTTCAATTTCCTGCACATCAGCATCTAAATAAGTATCTTTATTATCACAACCTGATATACAGAAATTTATCATTTCTAAATCATTTGACTGTAAAGGAAAAACAACTTTCACTTGATGAGGACACTCCCCTGTTTCATTTTCAAAATATTTCTGGAGTGACATCTGATTATGTACAACAACTCCAAAGTCTTCTACATCTTCATCTTTCAGGAATTGTTCATTAAATAATTCACATTTTCTATCTATTAGAGGATCTGGTTCCTTTAACCTGCAACATTCTTGCATTTGATCATTTAATTCAAAGAAGTCAGGTAATAAATCAGCATTTATTTTCTTCTCTATGACTCCCTGAGTTACCATCATAGGAACTTCATCATCAGGAGTGCATTTAAATTGCTCTACTATCTGTTTACACTTCTCTTTACCATAGAATGACTCCAGGAAAGATGTTTCATCTTCTTTATCAAAAGTATTAGGATCAGAATCAAAAATATCATCCTGATGAGTGATTTCTTCTCTAAAATTTTCACAAGATTCATACCTGCATACTGACTGGTCCTTACTTGTCATTATATTTTCTAGAATCTTTTTCAACATGACCAAGCAAGGGTAGCAATCTCTCTCTGAATGCTCTTCATCATGTAATCTACACCAGCCTTCAATCAAGACATCATCAATGGGCAAACCTAATATTTGACTACACTGTATATTTCTAGACAAGTATAATTCAAAATCTTCAGAATGATCTACTTCAGTGTCTGGACAATCAATAACTTCTGGTGCTGCATCTGCTTGTTGCTCCAGAATTTCTTCATTTTCCTGGCAGACTTCTTCATTTTCTTGGCAAATTTCTACCCTGAACACATCCAGAAAGAATATTAGTCCTTTCAAATATAAATCCAACCTTGTAAGGAAAGTTAAGCAATTTATTTCACTGTGTTCTGCAGTCTGGTGTATCCTGCAACAGGTACATAAACCAAAGTTAGACAAACTGTGAGGGTAAAGCTGCCTATTCAAAGTTTCCTGAAATAAAGGAATGTTAATTTGGCAATTATTTTCATATACATCCATCAAAATGAGACTCTATTCTTCAATTTTTTTTTATTTCGCAATTTTAAGGAGATCTATCATATCTCAGACTAAAACTTGAAAGTCCAGAAAATCAAACAAATATTTGATGCTTTGGGCTAGATCTTTGCAAAGGTGCAACCAAAACATCTTAGGTAAGAGATATTTGCAGACATTTAACTCAAACGCTGAAATATTTATGCAATATTTGCAGAAAATCCAAAAAAGTGACAGGATATTGGGATATCCTGACCCGTAACACAAGATCTCGAGTGCCTAAAGCTCAAATTCTCAAAGCTTGGACAAATTTACGCATCTGTAGCCGATATTAGTGAATTCAGAGAGATCTACTGTAAAGCCTGCAATATTTATGTGAGATCTGGAAATCTTTACACAGAATGTGCATATACAATCTTGTCACAGCAAATACTTACGAAATTTATTGAAATTCACGAGTGATCTGAGGATACCTTACTCCTATACGCCATCAAACCTAAAAATACTGATGATGTTGCGTTATCTTCCGGGCCGGCCCTCCTTCTAGCGCCAATTTATGTTGCGTTAGAAGCGAGGGGCCTGCAGATACGTTAGCAAGATTTAAAGCGGGCTGCTAAACTGAGGCAGGGGATATCACTTCAACTGAACAGGATTTATTTGCTGAGAAATAGCTCAGCCCTCCTTCTGTTGATGATGCTGAGAAACAGCTCAGCCCTCCTTCTAGTGCCAATTTATGTTGGTCATGATGTTAGTCATTCGCAAACATAGAATAAAAGTTACACAACAACCTTTACTCATCTTGAAAGATACGATGAATTCAGAGAATTCATGATCCCAAGTCTCCATTGATTAGGTCTTAATCTACTGATGTTACTCAGTGGTTGATGTGTGTTGCTGTTTTCCATTCAGGGGCCTTACGTGTTTCTGCAAAGTTCATTATCATTATCTTCAAATATCCTGCTCTGGATGTTTGCTCTACATAAATCTCCAACAATTCTACCTCTGCACTATGAATTTAGTCAAATAATGTGCCTACAGGCTGATATTTGCATGATTTCTATCATTATTTATGATTCTTTGCATGATATTTTCAATAATACATGCACTTAACTCAAATATGCTAATGATTTTCAGTTACCTACGGGATTTCAGCATATTTCTCTGTTCTGCTTGTTATTTATCATGATTTGCAGTTATGGTGATGAATTTATGAAATTAAAAGAAGGAAAAGGGTTAAAGAATGAGATTCCCAAAACTACTGGACTTAGATCACTGATCCACATACAAGCTCCCATACATGCAATGAAAAGAAGGAAACTAAAATCATACTTCACCAGGACATTCCACAAATCTGCATGATCTAGTGCAAATCTTCAAAGGAAAAGTTGACAACAACATGTAATGAAATGAAAGCGCTTCCAGTTGAACACAGCATTCACCAGTACATATCCAGAAATCAACAGGAAGATTACGTAAAATTTACAATCAGGATGTAATCTGAAACTTCATATCCATTCAGTATGCTCAAGAACAGGTACATTTACAGTGATCTGAAGAAAGAACCTTGACATTTCAACAATTCTATCCTCATTAGTCTCAGTAATCCAATCTCCTAATTGATTCTACAGTAATTAGCCTTAATGCGCCAGATGTGTCTGTGTATTCTCTTATATCTCTCTATTCCTTTATTTTTGACAAGCTCTGGCTCTTATATAGAACAACTGCCAAAAAACGGTTACAATGATCCAAGGATCAGGATCCTCTCATAACAATCAACGGTCTAGATGAAAAGCACATGCTTCGCCAGTTAGCAAATGTACAGCTGGCACAGAATATTCCAGCATCTTCAACTTGATTCGGTCTCCAGCTGGCGAACAGCATATTTGACAATATCCTCCTTATTTCTGGCTCATGTTGCCTCCATGTGCAACTTTGTAATGCTCAGCTTCAGCAGCAACTCTAACAGCATCATGACTTCAATGCTCAGCTTCAGTAGCATCATCATGACTTCAATGCTCAGCTCCAACAGCAGCATCATCATGACTTCCTGCAAATAAACAGACAAACATTTAGTTCATCATCATGTGGATAAACAACAGGAAGTAAAACGTTTTATTAAACAAGCCCCCAAAAATGCGCAGCTACAGGCAATCGGGTCTTCAAATTTCCATCCTTCATGTTTTTGCCCATTTTCTTGTATATCGGGTTCAAAATATGATCATGATGATCTCAAAATATACAAGGAAATAATCGCCCTTTAACCATCCTTCGAATCCGGCTTTGCATGCCCTGTTTGCAAGTTTCGGGTCATCATCATCATATTCGCATCGGTGTGACCACATATGATCAGGGTGACAATATTAGACTTGGCCGACAGCAACAGTTATACCGATGCCAAAAATCATGATGATGACCAACTCTATGTCTTCTATCTAGCCGCAGGATATCATGAAATATGATGCTCCTCCCCTCTGAATGCTCTGATGAAAAGCACATCAGGATGTTTCGTTTCTGCATATTGGGGAAAGAAAGACATCATCATCATCATCATGATGAAGACAAATAGGAAGATTTGGAATATGATCCTGCTGCTGACGAAAGGAAAAATCATGGTGACGTCATCGTCATATTCGGGCTTCATTAAAATGCAAAGGATGACGTCACCGTCATGTTTCGTTAGGATCAGGAGATAAATGTAATATCGGGTCACCTTAGGAAGATGATCGGGATGATGAATGCAGTATGACCCCTTTTGCGGCCAAGGTAACCCTCTCGAAAGATCAGGATGATGATGATGATGATCATCATCATCATATCCGCACTAGGTAATCTAAAATATGATCCTGCTGAATGTCCAGATGACGTCATCATCATATTGGCGAACAGGATCATGCCTTGGAAAATATCCTGCCGGAGGAGAAAGGTGATGGTGATGTCATCCTGATATTTGCTTCTTCATTTATCAGGTCGGGATGACGTCATCAGGATATTTGCAAAAGGTTATACTTCTCGGCAGGAGGATATTACGAACTATCGGGTAGACGAACAAGATCATGATGATCTTGACAACATGACTTAGGAATGAAATATCACCCTCCCCTTTGAAAGATAAGGTGATCATCATGATCACGCAAAAGGAGATCAGGAGGATACTACGAAATATGATCCTGCCTTGAAAGATCATGATGATGATGATCACCAGGACTTTGACGTGCGCGTGCAAATTTTGCAGATGGTGGGTTTCTTAAGTAGGGTGATGATGATCATCAGCATGATATTATAATATCGAGTGATGTTAGAATATCATGATGCTCGCGACGTTTCCAAGGTCGCTTGACGGGTAAAACACACTATTACTTAAGATTGACGTCCGGATGTTTCGGGACTACATGATTTTTATATCGGGTGATAGACAAAGATCATGATGATGACCTTTCGCGATGCAAAAGACCGCTCGACGGGGACAACCTACTAGGACTTAAAGTTGACGTCCGGATATTTCAACCTCAGGATATTATCGGGGGCTTTTCAAATATGATGATGATGTTTTTCACACAGCAATTATCAGGTTGACCAAAACTTTGACTGTGCATAACTCCCTCATATGGACGAATTTTCAAGTGATGTAAAAGGCAAACCTGCATGGAATTTCAAGCTCTTTCTAACTATGAGGTCATAGAAACAAAATATGAACTTTGACAAACTGACCTCATGATGATGACCAACCTCATCCTGACCTTCATGATGATGATGCACCTGACCTATTTTTACCAAACCGCCAGAAACAGACAACACAAGCCAAGCCAAAAGTTGGGTCCCTGTTTTGCCAAGTCAAAATGGGGCGTGTTGTGTAACATCATCCTGATCTTTCGAGAGGGTTACCTTGGCCACAAAAGGGGGTCATACTGCATTCATCATCCCAATCATCTTCCTAAGGTGACCCGATATTACATTTATCTCCTGATCTTAACGAAACATGACGGTGACATCATCCTTTGCATTTTAATGAAGCCCGAATATGACGATGACGTCACCATGATTTTTCCTTTCCTCAGCAGCAGGATCATATTCCAAATCTTCCTATTTGTCTTCATCATGATGATGATGATGATGTCTTTCTTTCCCCAATATGCAGAAACGAAACATCCTGATGTGCTTTTCATCAGAGCATTCAGAGGGGAGGAGCATCATATTTCATGATATCCTACGGCTAGATAGAAGACATAGAGTTGGTCATCATCATGATTTTTGGCGTCGGTATAACTGTTGCCGTCGGCCAAGTCTAATATTGTCACCCTGATCATATGTGGTCACACTGATGCGAATATGATGATGATGACCCGAAACTTGCAAACAGGGCATGCAAAGCCGGATTCGAAGGATGGTTAAAGGGCGATTATTTCCTTGTATATTTTGAGATCATCATGATCATATTTTGAACCCGATATACAAGAAAATGGGCAAAAACATGAAGCGATGGAAATTTGAAGACCCGATTGCCTGTAGCTGCGCATTTTTGGGGGCTTGTTTAATAAAACGTTTTACTTCCTGTTGTTTATCCGCATGATGATGAACTAAATGTTTGTCTGTTTATTTGCAGGAAGTCATGATGATGCTGCTGTTGGAGCTGAGCATTGAAGTCATGATGATGCTGCTGAAGCTGAGCATTGAAGTCATGATGCTGTTAGAGCTGCTGCTGAAGCTGAGCATTACAAAGTTGCACATGGAGGCAACATGAGCCAGAAATAAGGAGGATATTGTCAAATATGTTGTTCGCCAGCTGGAGACCGAATCAAGTTGAAGATGCTAGAATATTCTGTGCCAGCTGTACATTTGCTAACTGGCGAAGCATGTGCTTTTCATCTGGACCGTTGATTGTTATGAGAGGATCCTGATCCTTGGATCATTGTAACCGTTTTTTGGCAGTTGTTCTATATAAGAGCCAGAGCTTGTCAAAAATAAAGGAATAGAGAGATACAAGAGAATACACAGACGCATCTGGCGCATTAAGGCTAATTACTGTAGAATCAATTAGGAGATCAGATTACTGAGACTAATGAGGATAGAATTATTGAAATGTCAAGGTTCTTTCTTCAGATCACTGTAAATGTACCTGTTCTTGAGCATACTGAATGGATATGAAGTTTCAGATTACATCCTGATTGTAAATTTTATGTAATCTTCCTGTTGATTTCTGGATATGTACTGGTGAATGCTGTGTTCAACTGGAAGCGCTTTCATTTCATTACATGTTGTTGTCAACTTTTCCTTTGAAGATTTGCACTAGATCATGCGGATTTGTGGAATGTCCTGGTGAAGTATGATTTTAGTTTCCTTCTTTTCATTGCATGTATGGGAGCTTGTATGTGGATCAGTGATCTAAGTCCAGTAGTTTTGGGAATCTCATTCTTTAACCCTTTTCCTTTTTTTAATTTCATAAATTCATCACCATAACTGCAAATCATGATAAATAACAAGCAGAACAGAGAAATATGCTGAAATCCCGTAGGTAGCTGAAAATCATTAGCATATTTGAGTTAAGTGCATGTATTATTGAAAATATCATGCAAAGAATCATAAATAATGATAGAAATCATGCAAATATCAGCCTGTAGGCACATTATTTGACTAAATTCATAGTGCAGAGGTAGAATTGTTGGAGATTTATGCAGAGCAAACATCCAGAGCAGGATATTTGAAGATAATGATAATGAACTTTGCAGAAACACGTAAGGCCCCTGAATGGAAAACAGCAACACACATCAACCACTGAGTAACGTCAGTAGATTAAGACCTAATCAACGGAGACTTGGGATCATGAATTCTCTGAATTCATCGTATCTTTCAAGATGAGTAAAGGTTGTTGTGTAACTTTTATTCTATGTTTGCGAATGACTAACATCATGACCAACAGGCAGCAATCTTGGCATAAAAATAATATTTTATTATTTTTATTTTATTTTTTTTCTAATTTCGTCCTTGGTGTCAAATTGTTGGGAAAAATAAATAGAATAATGAAAATATAATTAAAGATTGCATTTTCCATCTTTTCACCTTTTCAATCTTCAATTGACCAATGCTAATTTTTCTCATCCTCACTTTTGCCTTGGCTTGAAAATGACAACATTTTGGCTTAATGAAAAATATGATAAAGCAACACTAGCCAAAATCCCGATAAAATCACATGTTGAGCCAACATTATAGTTTTCCATCCTTCAATGCCCAAGCTCAACCCAAACACAAGTCTAGTTCAAAAAGGGGACATTACAAATTATAGCAAGAATAATTGAAAACTTAAGAAAAGTAATCTTAAAGCACAATAGGTGCTCTTCCCATCATTCAACATATTCATTCATCTTAGCATAACAATCAATTTTTCTTAGTTATAATATATGTGTATAATTTATTTCTAAATGCATTGTACACAGTTAATCTACAAATCAAAAAATTATAAGAAAAAATGTAACAACTGAATAAATCATTCCCAATAATTTTTTAATACTTTTAGAATAGCAAGCCACATGCACACAACAGGACATAGCATAGCACTTCATTCCATAACCCATCCAAAGAATAACTCTACATCTAAAGAGGGATGGCTCACTACAGAGCCATATGGCATCATAAAGTGGTCAACCTTACCATCACCAAGTCTAAGGGCATCTAAGAAACTACAATGCTCTCATTTCACTCTCCCAAGGGTACATAAAAAGGTCTAAGAATAATCCAAATAGAATGACACCTAGAAAGACCCAATCACTCAAGAAGCCATCTCATAATTATGTAGGGTTTCCCTCTTTTTGCAATAGAAAATAAGCATAACAAACAACAAAAAATTTTCCCAGAAGAAACACAAAGGCATGCCCCAAAGATGCCAACAAGAAAGGAGGATCTTTTTAGCTGCATAATTAATTAATTCCAAGTACACTCATATTCTTCAACTCTTGTAGTCCTTATTCCTCCAACATCTTTCTAAGGACCAGCAAGCAACTCTTCTAAGAACCCCAAGTCCAACAGGGTAATTAGCACTAGGGATCAACAAACAACTTCTATAGGCTCTAAATCCCTCACATCCTCTTCCAAGACACTAGCATAATAGCCTAAAATCAGTAATATCCATAAAAATTCAATGGGATACAAACTAAGAAAGAGACAAGCCACCAAGAAAGACCATGAAGAAACTCACAAAATTTTTAGAAAATAGTCCACAATCAAACCGATCAACATGAGGGGAGAAGATGAAATTCTCTAATTTGCATGGCCAATAGGACCTGTTGATGATTGTTTTTAGACAAGTCAACAATAGAGTAAAACACTAGAGTATCCCATTCTCTCTTGAATAAAGCTCTTCAAAGGCTGAACTATGTGATCCAGTGAAGTAACTCGAAGGTTCCTTATTTATAATTTATGATGGGTTAACTCAGTGCTTAAATGTGATCTTACTGATTATCACAAAGGGATTTACGCAGACTCTTCTTCTTTCATTCAGCTTGTTCCTCCTTTCAGTGTGGATAATGTATATACAAGGTTTCAATGATAAAGAAATAGAAAAAGATAAAGGTTTAGAAAGGCTAATCTAGGGTCAATGAAGTAATGATAATGTGTGAATAGACAAACTCCTTGATAAACCTAATTTCACTTCATGAAGGAGGCCTACAACTACATGAAGTTGGTGCAATCTCCTAAGGTTACACGAATGGTTTTCAAATCATGGAGGTTCATACAAGCACCCGTTAGATGACGCAGCTCAAACAAGCATCCACAATTGAACTTATGCAAATTAGGCTCATACTAGCTTTACACAACACTTCACCAGTGATGAATGTTAAAAGCATGAGCTAGGAGTTGATCAAATATTCAGTACAACATACATTACAACAAAGAGATGCTAATCTACTTCTAATCTACTTTGAAATATCTCTCCATTTCATCAAGATACAGTAAACCATGTTATTTCACAAGACAACACTTAACACCAAATGAACTTCCAATGTCTTTGCATTAATCTTGAGAAATATGTACAATAATCTCCAAGTTCTCTCAGAGAATTTCGAGAGTCTCTCCTATTCTACTCCTACAAAACTATAATCTATGATCTCTATATTACAAATGAGGCAACAAGGCCTTTATATAGTGCTCCAGATTACAATGAATGGCCAAGATCAATTTGATAGCCAAGGGCTTAGATCGTGCCACCTCAGCAGGTAGTTACAACAACTTTCTATTTTTAGTACAAAGAGAGAGGCAATGAATGCATGCTTCCCAAGAAGGTAAAGATTAGATGAAATCATTTAAAAACATCATCCACATAGGCATCCCTTTGGCTTCTTTTATTAAATGATACATTGAATGTATTTAAAATGATGTGGCAGCATTTGATTGGATGATGATAGGTACACGCCACATAGGTACCACCTTGGCAACTCTAATGGATTCCCAACTTGTATCATCTTGCATGATGTCTTTGACATGATTGCTTAGGATGTAACTTGTTGATCTTGCCTTGTTCATTCTTCTTGTAAACTAGATGTATGATAGATGTTGCTTCATTTGCATGACTTTGTTATTCTTCTCTGCAGGATGTAGGAATGATTTTCCTTGATGCATCTTCATGAAGAGTAGATGATGATGAAGTTTCTTTCTCAACTTGTAAATGATGATGCTCCATTCATGATTAGAAGTAGGATCTCTCTTGGACTTGAAAATTGAATAGATGAAGTTGAATGGATGATGACATGGAGTAGAAGACTCTTCTCAAGGACTTTTAAGAATGAATGCCTTGAAGTATGCTTCATGGAGTAAGAGACTCTTTTAATACTTGAAGATTTGAAGGATGAATGCCTTGGAACATTTGATGGAGTGTTCCAACTTGATGTGAGCCTCTTGGAATGATGCTTTCTCTGCAACTTGAAGGTGATTCAAGCACTTGCTCTTGATGATCATGATGTAGGTGATGAAATGCTTCCTTGAAGATGATCTTGAAGTATTCCTTAGAGCAGCCACATGATGCCTTGAAGCTATGATTGTTGAACAAACTAGTTGATACTTGGAGTGATCCAATAGGATATCCTTGAAGTAACTTCTTAAAGCAACTTATGATGTTTTCTCCACATGGCAACTTGTTGACTTCACTCCTAGCATGAAGGTGATTCCGGAAGTTAACTCCTTTGCTGATTCCTTAGCTCCATCCACATTCTTGCAACACACAAGGAAGAGACAACATCAATCTTCTTGATAAACATTTGATTTCATAATACATAAGAAGAATTTTCTTAAGGTCTAAGGAAGATGAAAGAAATATAGAAAATAGAGCATTGAATGAAGTCTTTGAATCTTCCTTTAAACTCTTGAACTCCTCCTTCTTTGAGCAGCAGACAAGAAACTGAGATCTTTCATCTAAACTTCACAAAACTCAGTCTGGCCAGTCTTCTTCCAATTCAGAAATTCACCTTCACTTGAGTATCCTTGTTAGACTTTAACTCAATCATCCTTCAATAATAGCGCATTGGATTGGAGTTTTGATCTCTTCTTAACATCTAAGCTTTTACTTACCATTTGTAGCTGTGCATCAGATCAGCACCTAGAGTACCTCTTAATACACCATAAAATTTGCACTTTGATGCTTAAAATTATCCTCTCCATGAAGGTTTAGTTGTTTATTTTAAATGGATCAGCAGATAAAGGTTTAGGATCTCCTTGAAATCTTAATATACTTTCAATCCTCCTACTTGAATGGTGCATAAGATAGAGATTTTGGAGTCTTCTAAGGGTCAGTGCACTAGATCAAGCTTTAGGGATCCCCTTGATGTGAGCAGGCTAGATCAGGCTTTAGGATCTCTTTCTTTCTAGAATGGGGCACATTGGATGGAGATAGTGAGTTCTTCCTGAAAGTGCATTAGATCAAGTCTTAGGCTTATTCTAGAACGAACTCCATGGATTTTACTTCTAAGTTCCTCTTGATACTCTTCTATAAAAGTGGCGCAGCAGATGCGATATTTAGATCCTCATCAAAAATCACACTTAAAACTTCAAAACACTTTAACACTTGCTATTAAAACTTCTATCAAACTTGCAATTGCCTCTAACAAGATGTCTTCTCCTCATGTGCATTAGTTGAAACTTTAAGTTCTTCTTGTGAAATTTAATATACCTTTACCTCTTAGTGTAGCAGTTGAAGGTTTGGGAATCCTTATCTCATTGAAGCGCATTAGATAAGGATATTGGGATCATCTTGTGATTAGCGCATTGGTTGTGGTCATTAATCTTTGCTTTTATTCTCCTTGAAAGGTGGCGCAGCAGACAAAGTTTTAAAATCTTCTTGATTAAAAAAAGAATGTCTTCTTTTATAAGGCTGGCATAGTAGATAAAGGTCTTGGATACCTTTTGCTTCTCAACTTGAAGGAAAATCTTCATCCTTGCTTGGGCGCATTGGATGGTAATTTTAATGTCTCCTTGAAACTAGTAGTTTGGGCGTACTGGATCATGAATCTGGATCTTCTTTAAAGCTTGTCAAAACTCCAACACAACCTATTCAGATTTGGTGCAGCAGATCATAGTTTTGATGTTAGGTTAAACTGCCTTCTAAAAGTCATCATCACATCCTTCTTGATGTTGGTGCATCACATGAGGATTTCTGTTCCTTCTTGAAAAATGATCAAAAACTCAATTTGAATCTTGTCTTATGATGAGAGAAGGCGCATTAGATCTATCTTTTGAATGCTTCTAAACCTTGATCTTATCCTTCAAAATTGGCGCAAGAGTTAGGGTGCATTGGTTCATCATTTTGATCTATGGTTAAAAGCGGCACAGTTTATCAACATTTTGTGCCACCTTTGTCCTTTGTCACACCGGATGAAGATTTTGCGCCCTCTCAGTACTTAGTCATTTTTTCAGGGTCCTTGAGGGTCAAGGTATATTGAAAAATATTTAAAGTATAAGAAATTATATTGAAGTATAAGTTGAGAGATTGAATTTCTTATACTTTAAATATTTTTCAATATACCTTTCAGGATGTTTGAGATAGGTCTCGAATCCACTGGATTTAACATGTAGCATCTAGAATTTGGAGGATCTACCAGATTTCAGACTTAGTCAATTTTTTAGGATTTCAGGATTTCAGGCTACCAGACTTAGTCATTTCAGGATCTCAAACATACATCAGGATGGGTGTCAGTGTTCATCATTTGGATGGAATTTGATCAAGACTCTTCATTACTACACGAGACCTCTAGTTATAAAGCAAAACCCTCTTATTGTTGAATTAGCAGAGGAAACGAATCTGAGGCATCATCCAGAACTAAATGCAAAGTATCAGAGCTCAAAAAAAAGGGGGTCCCCATTTGCAATGGGGAGATGTGTGATTTGGTCACAACAGGTAACTCCACCACTTGAAAATAAAACTACACTTGCTCTTCTAGCTTCTCTCCCCTCCAACTCTCTTCCTTTCCAAATTTGTAATAAGTGTGCAAAAATGAAAATTTTTAGCTGTGGAAAAGGGACGTGTGCCCCTTTCCTTCCCTTTCTTGCACGAGTCCCATTATATAGTCTCCTAAGATCTTAAGAGCTTACTCATGGCTAGAAAAGTCTCCCAACCAGTGATCCACATAACCCCTAACTTATCCCCCTCAAGAAAAACCTTTCTAACCCTACCCACTTCTTATTAAAAGGGACAATAAACTGTACTTCAACTTTTGATTTATTTTTATTTTATTTTCTCCAACATTAGTAGCCTAGGACACAATTAATAAAGTGAATAAATTGTGCATCTAAATGGACCCTTAAGTTCCTAACCACTAGCCCATCTAACTAACTAGTAATAAGTGGGATCTTAGATAAAAAGATAAAGGTGATTTAGGAACATCATGTGAGAGTAACATGGCAATGTGGTTTAAGGGATTCTCTTATCCCCTCTTCGTTCTTTCATTGCATTTGTAATCTACACACCCTTTGCACCCATCAGTAATCCAATCAAGATAACATACATATAGAATCCTCAAATAGTGATTTAATTTGTGCATATATCTAAATATGTTATCACCACACATGTAGAATGCATCAAAATTGGATAATATAATAATCATATCATGAGAAAGGATCATCAACATACATAATTAGTTAACTATGATGCTAAATTCTGTTGATGACGATAATTGTTAATAAAACATACTAAATCATTTGTGTTTCTTAATTACTAAGTGCAATCAAAGATAGGCACAAAATAGCCTACCAATACTCTTGGAAAACACACATTTCATCTTCATAAATATAAGATACAAGAGATAGTCTAGATGTTCAATAAAGCATAGAAGTTTAGAACAATAAAAGTTTCAGCCCATAGGTCAAAATGGAGAAAACGAGGAGTGGGGCATAACATAATGAATGTCTTGGTTGACTGGTCCAACAATTCTTCTGATCAATGTTGCTTAGATTGGTTTGGGTATGATTTATTGCTTCGCTGCAAGATATCTTTTGCCACAGATAGGGCAATGGAAAGAACTATTGAGCTTGCTAGAAGGACCAAATGATGGTTGTAATGATTGATATGAATGAATCGAAGTTTCTTAGAGTTGTGGCTCTTTGAAAGTCAGATTGTTGTATAGAAGTAAACAACAAGTGGATGGTAGCTGTGAGTTAAAAGGATACCTACAAAACATAGTTATTAGTTCTATGAATGGTGTAATTATTAGTTATTATTTCTATCCATGTAAATACACATTTATGTAGTCAAGCAATCTTTTTAAGTTTTCCATTGACTCCATTCTAAATGTTCTTTTAGAACAATGGTCTATGGTATGGGTCTATGTAGGTGGCATATGAATGCCTGCGAAGAGCTTATTCTTGGAGTTCCAAATGATATATATTTTTCTTCTTGCTTGATATACAAAAGGTCATCACATAATGGATTCTAGTTGTAACATTCTTAGAGAGAAACTTGTGCAGATGTTTCAATAAAAGAAATTTTGTATTTGGAAGAAAAGAAATCAAGCCATTTTCATGTTATTCAAAGAAGGGGATATTGATTATGAGATCAGTTCCAAGGCTTTGCGAAAACACTCTTTGGTTCAGATTTAAAGCCTTTATATTTATTATCTGTGTTAATTTTGATAGATAATAACTTTACTTTAAGTTTACAGTTCTGATGATCAAGTTAATTGTTCGAATGCTTTCTATTCATGAATGTCACTACTTCTTCCACCACAACATATGATACTTAAGGAGCAAATCTTGAAGAAAACTTGGGGTTCCTTTCAAAAGTTCAACATACGATACTTAAGGAGCAAATCTTGAAGAAAACTTGGGGTTCCTTTCAAAAGTTGATGGTTTAAAGGATTTACATTGTCAGGTTTCTTCCATTGGTCTTTTACCATGTAAAAACAATGTACCCAGAGGCGCCTTTTACAATTCACCACAAAAAACCTCAAGCACTTTTAAGATTGTAGTTAAGCAAAATTGTGTACTCAGAAACAATACATGAAATATGTATCTCCTTCAGTTTCTAGCAATATTCTACTTTTCTTTAGCTTTCAGTAACAATGCTTTTAATAAAGGCCAATAATGTGATTTTAAGGAATGAAATTTTAATTCAAATAAGATTAAGAGTTTCTTCTTGGAATATTCTGCGATGTAGAAATTTTGATTAGTCTGAATTTTACAGTTGCTTACTCTTATGTTTTATTTTTCCCTTTTTCTTCCATTCTGTGGCTACATTTCTTCCACGTCTCATACTTTGGTCAATATCTTGAGCCATATAGAAGTTTTATTGTACATGGCATATGTGGAGGCAAATGGTAGTCACTCATCTCTGTCACTTGAAAATATTTTCAGTGCTGTTATTGGAGCTAATGCCTAATCTATCTTCCTAACTTTATATGATAAAGTATTTTTTGGGTATCATTCCTTTGGGACATGTGTTGTTCTAGGTTGCTTCGAGCACACATTATCTTTTAGAACATCCCTGATTTTCATCATTAATTAGTCTTCTAAATTTCTGATCAATAAATCCATCTTCCATAGGCCATTCCAGATAATGAAAGCAAATGCTTTGTTGTTATCACAGAGCCTGCCATTTCAGTGTGGTTGTATAAGATCCATAGAAAGGCCAGTCCCCAGTTAGATACTATACTAGATATTCTATTGCTTCCCTGAGAACATTTTGAGTTAATCTACATAATGCTTCTGCAGTACTATTTTCTTTTTCTTGGAACTTGAATTTGAAGTATGTCATATTGTAATGAGTTGATCTATCATGTTACCTTACCCAGATTTTTCCAAAGAAAATCAGAATTACAATTAAAACTCAGATTCGATGTGATTCTAGAGTTACATTTATCTATTATCCTGGAGGTATTCATTATGATTTCTTTTTCTCAGTTCTGAGGCTAGTAATTATGCATGTTTCTTTCTTAGTATCTGCTTTTGTCAGAACTCTGACTCCTTCTAATCAGATTAAGGGGCAACTGTGTGATATCTATAATTTTAAAGGTGATACCTTTCCTATCACCAAGCCCCCAGATTGCTCTAGGGATAAAGTGGCGCCAGTCTAGGGTGTGTTATGACATGCCTTATTGTGCTGTGGGGATTTCAACTCGAGTCAATCTCTTTATGAATGCACCAATATACTATTATACAACTAACCTTTGGACTGTTGTAAAAAAAATAATGTTATTCTATTGTATTGGGTGTAGAATAATCTCTTTTCTGTTCCGGTGACTACTTTTTCTTTGTTTTTCTCCATTTTGTAGTCTCTTTGGTAGTAGCCTTGTTTATTAGATTCAAATTTTGAATAAATATTGCTGTTATCAAAATAATTTGTAAAAGGTGGTTCTTCCTTGTGACGCATTTCCCACTTTATGGCCAATTGTTGGTATTTTCATTTACTTAATCTTTAGTTTATATTTTTGTTGAAAATTTATTCTAATGAGCTTTATTTTTTGTTTATCATTGCAGCGATTGCAAACCTTCTTGATAATACATTTGATGAGGTAATGTAGCTTTGTACTTTGTTTCATGAGATGAATTTCTGAGCCCGTTACAATCACTCGTTTGTGATAGTTACCACACATATGAGAGAAGCTCATAACTAATGTTTATTTCTAAAATATTTCAGTCAGTTTTGTTTGCTGAAGGGTTGTCTTGATGATGACTATTTGTCAACTTGATGTATGATGTTTTGATGATATGATATCTTATATTTGAAGATTAGTTTTCTATTATTGTCTATATCGTGGGTAGAAATTTTCCATATTGTGTTTCTCATTTTGGTCCAATAACATTCAGATACATCATGGTGCAACTTATGTCAAAGTAGACCAAGTTTACAATCCTCGTGACTACAGTCATGCTTTACTTTTTCAGGGTGCAAACATTATTCCTAGCTTGCTATCACTATTTATGCAAATTGGTATTATATTTACTTTTATGAGTACAAACTAGTTGAAATTATCACCTTGTATTTTCTTTTGCAAATGATGGAGGGGCCATGGATCCTGATTGTATTCGACAATGCATGAGATTGGGATATTCTATGAAGAACACCAAAACTACCATAGGACAATGTAATTCAAAGGAAGATGAGCCACACCTAGCATTGCATAAAAAGATCAAGTGTATTTTGTTGGGGGATAATCACATATCTATTTAATCAATTTAAGAGTTTATTGCATGACTAGGCATGGGGTGCTTTCATCGCTAAACTGATTCCTATCCATTTGTCTATGTAGATGGTAATGGCTTCCAAAAAAGTACAATGAGATTGGGAGCAGATGCAATTGTTTTTACTCGAACAGCTCGTGGCAGGTGTTGTTTGTTCTTTATTGAAACAAGAATAATATCAATCACATCATTGTTCTTCTTGAGATTATTCTTGCTTATATTAGACTCCTTTCTGATATGTTTCTCTCCATTCACATCATTATTTTCTCAATCACAAATCATGACAATATTATTCTTGCTAAGGAGTACAAGAATAATCACAATCACATCAGTGTAATAATAATCTAAATATTATCATGTTAGCAAGAATGCTCTTAATGACATCATTGTTCTTCTCTATCATATAAGGAGTATAAGGAGGACAATGTCGTAATTGAGATTATTCTTGCTAATGTTAGACTGCCTTATGATATGTTTCTCTCCACGTTTTTCTCTACCAAGACTATTAAAATGTTCCATAAGGTGATTGAGATTAGTCTTGCGAACTTGAGGCTGCCTTATGATGTTCCATTTCAGTGTATTTTCTAAGCATAATTATTGTAGAAAATTCCCCAACAATTTGTAGTCTATTGCACATTAATTTAAGTGCAGTTTGGTCTTTAAGCATTCAATTTTAGTCCATTTGTAGGGGTTCATATCCTTCACCTAGGATCATGTGTGTGAAAGTTTAAACAATCACTTTGAAGCAATTGAAAGCATACATACATCTTCTGATGCCATTGACATTCTTGTTTTTTTTAATACTTATTACCTTATACATGCCTTGACTTCTTGTTTTATTTTATGATTGTAATGGTAGCATCCACAAAGTTGTCTTTAATTAATTCCTTTTGGTTGTTGAATTTTTCATTTGGCAGGTCTTCAACTCAAAGTATTGGGCTCCTTTCATACACATTCTTGAGAAAGACGGAGCAAGATTGCATTATAGTTCCTATGGTATGATATAATGTCAAGGTGAAATTAGAATATCTTGTTTGAAAATTACTATTGGATTTCATGCATTGTATATGTTTTGTAGGTTGATTTTGAGTTGCCAAGGGGTCTTGAAACACTTGAAACACTAGGAATGCCAGCTGGTTATGCAAAAGATATTTGGGAAAAAAACTTGGCAACAATCTTACAGTGGTCTCCTTATGCAACAAAAACTGAGCTTATGAAGCAGGTATATGATTTATTCAATTGGTTATTTTGATAGTTAAAAAATGCCATCAATGTCACATAAAGGTACAACACAATAGTTTATTCTCCGCATAATGACTTAATGACTTACTTGCCAACTTTATATCAAGACTTGTATTTTTATGATCCTTTGAGAGTTCGATAACCTCTCTATGATCCTTGTTACCTCTTTTTGACAGTTTGATAACCTCTTTATGAGGTTTCTCCCACTTTCCCATCTGCATTGTTTATTGTTTGTGGATATAAGTGTTCCTGGAGAAATGCTTTCCTTCTCTTTGGCCCATGTAGTTCAGCAGAATTCTAAAATTTAGTTATAATGTCCAAGTAATACAAAATTATTATAGAGAAAAAAAACTGTGTGCCAAAATCACCTGCAGTTTCATCCGTGAGTTTCCCCTCAAAAGACAAAAAAAAACCTCTTCTTTGAAACAAGACCACCATCAACCTAAAAACTGTTGGAATTTATTAATCTTTTTCAGCGCATTAACTCCAGCCTACCCCCGCGTCAAATTTAGGGATTTCCTAAATCTGCCAAACATTTGTTGCTCCTGCTAGTATTCATTGTGGTAAGTAAATTTGAATTTTGAATAGTTGAACACTAGTTTCTGGCATGTGACAAAAGGAAGAATGAAACAGTGTGAGTGATAGAGTTTTTTTGAAGGGAGAAGGAGAGCCTGTAGCAGCAAAGGTGTATGGGAATGTTCCAGTAGAGAACAAGAAGTTTGCAGTAGAACAACAAAGAATAGAAGAAGAATTTGTGCAGGGGAACAATCAGGCACAGCAGCTCCAGGTTTGGTGTAGAATATTGTTTGAGTGTGAAAAATAGAGCAGCAACTCTGGATTGAAGTTTGTAAGAAGTTTTTTAATGTATTTTGAAAGGGCATACATAAATATAAATTCCTATTTTGCATCTATTCTCTGGTCCTTTTTGTGTGTTTGCTTTTGCTGTCTATTGTACTGTAGCATTTGTTAGACAACCATTAAATCCCCCTGCCTACCAACAAGTGGTATTAAAGCCCTATTTTTCTAGGTAGTTAGAAAATTTTTTGTGGGTGTTTCAATATAAGCCCTAGTTTGTCTAGGCATTATCAGCCTTCTCAGATTTGAGAAGCATGGCAGGTGGGGACCAAAAAGGATTGAAGTGGCCACTGAATTTTGATGGGCAGAATTATGATATCTAGGCTAAGAAGATGAAGACAATACTAGTTGCTAATGATCTATGGGAGTTGGTCATTAATGGGTTCATAGACACCACAGACCCAACAGCTTATGCAGCCCTAACTAATGCTCAAAGAACCCAGTTGAAGGAAATATGAATGAAGGATACAAAAGCCCTCAGTCTAATTGATGTAGCCTTGATAGAGGCTATTTTCCCCCACATTGCAGCAGCAAACTACTCAAAATATGCATGGGAAATATTGCAGAACAACTATAAGGGAACTGACAAGGTGAGATCAGTCAAACTCCAGCTATTTAGGAGAGATTTTGAGACCCTACAGATGAAGGAGAGTGAGTCTATTTCAGACTTTCACACTAGGATTTCTACCATGATAAATCAACTAAGGATAAATGGAGAAACCATGCATGATCAAAGGATTGTTGAGAAAATCCTAAGGAGTCTACCTTCTAGATTTGACCCTATTGTCATAACCATTGAAGAGATAAAGGACCTGTCCAAAATGACAATGGAAGCTCTTTACAAAGCCATGAGCAGTGGTTGAATAGATCTGCTCCTTCCCTTGAGCAAGCCTTCAAGGCTCAAACCAATGCAAGAGGTAGGGGAAGAGGAAGAAATAGTAGAGGTAGAGGTCAAAGAGGTAGAGGAAGAAGCAACTCTAGAAGAGGAGTTTCAAACAGCTAAGAAGAAGCAAGCAATTCACAACCAAGCTATCAAGAAAAGAAGAAGAACGGTAGTTCTAATCAGAGGTATGACAAAAGCAATGTTCAATGTTATTACTATCATAACTTTGGTCATTATGCTAGTGAGTGTAGAAATAAACAACATGATCATGAAGGTCAAAATGCTAATGTAGCCAATGAGAACAAGGCTGAAAATGAAAAATAGTCAAATATTTTTAATGTTTGCAACCTTGCTGAGAGGAGTAGTGATGAAGTATGGTCTAGACAGTGGTTGTAGCAACCACATGAGTGGAAATAAAAACTTCTTTGCCTCCATAGATGGCAGCATTAAGACTGAAATAAAAATGGGAAAAAAATGAGCAAGTTCCCTTCATGGGAAAAGGTACAGTCAACATTCAGTCCAAGAATGGTGAAAGGAGGAAAATCCAGGATGTATACTATGCCCCTGGTATAAAACATAACCTATTGTGCATTGGACAGATGGTCCAAAATGGTTATAAAATCCTAATGGAAAATAGAGAGTGCACAATATTTGACAAACGAGGCAGTAAGAAAGTGATTACAGCAATGCAGATGACAAGAAACAGAATGTTTCCTCTTAGGATACACATAGAGTCTCTGGCGCCATCTCCAGCACTATCTCTGGCATAGTTTCCAACACTATCTACAGTGCTCACAGTAGTGGGACAGCAATCTGTCTTTAGGACAGTCATGAAAGACCCATCCAAATTGTAGCATTTGAGGTATGGGCACTTAAGTTTTTCTGGTTTGAGTTTATTGTCCAAGAAAGGCATGGTTAGAGGGCTACCAAACATTGTAGAGCCCAATGGAAAATGTGAAGCCTGCATTTTAGGAAATCATCATAGACAACCCTTTCAATTAGGGTATTCTAGAAGAGAAAAAGCACCATTGGAGTTAGTGCACTCAAATTTGTGTGGTCCCATGAAAACCCACACCTTCACTTGAAATACTTATTTTATGAAATTCATAGATGATTTTACAACAAAAAAATTTGGGTTTATTTTTTGAAGAACAAATTAGAAGCCTTCGAGAAATTCAAGTGGTTTAAGGCATCAGCTAAAAAGCAAAGCGGCCACTATATCAAAGCCCTAAGAACAAATAGAGAGGGAGAGTATATCTTTAAGGAATTTCTAAATTTTTTTAGGAATGAAGGTATAGAAAAGTAGTTTACAACTAGGTATACTCCACAACAAAATGGAGTGGCTGAAAGGAAAAATAAAACCATTCAAGAGATGGCAGCAAGCATGCTAAAAGCAAAAGGACTATCACATGATTTTTGGGGTGAAGCTGTAGCAACAACGATTTACCTATTGAATAGGTGTCCTACAAAGGCTATCCGTGATAGGATTCCACAAAAGGCATGGACAAACAACAAATGGAGTGTTGAACACCTAAGAATCTTCGGGTGTGTGGCATATATATTCCTACCTAAAGAGAAGAGGCAGAAATTTGATGATAGAGGTGAGAAATGTATTTTCATAGGCTATAGTGAAGAGTCAAAAGCCTAAAAATTGTGTAATCCCATCACCAAAAAGGTTGTGATCAGCAGGGATGTTGAGTTCATTGAGAATGAAGCATGGGATGGAACGATGGATACCACCTCAGGTATTTCAGTTGCAATACCCTCGAAGATGGAGAAACTCTGGAGGAACTATGGAGAGCAACAGCTTAGGGAGAAACTACCGTAGAGCATTGGAGAATAGTAGTTTCAGAGGTGTTCAGTAGAGTAGCTCTGAAGGTGGACAGCAACACAGCAGCTCCTGAGATCAACACCTCCAGAGGTGTGCAACTCTGGAGATCTACAGCTCCTGAGGTTAGCAGTACAGTAGCTTCGGAGGTCAGAATAGCAGTAGCTCCGAAGGTAATTCAGACCCTACACTCACATCATTAATGCCACAAAGGACAAGGAATGTGAAGGTGATTTATCATAGCACAAGGTATGCTAATGATAATGACAATTTGGATTTTGCATTATTTTCTTGTAGTGATCCAATGGTGTAAGGCCATGGATGAAGAGTTGGATGCCATAGAGAGGAATGACACATGGTAGCTAACTGATTTACGCAAGGGTAAACAAGTGATTGGAGTTAAGTGGGTCTATAAGATCAAGTCTACTGCTAAAGGAAGGATTGAAAGACATAAGGCAAGGATAGTTATCAAATGGGACAAACAACAACCTAGAAGAGATTATGATGAGACATATGCACCAGTTGCAAGGCTGGAAATAGTTCGGGCTGTCATAGCAATAGCAGCCGAACACAAGTGGAAGGTGTTTCAAATAGATGTAAAGTCACCCTTCTTGAACAGAGTGTTGAAAGAGGTAGTGTATATGGAGTAGCCACCTGGATATGAAGTCTCAGGGCAAGAGAACAAAGTATATAGGCTCTAAAAAGCCCTCTATGGGCTGAAACAAGCACCTAGGGCATGGTACAATAGAATAGACTCATATTTAGTGAGTAATGGCTTTAGCAAAAGCAATAGTGAGCCCACTCTTTACATCAAAGTAGCTGAAGGTAATATTTTGATTGCTATTTTGTATGTAGATGAGCTGATTTTTACTAGCAATAATGATCTTTTCATTGCTGATTTCAAAGAGGCAATGAAGAATGAGTTTGAGATGATAGACTTAGGTCTACTAAGGTATTTTCTTGGCATTGAGGTCAAAAAAACATAGCATGGCATATTTATTTCACAAACTAACTATGCCAAATAGATTGTGAAGAGATTTAAAATAGAGAATAGTAAACCTGCCCCTACACCAATAGCTATAGTTCTGAAATTGAGTAAGGAGGACAGCAACAAGGAAGTAAACCCAACCCTCTACAAGAGCATGGTTGGAAGCCTCATGTACTTGACAGCCACTAGGGCTGATTTGATGTATGTTGTAAGCCCAATTTATAAGTTCATGGAGATGCCTAAGGACACACATTGGCAAGCAGGAAAGAGGATTCTGAGATATGTGAATGGTACAACAGGTTTTGACATCTTGTATGGTGTTTCTAATGAGTTTAAGTTGGCTGGTTTCACAGATAGTGATTGGGCAGGTAATGTAGATGACCAGAAGAGCACATCTGGCTATGTATTTCACACGGGTTCAATCGTGATATCATGGGCATCCAAGAAGCAACCCATTGTCTCTCTCTCTCTCTCTCTCTCTATAATAGAAGCTGAGTATATTGCAGCAAATGTAGTAGTTTGTTAGGCTATTTAGTTGAGAAGGATCCTTGCAGACTTGAATGAGCAGAAAGAAGATGGTACAATTATTCATTGTGACAATTTTTCATCAATAGCCCTAACAAAGAATCCAGTCTTCCATGAATGAAGCAAGCACATTGAGATCCGTTATCATTTTATAAGGGAGTTGGTAGGACAAGGAGAGATTGTGTTATAGTATTGTAGATCCAAGTAGCAGCTCGCTGACATTTTTACAATGGCATTGCCAAAAGATTCTTTTGAATGCCTAAGAGATAGGCTTGGCATTGTTGACAGCTCCAGAGGTGTACAACTCCGAAAAGAAGACAACTTTGGAGGTTTAGCTTTGAAATAACAATAGCAAAGCTCCAGAGGTTCAACTCTGGAAGGTATGTGCAGCTCTGGACATGCTCTGGATATGCAAAAATAGAGCTCTAGAGATGCAGTGTCAACTCTGGAGATGCAGAAACAATGCTCTTGAGATGTAGAAAAGAGCTCCAGAGGTGATCCACAATGACAAAAAAAGCTCCAGAGATCTGCTCTGGAAAGGCAAATGCAAAGGTATAACTCTGGTGATTAGTTCCAAAAAGAAAATTGTTGAATGACATCTACTTCAGATTAAGTGGGAATGTTGGAATTTATTAATCTTTCTCAGCACATTAACTCCAGCCACCCCCCGCATCAGATTTGGGGATTTCCTAAATCTGCCCAGCATCCGTTGCTCATGCCAACATTCATTGTGGTAGGTAAATTTGAATTTTGAATGGCTGAGTGCCAGTTTTTGGCATGAGACAAAAGGAAGAATGAAACGGTCAGAGTGATAGTTTTTTTGAAGGGAGAAGGAGAGCTTGTAGCAGCAGAGGTGTAAGGGAATATTCCAGTAGAGAACAAGAAGTTTGCAGCAGAACAATAGAGAATAGAAGAAGAATATATCAGACATAAGAAGAATTTGTGCAGTAGCACGATCAAGCACATTGGCTCTAGGTTTGGGGCAAAATATTGTTTGATTGTGAAAAATAGAGCAGCAGCTCTAGATTGAAGTTTGTAAGAAGTTTATGAATGTATTTTGAAAGGGCATACATAAATATAAATTCCTATTTTGCATCTATCTCTGGTCCTTTTTGTGTGTTTGTTTTTTCTATCTATTGTGCTATGGCATTTGTTTAGACATCCATTAAATCCCCCTGCCTGCCAACAAAAACACCTAACACACCCAAAAATAGGACTGACACCTCAGAAAAGGTAGAAACAGAAGAATGTACTAAAAATAGGGAAATCTAAAAATATAAAAGAATCTCTCCCCTATAGCAATAAGAAATCTAAAAATAGGGAAGTCTAGAGAATCTTCGGTTACATTAAACCTTATAGAAGTGTTGTGAGTTTAAGCAACTGGCCAATTCTTGTCATTGCAGACTATTATATACTCAAAAATAATACAGAAAATCTTATTATAGCATCATCATTATTGTGATAACATAGAGTTTAAGAATGGGCTATCTTCATTATAATGACATATGATATAAATTCCTCCAAATATCAGGCTTGACTTTATGTAACATTGTAATCATTAAATTGTTCTCCTTTATTCGTAGCAGCCAAATAACACTTGTGAATCACCTACATCAAAACTGTTACACCATAACCATTACATAACATCTTGGGTTGCAAATTCCTTCTACCAAACTCATATTCAACTATGCCCATTTTGCATGAATATATGCCCAATCACTAGGCTTCCTCCTCTTATTGCTAAAGAAGAGCCTACAAATACCATCCATGCAACTCCCTCTTTCAGCATAGCCACTATCATGAATCATGATCATAGGTTCATAGAGTTGTTCACCCCTCTTCAAGACGATACACCCTTTGGGTAGTGGGCACCATGTCTTTTCAATAAGGGTTGGTTTACTATTTGTAGCCAAGGACACATAGTCATAAAGCAAAGCTATAGCATGTAGGCTATATAGAAACCCATAGAACACTATGCTAAACAAAAACAAAAATAAAAGTGTCTGGTACTTACTACATTCAGTTGATAAAGATAAAGAGGCAGCTATGGTTGTAAGATTAGATATGTCCAAGGCTTATGATAGAGTGGAATGGAGTTTCCTTCTAGCTATTCTACTGCAACTAGGGTTCTCCAAAGAAGTGGTAAAATGGATTTCTTCACATGTCTTAGGGTTTTAGGTTATAGTTCTTATTAATGTAAGGGGTTGGAAACTTTTGAACCCTCACAAGGGCTAAGGCAAGGTGATCCTTTATCCCCCTACCTCTTCATTCTTATGACAGAGGCACTCACATGGGCAATAAAGGAAGCTAAAAGAAGGTCAAAATGGAAATGCATTCAACTTAAAGGGATCCAAGAACCCTTCACTCACACACTTTTTGCAGAGGACACAATACTTTTTGGCCATGCCTTGACTCAAGAAGCCAAAACCATGATGAACACAATTAAGTTGTATTGCTGAGTCTCAGGGCAATTGGTCAATTTTAACAAGTCTATGGTTTTTTTTCAAAATGTTCCCCTTCAGCTTCAGGATGAGATTCATGGCATCCTTAATCTAGATATACAGTCATTACCTGGAAGGTACCTAGGTCTTCCTCTCTTCAATGGCAGATATAGAAATGATTTATGGAATAAAGTACTAAGAAACCTAAATACAAAACTATCTAGTTGGAAAGGGCATAGTTTATCACTAGCAGGCCAAATTGTGATGATAAAAGGAGTCCTATCTGCAGTTCTAGTTTACATGATGTTAGTCTTCCACATTCCAAAAGGTATCATTTCCAAAATAGATGGGGTATGCAGGAAGTTTTTGTGGCAAGGTTCTCTTCAAGAGAAGAAAATCCATTTATTGGCATGGGACAAGGTGTGCAAGCCTAAAGATGAATGAGGGGCTGGAATTCTCAATATTGACATACAAAATCAAGCCTTGGAGGCCAAATTGGCATGGAACATGTACGCGAAACCTAACGCTATATGGGTAAGACTTATGAAAGCAAATTATTTGGACATTTTTTATAATGAGAGAATTTTCATACTTAAAAACCCTTCCAAAGGCTCAACAATTTGGAATTTCCTCATCAGAAGTAGAGATATACTTCAGCCCAATCTGACCTAGATAATTCACAATGGAGAAAAGGCAAATTTCTGGTATGATTCTTTGGGAGGTGGACCAGCACTGGCTTCTACGAGGGATCTCATAGAAGCTAGAATCTTTCTTCAATCGTGCTGGGGGTCCAAAGTTAAAGACTACTGGCTTGTGACAAGGGTTGGGACTTCAGTCTCAGTAGCTTGGAAGAGCACTCGAGAATGGAACTCTCCAAGGGATCAGAAAGTGTTGCTTAACCAAATACTAAGGAAGAAATTGGTATTTGTTACTAATGTGGATGATGAAGTGTCCTGGATGGGATCAAATTCGGGCTTCTATTTAGGCAGAGAGGGGTACAAAGTTTGTATGCACAAAGTTACTATAGAGTGGCCTTCAAAATTGTGTTGGGGAAATGCTCTACTTCCTAAAGCAGGAGCATTTGCTTGGTGTACGCTTCACAATAAAATTCTAACAGGAGATCGAAACAAAAGGCCAGGTCTCGGTCCAAATTTTTCATGTGTATTTTGTGGAGGTGTGGAAAAGTCCATGGATCATCTTCTTCTATTATGTCCTTTTAGTAGAGAATGCTGGCTTTGGTTTCTTAGAAAGCTAAATTGGATCAGCCCTTTATCTAAATCTTTGCTTCTAATGTTTAGGAACTGGCCTCATCCATTTGTTAATTCTTACTTAGCCTGTTTGTGGCATATACGCCCCTTGATGATTATTTGGCATTTATGGTGGGAAAGAAATTTCTGCATTTTTAGAAAGGATGCAAGTTCTATAAGTCTGGTCTATGACAAATTAGAAATGGCTATATCTAATCTCTTAGTGTCTTTTCTCAGACGCACAAACCCCAATAATTTAGTGTGGTCCAAATGGGATGCAACAAATATATCACTCTAGCCGTCAGTTAGTAAGCTAGGACTAGGTGGCTTCTTAGGGGCCTCTAAGAATACTTCAAAAAGAGAACAAGTCAAATGGATCCCACCCTCCCCTCCTTTCTTCAAATTAAATTTTGATGGAGCATGTCGAAGCAATCCAGGTCCCTCTAGCACATAATGTGTTATTAGAAAAGAGGATGGTTCTCTGATTGCAGCCAAATCATCTAAACTACCTATAGGAACCAATAATGAGGTGGAAGCATTAGCGTTAGTTCATGGTTTGCAACTGGTAGTTGAAAAAGGCATTAAAAGTGTGTGGATCGAGGGTGACTCTTTGATAGTGATCAATACTATTAAAGGAAGAGGTTTAGACAACTGGAAACTCAACTATATTCTATAGCAGGCCATCACCCTCTTGACCAGGTTAAGGGAAGGCAACAAGGTGGCGGACCTGTTAGCTAATTTAGCTGTTGGGAAGGAAAGCGCATCTATTCTATTCCTACCAGGAGATCAATATCAACCAAACATCTTGTCAAATCTTCTTTCGCATGAGATAAAAGAAGTGACAAGCATTTACTCGGTTTGAATTTAGTTTGGCCCGGCATCTTCTCTCTAGCATAATTAAGTTTACTCTATTTTCACATTTTCATAAATGGCTTATAGAACATCACTTATGCACCAAAAGGCTCCCAGATTGCCTGCAAGTAGAACGGCTAGGTTTCAAGGTCAAGGGAGGGAGATTAGATCTATATTGAGGAAGCCACGTTTGCATGTTCTTAAACAATTTTCACTGAAGGAAAGAAGGTTGGTTTCAAGTTAGCTACCAATCAATCACCTTGTCAAATCTTCTGTCACATGAGATGGAAGATGGGATAGGCATTTTCTTGGTTTGAATTTGTTTTGGCCTAGTAACATCCCTCTGCAATGACCTATCCATTTAATTAATTGTGTCATAATTCTTTCTTACCAGCCTCTGACAAGTCCGTGGAAGAGGATTTGTTAGATCTCATGAAGTTCAGTGATCTGAGACTAATTCAAGCTATTCCAACTATTTTGGTGGGCAAGCGGGGATTGCAAATCCTCCTTAATACACCATCTTAAGGGGAGGTGACAAGCATTGACTGCACTTATTAATTGAGGGCTTTCTTGTAGTACGATGGCTCCATCTCTTATGATGAGAAGTGCCTGTAGAGGACACATGGCAAGTTCCCTATGGTGCCCCTCATTTCATGGTGCACTTTAATTCCTATCGCTAGTGCCCTCTAATCTCATGATGACATCATTATCCTTTTCCAGCTTGTCTTGAGTTTCACTACTTACGGGTTGTTTGTAGTGATAAAGGAAGATGACTCTTATATTCTAGCCGCCTTTTTCCTTTTTCTACATTTCCTTCTTTCATGTCTTCTTCCTTGTAGCTACTCTGCACTTGAATCTCTCTCTTTCCCAATGATAGGTTTTGATGGTTGACACACATCTCAATCAAAGACTATTTTTCCCAGCCCTCAATTGGGAACCAAAGATTAGGGGCAGGGTCAAATCGGCAGACCTGATGACACTGCTCAACTGGGATTGCACTCTCATACATATTGCAGTCAGGAATATCATTGGGCATGCTTGGATAAAAGGATATGAGGGCCATGTTTTAAACTACTCAGATGTGGTCTCCCAGCTTTTATCCAATATTATGAACCTAGTCATGGATGGTGAGTTTGTGCATGCTCTAGCTTCAAGCCTATTTTTCAAAATATTTACACTATTAACAGGTGGGAAACAATGGTAGCTACCTACATAATTGATCAGGGGTAGGCTCTAATTGAGGGGCTCTTCAACCTTGCCTCTCTGTGTGCTTCTACTTCACAGCAAGATATTTACCAGGCCTTGCAAGTGAGTTTAAAATCCCTGAGCAGTGATGAAATTGATGATGTGTTGCAGTCTCATTGTTTTCTAATCTCTAAGAAAAAAGTTGACAGGATTATGGATGTTTTTACGGCCATCCAGTTTTTAAGGATCCATGCCCCCGATTTAGCACCACATATGCCCCGGTATGCTTTGGAGGACCTTGATGAAGGAGTTCATCCATTTGCGGCCATGGACCTAGACAAGTGGAATCTTCCTATAGCTTCGGCAGCAATGTGAGGGGGAGGTGTCAGGTCATGTGTTTTTTGGTGTTCTGGTGTTGGTGGTAGATGGTGCTTGAGATGGAGGTGGCGAGGGGTGTCTTGGACGTGTTTCGATCTAAGGGAGGCAATGTCAGTTTCTGTGGTTTTAGTCATGGTTGGTTTTTTCTTTTGTCAACGTCGAAGGTCGTGGTGTGGGGCTTATGATTTCTCCTATTTCTCTATGTTCGGAGTTGGCAGTTAGCGTGTCTTTCTAGTTAAAGCTTCTCCCCGTGTAAGGGGGACTATTTTTATGTTTAATTTTTGAATTTTCAGGTCTGCTAAGGGCCTTCTTTGTACCTTTTAATTGGTATCCTGAACTTGGCTATGGCCATACTTTCTATAATATCTTTAATCTTTTAAATCTATGGGTGTTCCCACACCTTTTTTTGTTAAAAAGAAAAAAAAGTGTCTGGTATCATATAGAAACCCTTAGAACACTGCACAAAACAATCTTTGACCTAAATGCAAATGAAACGGTGGACCTATTATAGATTTATCCATGCATCAGTCATTGCATGTACGGAGCAAGCTATAACTAACAACCTAAATAAAACAAAAGTGACTCCCAAGTTTCCTTCAGAAAAGTATCCATTATTTACATCATATGTACACTATTCAATTTTCATTGATGCACATACAACAAAGTTAGTATTTTGTCACTAGTCTGTTGTGGTTTGAAATAGTCTATCTATGTGTGGAAATCTTAGAGTCCATATTGATTTTGTCTTTTTGGTCTTTTTATAAGCGTAGGGACTGTTAACATGGAAAATGAATGTCTATATTTTGATTCTTTCATATGTTTTGCAGTTTGAAGACATTGGACCTCATGGAACAAAAGTCATCATTTACAATCTTTTGCTTAGTGATGATGGTTTTCTGGAGCTTGATTTTGATACAGACAAGGAAGTATGGCCCTATACTAGTGGATCTCTATTTGATACTATGCATTTAAGTCAATACACAATGTTATTGGCTACATTACTGGAGAGAAAACTGCCCATATTGAATTTTCTATCCATATTTGTTGTATATTTTATCCAACTAATCTTTTAAAGTAACTTGTATGCACTACTGTGTCTTTCGTTGCCTTTCTGATATATGAATCATTCCATTCTATTTCTGTAATTAATTTGTGTCTTTCAATGAGATTGAGAATGTTCTTTGTTTTTCTATTCAATCTAGATTACTGCTTATTCCAAATTATTGCTATCCATTTTTGTTGGTGTTCAGAGTAACGGCTGAAATCTGTTATTACTGTTGTCTTGGCATAAGTATAATTAACTAGTACTTTACTATGTGTTATTTCTATGTTGAATCTAGGATTCTAGACTATTCCCTATGCTTTAAAGAGTTTCAAGTTTATCTTATCCCCATATTCTAAGAAACATTTCCATTATGAACATATGGGCTGTAAATACAAAGGTACTAAACTCTCTTTTGTCTATAAAAAAAATTATTAATAAGTCTTAAACATGTGCAGATATGAAAAACTGGGAGCCACTGACTAATCTGAAATCAGACAATTATTAGACAGTATTTGCCTTTGTTGACATACCGAAGGGTTTGGTGAAAAGACCTGAAAAGAGTGAAATGGAGACTACCATTTAGATGGACTGAAGTAAAACATTTTAGTATGTAAATAAGAGTTGTTTTTAGTTCCTTCTACCTATGTATCTTCAGCTTCAATGGCTTGCTCTACAACTGTGGTGACCTACCTACCTCCAGAGCACTTTCCTTCACACATCCCTTAGAGTTAGTAGAGACAGTATCATCCTTTAAATCTATGAACTAGCATTCATTGTCCTCCTCATTTTCATAATCATCAGATATAATTGCGTCTTCTCTAACATAATAGCTTTTCTTAAACACCTTACTTTTCTTCTCTAACATCTTGAAGCATAATGACCTATCTTCCCACAACTAAAACACTTGAAAGGCACCTTACCACTATACTTACTAATCCCCTTTTTCATTCTTCTTACAATGTTAGCTTCCAAATTTTTAGAATCCTCCTGATATGATTCCACAATTTTTTCTAATTTACCAGCCTTAAAGGTAGTCTCAACTTTTGTATGACTTGTACCAAATTCTCTTAGTTCAAAAGTAGTTAAAGTACCAAGCAACTGGTCTTTTGTAAATTGATCCAAATATTGTAATTCTTGAATAGTAGAAACTTTATGACTGTAAGTTTTGGAACTGTTTTGAGTACCTAAAAATCACTTCCTTTTCTACTAGTTCTCCACCAAGACCTCTGATGCCATTAACAACTTCATCCACCTTCTACAAGTAGCTTGTGATATTTTCATCTTCAAACATTCACATGGTCTCAAACATGATCTTTAGATTCTACATCTTAGCTATCTTGACTTTGACATCTCCTTCATAAATGCTTTTCAACTTTTCCCAAATTTCATTAGCAATTTTTAGATTCATAACCTTTACCAATCTAGAATTAGTAAGACTGGTTAAAATAGCATGCCTTCCTTTACCATTGGTTTCATAAGCCTTGAGCTCATTGGCAGTACTTAGACCATTTTCAGGTATAGTGTATGTAGACTCAATAGACTTCTTGATGCAGAGGTAAACGCAACGGGAGCTTGCTAACAGGAAGGAGGAGCCAAATATACAAACAACATGATAAAAATCCCTATCGGCTCAGCATCATCATCATGTTTCCTAAAAACACCAACAGCATCATCATATTTCAGATGAGCAGAATTATCCTCCTGTCGACTACTGTTCACCTCCTCCGCCTGTCGCCTATCATCATCATCATGATACTCAACGAGCGCAAACATCCCCCTGTTGCACTGTTCATCAGGAGCCAAACACTATCGGCATCATCATGATATTCAACACTCTCTTCGTCAGCAGGATATCAAATATCCGGTTGCTCCAAATATCCTGATGACGACAACTTCAGCAGCTTCCCTTCGATGCCCCGATAGCCGACGATACAAGCAACAGCATCATGATATGATTTATCTGGTTCTCTCAAAACCTCCTGATGATGTTAACACAACCTTCTGCCGAGGACTTACGCCGATACCTAAGCACTTAACGACAGCAGGATAAACTTGCATAAGGGGATATCTCAATATCCTGATGACGATGACGTCATATCCTGATGACGATGACGTCACACAATATCCTGATGACCTCTTCAACACTTAGTCAAAAAATGAACTTTCACTCCCGCATCTGCTAGCGATACGCAGATGATGGGCACTCCCGAGAGATGATCCTGACGGCGATATATACACTGAGTATATATCCGACTTAAAACATCCTGATACACTTGCAACATGCAAACTTCAACAGTTTCATGACCCGATCCTGATGACGATGTATTCGCAAATGACGATGCGATTTGCTCCGACTGGAAACGCACATGCAGACTCCTGTATATCCGTCCGCTGCATGTAAACACTCAGAACCGCTCTGTTACACCGAGATAATATGATGATCGGGCCGGATCACCTTCAAACCAAAATCTAACAGCTTATCTTTCTAGACCTAGCACATGAGGATGCTACGCTGATTCACAGCATGCTTCTAACTGATCTCTTGAACAATGCAATGCATAAACGGAAAATACAAATGCAAACTAAGCTATAATACATGACCATTCCACCGATGCGCAGGATCAACCGGTGGAAGGGTTGAAAGTATCCATCAACTTGCGAAACAGAAAAGAAACCAAAATAGATACAGCTGATAAACCAGAAACTGTAAATGATGAGATCTTATTCAAATGAAATTCAAATGTATTGTTTCTGCAATTCTGTCAAACAACAGTGTTTCACAATATCTGGAATGTTCACCAGTACAACATACCACCAACACTACTCTCCTGAACATAACATCTACCAATATGCTAAACACTAACAAATCGAAGGTATAAATAGCAAAATCCTTCGAGTACTACCAACTCACTTCCCAGCGGCTGGGAGCTTCCAAGCGGTTGGGAGAAGGACAGCTCAGACTACCTTATCACGATCTCTAACTGCCTACACATACTCCTAGGCTGAACTAATACATAGCATCGGTCCAATGGACCTTATTACATGATGAAGTCAAACATACTAGAAATAGACTAATGCCCTGTCATCATGTGGACAGTTATCCTATATCCTGATCATGTACGGGTGCTCCTGCACCATACTCCCCAGAAGAAGAAATCTCAAGTCCACTTGAGATGAGAGTATCAAGGTCTGTACCATGTTTCTGTATCTGATCTTCAGTCATCCATACTGCTTCAGAGTTCGGCTGTCCCTTCCAAGAGACGAGGTACTCCAAGTACTTTTTGTTCCTGGTCTGTTTGACCACTCTGGTGTCCAAAACCTTCTGTAACTATGGAGGATCATGCTGGGGAATGTCATCAGCAACTGTATCCTGTAGGAGATCCTGAGCTGCATCTGGATTAGCCTTGTATGGAGTTAAATCACATACATTGAATATAGGGGACAACCCAAGATCAGGTGGGAGTTGGATCTCATAAGCATTCTGTCCATGCTTGTGCAAAATCTGACATGGTCCAACTTTCTTTTGCATGAGCTTAGTATACTTTCCCTTAGGAAGCCTGTCTTTCTTCAAGTGAACCCAAACCAAATCTCCAACATCAAATTGAACATCCTTCTTCTTCTTATTAGCATATTCCTTATACTTTAAAGTGGTTTGCTGGAGTTGGGTCTTGACCTGATCATGAACCTCTTTGATGGCTTCAGCAAAAGCTTCGCCTTCTGCACTAATAGGATCTGCTGTAGGTAGATCTCTCAACTCCAAAATTCCTCTGGGATGCATTCCATAAACTACCTGAAAAGGCGATTTCCCTGTGCTCCTATTGACAGTATCATTATATGAAAACTCAGCTTGAGACAGAATATTGTCCCACTTCTCTCCATGCTGTTTTGTCAAACATCTAAGCAAATTCCCCAAGGAACGGTTCACTACTTCAGTCTGTCCATCTGTTTGAGGATGATATGCAGAGGAAAAAGACAAATTGGTTCCCAGTTTCCTCCAAAGAGTTCTCTAGAAGTGACCAATAAACTTCACATCCCTGTCTGACACTATACTCAATGGCAATCCATGGATTCTGACAATCTCCCTGAAGAATAAATCTGCAATGTATGAAGCATCAGCAGTGGTTTTGCATGGCAAGAAATGTGCCATTTTACTGAATCTATCCACTACAACAAAAACACTGTCAAAGCCTTTCCTTGTCCTTGGTAAACCCAAGACAAAATCCATACTGATGCTTTCCCATGGTCTGGAAGGAATGGGTAAGGGCTGATATAAACCTGCATTGGTTGACCTGCCTTTAGCTTTCTGACATATCACACATGTCTCCACAAATTTTCTGACATCTGACTGCAGCTTAGGCCAAAAGTAATGCCTTCTGACCAGATCAAGGGTCTTGTCTAGACCAAAATGACCTGCCATAGCTCCACAATGTTTCTCCTTGATTATATTTAATCTCATAGAACACCTTGGAATACACAACTGTCCACCCTTGAACAGCAAACCATCCTGAATCAAAAATTCAGAGAACTCAGCATGATATTTCTCCTCAAAAGAAGTACATACCTGATATATTTCTCCAAAATCTTCATCAGACTCATACATGGTCTTGAGTGAATCAATGCCAACACTCTCTAGCTGAATCTGATTGACTGTTAGAACTCTTCTGCTCAAGGCATCTGCAACTTTATTTTTGACCCCTTTCTTATGCTTCAATGTAAAAGTGAAAGCCTGTAAGGTTTCTACCCATTTCATATGTCTGTGGTTCAGCTTTTCCTGGCTGTTTATGAAACTCAGAGCCTGGTTATCTGTGAATACTATGAATTCCTTTGGCATCAGGTAATGCCTCCATTTCTTGAGGGACTGAACTAAAGCATACATTTCTAGATCATATGATGAATACCTCTTCTTAGCATCATTGAGCTTCTCACTAAAAAATGCAATAGGTCTACCTTCTTGGCTGAGTACTGCTCCAATGGCCATGTGACTGGCATCACATTCTACCTGAAAGATTTTGTTAAAATCTGGAAGTGCAAGGACTGGCTGCTGTGCCACCTTCTTCTTCAATGTTTCAAAAGCATCATCTGCTCCTTGAGTCCAAACAAACCTGCACTTATGTCCTCCTTTAATGGTATCCAGCATGGGTGCACAAATATGACTAAACCCTCTGATAAACTTCCTGTAGAAGGTTGCTAACCCATGGAAACTTCTAACATCATTCATAGTCTGTGGAGTTGGCCAAGACAATATGGCACTCACCTTCTCCTTATCCATCTGTAGCTTTCCTTGTGAAATGACAAAACCCAAATATGTGATCTCCTTTTGCATGAACAAGCACTTGTCTAAATTTATCATCAGCTGCTCTTCATGTAACCTCTTAAGAACCAAATCTATATGTCTGAGATGTTCTTCTTTTGTGTTACTGAAAATCAGAATGTCATCTAAATATACTATGACAAACTTACCAATGAATTCTTTCAGAACCTCATTCATCAACCTCATAAAAGTACTAGGTGCATTAGATAAACCAAAAGGCATAACCTTCCATTCATATAACCCTTCATTTGTTTTGAATGCTGTCTTCCACTCATCTCTGGTCTAATCCTGATCTGATGGTATCCACTCTTCAAATCTATTTTTGTAAAGTACTTAGCACTTCCCAAACAATCAAGTAAATCCTCTATCCTAGGGATTGGAAACCTATACCTGATTGTGATCTTGTTGATAGCTCTGGAATCAGTGCAAAGCCTCCAAGTGCCTTCCTTCTTTGGTGCTAGTACAGCTGGTACTGCACATGGGCTTAGACTTTTCCCAATCAGACCTGAATCCAGCAATTCTTCAATCTGTCTGGCTACTTCTGCATTCTGTTCTGGAGTAAGCTTATAGGCTGCTTTGTTTGGAAGTGTTGACCCTGGAATTAGGTCTATGCAATGACTGATATCCCTCACAGGTGGTAGGGATCTTGGCATTCCTTCTGAGATGACACCTTTGTACTTATCCAATAGCTCTTGGATAGCTGGGTCTATCAACCTTGGCTTTTTCTCTTTCTTGACTGCTTGCTGTTGTTCTTTATTCACACTCATACATGGGATTAGGGCATATGTGACTGCACCTTCTGCTGCTACTTCTTTCATGAACTGTTTGCCTTCCATCAGCATGACCTTCACCTCTTTTCCTTTAGATTTCTCCTCTTTCTCCTTCAATGGGAATAACGTTACATCCTTACCATCTTTAGTGATTTTATAGGTGTTTCTAACACCATCATGTTGTGCCTTCAAATCATACTGCCATGGTCTACCAAACAAAAGATTGCAAGCATCCATCTTGGTAATATCAAACAACAACTTATCCTTATATCCACCAATCTGAAATTCTACCCAAGCCTACTCTTCTACAGTTGTCTGCTGTCCTTGGGTAAGCCATGAGACTTTATATGGGGATGGGTGAGGCAATCTCCTAAGCTTAAGCTTTATCACCATTTCTTCAGACACAAAGTTTTCAGTAGAACCAGAATCAATCAAAACTTTACATGCCTTACCTCCTGCTTTGCAAATAGTTCTGAAAAGAGACTTTCTTTGAGGGGCTTCTTTGTCAGGTACCTTCATGGTAGTCACTGTTCTTCTCATCATCAGAGACTCTCCACTTTCTGGATATCCACAATTATCAGGAGCATTCACGCTCTGGAAATCATTAGAGCTTGTCCTACTTTGATTATCAGGTTCTTGGACCAGATTTGTTCTCCTTTCTCCTGCTGAGCTTGTGGCCTTGTCTGGACATCTGCTGGCTATATGGCCTTCTTTGTTATAGTTGTAACATCTGATGGATCCTCTGCCCTGGGATCTTCCTCTGAAAGGTCTTCTACCTCTGAAGCTTCCTTGCTGACTGTAATTCTCTCTCTGATTCTGACTATTGTTGCCCTTACTATTGTCATGACTGGATTCTCCTTGATATCCCTGTCCATGTCCTCTGCCTCTAAAAGGACCTCTTCCACCTCTTTGTTGTCTTCCTCTTCCTCTATTGTTTTGTTCTTGTTTTCTCTTCAACTTTTCTTCCACTTTCAATGCCAACTGAAAGCTTTTCTGCACTGTATCTGGATTATGCAGACTAAGATCTTCCTGAATATTAAACCTCAATCCATTAAGGTATCTGGCTACCTTCTCTTCCTCACTTTCTTTTACCTTTGTCTTCATACAGAGTTTCATGAATTCTTCTGTATATGAGCTGACATCTAGCTCCTTCTGCTTCAGGTTTTGCTTCCTCTTGTGTAATTGGATACTGTAATCCAATGGAATATAAGCTTCCTTTACTAATGCCATCATCTTCTTCCATGTGGCAACTCTACGTTTTCCTTCCTGTACTCTATCATCTTGAACAAAATTCCACCATGTCAAGGCAGCTTCTTTCATCTTTGACTGTGCTATCTTCACTCTCTGTTGTTCTGGTATCTCCTCTGTTACAAAGAAATTGTTCAAACAGTCTATCCACTCCATCACTGAATCAGGGTCCATCTTACCTGTAAACACTGGCAAATCCAGTTTCACATCCATGGTTCTCCTCTCCATGGCCTTGAGGGTGTTCAACAGTGGTCTCTGGTCTGCAGGAACGACCTCCTCGCTCCAATTAGGGATCTCTTCTTCTTCCCTATCTTCTTCTTTACCAGAACCTACTCTGCTCCTCAATTTTGCTATCTCATCTTTCAATTCCTGATTCTGAGCCTTCACGGCCTTGCTTTCTGCAATCTGTTTCTTCACCAGAACTGCCAACTCAGCGTTGGTCATCCTTGCTGGAACCTCAGATGTTCCTTCTTCGTCTGACATCCTGCTTCTCTTTTCTAGAAGATCCTAACCTTTGCTCTGATACCACTATGATGCAGAGGTAAACGCAACGGGAGCTTGCTAACAGGAAGGAGGAGCCAAATATACAAACAACATGATAAAAATCCCTATCGGCTCAGCATCATCATCATGTTTCCTAAAAACACCAACAGCATCATCATATTTCGGATGAGCAGAATTATCCTCCTGCCGACTACTGTTCACCTCCTCCGCCTGTCGCCTATCATCATCATCATGATACTCAACGAGCGCAAACATCCCCCTGTTGCACTGTTCATCGGGAGCCAAACACTATCGGCATCATCATGATATTCAACACTCTCTTCGTCAGCAAGATATCAAATATCCGGTTGCTCCAAATATCCTGATGACGACAACTTCAGCAGCTTCCCTTCGATGCCCCGATAGCCGACGATACAAGCAACAGCATCATGATATGATTTATCCGGTTCTCTCGAAACCTCCTGATGATGTTAACACAACCTTCTGCCGAGGACTTACGCCGATACCTAAGCACTTAACGACAGCAGGATAAACTTGCATAAGGGGATATCTCAATATCCTGATGACGATGACGTCATATCTTGATGACGATGACGTCACACAATATCCTGATGACCTCTTCAACACTTAGTCAAAAAATGAACTTTCACTCCCGCATCTGCTAGCGATACGCGGATGATGGGCACTCCTGAGAGATGATCTTGATGGCGATATATACACTGAGTATATATCCGACTTAAAACATCCTGATACACTTGCAACATGCAAACTTCAACAGTTTCATGACCCGATCCTGATGACAATGTATTCGCAAATGACGATGCGATTTGCTCTGACTGGAAACGCACATGCAGACTCCTGTATATCCGTCCGCTGCATGTAAACACTCAGAACCGCTCTGTTACACCGAGATAATATGATGATCGGGCCGGATCACCTTCAAACCAAAATCTAACAGCTTATCTTTCTAGACCTAGCACATGAGGATGCTAGGCTGATTCACAGCATGCTTCTAACTGATCTCTTGAACAATGCAATGCATAAACGGAAAATACAAATGCAAACTAAGCTATAATACAGGACCATTCCACCGATGCGCAGGATCAACCGGTGGAAGGGTTGAAAGTATCCATCAACTTGCAAAACAGAAAAGAAACCAAAATAGATATAGCTGATAAACCAGAAACTGCAAATGATGAGATCTTATTCAAATGAAATTCAAATGTACTGTTTCTGCAATTCTGTCAAACAACAGTGTTTCACAATATCTGGAATGTTCACCAGTACAACATACCACCAACACTACTCTCCTGAACATAACATCTACCAATATGCTAAACACTAACAGATCGAAGGTATAAATAGCAAAATCCTTCGAGTACTACCAACTCACTTCCCAGCGGCTGGGAGCTTCCAAGCGGCTGGGAGAAGGACAGCTCAGACTACCTTATCACGATCTCTAACTGCCTACACATACTCCTAGGCTGAACTAATACATAGCATCGGTCCAATGGACCTTATTACATGATGAAGTCAAACATACTAAAAATAGACTAATGCCCAGTCATCATGTGGACAGTTATCCTATATCCTGATCATGTGCGGGTGCTCCTGCACCACTTCTAGATTTCATATCCAAGAGAAATCAAATAACCTTCCATCCTTACCTTCCAAAATGCATAGTCTAATCCATCAAACAGGGGAACATCTTTCTTCTGTGCCATCTCAAATCTACCTCAAGCAGTTAAGATTTCTTCCAAGGAACCTTGCTCTAATTCCAATTGTTGAATGCACAAGATAACTGAGAGGGGGGTGAATCAGTTGTAACTTATAATTCTAAAACCCTTATACACATTTAGATTGACACAAATTTAACTAACCCTTAAGCTGTTGTGAAGATTAACCATGAAAGTAAACAACAAAATCGAATCAACATTATACACAAGAGAACACCAAATTTACGTGGAAAACCCAAGAAGGGAAAAGTCATGGCGAGGATTAGCTCACAATATAATATAATATCAAAACTAAAATACAATAGCTTCACTACTAGAAGACTCGCTGCCATAATAGAAAAGAAGATAGAGAAGATTGTAACATGGAGAAAACTACCGAGCAATGCAACACAGAAGTCCACCACAACACCATCATCACCTCCGTGGTCTCACAAATGAATTGTAGACACCTTCTGCTCACTGCATCTAGTAATCTAACACAAGAAAGCTCACACTACAAAAATTTGCACTCTATGACTCTGTATTTCACATCTCTTACATCATGCTCATCTATCTTGTCATCCTTGATTGACTTAAAACTTATTTATATCATCTTCAAACTTAAGAATATTCTTCAAGGATGGCATAGTACCTTGCTCATGCAAATTCAAATTAGGTCAGCACCAAAACATTTCTACGGTGGAAAGGAATAAAGGTAGACTGCAACACACTTTATCTTGAACCTAAATCCATCCATACATGCCACTCCACACTTCCATAATCAACGCAACAACTTTGTAATTAGTGAAAACACCCAAGGTTGGCCAAACCTGTGTTAACACAATAAACTTTTAAGTACACGCTTCCTTAAATCCAAATACTACTTTGTGGACCATACACTAAGCTTTAACACAATCTAGAGTATTTCAAAAGCATCCTGAAACATCCTAAAATCCAAAAAACTCCTCTGTAACAACTTTCACCTGAAGAACAAACTTATCCTATTTTCCCAGACTACTCAAATATCTCTTTCATGTACTGTAACTCAAGAAATCAACTTTTCGGGTACCAGATCACAAACAACTTCAACTAGAGACATATATGAACCTTATAAGCATATTTCTAAAACTACAAGACCAAACACCAATCTGCTGAGAAATATGGAGCATAACATATTCTCCCAGACCTTCTTCAAAATAGAGTTCACACTGGTGAACACAACTTCCTTTACATGAAGAACTAACAAGCCAAATTCTGAATTAAACATCTCTAAACATCTCTTAACAACATATCTAAACCACACAAGCAAATATTCAACATAGAAGAAATGCGGATCAAAACCAAAACACTACTCTGTAAGCCATAACACTTCTACAACACACTGTTTCCTTTATTAATCAAATTTTCTCAAAAGCACTTAGAAACCTAACACCAAAAGCACTATAACAACATCATTAGCACTTCCTCAACCATTACCAACTGCTCATTCTCACTCTTTCAATTGCAATATGATCTTGCTCAACCAGTTGACACCAATGGCAACATAGGCTTGTTGACATCAATGACAACCCTAACTACACATACTTACAACATTGTTATATATATGCTTTTGTTCTCATTAATCAGGAACAATTTAAAGTTCCAAAATGAAATCAAAAAATTTGAAGCAACTAGGGTTATTTTATAATACAAATTGGAAAGATGGATTAGCACATTTAGGCAAATTCATCGCTAGAGGTCAAGCAGTCAAGTGTGGTCATTTTCTAGATCAGAAATCCTTAACTTGAAATGAGGATTAGTCACCACAGTTGGAAAACTTGAGATGTATAGTAGCTCAAGGTATAAAATGTTATAAATGGTCATAGATTCTATTTCTTGATGCATTTTGCAATTTTTAAATTTAAATGGGAAAACATGGGATCCTGCATAAATGAATTCATTAAATAAATCTATGAGGGTTTCATCATGAAGGATGATATTCTAGAAAATAAATTTGAGATAAGCGTGTGAAGAGTGAAAGACAGTTTATGTTTAGGAAACTTGAACTAGCAACTAGTTATCTCTCAGTTTTACTTTTCAATATTCCTAAGAGTTCTGATTATAAGTACAATCATATTTCTAACTGCTAAGGGAAGATACATAGCTAAAATTTCTACATTGTTGAGTCCAAAAGATTCACAAGACATTCAGGGCTAAAGAATGGGTCCCAAGATTAGGGACATCTTGATGGAATCCTAGACTCTCACTATCTATCCTAGGGTTGGTTGAACGTCTCTATACTTTGTTTTGGGATTAAGGGGATGTAGTGGGATGGTCATTGAGGCTTGGTCATAGTTTTGTGTTTCCTTGGAAAATAATTGTTCATATTTTAAAATGTTTTTTCGTGAGACGAACTTAAAAACAAACTTTAAATGATTTTGCTATTAGAAAAGATTAAACTAAAAAACAAATGCCAGTACACAACAAATAAACTAGAAAATATAATACTCAATAATGAAACTGTGATTAAAATCATGACAGATAGAGAACATAAAACTGTTATAATTTTGACTCAGAAAAATGCAGCAAAATGTCTTCTGAACTTTTATTTGGAGAAAGCTGAAATATATACATAAAACAAAACTACTAAAAAGTTTCTAACAGCCACGTTGGGAAACTTTCCCAACTAGAAATAGTAACTCAAAAAATGTTGGGAAACATTCCCAACAGACAACAAACAAATCTGATTTTTCTTATTTTAACATCCTCCCTAAAATCTGATTTGTGGGACAGCTTCTCATCCCTAAAAGTTTCTTCAGTTCATTGAAATCTTCTTCCTTCAGAGGTTTTGTCAAAATGTTAAAAACCTGATCTTTGGACCTGCAATAAGAAAGTTTGATTTCATTATTTTTAACCATCTCTCTAATGAAATGAAATTTGATCTCTATGTGCTTGCTTCTTCCATGAAAGACTAGATTTTTAGAAAGTGCAATGGTTGATTGATTATCACAAAATATAATTGTTTCTTCCATTTGGGGCTATATCAATGCTTCAAGCATCCTTCATAACCAAACTGCTTGACAACCTACTAAAGTGGCTGCCACATATTCTGCTTCTACTGAGGACAATGCAACAATGGGTTGTTTCTTTGAAGACAATGAAATTACACCCAAGACCCAAGATTAAAACCATACCCATAAATACTTTTCCTATCATCTTGATTTCCAGCCCAATCACTATTTGTATAACCAGTTAACCTCAAAACACCCTTATTTTCATAAAAAATTCCATGATTTGTAGTCCCTTTCACATACCTTAGTATTATTTTACCTGCTTGTAGATGAGTATCATGTGGATCCTCCATAAACCTGCTTATCAAGCTTACTGCATACATGATATCTGGTCTTGTTGAAGTTAAGTACATTAAACTTCTAAGCAAACTTTTATACAAAGTAGAATCTACCTTTTTGCTTTCATCTTTTTTTCTCAACTTCACACCCATGGCAATAGGTGTAATTGTTGGTTTGCTATTTTCCATCTTGAACCTTTTCAAAATATCATTTGCATATTTTTCTTGTGAAATGAAAATCCCATCACTATTTTGAGTTACTTCAAGACCAAGATAATAGTGCAACAAACCAAGATCAATCATCTCAAATTCACTCTTCATTGCCATTGAAAATTCTCTAAGCATGTTTTCATTATTCCTAGTATAAAGCAAATCATCAACGTAAATGCATACTATCATAACATCTCCTTGTTGATTTTGTTTTATGTATAAGGTGGGGTCATAAGGACATTTTTCAAAACCATTTTTTTAAAAATATGATTCAATGCTTTCATACCAAACTCTAGGTGCTTGCTTTCAACCATACAAAGCTTTCTTTAGTTTGAGCACCTTACCTTTTTGACCTTTAATCTCAAAACTAGGTGGTTGCTCAATGTAAATTTCTTCCTCCAATACACCATTCTAGAATGCTGATTTTACATCCATATGAAAGAGTTTCCAACCCTTTTGTGCTGAAAGAGCTAAAATCATGTGAATAGTATCCATTCTAGCAAAAGGTGCAAAAACTTCATTATAATCAATACCTGTTTTTTGTTTGTAGCCCTTCACTATCAACTTGGCCCTGTATTTATTCACTTTACCTTGCTCATTATACTTTGTTTTATACACCCACTTTACTCCAATTGGCTTCTTATGCTTGGGGAGATCTGCAATTTCCCAAGTTTGATTCTTTTCTATGGCTGCAATTTCTTCATTCATAGCTTTAACCCATTTATCATCTTTTATTACTTCTTCAAATATAATGGGATCACAATCAGCCAAAAAAGCAAAATGACAAATATCTTCATTTACCTTTGTTGTTTCTTGATATATGTCAGACAAACTCCTTGATTTCTGCAACCTTTTTGGAGATTCTAAGGTGGATAATGGAGAACTACTTGATGAAACATGTCTATGACTTGGTGGAGATGAAGAAGAACCTCTTCTTAGTGCTGACTGTTGAATGCTGCTACTACTGGCTCCTATGTTAACAACTAAAATTTGTTGTTGATTTACAGTTTCATCTTGAATGTCAACTTGCTGGTATTTCTATTCCAGTTTCCAACACCACTCCTGATCTTCAAGAAACTTTGCATCTTACTTATCACCAACTTTTTTGTCTTTGGATTGTACAACCTGTATGCCTTGGATTCTTCACTGTATCCAACAAAGATACATTTTTCTACCTTATCATCCAATTTCTTTCTAAGTGCATCTGGAACATGAGAATAATCAATACAACCAAAAAATCTTAAATGATCTACCCAGGGTTTGTATCCTCCCCATGCTTCTTCTGGTGTCATGCCCCAAACCAGGTTTGTAGAACATCTATTCAAAATATAACCTACACAACAAACTACTTTTGCCCAAAAAACTTTGCGTAAATTCTTAACATTAAGCATACTCCTTACCATATCTAAATTTTTTTCTATTTTTTCTCTCAGCTACACCATTTTGCTGAGGTGTATACCTTGTTGTTAGCTGGCTTTTTATGCCCTTTTCAATACAAAAATTATAAAAATCATGTGAAATATACTCTCCACCCCTATCAGTCCTTAAAATTTTGAGAAAATAACTACTTTGCTTCTCAACTAATTCTTTAAATTCTCTGAATTTCTTGAAAGTATCAGATTTATTTTTCAAAGGGTACACCCAGAGTTTCCTACTATAGTCATCAATAAATGTCAACAAATATCTCATACTAGATAATCAAGCAACCTCAATTGGTCCACATAGATCTGAGTGAACTAGCTCTAATGGATCTAAAGCTCTCCAAGAATCCTTTACTAGAAAGGGTTCACAATGGTGCTTTCCAACAATACAACCTTCACATTCTTCATCTAGTCTTTGGATAAATGGTAAACATGTTACCATGTTCTTTTTATGCAAAAGATTTAGTCCACCAAAATTCAAATGACCAAACCTAAGATGCCATAACCACTGTGTGTATTTTACAATAGCACTGAAACTTAAATGCATATTGTTTCAGATACTAAGGGAAAACATCTTATTAGCAGTCATGGGTATTTTGGTTACTAGCTTGTTTTTATCATCAACAATAATGCAAGTACCATTTTCAAATTAAGTTATGCTTTAATCCCGGTACATAAAATATATCACCAATATATTTTTTCTCACCTTGCTTTGTTGTGATTAATATCCTCCCTTTCCCCATGACCAGTGCAATTGTATTATTTCCCATCTTGGCTTCAGATTTGATGGACTCATCCAAATTCTTAAATATCCCTTTGTGTCATGTCATATGACACCAGCTATCAACATACAATTTGTCATCAGTTACTTCCTCCTTTGTGCTACATGTTAGCAAAACATATCCTTCCTGCCCTTCACCTTCATTTGCATATTGGGCTTCTTGTTTACTTTCATCTGCAATTGTTTTCCTACATTTAGCTTGCAAAATGTCTATACTTTTGATAGTAATAACATTGTATAGATTATTTATCATACCTCTGAAAACCTCTACCTCTTTGCTGAAAATTTTCTTTGCCTCTACCTCTTGCTTGAGTGTAACTACAATTTTGTTTATCACTTCTATTTCCTCTTTAACCTCTGCATCTTTGTTGAAAATGTCCTCCTCTTCCTCTTGAATTTCTACCTCTTACTCGTTGTGCTGAAGATGATTCTAGTGCCGTTTCTTTTTCTTTCAAGGATACCTTGCTCTTTAAATCTTTCTCAAGTGGCTCCTTTGTTGATTTATATATTCTATGCTCATGTGTGTACAATGAACCCATAAGCTCATCTACAGATAAAGATGTTAGATCTTTTGATTCTTCAATAGCTATAACTACAGGATCATATTTTGTAGGCAAACTTCTTAGAAGAATTTCAACAATTTTTTGATTAGTCACAACCTCACTATTTGATTTCATCTGATTAACTATACCCATTGTACGAGTAAAGAAATCTCCTAAACTTTCTCAATCTGACATTTGTAAAATTTTAAAATCTTTTCTAAGCATTTGAAGGTGAACTGTTCTTACTTTTTCTGTACCTTGAAATGATTGTACAAGGAGATCCCATGCTTCTTTGGCCTTCAAAGTGGCTGTAACTCTTGGAAGGAGAGTTTCATCAAGACACTACACTATGAACAATAATGCTTTCTGATCTTTTTTCTGATTATCCCGCAGTAAATCCTTTTCATTTTTTGTGAGGGATGCTAATGCTGCTGCATTTGCTGGTTCTGAATACCCATTCTGCACAATATCCCATAGCTCCTTTGACTTGAACAAAATCTTCATCTGAAAACTCCAAAAATCACAAATTTTCCCATTAAATTTAGGAATTTGCAGCTATGTACTGTTAACATTTGTTGTCATTTCAATCTGGCTCTGATACCATATGTTAGAAAAGATTAAACTAAAAAACAAATGTGAGAGGCAGAGAACATAAAACTGTTATAATTTTTACTCAGAAAAATGCAGCAAAATGTCTTCTGAACTTTTATTTGGAGAAAACTGAAATATATACATAAAACAGTAGATACTGAAAAGTTTCTAACAGCCATCTTGGGAAACTTTCCCAACTATAAATAGTAACGTAGAAAATGTTGGGAAACATTCCCAACAGACAACAAACAAATCTGATTTTTCTTATTTTAACATCTGCTTGTTTGATTGTTGTTCAAAAAATACCAATGTTGTCTCTTGCTTTCGTTCCATGTAGTGTTCGATGTTGATATTGCATATTTCCATATATTTTGCAGGATATAAAATTACGAGGAAGTGGCAAACAATTCAACATTAAGAAGTTCCAATGGGAATTGCTCCAATCACACATTTCATACCGACTGTCATATTCACTACGTGTAAGTATGACAACTTTTTCTATTTTGTTATATGCAGGAATATTTTTGTAATTCTTAAAGATTATATTATATACCGTTAAGCTGAAGCAAACATGGATTGAGTGAATGTATCTTTGTCTTATTATCAGGCCTATGCATCTATCCTTTATTTAAGGATGCCATCAAATTTCAAGATTATTTTGAGGGGGGTACTTGTTGAACATCACAGCATAGCTGATGATCTGAAATTTTCTAAAGTATTAACTTACAGGCCACAACTCGGTGCTGGTATGAAAGAGGTAAACAGGAATTTGTATTCTTTTATACTTTGAGATGGTTGTTTGTATTTTATGTCATGAATAATAATGCTACTACTCTTCCTCATCATTTTTGCATTCCAAAGCACATTTACATCTTGTCATGCAAATTTTACTAAAGAAGTACTTGTAATATATACCTGATAAGAATGTGAGCTTTTATGGATGTGCATTTTGTTGTCATTTTTATGTCTTTTTAACTCTTTCCATATGATTAGATGAAAATTATTACATTTATGGCTGCAGTTCTATTCTAATGCCTTTGTCATCTAGAGTTGTTCTATGAATCTATCTGATGGGTTTTTATAATATGTGCATGGAGATCTGAGTGATGTATCTATTTCAATTTTATGCAGGTAGTAGTTGAAACAACCATAAGATTTACGAAAGAAGCTCCCCTTCTTGATGTTCACGGTTTCAATGTTTATCACAAGAATCGACTTATCATGGTTAGTAAAGAGAACCTTTATTTTAAAACAAAAAATAGGCATGTTCCATAAAATATTGGGGATAATTTTATAAACAGGAAAGAATTCTTTTCCATTTTACGATACTATATTTCTTCATTGTTTCTATTAGTCGGAAGTCATATGTAGCCTTTATTTGCTTCCACTATGAAATACCTGTCAAATCTACATTTAGCTTTGTTTTAAATATTGTTGTCTAGCATTGTTTGAATTTACTGATAAGTTTTATTCCTTTTTGTTAATGCTTTCTTACACAGCCATTTTGGAAGGTATGGCAAGATAATAGCAGTAAAGGAAGAGGTGTCATAGGTATGTATTAAAACTCTATTTAACACTCTGCCAATGTGATGTTAGTGGACCAAGATCTGTGGTAACAGTATATTTAAAAATGAAAGGAAATATCATGGATGGAAGATTGTGCTAAAATTGATTATTTTGGTAATGTGATTATAGCCTATTTCTGCATATTGTAAATTTTAATGTGTATAGCAGGGATTCTTGAGGCAAACTTCATTGAGCCTGCACATGATAAACAGGACTTTGAAAGAACTGCAATCCTACTTCAGTTAGAAGCAAAACTCAAACAGACAGCTCATGATTATTGGTATGTCTCATATCTGCAGTTTGTAATTGTTTTTAAAATTATGGGTTTAAGTACTACTTTAACACAATAATATAGTGCATAATATTTCCACAATGTTATGAGTCACGTTCTTCACAGCTGCTGGAGTCTTCCGTGTTGGTATTATTTGTTTGTTGTTACTGAAGTTGGAGTCCAGTTTTCTAATTTTGATTTTAATCAGTTGGCTACATTATGTGAACCTTCAAATATCTTACCAAGAGGTCGCACTATCATGAAATTTTAAGAATTATATTTTAAGTTTGTAATATCAAGACAAGTGGATTGGGACACCTCCTCATACTTACCTGGGGGATGAAGGGAGTACGCTCCCCCTCCCTTTCCATCTCTCCTTCCTCTCAATACCAAATCTGGTTTCTTTATAAAAATATTGGCACAGGATCTTGGCGAAACTTTGAGATGTCCCCTTTTAATGTATATTTATTTATGTACAAGATTTGAAGTTATACATCAGAAAGAGATAATATGTAGAGGAAAGTGTACAGAAGGAATCACACAACTGTGAGTCTGTGCAGTCAACGTAATGCATAAGTAGTCAGTAAAGGGCTGCTGTATGGTTTGAGGTTGGTAAACCATAAAATCCTCAAACCAGCTTCCGAACTACAAAAGAATCCTGAATTGGAGAGACAATGAATTGACAGAAGTACAAGAGGTCACTTGGGTGGTTAGGACACCTACCTCAGACCCCACACTATCGTTTTGAAGAGTTTTGAGTTTTAAAGTCTCCAAGATCTGCCCCCGATTCAAGATAAAGTAAACTTGAAGCTCTCTCAGCCTTGTAGCTGCAATACTTGTATCTGTAGTAACATCTACCAACAAGACAATACCAGGAATGGAGGATACACCTAGTGAAAGATTTAGGAGGGAAGCCAATTGAAACCCGTGATATTGCTACAGTTGTCATTGAGCATTAGGAAGTACAAGTGATAACCTAAAAAAATGATGGAGCATAATTAGAACTTGATGGATGGGCGTTTCAGAACAATGCTCAGAAAGTCTGAAAAGGAAGTGGTTAACGTCACCAAATAATCCTTTGCAGGACTACCATTGTGACCTCAAGAAGATCAAGCAGAAATCCATATAGAATGAGCCCCCTGCCATGGACTATTATTGTGATCCCTTGCTACTGTTGTGATCTTTTTAAGTTCTAAGCTTCTCAAAATCAGACCTTTCTTGGACTGCTGCAGGCCCTTTGCAGGACTACTGTGGTAATTGTTGTGTCATGGGATCTTGCACTGTCATTAAATTGTTTGGATCCAACTTTAGGGCAGTTCTAAGGAAATTTGCTAGTGTATAACCATAAACAACTAATAACCATAAATGATTATGCTAGTGTATAAGAATGGATTAGATTAGTTGGATGCGTTAACATATATTTTTGTTTCTTCGATAGTGGTTAAAATCATGTTAATATTTGTAAATGAGGATGTCTATAGAATTCTTGTTTCACATGCATTGGTTTTCAGTTTTTCAAACTTTTGCATACGATTATTGTTTAAGTTTCTGATTTTTCTTGTGTATATTTGTTTGTACCATGCAGGAATGAAAATTGTGGATTACTAGGATATCAAACAAGTAGACCCAGAGCTAAAATTCATCAAAGTGATTCACGTTCAATAGAAAATGCTCAACCATTAGCAAGTAGCAATTCAAAAAATGATTTCTCTCCAACAAGAATTGCTTCTGAATTTTTACCTCAGCAAATTAACAGACCAGACTTGCCCGTCTCAACAGTTCCTGGTAGTGATTTTCAGGTACATCCCATATGCTCAATGACTACAATTCCCTGAATAATTGCACTGAAATTTGTAATTGAAGCATATTCTGTTATAGTTTCCATCTAGATGTGAACATTCATGGAGAATCATCTAGGAGTATTCCATGAATGTTACTGTTGGTTATGCGTGCAAGGATTTTCTGGTAGTTTAAAAATACATTTCCTTTTACTTTGGGAATTTTCCTCTGGTAGGCTGTAAGACATTCCTACCAGTTTCTCTCAATTCATGGAAACCAACTTATTTTGTTGTTTGAAATTTGTAGAAATTGTCATCCACTTTCCTATTAATCTCGCAGACATAGACCAGCATATTGAATTTAAGAGAATTTTTTTTTAACGATTCACTTTCTATAAGATATACTAGAATAGGCAATAGCTTTGCATGGCCCACCTTTTCTATCTAAAATTCTCAATGACTCTATCCCATAATACTTCAAATTGATTTATGTTGGCAACAGGAAACCGAAGGGCTAAAAGGTGAAAGTTAAAAAGCTACCCAAATTATGGTCAAATACAAATGCTTGTTATAATTCAAACTGCTGGTGGTTTTATATCATGAAACTGAAAACATAAAAATTTGCATATCTAGTTTTTGTATTTCCTGGCGTGTCTAACTGTGGGTTTTTGACCGCAGACTGCTGCCAATGGAAAAGAGCTGCAATCAGTGGCAGGAGTGGAAGAAATATCAGATCAAAATATACAAGTATTCATGAGGCATAGCTCAGATTCTTCCGAGGAGCAGACTGATAGCCACAAGAGGAAATGCGCCAGTTCCAGTAGTACTGCTTCCAGAGACGCAGCCGGTGGCGTTGCAGGCAGTGCAGAGCAAATGGCAATTCCGAGCAGCAGCCGATGGGCGAAGGCGGAAGTGCATGAATTGATCAGGCTGCGAAGAGGAATGGAGCCCAGGTACCAAGACGTCGGCCCCAAGAGACCTCTCTGGGAAGAAATCTCCTCTGGAATGTCTCAGATCGGTTACAATCGCAGCGCCAAGAGATGCAAGGAGAAATGGGAAAACATCAACAAGTACTTCAAGAAGCTTAAAGAGAGCAACGAGAAGCGCCCCGAGGATGCAAAGACGTGCCCTTATTTCCACCAGCTCGATCAATTGTACAGGTAAAGAATCCTCGGCAACACTAATTCAAACGTAATCAAAGAGGATCAACAAATGAACCACAGAATGTATTGTTTGGCTGTTATTATTGAAATATGTAAAACTTTATTTCACGCATGCATACACTTTGCTTTCCTGAACAAGATTTATGTTTGAGCTAGCTCATTGCTTGCAAAATATTTGATTTTCCGTACAAAGTTGAATCCATCCTTCTGGTTTTCAAAAAGGAAATAATTTTACCATAATTATGCAGTCTGAAAAGTCTGATGTCATTGATTATTTGGATCAGGGGTGAGAATTATTGTCAAAGAGAGCTGGAGCTAAATCACAAGGTAAGACCTTGTTGCAATTTTTATTTCTTTCTTGGAATGTGTTGACTGGAACTGATAGTTCTCAAACAGGAATAACGAGAGTAAGAGTTATACATTATGTGTCTATTGCTTCTGACATTCGTAGCCTTTTTTGTTGAATAGATAAGAAATCTGGAGAATGCCAAACACAAATTGATGGATCTTCAATCCTTCTATCCTTCTAAAGCAGGGCTAGACAGTACTAATAGGAGATGTCATGTTTCCTTCTATCCTCCTAAAGCAGGGATAGACAGTACTAATTCTATCAAAAGTGATGTGTAGTGATTTTTCTAAAATTTGTTAGACATTATTAAATCAGGTAAGAGGCCTGAACTAGGAATTTTTAAACATGGCAATGGGTATCTAGATCTTTCAAGCCTCAATTTTTTTCAGCTAATAGAATGGCATGGGAAAGACTTACATGTGATTCTTAAAAAATTAAGAGACATATAGGAAAAATAAATTAGCAAGGAGTAGTGGATATAAACTGTCAATTAGTGAGAACGCATTCTTTGCATATCCACAATAAGAGTCTCAACTTTGAAGGTACCGTAGATTATCCATCCTTTCTATATGTGTTTTGAATATTTATAAATTATCTACAAATAATGCAACGAAGTTAGAGAAGATGGTTACCAAGCTATAGCAGAACAATTATTGCTATAGTATTTTTCGATGGTTACAGAAGATGAGTTACAGAACAGCACTCTTATCTCATGGCTGGAATCATAACCAGATCTTGAACCGGTATGGGTCCCGAGCATCTCAAACTGTTTATCATCCTAGAGATGGGAGGAAGGTCAGATTCTCGGGGAACTTAAAAATTCTGGGAGATAAGCAGGGCAAGGTTTACAAGAGAAACAATCGGCTGGAAAATACTTACTTTAGAAGAGGTTCTTGGTTCAATCCAGAAGGAAGCCACTGAAATCTCAACAAGAAACTTTTTTAGAGTTTCAAAAGGGTTATCAAGCTCCTACAGACAAAAGGCAACCCTAGGTTTCTAAAACGAGACTCCTTCAATATCAAAGGAAGGATTATGGGATGGTCAACACAACCTCTCAGGAACGCAGAAGGCCTAAAATATGCTCTTCCTTGCCTCAAAGGCAGGGAATGAAGGTGGCAAAGAAAAATGTATTGATACCCAAGCCTCATTTTAAAGAAGTTATTCGAAAAAATGAATTTCAGGAAGCGAGTTTGTTAAAGGAGGAAACAAGAGTGTTTAAGATATCTGATATCCTCAGAGACATGGCACTCATAGCCAAGGTTATATCCCCTCACTACTCGGAAGATGAGCTTAAGGAATGGACTTTAAAAACCTGGCCAGAGATCAAGGAGTATGGGATATTAGGGAATGGTTTTTACTGTTTTACCTTTCAAACAAAGGAAGAGAGGGACATAGTTCTGAAAAAGAGACTTTGGAGGTTTGGTCGAACGGCTGCCTTTTGCTAGGATTGGAAACCCAACTTCCACGTTGGGAGAGAACAAATCCCCCTCCTTCCTTTTTGGATTCAGTTCCCTTATCTACCAATGGAATATAGAGACACATAGATTTTGTCTTCTATTGCAAACTCTTTAGGAGTTTGCCAGAAAATAGATATAGGGATGGATCCCTCTAAGTCTGCAACAGCCAGGATCCTAATCCTTTCAGAGACAAAAGAGCTTCTACCAAAAAGGTTAAAACTCATCACTTCGCAAGGATTCTGGTAACAAGAGATTCTTCTGGAAGATGGGATCCAATCAGAGGACCTTGATAGGCTAAATGCCTTCTGAATACGAGTAAAGAGAACCAGGTTCTGGAAGTCACTTCTCCCATAAAAGCAATGGGAATTTCTTCTTCTCAGTTAGCATATGGATCTCCAGAGAAAGGCATTAGAATAGAGCAAGGGACATTTTTGTCCAACAATGGTAGTGAGGGGGAGGGATCAGTCACTGTGCAAGTGGTTTTATCATCCCCTATGGAAGATAATATGGAGGAAAAGTCTTCTTCAAAGAAAAACATTTCAGCTCAGAACGATAAGGAGCATGAAGGAGCAGCTGCTGAAAAAAGTATCCTTCACCATAAGGAAGCTCTTTAGAGAGCGATAGGGGAACAGGAACTGGATGCCAGCGAAAACCAATTTGTGCCTCAATCACAGGGCAATGCCGATGATCAACAGCAATCTCAAGAAATCTTGACGCCAAGGAAGGAAGGAACCCTCCTAATGGATGATGAAAATCTTAATTTAGAAAATGATTTTGAGGTACAGATGGCTGAAAATGCAGAGATTTGTGAAAATGCCAATGGGGTCATAGAAAATAAGATAACCAATCATAAGGGTTTTGTCTCATTTTCAAATGATTTGATCCAAGATAATGAGACGTTAAAGGGCTTGTTGGAACAAGTTTGTGTCAAAGTGGCAACCTCTCTCTGTGAAGAGATTGCAGACGAAGTTCTTATGGAAGATTTAGACAAAGGTGTCAAGAAACCCTTAGGTATTTCTCAAACGGAGTTGAGGGGTCCTCAGAAGAAGAGCACACCAACTCCTCTCAGAAAGAGTGCTAGACAAAGGAAATCAAGAAAGAATAATGGAGAAGAAGAAGCTTCACCAATAGTCCCTAACAACAATCCAAATCAGAGGAGAGTGGAAAGCTCTCCTCGGGAAGCATGAGATTACTATCATGGAATGTTAGGGGTTTAAACGCCCCTAACAAGCGATTCCTCATCAAATAACAGATTGATGAGAAGAAATGTGATATTATATTCTTCCAAGAAACAAATCTTTCCCAAGACTTAAGTGAGTTAGTTTTTAAGCAGTGGTTGGGATGGGATTTTGTTTCAATTGCGGCTAATGGAGCTTTAGGGGGGTTAGAGATTTTATGGAGACATTATGTTTCAAAGTTGGAATTGGTGGAGAAAAGTGAACATTGTCTAATTGGTAAATTCCCAAAACTACTGGTAGGTTTTGACTACTGGGTCGTATGTGTCTACGGCCCTACAGAATTGGTGCAAAAACAACAATTATGGCTTCATCTTTCCTCGTGGCTTAGTCGGCTTGATAGGGAGAGAGTTCTGCTAGGAGGAGACTTCAATGTAATTTTGGATGCTTCAGAAAAAAGGGTGGGATTACACACCCGGCTAGGTCTCAACAAAACTTCACAGAGTTCATAGTGCATAATAACTTGATAGACTGTATTCCATGAAATGGCAAATACACCTAGACAAATAGAAGAAAGGATTATTGCAAAATTGTAGAAAGATTGGATAGATTTTTCCTCTCCACAGTTTGCTTGAATGATGACTCGGAATATGAATAAGATATTTTACCACTTGCTGGATTAGACCACTTTCCTGTTATGCTGAGGCTAGGAGTGGATGAAATTCTAGGTAGAAAAAAGTTTAGATTTTAGTCAATGTGGTTCAGGGACCCTACCTTCATTCAAAAAATTGATGAATGGTGGAAAGAAGCCCCCTTTGTTAAGGGTTCTCGTATGTTTTAGGTCATTTCCAAGCTTAAATTTCTAAGAGGGAAAATTATTGAGAAATGGTGAGAAAACATACACAAAATTAAACCATAATAAAATAATATAGTATTGTCTTCAGGATTATTTTTACAATGCAATACATTAGCTTTTTAAAGCCTTAGTTATTCCCGTATATAACTTCTTACGGGAAAGTAACTTCTCGTAACTTCCCAAAACCTAACTTATAAACTAACATTTATTTAATATGCATAAACTAACAATGTAATACTATATACTATTATGCCAACATTCCCCCCCTTATTACATTGTTCTTGCAAAAGTACCAGGTACCCCCCCTTAATGCTAAAATACTCAACAAAGTTGATTACATAATATGAATACATATTTTATAGAAGATCTTCCCCCAAAGAACAAATCCTGAACCAAGCAAGGCTCCATCATGCTGTCTCGTCTACCCTTAGAAAGGCGTCGCTTCGAGCTGTGTTCTTGAGCTCTTTAGTCCCAAGCTCTCAAATCACAGAGTCTTGAATTATTCGACAATGGCCCCTAAGAGATACGACAGATCTCTGCCATGTTGTCTAGTGACCGCGAAAGGGTATAATTCAAGATCATATACTCTTTGAAGCTTGCTGGACAACAATCCATATTGAGCTCAGCACCAAACCCCAAACCTGTCTCCAAAACAAAATCTTCACAAAACATACATTCTTCAAATCTGTCAGCTCCGTTAGCATCAATAAAGAAAAACAAAACAACCAAAACCAAAAACGCTTCTCATGCAAAGCATCATCTCAAAGCGAGAAGCTAACTTGAGATGATGGAAAATCCTCCATCCTCCGATGCCGCCTGCCTCCAATATGACCCTATTACACTTTAACTAGCTGATGTCTTGGATGAGTCTTTCGAGGCCTCATCAGGTGTAGTATAAATGGATCTGAGAGCAATTGATGTAGCCATGATAAAACAAGGTGTCAGATTCCACCAAAAGTGCACCTTTTACAATATAGTGTAAACACAATTATATCCTTATAACTCCAATGTTTTCCACCTTATTACTCCAAAATAAAACCTTATATCTCCAATGACAAAATAATATTTAAAATTTATACCTCCCAAATTTTGAACTCATAACCACCTCATACCAACTATTAATTCCTCCAACCTTCATTTAAATCTTTTTTTTTAATTTTATTCCCTTCCAAAATTTTGGTTCCAAAAATAGCTATGAACCATAATTTTCCAAATGAAAATAGCATTAATGTCTTTAAATGTGAACTTACTGCTACGCGTTCAAATCAAAACCTAAAAAATGCTGCACATTTTACTCTCCTTAATATTTCCTCTTAGAAACTTTTTAACTTTATCCAAAAGGAAATTGTATTACTCTAGGTAATAAGTGAAAACTTTTCAATGTTTTCTATAAACTCATAAAACATTTTCCCTCATGTATCATTAAGAAATTTTAGTCAGTTTTAATCTCACCATATGAATTGCCTCTTTCACTTACATTCAATGCAACAGAGAAAATATTTTTCCTTTCACAAGTTTGCGCTGCCAGCAATCATAAATTCATCATCCATGGTTTTCACTTCATAGTTGTCTTTATCAACCTTCTTCAAACACACCAACTCCCTGATTCAAAAATGTGAAATAGGCATCCACAGTTGCTACTGTGTATGTAAATTAACCATCTAAACCGCACCTTTCTTAAACCCTAATTAATTTCCCCATATTGATCGGCCACCTTCTCTAATCATTGGATGCTTGGAGGCTGCATTTAGAAACAGATTCGTATACCTTCTATCTGCTGCAATAATTATATTCCACAAGATATCATCAAAACACCTCAAAAAAAAATCTCCAAAATCACATATCTATGGGAGATCAAACATCAATAAAAACTATCATGAAAAACAACTAAAGACTTCATTCAAATGTCCATTCTTGCGCGCAGTCATACAATGTGCTCCAGAATTTTTCTTTATATATATTGAACATCTCCTTTATCCAGTGCACCAATAAATCAGCAATAATTGTAGTTTTAGATCCTTTATCACTCAAGCCATTATCGACCCATCTCTATGCTTCCCCTAGATTCTAACGCACAGGCACAACGAGCTCTGATACCATATTGAGAAATGGTGAGAAAACATACACAAAATTAAACCATAATAAAATAATATAGTATTGTCTTCAGGATTATTTTTACAATGCAATACATTAGCTTTTTAAAGCCTTAGTTATTCCCGTATATAACTTCTTACGGGAAAGTAACTTCTCGTAACTTCCCAAAACCTAACTTATAAACTAACATTTATTTAATATGCATAAACTAACAATGTAATACTATATACTATTATGCCAACAAAAATTATCTCTTGGAATGTATCAAAATTCAAAAATATATTTGCAAAGAAGTTTAGGCTAAGACAAGAGTTGCGAATGTTCAAAGAGTAGGTGATAACACAAGGCATGGACTCTATCTCATTCCAACTGGAGAAAAACCTCAAATTAGATCTGGAGGAAATTCTAAGAAGAGAGGAATCTTATTGGAGAAAAAAATCAAGAGAAGTTTGGCTTAAATAAGGCGACAACAATACATCCTTTTTCCATTTAGTAGCAAAGCTTAAGAAATTGGCAAACTCTATAAACTCTATTCATGATCCGCAAGGGTTTTTGATCACCGATCAGGAGGAGATCAAAAGGGAAGCAAAAGGATTCTACAAAGATCTATTATCCAAGAAGATCTAGGTAGGCTATGACAGGGTTAATCTTGACTTCATACAAAAACTAGTTTTGAAGCAAAATAACATAGATTTGATGAAAGAATTCGCAATAGAGGAAGTGAAGTCAGTGATATTTTCTATGCTAGGCAAAAAATTTGTGGGACCAGATGGTTGAATTGGTCTCTTCTTTCAAAAATGTTGGGATACTGTAAGTAAAGACATTTTTTTGGCTGTTGAAGAGTCTAGAAAATTTAAAAATGTGCTTAAAGAATTGAATTCTATGAGCCTCATGCTCATCCCAAAAACAAAGAACCCCCAGACCTTTGAAGATTTCAGGGCCATTTTTTTGTGTAACTTTGTGTATAAGATAATCTCAAAATCAATGGCTATGAGAATTGCAACTTTTCTGCTAGACATTATTTCACAAGAGCAAGGGGGATTCATCTCGGGAAAAGAAACTCCGGAAGGAGCAATCTTAACTCATGAAATTCTACACTCAGCCAATAAGGCTAGAATTCCAAGTATGATTATCAAATTAGACATGTCAAAAGCTTATGATAGGGTGGAGAGGACATTCCTTATGGATATGTTAGATAGATTGGGCTTCTCTAAAGATGCTTTAAAATTGATTTACTCTTGTATCAGAGGCTACGGAGTTGCAGTCTTGGTTAATGGAAGATAATCAAAAACCTTTGTGCCCTCAATAGGTTTGAGGCAAGGAGATCCTATATCCCCATATCCCTTTATTCTTATGACAAAAGCTTTCACATGAGCTGTAAAGGAAGCAAATAGAAGATCAAATTGGCAAGGTATTACCTTTAATGGCATCCAAGACTCTTTCACACATGCACTTTTGTAGATGACACACTTCTATTTGGGCAAGCTTCATTAAGGGAGGCTCAAATAATTAAGAAAAAAGTGGAGGATTATTGTCATATTTCAGGTCAGCTGGTAAATACCAATAAGTCTTTGATCTATTTGTTTAATGTCCCTCCGGCTGTCCAATTGTAGATAAGGGAGTTGTTTAGTTTCAAGATTGAATCCCTTTCTGGGAGATATTTAGGTATACCATTATTCAATGGGAGATACAAAATAATTTATAGAATAATGTCATCAACTCTTTGCACTTAAAGATTGCGGTATTGAAAGGGCATTGGCTTACACTGGCAGGTAAAATTACTTTGATTAAGGCGGTGTTAGTTGCGGTTCCGATTTACATGATGTCCTTATTTAAAATTCCTAAAGGGGTGCACATGAAAATAGAGAAGATTTGTATAGAGTTCCTCTGGCAAGGCCCTTCAAAGGAGAAGAAAATCCACCTCATGGTGTGGGATAAAATTTGCAAGCCAAAATCACAAGGAGGGGCATGTATATTAGACTTAAGCATACAAAATCAAGCATTGGGTGCAAAATTAGCATGGGGTATGTATAAAAGGTCAAATACAAAGTGGGTCAGGCTGATGAAACACAAAAATTTGGATGTTAATGACTATGAAAGAAGTTTTATGATGAATAATGCCCCTAGGGGCTTTGTCCTCTGGAACTTCATTGTGAAAATTAGAGATATTATATCACCAAATTTATTGTGGGTAATCGACAATGGGGAGAAAGCAGATTTCTGGGAGGAGTCGTGGTATGGGGAGCTTAAGCTTTTAGGGAGGGAGGATCTTAGGGAGGCCATGGTCTTTTTGAAAAGAAACTAGGACAATAAAGTGAAAGACTAATGGTGTGTTAATAGTGGTCTTGAATGTCTATCTATAACATGGAAAAGTACTGGGCTCTGCAACTTTCCCACTGAACAAAAAGTCTTATTGAAGAAGATCCTGGCATGCAGAGTGGTTATTTTCTCCAACAAAGAGGATGACCTGATCTGGACAGAGTCTAAGGCAGGAACATAATCAGTCAAGGAAGATTATAGGAGTGCCATGGTAAAAGCTAAGGCTGATTGGCCAGTCAACCTTTGCTAGAACAACATTATCCTCCCAAAAGCTAGATCTTTTACTTGTTGGTATTACATAACAAAGTCTTAAAGGGTGACAAGATCAAAAGGCTTGGGCTAGGACCAAACTTTCCTTGTATTTTTTGTAGAGTAGATGAAGAATCAGTGGATCATCTCTTCCTCCTTTGCCCATTCAATAGACTATGTTGGCTCTGGTTCATGAGGAAATTGAATTAGACCTTGCCAGTATCTAATTCTTTACACTCTATGTTTATGAATCGGCTTACAATGTTTCCTGAATCATCTTTTGCCTTTATTTGGATCTTAGGCCCATCGTTGATTGTTTGGCATTTATGGAGGGAGAGGAATTCTAGAATCTTTACAAAAATTGTTCTTCAATGGAGTGAAGTTTGCAACAAATTGGAAGAGGCTATTTCAGAATTGGTGGTGGCTAACATTAGTAAGTCGGGAATTAAGACACCTAGTTGGTCTAAATGGGATGTTGACTTGGTGAAGAATTGAAGATCTCTCAGCAAACTGGGGTCAAGAGGGAATGGTGTGATTAATGACCAGGTTTCAGCTAGAGACCGAGTCAAGTTGACTCCTCCTTCAGGACTTTTTAGCAAACTTAACTTTGATGGGGCATGCAGAGGAAATCCAAGCATCTCTGGGACTAGTTGTGTTTTAAGGCGAGGGGATGGCTCTTTAGTGGCAGCTAAGATGGCCAAGATTCCAATGGGAATGAACAATGAGGTGTAATCTTGGGCATTGGTACATGGCCTTAAATTAGCGATCAGTCTTGATATCAAGTACATTTGGATAGAAGGAGATTCACAAATAATTCTAAATGCTTTGAAATTAAAAGGTTCAAATAATTGGAAAATCAACTACATCCTACAACAAACGGTTTCATTACTTAATAGTTTCAATAACTTCTGCATATCTCATATGTATAGAGAAGGGAATCAGGTGGAGGATGGGCTAGCCAACATGGCAATTGACCAAGACATGGATTGTGAAGTTTACCTACAAGGATAGCCTAATTTACCTTGTTAGCTGGTGACTTGGTTGAACAATGACATGAACAGTATTCAAGTCTGAAAGGAAATACAGGGGATAGGATAGGATCAAATCTTGGGTCCTCTCTCTAGTTCTAACATCTCTAGTACGGGTCCCTTGTCACAGATGGATGAGCTTATGACTTCTTTAAGTTCACATGATGGGAGAGGACGCCATCATTTATTGATGAAAGGTGACAGAGTTTAAACAGCTCGCATGTCTTGTCCATATGAAATTGGCATTCAAGATTGATCCAAATCTCTTTAATACGTAATCATGACAAGGCCCTCCTCTTTTTAAAGTATAATGGTCGTGTGTGGTAGTTGAGTTGTTAGGATTCTAACCTTTTATGGGAGGCATCTTTCCTTCCATGTCACTTCTGAAGTACGTGCTGCATTTAAGGAATGTTTGTGCGAAGATGATGATCTTCCTTATTGGCTCCTCTAGCCACCAAGAAAGCAAGTACGAAGCCTTCCTCATCAGCTAATTTGGATTGCCTCGGGATTGGCCTAGGACGAATGAAGTACTCCCTGTCACATGGAAATTCATTTGGGCCTACGGCAGCTTCAACTCTTTTCAATCTTTAATATTGGTCCTCCTTTTGGCTTCACTTACTTGATTTTGTTTTTAGCAATTCTTCAGGTCTGGTTCTTCTAGTTTGGCTTCTATGGTGGATATTCAACTCAACCAAAGGCTTTTCTTCCCCCACCCCCCCCCCCCGGCTAGATTGGGAGCCGTAGGTGAAAGGTAAAGTTAAGATGTTAGACTTGATGACCCTCATCGACTGTGACTGCACCTTAATGCTGTGAGGAATATTGCAGGGCATAATTGGATAAAAGGGTATAAGGGTCGAGTCCTCTACTACTCGGACATTGTATTTCAAGTTCTCTCTAACATCATGGACCTGGTACAGGACTGGGAATTTGTCCATAGGTTGGCCATTGGTCTCTTCTATAACAACATTTATACGGTGGAGAGAGAAATTGCAGCGAAGAGGGGGTATGATTTGCTTAAGGGGGATGCCCTTGTTGGAGGCTTGTTCAACATTCAAAACCTGCGAACCACTCTGCACAATCAAGCTATTTATAGGGCTTTACAACACAGTATTAAATCCCTATGTAGCAGTGATCTGGAGAGAGAATTGAGCTCCTATAGCTTCTCTTTCACTAAGAAGAAAGCTTTGCGTATTATGGAAGTGCTTAAGGCAATTAGATTTTTAAGGGTCCACGCCCCAGATTTTTCACCCCATATGCCAAGAGATGCCTTTGATGACCCGGCAGAGGATGAGGGGGTGGATATGAATGATGATAGAGACGACGAATCCCTCCCTTTGGTACAAGTTCTTCTTCCTGGTGCCATGGTAGCGGATGCAGAAGGCGGTCGTGGGTCCAAGGCAGCTCAGAGGAGGGCGCCGAATGTCGAGGTGATGGATGGTGAGGCGGCAAACGTGGTCGTATCTCATACCACTCTCTGATTTCTGCCCTTAGTGGGTGTTGGAAGTACGTAGGTGTGGGCTGGTATCGCTTTTTGTTATCTCCCAGGGTGGCCGTCGTTTGTTTTTTTTATTGGGTTTTTAATTGTGGTTTCTGATCTGTTAACGGCCGCCACTTTGGTTTAAATTGCTTTATCAGGTCGTTAGAGGGCCTCTATTTTGTAATATTTTTTAATTACCTCTGGACTTGACGTACTTAACACTTTCTGTATTAGCTTTTATTATTAATTTATGGGTGTCTCATCACCTTTTTCTAGTAAAAAAAAAAAATTAGGAGACATGGGCATCATGAATAAATTTGTAATTGAAGCATATTCTGTCATAGTTTCCATGTAGATGTGAACATTCATGGAGAATCATCTAGGATTATTCCATGAATGTTACTGTTATGCATTCAAGGATTTTCTAGTTTTTTACAAATACTTTTTCTTTTACTTTGGGAATTTTCCCCTGGTAGGCTGTAAGACATTCCTACCAGTTTCTCTCAATTCATGGTAATTGTCATCCTCTTTCCTATTAATCTTGCAGACATAGACCAGCATATTGAATTTAAGAGAAAATTTATTCACAAGGTCATTTTTGAACGATTCACTTTCTATAAGATATAGTGGAATAGACAATAGTTTTGCATGGCCCACACTAGAATGGACAATAGTTTTGCATCGCCCACCTTTTCTATCTATAATGCTCAATAACTGTATCCCATAATACTTTAAATGGATTTATATTCCGAACAGGAAACCAAAGGGTTAAAAGGTGAAAGTTAAAAAGCTACCCAAATTATGGTCAAAATACAAATATTTGTTATAATTCAAACTGCTGGCATTGAGATCTGGTTTTATATCATCATATTGAAAACAGATAGGTAGTATAAGAGACTATGTGAAAACAAAAAAGAAATTGCATATGTAGTTTTTGTAAAAATTGTCTATCCATTTTTTAGCTGATTTTGCGCCAGCCCACCATATGCTTGTTTTGCTAAAGAATTAGCTCCACTTCCTACCCTACTCTTCAGTGCTGGAAGAGGGGATCTTTATTCTCCTTGTTTTCTTTGCACATTGAGAACCTAGAGGGCCTGTAAAAGCCCCAAGTCCCAACGTATCAAACCATCAACAGTCAGAGCCTTCCTTGAGATGGTCAACCAACGAAAAGCATTGACCTTAGGGAGGCCATGCTTTTGCTATATCATTTCTCTTTTCATTTAGTAATTTGCATGCCTGTATTTAATTCTCTCGAGGTTTGTTTTAAACCTAGACTTTGTGTGTCCATATCAGTAATCTTGTTGTACTGTTTGGCTGTTATTATTGAAATATCAACAACTTTATTTCAAGCATGCATACACTTTGCTTTCCTGAACAAGATTTATGTTTGAGCTAGCTCATTGCTTGCAAAATATTTGATTTTCCGTACAAAGTTGAATTCATCCTCCTGGTTTTCAAAAAGGAAATAGTTTTACCATAATTCTGCAGTTTGAAAAGTCTGATGTTATTGATTATTTGGATCAGGCGTGAGAATTCTCGTCAAAGACAGCTGGAGCTAAATCAGAAGGTAAGACCTTGTTGCAATTTTTACTTTTGTCTGCCTTTGTTCTAACTTCTTTCTTGGAATGTGTTTGAGGGATAGTTGATTGGAACTGATAGTTCTCAAACTGGAATAATGACAGTAAGAGTTGTACAATATGTGTCTATTGCTTCTGACATTCGTAGCCTTTTTTGTTGAATGCCAAACACAAATCGATGGTACTTGCATCTAATGTGGATCTTCAGAAGAAGCAAAGACAAGTTGCCTTGTAAGTGTAGGTTGTATAGACCGTTAATTATGCATATTTTGTTGGATGGATGAGATTTTAACTTGAAGTCATATTATCTCGGAAAATAAGTTGTATATCTTCATGGGTCGATGTGCTTATTTTCTGTCCTCTTCTGCCACTCATTAAGGATATTTATTCAATTGTAGGGATGCACAGAGCTGTTGATAAGAGCCTTTGAAGAATCCCGATGGCTGACGAGAAAATAAAAAAACTTTAAGATTGAAATGCATTTAGAGTTCTGTGAATTGCAGTCCTTTCCGGGGGAGCAAATTGTTGAAACAGTTTCTGTTTCTAATGCATACGGAAATATTTATAAAGGAGTTTTAATCCAACTATTTTGTGTATGCATTTGAATGGCTTGACTGATAGTTACGAGTATTTAAAGTGTTCACAATGAAATGAAGTGATGACATGAAAGTTGTAACACAAATATAATATTTTTATCCTAGGAAACCCACTAAGTGGTGAAAAACCCACTTGGTATAGGTAATTTCTCTTTTATTCATCTTTCTACCTCTAAGAGATACAATTCTTTAATTTTCCTCCTTTTGATTCAATAGATGGTTTTACACCATACTCTCCTCTTCTCCATGTAGTAGTTGTTGCTCCAGCACCCCCGCCTTGTCGAATTGAAGGATTCTCTAATGGAATAGGAAACGGAAGAATCTGTTGTTTACTTCACATTCCATTTGGTTTCATTTGGGTTGAAGCTGAAGGTTGGGGTCAAAATTGTAGGTGTGAGATTGACATCCAATTTACCTAGTTTTTAGCCTTCTACATTGTTGTTTGAAATCTAATTTTTTTAATTATTTTTTTAATTATATACATCTAACATTCTAGGTTTGATTTACATTTAATTAGGGCTTGAGCTTTTATTGCTTGTTCTCTTTAATCTGAACCCACCCACCCTTGCTTGTTGTATGCATTATTGCTAGATCATTTACCATGGACACTTATGAACCTTAACCTTATGATCATCTCTATGCACATATCGAGGATTATAAGTTGTTTTCACTCTTTGTTGATTGATATCCTTCAATCCTTGATGTGTTCTATGAGTGAGTTAATTTCATGCCTATTTAGCTTTTCATCTTCCATGGCCTTTGTTGGTGCTTTCCCATCCATTCTAGAAGACTTCAATTTATTTGTATACTTGATTCAAGACGATTATACCCCATTTTGTGATGGATGATGATGATGTATCCCCACCTTCTAGAAATATATCTAGGGATAATATTTTGTGTGATGAGGTTACACCTTCATTAGCTATTCATGATGTCGTTGAGTCTTGTGATGCTATTTTTCATACATCTCTTGATAGCTCCATTTTGATACCATTCGTTTCATGTTCCCTTAATGATGCATCTCACGAGGAGCCTGTGATATTGATCTAAGTGAGCTACCTTCTTTTATACATGATGATTTTCTTTATGATGATAGTTCTTTAGCATCTCATGTTTATGATAGGACATTGCCTTGTGATACATTACATGATCATATTTGTGCTCTTAGTGTGAAATTAATGCTTAATGATTGATGGTACTAGTGATGCATCTTTACATATTCAATCATTTTTTCTTGGAAACTATGAATACGTAGATGATAATCTATTATTGATGAGTGAATTTAGACCTACTTTAATTAATGAAGCATTAAAATGGTTTAATACATCGTCTACTGTTCATTAATGATATTGGCACGTCATTTCATTACATATTTTTCTTTCCCTAAAGTGATTGAGGGCAATGTGGATTTGTATTACATCTTTAGAAGCTTAGCCATTCTCTTCACTTGATATTCATATGACTTTTTCTTCTCCTCCACTAGTATGTCATTGGTTTTTCATGCTATACTTGATTCTCCTAAGTCTACATTTTTTGTATTCCATGCTATACTTGACTCACCTAGGCCTAAGCTTGTAGTCCACACCATCGCTAATTCACCTAGGCCTAAGCTTACATTCCACACTATCATTGATTGACCTATGCCTAAGATTCTATTCCATGAGGCACCTATTTCGCAAGATTATCATGTAGTTATTCATACTTTTTAAAGACTAGTTATAGGACATAAAACTACATCTAATTAGCCAATTTTGTAGCCTAATAATTTTAATCTTCCTCCAACACCTAAGATAAGAACTGATGCACATAAATAGTATGATATCATTGCTCAAATTTAAAATACATAGGCCAAGATATCTTTTTGTGACTTATTGCACACATCATCTACATATAGAGATATAGTACAAAAATCCTTGGAAAAGATTCAAGTGAAATCAAATACTTAACCATGAACAATTGCTTTTATGCTAGAATTTGTTGGCACTACAAAGAATGCCATCTTTGGTTTTATTGAGATTCCACCCAATTTGGTTATTAGTGGTCACTTACATTTGCTTATTGTGGTGAAATATAATGATCTTAATGTAAAACATACCCTCATTGATAATAGAATTAGTTTGAATATATGTAGTGAGGATTGTTTACAAAAGATGCATGTTCATTTATCAAATTTGGAAAGCTCAGATGTTACTATAAGGATTTGATAATATTGTTTGACTATCTATGGGTGTTATTATTCATCCTATCATTATAGGGCCACACACTAATAATACACCATTCCATGAGATGTTAAGGATATTAGCATATATATGTTATTGGGTCATCTTTGGATACATACTATGAGAGAATTACCCCTACACTTCATTCATTCTTTGAAAGTCATTCATAAAAATAAGAGGTACACAATATGGGTATATGATCATCCATTTAGTCATTGCCAAATTGTTAAGGAACTTAAACTTGCAATCAAATAGAATAGATCAACAAAAGAAGTATGTACAAGGGGGAAAAAATTGGAAGAAAATAAAATTCTAAAGGAAAATCCAAGGGGGGAAAAATTGGAAGAAAATAAAATTCTAAAGGAAAATCCAAGGTGGAACATATAGAGGAAGATTCCCCGCATAATGATGATGCCATTTTTGGAAATGATTTTAGTAGACAAGATCTCACACCTTGTATAAGAGAGTATAAGATTGATCTTAGAGATTTTTATATTTCTCTTCTTTATATGAATCCATCTATTTATGGTTGTGTGCCTATTAAGCAATAAAATAATAATTAAGAGTCAAATTCAAATTGTGTGCATGAAAATAATTCATAGAGTAGTGCTCATATTGTTGATTCCTATACTTTATCTCTAACACTTGAAAAATTATATGGTACTAGATATGCAATAATGAAAAAACTTGGCTACAAAGTACTAGGACTTGGAAACCATGAAAATTAGTTTTTGAGCTAACTAAATTATAGGAAAATAAAAGGCATAAGGGTATTGGATATTTAACACAAGATGTTATTAAGAAATGGTTAAAAGATCACAAAAATAAAAAAGAAGGATCAATTAGTGTCTTACGATTTAGATAGATTTGAGTTTTAGAGATATATCTTTTTTGTACATGAGTATAAACTCTACAACATTTCATGATTTACTTAAAGTTGGTTATGGGGTTTCTTCTTATACATTGTTTGATTCATCTTATGATAGAGGTCCCATTATGGTTTACATTGTTCATTGATTTAATAACATTTGAGTGTGTATTGCATGTTGATAGCACGATTTCCCATTTTTGCTCTTAAAACAATTTAAACCATGACATACACATGTTCTGACACTAGTCTATGGTGCCTTGCTTGTCACAAAATTCAATTGGTTTCACAATGCATTCCATCCAATAGACATTCAAAAGTAACGATAGGAGATTAATAATCTTCTACATAGAATTAACAGCCAAATACCCAAATGACAAGAATAATGTAAATGTGCGGTCTTATTATCAAAGAAATCACCATAAGACAATCTACAAAAAAATAAGTCCTTCTTGTTCTAAAAACAAAAACATTACACAACAATCGGCTGATTCTTTCTCTTAGACAAAAACAACTCTTGACTCTCACCTCCCCTATTCTATTCTACTCTCAAACATTACAATACATCTGCTATTAGCCTGTAGCTATTGGCCTTCTCTATCTAAAGTCCAAAATGACCCTCATACTGTCTTCTACTCCAGCCTTTTGTTTATCATCGGTCTGTATTCTCACCCCACTTTTCTCATTGTAATAGGCCCTCAATTATTTGGCCTTATTGGTCTTTAAATTGGCCTCCCCCGCTCTCTTATTTATGGCCTCCTCTTTGTTTTATACGGGCTCCTTCTAGAGTCTTCTATATCTATTTGGCCTCCTCTCGGTTTGCCTTTTAATAACTGCCTCTCCTTTCTTGCTGTAACTGCTAACCTCATACAAACAAATCAACTCAAACCTTCTACCTTCTACCGATTCTCCTTGTCTTATTCTCATTCAGCCCTACTTGCTTCGGTAACTGTCAGCGTTTTTTGTTCTGGCATGTAACAGTTGTTGTCTTTTCATCTTCCACCTATCCGTTCACATGCTCCATCTCTTCCAAACATTGAGAATCTCCTTCACCGGCTAATCCTTACAACTACCTTGTGTATTCCTCTGGCCTCTCCTTTCTTGCCAACTACCTTTCTTTTAATACCAATGTATTTTATAACTTTTTCACCCTTTCATCATCGCACACACCTAGATGCCAACTAATTCATTTCCATAACTGATGGCCCCAACTACTCCACTCACAACTGTCTACAATCATTTATTGACCTATGCTGAAGGTAACTTTTCCGATCAATATACTTTCTGTCGCTAAGGTGGTAGGAGCTTGGTTACACCACATCCTATAGCAAAACTAAAATAATCAAGAAAAATATTAAAACTTAAAAAAATGTATGTGATGTCCCTGCATCACATGTTATCAAAAGTTTATCATTTGCGTACACAAAAATTTATAGAAAAACAAAAAAACTAAACATTTAAACATACAACTGTACATTGTATTAATCAATAAAAGGAAAATCATATCTATACATATCATGTAAAAATGAGTAAAATCAAATGTCCAAAACAACACATCAAGGAGGTAGGGGCTATTGGGACCCAAAATGCTACAACCCAAAAATCTAAAACATTCCTAAATCACCTAGGCTAGGAATTGTCGTCAGGGTGATAAGAAGAGGTTTATCAACAAGTTAAGGGGGATTTTGGCCAACTAACAGGACTAGGTAGACTCCTCTACACTTTGAGCTAAGCTTAAAATCTAGAGGGATATTCCAAGGGGTATACCTAAATAGGTATTAAGTTCAAACCGGATGGATAACTAAAAATAAATGAACAACCAAACCCAACTCATCATCTTCACTCCAAAAGTTACCACTAAGTCAAGAACGACTGGCTATCACAAAACCCCTATATAGTTGATTCATCTGTATGAATGTACATCCATAGGAAAGATGATTTTTCCACAAAACCATAGGTGAATGATTTGTTTGATTTTAAAGAGTGATTGGTCCCTCTCCAATATTGATCAGTGCCTATTCCATTGGGCATTAGTAAGGAGGAAAGGAAATACACAATAAAGGATCAATAGAACTAGACATATATTCACATATATGACTTCAGATAGATCTTCATACAATGGACATACTTAATAATCCAAGAGTGAACTACAATGATTCCTATGCAACAAAAGGATGGCAAATACAAAGCCTTGTATTAACTTAGATGTTGTCACACATCTCCAAACATTTGTCACAATCATACTGACAAATGTAGCAAAGGGAAATACATAACTGTGATTATATATTTACCAAAATTATTACAAACTCCTGTGGAGACATACCATTACATTTAAATTTACTTTACATAACCTTCCTACTCTATACTAAACATATCCCTTGACTAATAGATGAGCAAAATCATGTGTTGGTGCTAGAGAAAATCCTTAGGCACTCCCAGACTAGACAATTGGCTCAGCAAGAAACCTTGAAAATGCCTTTGAAATGTGTATATATAGCAATTCAGCGTCTAAATGTTGGAAAACTAGTCAAAAAGAAATCATTGCAATATAAAATGTGGCCGATACTGCAATAACTCCATTATGTGTCCTTGGAGCATGCCCACATGGCTCTGCCCATGAAATCTGCTAAAACAGGAGGTTCACCTATGCCGTGAGCACAAGAAGTTTAATGTAAGGGAGCTATAGTGGCATGGGGAGGTGATGAATCCATCTTCCATAAGCAATCAAGCTCTGAAGAAGCATTAATGGTGACCAAGAGGGTCACTAACCAGTCACATCATGTTTTGAATAGTATAAAATCCTCTTGGAAGGCAAAAGGGTTGGGCTTCAACATATCAGACTTCCTACGATTGGTCTTCCATTGATTAGGCCTAGAAAGGTGAAAGAGGGAATCCTAGCCTTTGAAGTCTAAGAGAAGGGAAATCATTAGGCTTTGAGGGTGAGGCCTTCACCACTACATTATTTTTTGGAAGGAAGAAGAACCTAACCTCTGCATCTGTAACACTTAGCCAATTTCAGAAACTGGCAGAGATCGGGTCTTGGGCCTTATCACTTCCAAAGAAAGAAGAAGAGAGAAAGTCTAAGCCCTACAATTTTGAAGACTTAGCCACTTTTACAAAGGTTTGGCGGACTTTGGAGTTTGGGCCTTTGACCTTCCTCCTTCCAAAAGAAAGGAAGAGGGAAAAAGAAAAGTCTGAAGTCTGACTCCCAAGAACACTTAGAAATATTTTGAAGAAAAAGAAGCGAAACTCAGACCCACACCCTCCTCCTTACCGCTTGTCCTTTGTACATGTGGCAGCCTACCACAGTTCTGTGGTCATGAGACAGAGAAATAGATGAAGGCCTGTGGAATGGTGGAAACACTTGAGATCATGCCACATGTCTCCTTCGCACATTTCTGCAAGCTTGCTGTGGGTCCCCCAAAAGGCTCAATAGAATAGAAGAAACACTTAAGATTGTACCACATGTCTCCTTCCCATAGTTCTGCAAGCTTGAGCTGTGGGACCCCAAAAGGCTCAGCGAAATGGTGGATTGCCTTCAAAAAAATACTTGTCAAAGGTCGGTCGTTAGGCCTTCCTCCTTCCGTCTTCCAAAAGGAAGAAGGAGGAAGGAAGGAAGCCTAAAACTCTGAATTCCTCCACACTTAAGACAAATTTTATTGCCTAATTTCAGAGCCAATAGATAGGGCAAGATAGAAGACATGAACTACGAACTCTGAAACTCCAACAAAGGCAAAAAACACAAGGAAACACTTAGAATTTTTGACTTAGTTATTTTTGGGCCTTTTTCCTTGTATTTTTCAAAAGGTAGACATATGAAAACCCATGAAAGATGTTTCTGATTGGTTATAAACTATAGGTTTAAGTGGGATTTAGATGAAATTTGGGGCAAAATGGGGCATTTTGAAACTCGTAATTTTGGGCTCCAACATTGGCTCTGGTTGAAGACGTGTTGCAAACATGGCACAATGAAAATCTAGAATATCTCTAGGTAGACCAACACACAAAACACATGAAGGGACACACACAAGACATATTTATAGCATACAGTCAAAAAGTGATTGTATGAAAATTTCATGACACTACAGGTCACCCCTGCAGAAAAACTAATGAAGTTGCCTATGTCTAAGACAAACCTATTGAAGGAGCTAGTCTTCCTCAATCCTTTGTTGCACTGATCAACCAACATCAGCAATAAAATCATTTTTCATACATGCACATAAAAAATACCAAAATTCATATCATCATGCTGAAGATGGAAAAAAATTTCACCAGAGCAAGGCAACCAGAGATAATATGACTCATCATCATGCTGACTCATATAGGAGTACTCACCTTCAAATTTCATGTTAGTATGATGCATTTCTATGTTTGCATAAATATCATCATGAAGAAAAGTATCAAGCTGAAATGTATCGAGCCTAGGTGTAGTTTCATACTAGGCTATGCCACATAATTGTTTTAATTTTTGTGGCCCAGCCGCACTATAGATGCTAATGCATTCCTCCATGAATGAATCAAAGGCATGATTTAGATTTAAATCTGCACCATTAATATTTAAATCATAAATTTGAGGTACTTCATGTGAAGAATCACAATCTTCAAGTTGCCTCTGTATTTCAAATTCTTGACACACATTGCTGTGTAAAACCTACTGCTAAGAAAATCACTAATGAGTGGGAAGTTTAGTATTAAAATGAATAACAGTTTTCTTTTTTTTACTGATAGTTTTCTTTTCTTAACTATTCTTGTTTTTTTTTAAACTGTCCCTATATTATCTGTTTATGCATCCAGCTTGTTCCATAATGACAATATAAACTATTTTAAAATATAGCAATAAAAATTTGATGTATGACTGGTTGAGGATATAATGGTGTAGCAAATAAGTCCTCTAGAATTTCCTTCCTTGCATTTTGAGTTCTTTCTACAGTTTGTTGGCAACGCTTAGGAAAATCTTGCAATCGAGTTTCGAGAGTCCTAATGTCCATGTATTTTTCCTTTAATGTAGACAAAGGTGCATGAGCCCGTGGTCTCCTCCTTCAGACCATAGTCATTCACCAAACCCGCCCCATACATAACGATGAAATAGAAGCATTTAAGACTCATCTGAGCTGTCATGTTATTACTCTTCTCCACCAGTATATTCAGCACTTTCTGCATGCTCTCCTTGGAGATATTGCAGGAGGCCAAATTTGACAAATCCACTTCGTAGGTCATGTTGATGGAAGTCGTTCCGAGAAGATCAACCCAATCTTCTTTCATTTGTATGTTGCTACAATAGATTGGGACTAGATACCCATAAATAAAACTTCCTCCAAACACCTTGCAACATTATAGAGTTGTTTCTCCAAACTAGGGGAATGTTAACGTCCTACTAGAAGTTCAATTATTTTCTTTAATATACAATTTAGCATGATTGTCAAGCATCATTGATTAGCTGAATCACAATCCTATTTAGTGCATATATCTCATACTTGCACACAGAATCACAACCCCCACTACAGAGAATATCAAATGTCCGATGAAGTACCAGACACTAAACCCTAAAAAATTGTTAAAATGTTGTTGGTATCTTTTTTTTAAATTGTGATAATCATAGTTATGGCATTTGTTTTCAAATTTAGCTCTCATAAGTGGTGAACATTAACAGTGGCCAGGCAATATTTAAACCATTTTTCCTATAAATAGAAATCATTGATCATTAGTATCCAATATTATATTTTTCTCCAAACTAGCCATTGTACTCAAAATTGCATGTGAATCAAACCATAACTGCCATAGTATAACTGCTAGAGTGCTCATTTTTAGCCCTTAGAGACTATTTTATCAAACTGGCATACTTTTGCATTTGTCATCAGATTTTTATGTTTTTGCAGGCATCGGAAAGGGGATTCTGAGAGTTTTGTAATGGTATCATCATCTCTTTCAGATTCTATCCTAATTTTCTTGTCGAATCATTTGCAATTCATTAACTTTTTTTTAAAGCATCAAACATACTTTATCTTGCATTTAACATTTTGTATGGTTTTTGCAGGATTCACTTGTTTTAAGTATGTTTTGTAGCCTTACACCTGTCAAAGAATAAAATTTTGTAAACTACTAATGGTGGTTTTGTTGGGCTTTCATTAATTAGATTTCTTTTTCAAATGTTTGTTTGCACATAGATTAACTAGGGGTTAATTAATCACTATTTGTTGTTCTTGTAAGGTGGTAGGTGTATGCTCTCACCTTGTGCAAAATTAGTGATCAGAAGCCATACCCATCTCTTTTTGTTCTTGACCCCTTAGAGGGCCTGCCTCCCAATTCCTGAGAGGGAACAACCCAAGCGGTACTTTTGTTTCGGTCCGCTATACAAATAATTGTGGTTGTGATGTAAGTCATCAATCACCTAGTGCCGCTATTCTATACCAAAGGAAGTCTCCCTCAATATCCATGAGATGCATAAAAACACTTTCTAAGCGTTGGGAGACCTCTTAAATGAGTGAACCGTTAGATGTATAGACACTAGATTATCCTGAAACACTTACTAGAAACCACTTGTTGTAGAAGCCATAAACTTTTTTTGCTTGCTAGTGCAGGAGGTTGGACCTTCGAAGCCACCCTACACGTACTATTCATTATGGATACAGCAAATCCCTTGGTTCATAAGATCTACAAATCTTTAGGGTAAGAGATTTGGTGTGCCCATGCCATGTTGGGGGAGCCAGTATCACCAATATCTCTAGTTGTCTGCCTTGTCTTAGTATATGGAGTAATCCAAGTAGGAACTCAGCAAGTGGTATCCTCTTTCTAGCCTAGATTGTGTATGCTTATGAGTGTTTTCAAATTTGTCAAGACTAGTGAAAATTTTTGGGCTAATCTAGGCCCTCATTCAAATTTTTACTCTGATTTTGTATCAGAGTCATCCAAAATTTTCTGTCTGTCATGTTTTGTGTGTGTGTGTTAGAATAATAACATTTACATAGTTAATAGTTTAGATGAGGTAAATAATATATAATAAATTAACATATAGATGTTAATTTATTAAATAAATAAATATTAGTAAGTAGATAAATAAGTTAGTTCTTAGGAAGTTACATTCCCATAAATAAGTTATTAGTTGGTTCACGAGAATTTGTAAGGCTTTAAAAAACCATTGTGATGTAATGTAAAACAATCAAGAAATCATCAATATATTATTATATGTTTTTGTTATTCTTGTGCAATGTGTAATATGTATATACTCACTATATTTCAATATGGTATCAGAGCGTTGCTAGTTCTTGTGTCTATGAGAAGATGAAAGGAAGTTGAAGGGTTGCATGTTGTCAGAGGAAAAATGGTTGTAAGTCTAGAAGTTCAATCAAATGTTAAAAATGGGAATGTAGATTGATTCTATGTGGATGCTAGCCATGATTTCTCCTTAGTGTGAGCAAGAAATAGAGATTTTCACTCCCATACATTTGACGGAATTAGCCTTTTTTGTGAGCGCATGTGTATAATTCCTGCGTTGAATATATGTATTTCATCTAAGTTTCATATTTGTTCTATGTTTATGTGTACTACCTCCAAAAACTCGTGTACCTTAGTATTGAGTCATACTCACTCAAATGATTGTTGATTTTTGCTGGTTTGTGTGCTATTCTGCAATATCTATGTTGTCCTAGCATTAACTGACTATACCTAAGCATATATTATGCAATGTTGAATGGAAATAGTGATAAAAACATGAAAAAATTGTCCAGATTTGGTGCGTGATAGCTTTGTATGATTTTTAGAATCTATGGTTACGATTTGGACATTCCTTGTATGTAGGTAGATGAAGCACATTTTGACAAGAAGGATATAGGCCTGAAAGGTGTAAATTAGATTTGCAATGCTATCTCCATTTGTGTGAAGGAGAAGAAAGACGTTTTAGGCTAATTGAGACATTTACAAGTGATTGTTTTGAATTGATTTTATTGGTTGGGAGAAGAACATGCTTCCTTCGTGCTTTGGGTTTAAAGAATACATTTACATAGGTGCTATTGGTGTATAATGCTAGATTAAGAGAGAGGGTGGAAAGAGGTTTGAAAGGCTAAAGAATTAAGAACGGTTCTTGCTCTCAATGTTATATAGTAGCAATGCATAGAGCATCTACTAATGAAGGTTGGAGAAAATCTATTCAATATCATGCAATCTTTTTGTACCATAGATCGAAACAAATTGGTTGTTCCTACTAACGTATAATTGGAGGCTTTCAAGGATTGTAGTACTTCCTCTGGTGCTATCTTTGGAGGGTAAGGACTAAGAAAGTCATATTAGAGGCAGGCATCATTAGAGGATGGGGGAATTTTCATCATCTTAAGTTAGCTTCTCGCTTTGAGATGATGCTTTGCATGAGAAACATTTTTGGCTATAGTAATCATTGCCTACATAATCATTGTCAGACCTAGAGTTACCTGGATCTATTTTAGAGTTGTCATCAACCCACTTGAAGTTTAGTTTTCATCATCTTACTCATATCATCATCCTTGAACAAATTCCAATCCTCATTCATTAATATGGTTGTGATCCTTAACAAATCTAGGCCAAATGCAAAATAATATATATCCTCCAACATGGGTTAAAATTTGCTTTTAATGATGATGAGAACTTTGTAGATCATGATGCATACTTTGATATTTATAAACCATATATATCCCCCATCATCATCTCAAACTAGTCCCTCCATATCACCCAATCTTATGAATATTCCTCCACAACATGAGTATGCTAGTACTAGTTGATCCTTAAGCTATCTTAATGATATTCTTGACTAGGGAAATACCACCTTAAGTTTGAAATCATACACCAATCCATCTACTAGTTCCCCTCATCCATCCATCCATATGGAACCTCCATCACCATCCAATAGAATGCCTATACCAAATCCAAACAATTTCTTTGAAAGATTCTTTACAAAATATAAAAGCAAAAGAAAAGATACGGAGAAATCCAAATCTACTCATCCAATTTCATCCCCACCCAGCACAAGCAATCCTAATCTTACACATAAGCCTATACCTTCTACCATTATTCTCCATCCATTATATTGTGCATCCACCCATATACTAATGAAGAATATGATCCATTGGATACCAACAAGGAATCAACCACCACCCTCATGCCAACAAATCCCTATCCTTGAAACTATCCAAGAACCTTCAAATTTCATGCCTATTTTTCCTATCCCATCTTGTGGTACACAAGCTATCAATTCTCTTGAAAATCCACCTATCATAAGCCCAATTCATTCCCCATTGTACATTGAACCTATCCAAGAAGTCTCCATTCCTATCCAAACTCAAGAGTTATGCCAAGAGTCAAATCCAAAGCATGATCAACCTTGGTCCTATCCAAATCAAGATCAATGTCTTTACATTCAACCTATCCATAACATATATCTTTTCTATGATCAAGACATTATCTATGATGAAGATCCTATGCATAAGCAAGTTGATCCTATCCATAATTCCACAACTATCTATGAGCAAGATACCCAAGAATCACATACTCCATCTACTCCTCATTGTTATCTTAGCAACAAGATTGAGTATGAAAGTCTTGTCGATCAACTTGAGCACTCATCTTGCTTCATGGCATCCATTACCCCCATGGGATTCAAAAATCAAACTTTGGATGCCTCCACCCATAAAGCAAAAATTCCTAATAATCCTCATGCCACATGGCACCAATGCAAGGAATCAAAGCAAGGTCAAAACTCAAAAAGGCTACCGAAGTCAACATCTCAAAAAGACAATTTCAAAACCAAAATGGTTTGGGTCCCCAAGCAAAAAGAACCTAATTCAAATGGAGCATCCACACTACTAAAATCCCAAACATCCTATTCCCCATCACAAAATCATAAAATTCATAAGTCCATTTGGGTCCCTAAAGACCTAAATAAGAAAACCCTAAGATAACATCTCCATTACTCTCAAATCCCCCTTCCAAGCTTCAAAATCTATTTTGGTGTGTGCAACTATTGGCCTTGGTTCCTTTGAACTCCACAACATTCTCACATGCCTCCATCTCCCCATCTTCTATCTACTATCCCACTTATCTCTTCCATCATATCCCTATGGTCCATGCTTTTGCATAAATCATTCTGTCTATCTCTTTGTCTCCATCCTAAATCCCCTATCCATCCTTCCATGATCCATACATAATCCACTATCCATGATCCATACATAATCCACTATCCATCCATCCATAATATACTATCTCCTTACTTCATTTCTCTCTCATGCAATCACCTACCAACATCTATGAACATAATACCACTTGACATGGTCTATGGGTGACTTCTATCCATCATGGGACATTACCATCTTGCTATGGGAACAAAATCTTGTGTCACCACCTATTCCATCCAATTATCTAAAAAAAATTGAAAATAGTAAAGATAAATCATTCGTCCAATGGTGAAAACCATTTTTATGGCACCTTGGATAAGTACCATGATTAAAACATAGCAAATAGGCATCATGTGTAGGTGATTATGTACTTTACACCTGGGGGCATGTTATCTCATCTATCCCATCCTATCTATCCCATCTCATATCCTATCCTATCATTTTCCATGCTATCTTGCCATCCTTACCCATCATATCTATCACACCTTACTCATTGTACCATCTATCTTCCCTTCCTCCTTTTTGATCTTGATGATTGTAGGGGCACAATGTTGAAAAATGCTTTTGACACCTCTTGTCATACTCCAAATTCCACCCATCCATTTCTAATAATATCCTCCATACACCCATCTACTACTAAGTCCATTCATCCCTTCCAAGCATTATCCTCATCATGCATCCTAATAAGCATCACCTTGCCGAATCCTAAGGCATAATATTTAGAGTAGGGGCAGGTTATTCCTATGCAATGTAGTCCTTGGAGATCACATCCTAGACTCCCTCCATTCATCTATCATATATCTCCCATCCATTATCCTTCCATCACTGTAAATCGTTTTATCCATCCATACTTCTACCTTTATCCTCTTGTCCATCCTTTTATCCTATCTAATCCTACATTTATCCCATTACCAATCTTGTTAGTCCTACTTTGATTCTATCACCCATCCTCTTATCCATCCATCCAATCATTTTATCTATCCCATCCCTTATTGCTCATCTGCATCCTATCTATCATCCTCCTTGCCTTTTGGTTTGGTTTTCCCTTGTCATTGGTATTTATCTGAAGGCTATCCAAGCACAATCCAATGCTAAACATCCATAACAATCTAAAACTCTAAAAAAAATCAAAATACTTGAAAATACAAAAAAATCAAATATCCAACAAAAAATCAATTCATCCAATCACATCAATTCTTCAAATTAATTCAACCAAGTTCATCTAATTCATTCAAATCATTCAACTCAGGTCATCAATCAAATCAAATCCAACTCACTCAATTCATCAAGTCATCATCAATTCAAATCAATCCATCAATTCAACCAATCAAATCATTTCAAGCAGTAACAAATGCAAGTATCCCTAATAAATACCAAAGTCAATCAATGACGTCAAATTATCCAATTGCATCCATAGTCTTAGTTCCTAGCCTTGTTGTGAACCTAATCAATTGATCATCATCATCATCATCAATGGGATATATCATTCCCAATATTAATGTTGTTCTCAAGATATATCATTCTCATATCAACAACACAATCCTCACGTTGTTCTCTGGATAAATTATTCCCACATCAACAATGCTATCAATCATCAATCATTATTAGCATCAATCACTTCAATCGATCATTGGTTTTCAGCTTGACAGGGGCAATACCTTGTTTGTTTTTGAATCATTTGTGCATGCTTACTTTCTTGCATATGTGTGTCGTTATTTCATCTTGCATTTGAATCACATCTGTATCATTCCAGCTAATATTCATATCTTGTGTATGTTGGAATAGATTTTTGCATTATCCTTTGTATCTAAGGTCATATCATACCTTTTGTACATTAGGACTTTAATGCTCTAAGTTTACTTCCTTATACATTATACAAGGTTGTATTATGTTGGGTGCACAAGACACATCGTCACCTTGGTCTTTATACCTTGGTGCATAACATCAAGTGCTATATCAAACATTAGGTTGCTCAAAGTTTAATCAACATAACTCCACCTCCTTCCCTTCGTTTCCTTTTTTTCAAGAGCATATCCATCTCCTTCATCACTGCATATCCTCTTGAGGGAGCATCATCTACCAATCCTTCATTTTTATAAGCCCCATCCCCATCCTACCCAAAATCTGAATCCAAAACCTATGTTTTAAATCTTCTTTGAAATGACATTGCTTCACAACATCATCTCAAAGAGGGGCAAAAAGTAGACATAAAAAATTAACCATAGATCACATTTTCTATCCATCCCTAGTTATCCCCTACATTATTTCTCATTATTCCCTATCATCCCCTAAATAATCCATGAGATTTATTTAATTAATTAAATTAATTAAATCTCTATTTTATTCCCCTCTTGTAAATAATAAATTAAAGTTAAATAACTTAATTCATTATTTACTAAAACCTATCATAAATAATAAATTAAATTAATTAAATTTATTATTTTATCCAAACCTAAACCTAAATCAAAGACCGAAAACCTATTTGTGAAAACTAATCCTGAAAATCAAAACACTTTAAATACCTACCTTTTTACCATTCACATAACCAAAAACCTGTTTAACTACCTCATGAACCATTTTCCCAAACTTTATAAGATCAATCTAATTTTTATTTATCTGCTCTCAAACTTTATAAAGGAGTTATGCATAAATCAATCATTGGTAAAATCTATCTGGTTTATATAGCTATATCTTTAATCTTTCTTATTACATTTGATATAAGTTTTTGGGCTTTTAATTGCAAACTTTTTTTCAATAAAATTCATATCTGTGTAAACACCTAGTAGTACATAAGTTTCAATCTATTGGCGTAAGTTGAAAAGGCTGCCAACTTACCCACAACAATAGACTACACAACTACAAAGTGATTGTTACATGGGTCTGCAATATGCACAACTGCCTAAAACGTGACAACAACTAAAGTAACTATATCCCTGGCAACAATGCCAATCTATTGGGACCCAAAATGACTGCAACCGAAAACTCTAAAACATTACTAAATCACTTAGGCCAGGGATTGTCGTCAAGGTGATAGGAAGAGGTTTATCAACAAGTTAAGGGAGATTTTGGCCAACTAACAAGAGTGGGTAGACTCCTCTACACTTCAAGCTCAACTTAAACTCTAGAGGGATATTCCAAGGGGTATACCTAAATAGGTATAAAATTCAAACTAGATGAACAACTAAAAAGGAATGAATAGCCAAACCCATCTCATCATCTTGACTCCAAAAGCTGTCACTAAGTCATGAACGACAAGTTGTCACAAAACCCCTATATAGCTGATTTAACTATGTAAATGTACATGCATAAGAAAGATGATTTTTTCCCCTAAACCATAGGTAAATGATTTGTTTGATTTTAAAGAGTGATTGGTCCCTCTCCAATATAAATCGGTGCCTATTCCATTGGGCAAAAGAGTCATAGAATGCAAGGAGGAAAGCAAATACATAGTAAAGGATCAACAAAACTAGACATATATTAACATATATGACTTCAAATAGATATTCATACAATGGACATACTTAATAATCCAAATAAGAATTGCAAAGATTTGTATGCAACAAAAGGATGACAAATACAAAGCCTTGTAATAACTTAGATGATGTCACACATCTCCAAACATATGTTACAATCATACTAGCAAATGTAGCAAAGGGAAATACATAACTGCGATTATATATTTGCCAAAATGATTACAAATTCTCATGGAGACATACCATTATATTCAAATATGATTTACATAACCTTCCCACTCTATACTGAACATATCCCTTCACTAACAAACTAGACAAATCTTGTGTTGATGCCAGAGAAAATCCTTAGGTGCTCCCAGACTAGACAATTGTCTTAACGACCAACCCTGCAAATATCTTTGAAATGTGTATATATAGCAATTCAACTTCTGGATGCTGGAAAACTAGTCAACAAGCAACTGTTGTAGTATTGAATGTGGCCCATACTGCAATAACTCCATTCTATGTCCTTGGAGCACTCCCACATGGCTCTTCCCATGAAATCCATTGAAACAGGAGGTTCGCCCATGCCACAAATACAAGAAATTTAATGTAAGGGAGCTACAGTGGCATGGGGAAGTTAGGAATCCATCTTCCACAAGTAATAGGCCTCTGAAGAAGCATTAATGGCGACTAGGAGGGTCGTTAAGCAGTCCTATCATGTTTTGAATAGTAGAAAATGCTTCTGGAAGGCAAAAGGGTCAGGCTCTGACATATCAAACTTCCTCTGACCGGTCTTCCACTAATCAAACCTGGAAAGGTGAAAGAGGGAACCTCGGCCTCCAAAATCTAAAAGAATAGAAATCATTAGGCTTTGAGGGTTGGGCCTTCACCACTACATTGTTCTTTGGAAGGAAGAAGAACTTGACCTCCACCTCCGCAATACTTAGCTGATTCAAGAAATCAAAGGAAATTGGGTCTAGGGCCTTACTACTTCCCAGAGAAAGAAGAGAAAGTTTGAGCACCACAATTTTGAAGATTTGGCCACTTTTACAAAGGTTCCGTGGAGTTCAAAGTTTGGACCTTCTGCCTTCATCCTTCCAAAAGAAAGGAAGAGGGAAGAAGAAAAGTCCAAATTTTGATTCCCCAAAACACTTAGAAATATTTTGAAGGAAAAGAAGAAGAACTCAGACCCAAGCCCTCCTCCTTACCACTTGTCCTTTGTCCACATGGTGGCCTCCCATGATTCTAAGGTCATGAGACAAAACAATAGATGAAGGCCCATGGAATGGTAGAAACACTTAAGATCGTGCACATGTCTCCATCCCACAATTTTGCAAGCCTACTGTGGGTCCCCCAAAAGGGTCGACAAAATGACAAAAACACTTAAGATCATGCCACATGTCTCCTTCTTGTGGTTCCACAAGCCTACTGTGGGTCTCCCAAATGGCTCAATGGAATGGCGGAAACACTTAAGATCCTGCCAAATGCCTCCTTCATGTGGTTCCCCAAGCCTACTATGGGTCCCCCAAAAGGCTTGGCGGAATGGCAAAATACCTTAGAAAAAATACTTTTTAGGGGTCAGTCGTCGGTCTTTCCTCCTTTTGTCTTCCAAAAGGAAGGAGGAGGAAGGAAGGAAGCCTAAAACTCTGAAGTAATGCCACACTTAGATGAATTTTAGAGACTGATTTCGGAGGCGATAGATAGGACAAGACAAAAGACATGAACTCTGAACTTTGAAACTCCAAAAAAGGCAAAAAATAGAAGGAAACACTTAGAATTTTTGACTTAGTCATTTTTTGGGCCTTTTTCCTTGTATTTTTCAAAAGGCAGACATATGAAAACCTATGAAAGATGTCTTTGATCGGTTATAAACTATAGGTTCAAGTTGCATTCAAATGAAATTTGGCACAAAATGAGGCATTTTCTAACTTGTAATTTTGGGCTCCAACATTGGCTCTTGTTGAAGAGTGTTGCAAACATGTCACATCGAGGATCTAGAATATCTCCAGGTAGACCAACATAGAAAACACATGAAGGGACACACACAAAATATATTTACAACATACAGTCAAAAAGTGATTGTATCAAAATTTTAGAACACTGCAAGCCACCCCTCCAAAAAAATTGATGAAGTTACTTGCCTCTGTCAAAGACAAACCTATTGAAGGAGCTAATCCCCCTCAATCCTTTGTTGCACTGATCACCCAAAATTAGCAATAAAAACATTTTGCATGCATGCACATATAAAATACAAACATTCATATCATCATGTTGAAGATGGAAAAAATTTTCACCAGAACAAGGTAGCCAAAGATAATATAACTCATCATCATGCTAACTCATATAGCAGTACTTACCTTCAAATTTCATGTTAGCACGATGCATTTCTGGGTCTACATAAATATCATCATGAAGAAAAATATCAAGCTGAAATCTATCGAGCCCAGGTGTGGTTTCATAATGGGCTATGCTGCATGACTATTCTAATTTTTATTTCCCAGACACACTATAGATGCTAATACACTTCTCCATGACTGAATCAAAGACATGATCTAGACTTAAATTTGTATCATTAGCATGTAAATCATAAATTTGATGCACTTCAAGTGAAGACTCACAATCTTCAAGTTGCCTCCCTATTTTAAATTCCTTGACACACACTGCTATGTAAAAACTGTTGCTAAGAAAAATCACTAATGACTTTCTCCTCTTCACCCTATAGATCAAAAACTTGACCCACACAAGAACATCCAGCCTAAACGTTATTAGGCCCAGCTAATGAGCTCAAAAATATGCTCTCAACATGATCCAGATGAATAAGAGATAACTACCCCAAACAAAGCTCTAGAAAATCATTTGTGACATAGTCTTCATAATGGGAAATAGTTACCTTAGAATCACTTGTAGTTGTAGTAGTGCCTTCATGATATTCAGGTAAAACATAATTCACATCATCCTAATGCAAAAAAGTGTCAATGACCTCAAGGTCATCATTAGGGACAGATAAGGGTAACACACTAAACAAGAGACTAGTCTCTTATTCCCCCTCAATATCATTTTAAACACATCCCTCTCTATCCACATGGTCTCCACAAGTAGCAAGGTCATATAGCATACAACTTTCCACCTCCAAAGTTGACAACTCAAATTCACTAAGCTCTAGGTGATCTTCAAAAAGAGGATTATCCATGCACCAATGATAATCATGGATTATGCTACCTGATAGACTTGCATGTTCTTCATAAAGGGCATTATACCTTATGCTCATCTCTTCATCATTATTTGCTTCATTAATATATGTATGCTTTGCATAATCAACTACATGAGCCGAGTCATTCAAATTTTCACTTGCATACATACCTTCTAGGTGGTCCACAATACTACAACAAGTAGTAGGGTCAAACTCTCTTCACTAAATTGGGAATCATCATTGATTTTCATATTTTCATCATCCACTGATGACTGATCCAATTGAATGTAGGTACAATCACTACTTTTTCATCTAAACTACTATCATACATTGCACCAAAACCTTTCTCTACCCTTCTGCACACACAATTATCACTTGATATTGTGTCTGGATCATATGAAACACCCACATCGCTGCTGTCTATAACAACCTATCCATTATCAACTACCTCTTCATCTTAGGACAGATTTTTCAATCATATCATGCTTAACCTTGTCAACATAATCAATGAACAGATAGACCTATTGCAAACCCACTAGATTAAATTGCTCTCGTATAGAAACTGTGGTGAAAGTAGCCCATAGATACATGTCAATACACATAGGAATATCAAGCCTAAATTTTTTTGGAATGTGAGATAGGGCCACTACGAATTTGTGGTTGAGCTCTATGCTAGACTCTCCTTCCTACTTTCTAATATTTTCTAGTTCTTGGACAAGAAAAATAGGTTCTAGGATATTTGCAAAGTCTTCAAATGTAGCCAGCGACTGATCCCAAGATGAAAAATGCTAGCAAGGGAAACTAACTAGCCACTTCCGTGCTACTCCACATAGAGATCAAACAAAAAATCTCATCCACATTTCATCATCTTCAAATTGGAACTTGTCCATGTGAAGTCCAAAAATGCCTCAATGTGCACCTTCCTATCACAAACTTCACACCCATCAAATAATGGCATCTGATAATAAATCTTCTTCAACATGGATTACTATTCATAACTGACCCATGAGAGGTCCATCTGTCTAAATGTGTTTTCATTTACAATAGGGGGAGGCCGAGGAAAGGAGAAACTATGAACAATAGGAGGGGGATTGGACTGCATCCTAGCTTAATGTAGCCTAATTTGGCTCTCTAATTATTTTTCTTGCTGCAGCAAAGACACAAGCAACTACTTTTCTTTTTCAATTTCATATTGTAGCCAAGTGGACTCATTTCTATCATGCAAGGGATCAAAAAATTTTGGGTTTATAAAATTGGCAGGGCAATGATCGAAAAATGCATTATCTGGATGGTTAAAAGTCATATAGTTCCTAGGGTCTGCAACATAAAAGATGCATAAGAAGAATCCTCCCTAGGGTATCCATGTTCATAACAGTTGGCCATGACTAACTACAAACCACATGTGCAAGACAAAGTAAAACAAACAACATGTTCCTTTATTGAGAAAGAAACCATGGTCAAGGCTGGAAGAAAAACATGTACATTAACTAGCTATAATCTCCTTGAAACATGCACACAACAACAAAACTTTATTTCTTTTGATAGCAGAGTCACCACCTCACTGAGTGAGAAAGTCTCTTGAAGCGTGACTAATCTTCAAGGCTTCAAAATTGATTCTAGGTTGCTCACACTAACACAGTCTTCAAATATTTATAACCCACTAGTACATCAGTGCCAATCTATTGGCGTAAGTTGAAAAGGCTGCCAACTTACCCACAACAGCAGACTGTACAACTACAAAGTGACTCTTACAGGGATCTGCAAAATGCACGGCTACCTAAAACCTGACAACGGCTAAAGTAACTTTATCCCCGACAATAATGCCAATCTGTTGAGACCCAAAATAACTACAACCCAAAACTCTGAAACACTCCTAATCACCTAGGCCAGGGATTGTTATCAAGGTGATAGGAAGAGGTTTATCAACAAGTTAAGGGGGATTTTGGCCAACTAATAGGAGTGGGTAGACTCCTCTACACTTCGAGCTCAACTTAAACTCTAGAGGGATATTCCAAGGGGTATACCTGAATAGGTATTAAGTTCAAACTAGATGAACAACTAAAAATAAATGAAAAGCCAAACCCAACTCATCATCTTGACTCCAAAAGTTTTCAGTAAGTCAAGAACGACTGGCTGTCACAAAACCCCTATATAGCTTATTTTAAAGAGTGGTTGATTTATTTGATTTTTAAGAGTGACTGGTCCCTCTCCAATATGGACTGATGCATATTCCATTTGGCAACAGAGTCATAGAATGCAAGGAGGAAAGGAAATACATAGTAAATGATCAACATAAATAGACATATATTCACATATATGACTTCAGATAGATCTTCATACAATGGACATACTTAATAATCCAAAAGAGAACTGCAATGATTCCTATGCAACAAAAGGATGGCAAATGCTTTTGGAAGGCAAAAGGGTCAGACTCTGACATATTAGACTTCCTTTGATTAGTCTTCCACTGATCAGGCTTGGAAATGTGAAAGATGTAACCCTGGCCTTCGAAGTCTGAGAGAAGGGAATCGTCAAGCTTTGGGGGTTGGGCCTTCACCACTACATTGTTCTTTGGGAGGAAGAAGAACCTAACCTCTGTCTCCACAACACCTAAAGATGATTCTAGAAATTAGCGGAGATCGGGTCTAGGGACTTATCGCTTCCCAAATAAAGAAGAAGAGAGAAAGTCTGAGCCCCAAAATTTTGAACACTTAGCCACTTTTACAAAAGTTTAATGGAGTTTGAAGTTCAGGGCTTCTACCTTCGTCCTTCCAAAGGAAAGGAAGAGGCAAGAAGAAAGTATGAAGTATGGCTCCTTGAAACACTTAGAAATATTTTGGAGGAAAAGAAGTAGAACTTGAACCTGATCCTATAGATGACTCAATTCTGGCATATGTCAGTGGACCTTGGTATGATGGTAGGTGCCTAGTCATGTGGATTCTTCATGTAGATATACGATCAGGCTATTCCAAATTGTGTGGGACACACTTATTATGACATGGTAAATTCTTCGTTGATCTTCATGTGGTTTGAGAACTACCATATTATTCTATGGTTTGAGAACCACCATACTATTATGTGGTTTGAGAACCACCATGTTATTTTGTGGTTTGACAACCACCATACTATTCTGTGGTTTGAGAACCACCATATTATTCTATGGTTTGAGAACCACCATACTATTATGTGGTCTAAGAACCACCATGTTGTTCTCTAGTTTGAGACCACCATGATATTGCATGCTATTATCTCATGTGGTTTGACACCACAGTACGATTCCCCTCCTCCCCTTAGGTGACCTTGTTGCAAGGTTGCATGGTGTTCGTAATGTGCAAATTTCTAAGAGATTGTTGAAATATTTATTTATGTGTTGACTATTTTTCTTGCAAGCCAGTAGTGTTTTGTTACCTTGGGCTAATTGACCATTTTTATGTTTGAGTTAGTCCTTTTGCCTCAAGGACTTGTTCTTGCATAAACTTGGGATAATACAATAATTGTTATATGATCTCCACTTATTTTATGATTCATTATATTTGTTTTCTTCTACTTTTATTGAGGTTTAATTTATGAGTTTGCTCTACTTCTCTAATTTTATTTTTTGAGGCACTTTATGGTTGCAACTGCTGGTATGTGTGGAGTGTTGTGACCATGGTTTACTGTCATATCCTAGATGGATCACTGATAGGTCGTTTAGCGGAGTAGATGGCCTGGGGAATCTTGTTCATACTTAGTTATGTATGTGGGCTCCTAGAGAGGACCTTGTCCATCCTTCTTGATCTACTATTTGGCACAATGGTATTCTAGATGGCAAAGTTATTCTTTTGTTATCTGGCACTATAGTATGGGTGATATTGGTTCCCTTGGAGGTGAGATTATATGATGTTACACTACATTGGATATTGGCATAGTGGTTACTACATGGCATGGTTATTCACTCCTTGATCATTTAGCTCTATGGTACTAAGGACTGCTCAGTGCTTTACTAGTGTTGTCCTCCTCGTAATACACCTTTCTTGTTGAGCCTTGTGGTGTGATTCATGTGATGTCTTCCTGATGAGTATATAGGTTGTTACCTGTGAGTATGGTCTTCGTCATGTGAATCACCTAGGAGAGGTATGTGATGTGAAGGAGACTTTGAATTTAAATGAAGTGTTATATGTGGAATTGTGTTTTTGTGTTATGTGAGTCATTGAGTGTTGTTGAGAATCATATGTTAAAATTTTTGACTTGAACAAAATGTGACTTGATTCTATTCCTTGGATATAAATTTATTTATTCATGTTGGTAGTAATGAGTTAAGGACATGCTTAGCTATTCAAATTAAGGTATGTGGTTAATTTGTAAAGATGTAACTTAATATAATATGGTTGCTTATTGATATTTAATAAGGTAAAATAATTTGTTAATTTTATTGGGTAGCCTCTTCTTCTGGGGACTCCCGGGAGGAAGTCCAAGCCTAGAGGGGGAGGATGTAGGACCCCTCCTCGATATGACCATTATGGTAGGAAGAGATTTCATATTTTTGTTACTATAGTTTTATGATGAGACATTATATGTTGGCTCTATTATCATTTGACAATGACTATGATATAAACTAATCTGAGACATATGAGTTTGGAATAGATCATGATTGATATGTGCTTATATTTATACACATGTCCTTAATTGATCCATATGATATCTTCTTGATTATGGGTTGTACCTTAGGATAATGGATCACATTATTTTATTGAGTTGTAGTACAGTGTCATTCCTCAAGATATATTGTGGGCATTCATATATATATGGTTCATGGATTATGTCACCCTTTGTTACGTGGTATTTCACCTATTACTAGAAAACATGTTGCTTAGCATCAATGTTGTATTAATTTCTTTTATTCATATGACAAAGATATTTCAGGTGCTTTGAGATTAACTGAATTTATCTTGTGCATGAAAGATTCTTATTATGGCGTAAAATAGTAAGTTATATAAGTATATATGAAGTAATTAATGGTTATTATATTACTACTTTGGCTATTGTTATCATAACTGACAATGTGTAGATGAGTGTGCAGGTATTTGTTAGCTAGTAGAAAACGAGGAAAATATATGGGGGTCCTATTGTGTGTAATATCGTAACTGACAATGTGTAGATAAGTGTGCAGGTATTTGTTAGCCAGTGGAAAATGGGAAAATATATGGGGGCCCTATTGTGTACATAACCAATGAGCCAACCAAGTTCTCAGGAGAGACTTGGGTCCCTTGTATTGTGATATGTGTGGACATGTATTGTGGTTGTCGTAAGTATCATTGTGTCATGATATGTACCTTCACAGGTCATGATTGTTGTTATGCATGTAGTTGTCATGTGTTGTGTTGTAATCCAAAATTAAGTTGTTTTTCTTTCATCCTCGTATTAAGGATGCAAAATAGTTAAATAGACACCTAAGTCATAATATTTAACTTTAAGGACCTATGTTATTGTCTAGGTACTTTTTGGATGACAAATTTGCTAAAAATATTAAGTTTTTAAAATTCTTATTTGCACCCTAAAGAGAGTGACAAAAATTAAGGGGCCTGATGAGTCATCAAAGTATTGTGTAAGGGAATTAGGAACCTCAAGTAAAAGAGAAACAAGTGTATGGGGAAAGGGACAAGTGTCTACCTCAGTATGGGAAGAGTTGAAGGTTCTTATAAAAAAAATTATTTGAAAGTAAGGAGGTTGTTTTTTTAGCTACTACTACTCTCTCTGGTCTTCTTCACCACCTCATGTAGTGCATGCATCTACAATTATCTGTGAGTTGTAAATCCTATACAATTAACAAGGTAGGCATCGATCCTTACTTATATATATACATATACATTTATATATATATGTGTGTGTGTGTGTGTGTGTATATCTATGTATATGTATATACATATATATAGATATATACATGTATATATATATATATATACATATACATATACATATATACATATACATATACATATACATACATATATATATACATACATATATATATATATATATATATATATATATATATATATATATATATATATATATATATATATATATATATATATATATAAGGAGATATAGGTGAATTGAATTTTGTTTTGTTGTTGTTTGCTTTTCAAAATATGTTGGAAAATGAATGAAATCCCTCTCATTTTCTTCTTCTATTCTATGTAGTTGTGTAAATCTGAGTAGCATAAATGGTGTTGTGGAGTCCTATGTGCTGTGTGATGTGTAACTACAAAAGAAATTGTTTCAAATCTGTAATGTGTGAAACTGGGTGAACAAGCTTTGTGTCATAAGCTGTGTAAATAATTTGTGAGGATAAGCTGAGAAGCTAAGTTGTGTAGTCACCTGTTTGTTTTCTCCTTGGTCCCCATGTGTTTTCCCCTAGCTCGAGGGCCAGAGCTTAAATTTGAAAGTCGACTTTACCTGTCAAGCAATTTTTTTTATGACAGTTATGTATTCAATATTGCCTTTAAAATACTATGACATACCTTAATGTAAGTATATTATATAAAAACTAAATATATATATCAGCATAATCCTATATAAATTTTGACAGTTTGTCCAAAATCTCTCCTTTCAAAAATGCCTAAATACAGCTATACAACTATCAAATTTAAGCCCTGTCGGGGGCGGACAGATCATGTCCTAGGTTGGGAGGTGAGCATCCCACTGGCTGTATTAAGGAGTCTAACCCATGTTTCAGGTTTCAGGTTTCTAGCATGTGAAGAAAGGACTTGTAAGTGTGACTATTCAAGTGCATACAGATTTTGGAAGGATGATACTTGATATGTTTTAGATGAAAATGAAATCATTATAAAGTCTAATATTGTAGGAGTGGTTTAATTTCCAAGTGAAGTGCATTGAATCTATATACTGTCATTGTAAAAAAAAAAAAAAACTATTATGAACAATTGTAATAAGACTATTATGTAAAATCTATCAGAATTCAAGGTGCAACAGTTGTCTGATTAACTTTGCTATACACATTTACTATATAGTTCATAGACGTTATATAAACTGGGAATAAATATATTAAATCTAATTTCTAATGTAGAATTTAAATAAATAGACAAATTAAAGGAGGGAAAATACAGAGGAAAGATAGGCCTGCAGCATATGTGAATGAAATGTTTTATTGTTTCCTCTTACAAGGGATATACCCCTTCCATCTTAAACCTGTCAATAAGGAAAATCAATGAGTTTGCACAAGAGTTCCTTTCACAAAATAGTAATCACATAAAATTACTTGGCTCTTTTACAACAAAGCCTAGCCAAGTTTGGTTGCAAGACTATTCTTGTGTTAAAATGGGTCAGTCAGGCCATGTGAGGCCTCCCGTCATTACATAAAGAGACATGGGGTTTGATTTGGACTCCATACAAGAAAAAAAAAAAGAGGAGAAAACAAGAGACCTTGTAAGCCAGAGGACTAATTGATTAAAACTAAATCCCCTTCTCTTTTTCCTTGCATGCACCATAAACTGAATGGATAAAACCTCTAACACTGTGATTCTAGAGGACTGTGATTCTAGAGGACTCTCTGTATGGAAAAAAAACCATTATTAGACAAAAATATTTGCTTGAAGATCTACAAGAACTGTTTTCTTTTAAATAAAAATAAGAAAGTAAATAAATAAATAAAGAAAATATCATGTTAGAAACTCATGCTACTGCTGGGGAAGCAGACTACTCTCCCTTCAAACTTCTATCAGCCTTCCTTTCATGGACACGGATGTTCTCAGTGTCTAGAATCTACTTTGCCTTTTGTGGCCAGATTCAAAAAAAAAAAAAGAGAAACACTATGTTGAAATTAGGGCAAAGGGAATAAGGTAAAATTATTAGGTGCCCTTAGGGTTAGGTATTTTCTTTGGAATCTTCTTCAAGCTTCACGGGAATAAAATGGACAAGATTATTTATCCTCTCAATAAATTATGTATTGTCTTTCAATTATAGTTTAAAATAATTAAGGCCTTCCCAATTATATTTGATGTCCTTCGATATGTTTTCCTTTTTGTCATTAGCACCTAAATTTTATATGCGAATATTATAGTGCTAGAAATTATATGTGAACATTATAGTACTGGAAATTGTATCTGAACATTATAGTGCTCGAAAGTTTTGCATGCCGTTTAAAAAGGAGACTTTACTTTTATCCTGCTAGTTTAATCTTTTTATTTTATTTTCATAATTATAATGCCGGCTATGTTAAATTTATGAAATGAATGTTTTTTTGCTGGATAGATATTTTTCATAACTTTCAAAGAAACTAAGTAAATTAAATAATAATATCAATATCTTTGCATAAGGGAGTGTATATATATATATATATATATATATATATATATATATATATATACAATTAGTTGGGTTGCTGTGATAAGTGATTACTTCATCTCATATTTCACGTAGACCATTATAGAACTATGTAATTTTGTTGCCTTTATTTTGGATTACTTATTATGTTATTTGGAATTTTAAACCATGTTTCACTTATCCACCTCAAGTTAATATGTGTTTTCTTCTCTTTTCCTTTTTTTAAAGAGATTATATGTTTTGTTTTTACATGGGAAATTCTATTTGTTCTTTATTTAGTTTTTTTTTTTTGGAGAAGTATATGTGAGAAATGAGTTTAATAATGAAGATTATGTGTTAAAAAGATAAAAGTTTAAGAGCTAATAGATAATGGAAAAAAAAATTATAGGCATAAGGTATAATTTAAGATGATACAAGATTAATAGAAAATAATATTAAGGCTTTGGGTAATATTAATTTCTTCATAAGTCACTTTATAAATTTTAAGGTAAAATGCACATAAGGACACTAGTGACAAACCTTGTAAGACCTAAATCAAGGTAAGTCTATGCCAAATAAAAGGTTGATGGAGTGTTTTAATGATATAAGCCATGTTAAGATCAATGAAGAGAAATAAGTTCAAACTTATGGTTTTTCTTATGATGTACTATTCATCATTGGATACTATTTAGAATTGGGATGTAATACTTTCCCCCTAGCTCTTCATCATTGGAAACTATTTACCATAGTAAATCAATCTTGCTTTTACAATTGGGTTTGTTATGGAGCATAGTGTAGAAGCAAAAAAAATAATTGGTGTTCTAGCTACTGTTGTGTGGTTCCTCCAAGTGTTTAGTAGTTCGATATATGCAACATATATGGATTACAATTAGAGTACTTAGTTCACTACATTCCTTGGCTGCACTCTGAAATTGGGAGATAACATTTTCTAACTTTCATAGAATAAGTGTATCTCATAATCGAGCAACTTGCTCTACTTGTAAAAAATAAAGGGAGGGGTAATTATTTCATAAGATTTATATAAATTCTTGATGAATGGGGAAATTATCCCAACTTCTGTTAGAATTAGTTACCTATCTAATTCTTTGTTTTAGCTAGTAACTGCTTTAAAATTCATGATAGGATAATTGCTTCTAAACTTACTACTTCCAAATTTCACACTTATTTATATGTGCATCTCCCTCCTATAGATTTAAGCTACTATTACTATCTGAAACACTAGAGTTTTAAGGAGACAAGAAAAAGTTATGTTTGATGAAGATTTTGTGTTTGACCAAGTGTATGAATAAAAAATTGTCTTGTGTGTGTGTGATGTAGTGAGGATGTTACACATTGATGCAGAGGTATTGGAAGGTTTGGTTTTGTCCACACAATAGACCTCGACTTCAAGGTTTCCTTCACAAGAACTTTCAAAACCTCATGTAACACAAGCCTATACAAGGCTATCCAAGAGATTGACCTAGTATGGGACCACACCCTAGTGTCCACCCACATAGACTACTCAACTCTCTTTTGGGGAGTTTCTACTCAACCCAACCAACACACACTTACCTTCTAGATCAACAACCAAACTACCAACATCCCTACCAATAGGATCCCACACTACAATCAACACAAACTTGTCAAGGACATGACCAACACAAGGTCTAGGACATGACCAACACAAGGTCTCTGATCTAATAACTATATTCTGTACATGCAAGGATAGTGAACAGCAAATTACAGTAAGAATGCACTATGACAGTGCCTAAAGAGACCTATTCCTTGTAGCCCTTGAGATTGGCTAATCCAAGGACAACTCCACAAACCTCCAAAGGACACACCATCCTCTTTGCACATTTGGATACCCTCTATGAACATACAACAATTCACCAAGTTGCAGAATAGTACCCTATTTTAGGCGTCCAATGATAGCGAGTTCTTCTCTTTAGGGAATAGGCCCAATTTGAGGTCTTTACAAAGGAAGTGCATCAAATCCACTTGCTCAATATCAAACAAACACTTGCATAGGTATGTCTTCATCCACAAACACCAATCACAACCTCCATTTGGTCATTCTATTGACTGTCCATTGAAAGCACACTGATTTCCACTATTTGCATATTAACTAGTCACCATGCAGACTAGTTAGATTCATGCCAAATGCCTTGAAGTGAGGAGTGCAAACCTAACAAGTAATAAAAACATGAAATCTACCCTATCTCCCTCCATCCTACTAAAAATGGTTGATGTCTTTTAGAGGATAGAGGAGAAATCCCTCATTTTGCCACAAAACCTTTGTTTTGAGGGTTTTTAAACCAGTTTTCACAAAATGATTTGGTTCTAACAGCACAGGAGGTTTCAAGAGGCCTAACTACACTCAAATGGAAGGTATTTCAATATGCTAACACATTTTCCAAGTTTTAGACTCTTAGTTGTTCGTATAGAGCCATACTGATTAACTATTTCTAGGAAAACATAGAAAATGACAGTTTTTGCACTCCAAAAACTTCAATCTTTCCTTATCCTTGGCATGTAATTACATTGTTTTGTCTATAGAAGGCTTGAAGGCTATTTCTCCTCCTCCACCAACCATACAACTACTATCCAAGGTAGTTAACTATTGGACATTACCTCCTTCACAAGAAACCACATGTTTCTTAGTGTAATTACATTCAAAATGACCATATCAAGGTCTAGATTGGATAATCGACCAAATGGACCAAGTCCTTATTACAGCTCATGAAAATGGCTTTCAAAGCCTTAGAGAGAACAACACAACATGACAACAAAACATGACATAGCAAAAAATGACTAGAATTTGGAGCTCCTGCACCATACTCCCCCTGCAAGAAGAACTCAAGTCCCTTGAGTTGCCAATTATTGAAGTGTCATTCCATGCTTCAAGATATCTGCCTCAATCATCCAAGTGGCCTCTAAATTAGGAAGATCCTTCCATTTCACCAAGTAGTCTTTGTAGACACCTCTCCTAGTCTTCTTGACAACTTTGGAATCTAGAATACATTCCAACCGTAAAGGTTTGCTTGGAGGCAAATCCTTGATCTAATTAGCATCTGATCCACTTTCACCAGGCAATGGGGTTTTGAAAGGAAAAAGATCACAAACATTGAAAATTGGAGAGAGACCAAGACCAGATGGTAACTCAATCTCATATGCATTTGGACCAAATTTGTGTACTATTTTGCATGGCCCAATCTTCTTCATCAAGAGTTTAGTTGGCTGACCTTTTCGCAACCTTTCTTTCCTCAGATATGCCATAACTAAATCTCCAACTTTGAATTGCACCTCTCTTTTCTTCAAATCTTCGCTTTCTTTGTACTTTGTGACTATTTTTTCCAATGCAACTTGACTTGATCATGGACTGTTTTCATGGAGGCAGAAAAATCTTCACCAAGTGTACTCCTTTTATCCCACCCTTGGAGATTTGTCAGTTCAAGTGGCCCTCTTGGGTGAAAACCATAAACTACCTCAAAAGGACTTTTATCAGTGCTCCTATTCTTTGAATCATTGTAGGCATATTCAGCCTGACTGAGAACCAAGTCCCATGCCAAACCATGCTATTTTGTAAGGCATCTTAGAAGGTTTCCAAGTGATCTATTAACCACTTCAGTTTGACCATCAGTTTGTGGATGGTAGGCTGATGAAAAGGACAACTGTGTGCCCAACTTTCTCCACAAGGTCCTCCAGAAGTGACCCACAAACTTAGAATATCTGTCTATCACAATTGACAATGGCAAACCATGGTTTCTCACTACCTCTCTAAAAAAAAGGCCTGCAACATGAGATGCATCATTTGTGCATTTCCCTGGCACAAAATGAGCCATCTTACTAAATCTATCAACAATAATGAACACACTATCCACCCCTCTGGCTGTCCTAGGTAACCCAAGTACAAAATTCATGCTTATACTTTCCCAAGGGCTGTTGGGAATGGGAAGGGGCTGGTATAGACCTGCATTTGAATATACACCCTTGGCCCTTTAACAAATTGTACAACTAGCAACATACCTTCTCACATCGGATTGCACCCTTGGCCAAAAATAGAACGTTGTAACTTGTTCTAGTGTCTTGTCTAAGCCAAAATGTCCTCCCAAAGAGCCATTATGCTTCTCCTTAATGATATTGTCTCTCATGGAACACTTAGGGATACACAACAAATTGCCCTTAAACAAAAGACCTTCCTACAATACAAAATCTGCATATTCTCCATGGAATGTGTTAGCCAAGTTTACACAAACATCATAAGCCTCTTTGAAATCTGAATCCTCTTTATACAACTCCTTCAAACAGTCAATGCCCATGATTTCTAACTGAATTTCATGAACAATAAGCAACCTCCTACTTAAAGCATTATCCACCTTATTAGAGACACCTTTTTTGTGCTTAATTGTGAAGGTATAAACTTGTAACTATTCCATCCATTTAATATGCCTATGGTTCAATTTTTCTTGACTGTTTAGAAAGCTTAAAGCATGATTATTAGTGAACACAATAAATTCCTTAGGTAATAAATAATGTCTCCATTTCTTAAGAGCTTGCACCATTGCATAGAGCTCTAGGTCATAAGTAGAGTACCTTTACTTGGCTTCATTCAACTTCTCTGAGAAGAATGCCACAGGATGTCCTTCTTGGCTGAGAACAACACCAATAGCTTGGTTGCTTGCATCACACTCAACAATAAACACCTTATCAAAATTAGGAAGTACTAAGGTAGGCAACTTAGCCACCTTTGTTTTCAACAACTCAAAATTAACATCAGCTTCCTTTGTCCATTGGAATCTACATTTGATTCCACCCTTGATGGTGTTGAGGATGGGGGCACTAATGTGACTAAAACCTCTGATAAACTTCCTATAAAAAGTCAACAATCCATGGAAACTTCTCACATCTCCCACTATCTTTGTACTAGGCCAACTAAGAATAGCATCAACCTTAGAGGGATCCATCTTCAAATAGCCATTGGAAATCACAAATCCAAGGTATACAAGTTTAGTTTCCATGAACTCACACTTTTCTAAGTTGATCATCAACTTGTGCTCATGTAGCTTCTACAACACTTGACCAACATGCTTCACATGCTCTTCTTGTGTCCTGCTGAAGATTAGTATGTCATCAAGATAAACAATAACAAATTTACCAATGAATTCAACTAATACCTCATTCATCAAGCACATAAATGTACTTAGAGCATTGCTAAGACCAAATGGCATAACAAGCCATTCATAAAGACCCTCATTAGTCTTGAAGGCAGTCTTCCATTCATCTCCCTGTCTGATCTGGATTTGATGATAACCTGATTTTAAATCTATCTTTGAGTAATAGCATGAACCTCCAAGATAATCCAAAAGATCTTCAATCCTTGGTATTGGGAACCTGTACCTTATGGTGATCTTGTTTATGGCCCTTGAGTCTGTACATAGCCTCCACTTTCCATCCTTCTTAGGAGCAAGTACACTTGGGACTGCACAAGGACTTAAACTCTTCCTAATCAGCCCTTTGTCCAAGAGATCTTGAATTTGCCTTGCCACCTCTTCATTTTGCTTGTTAGGCAATGTAGCACTAGGTATTAAGTCAATTTGATGACTTATGTCCCTCATGGGTGGTAAGCAGCTGGGGACTTCCTCTACCACAAGATCTTGATACTTGTCTAGAAGTTACTGCACTTCCAATGGAATCTCCTTCTATTTTTTATCTTGCTGATGTGATCCACTCTTGGGCTTCATGACCAAGGCATACCCTTGGGTATCCTTCTCCTTCAAGAGGTTCAAAAACTCTTTGCCATTCACCAACATGACACTGCTATCATTATTCTCCCCCCTGGTCTGCTCTGACATAGGATCCATCTTGTATGGTCTTCCATTCTTGGTGATGACATAGGTGTTCTTCTCACCATCATGTTGTGCTTTGACATCATATTTCCATTGGTGGCCAAGAAGTAGATGACATGCATCCATAGGGATGATTTCACATAACACTTTGTCTTTGTAGTCACCGATTGCAAATTCAACCCACATTTGCTCTTCCACCATGAAACTTTGGTTCTTGTTCAACCAAGAGATTTTGTGGGGACTGATATGAGGCAGCCTCTTCAACTTACACTTCTCAACCATCTCAGTGGATACCACATTCTTAGTAGATCCTGAATCTACTATGATCTTACAAAGTTTCCCATAGGCTATTCCTTGGGTTCTAAAAAGATTCTTTCTCTGAGGGGGCTCTTGTTTCAATGACATCTTCAATATAGACCTCTTAATCATCACACTCTCTCCTTCTAGGATAGGTACAACACTTCCCATTGGTGAATTCACACTCTCATAGTCATCATCCTTCACTAACTGATTTCTCCTTCCACTATCATGAGAACTGCTAGCTTTCTCTGGGCATTTGTTCATTGTATGGCCAACTTGGTCGCAGCCATAACACCTTCCAGTGAAGACTCCTAGTCCTCTACCTCCTCCACCATTTCTGCCCCTACCATTAGGTCTTCTCCAACCTCTGAAGCGTCCTCTATGTTCTGTTTCACTCTGTGATTCTTGCTGACTGTTATTTTTAGTTTTGTTGGACTGTCCACAGCCAAAAGTGCCTCTTCCTCTTTGGTTTCTGCCACCTCTTCCTCTGGCACTTTGTTCACCCTTCCTTCTCAGCTTTTCCTCTACTCTAGAGGCCAATAAGAAACATTCATCCACTATTCTAGGGATCACTAAACTGATCTCATCTTGCAGATTGTATTTTAGACCATTTAGGTACCTAGCCACCGTCTCCTTTTCCTCTTCATTATGGTTGGATCTCATACTTAATCTATGAAATTCTTCTGTATAGGCAGCCACATCCATGTCTTTTTGTCTCAAATTATGGAATCTCCTAATGGTTTGGATCTCATAGTCAAGTGGCATGAACTTGCTTATGAGCATAGCCATCATTCTACTCCATTTAGTGATGGGACTCTTGCCAATCTTCTCCCTCTCACTTTGCATGTAGTTCCACCACACAAGTGCAGAACCTCTTAGCCTTGTCTTGGCAAATTTAACCTTCTTGCTGTCATTGAACTCCTTGTAATCAAAGTAGTTACTCATGGCTTCTATCCAATCGGTGAGAGCATCACCATCCAATTTGCCATGAAATGTGGGCACATCCATCTTGGGATCACCACATTCTTCATGAGCACCCTTAAGTGTATTCAAGAAAGCTTTCTGATTTGTAGACATGTCCTGCCCTTGAGGACTCTCTTCTACCTCTTCTTCATTATTTGTGTCAGAAGAACTTCCATCTTCTTTGGTCTTGCCCTTAGACCTTCTTTCTTCTTGCAATCTTGCCTCAACCATCTCTTCCAACAACTTCTTGATGGCTTCTTGACTCATTGTCTTGGGAGGCATTGAACTAGCCTCTATTTCAATCTCCTCGTCTGACATACACTTCTCTAAACAGATATTGGCTCTGACACCAATATGATGCAGAGGTATTGGTAGATTTGGTTTTGTCCACACAATAGACCTAGACTTCAAGGTTTCCTTCACAAGAACTTCCAAAACCTTATGTAACACAAGGCTATCCAAGAGATTGACCTAGTTTGGGACCACACCCTGGTGTCCACCCACATAGACTACTCAACTCTCTTTTGGGGAGTCTCTACTCAACCCAACCAACACACACTTACCTTCTAGATCAACAACCAAACTACCAACATCCCTACCAATAGGATCCCACACTACAATCAACACAAACTTGTCAAGGACATGACCAACACAAGGTCTCTGATCCAATAACTATATTCTGTACCTACAAGGATAGTGAACAGTAAATTACAGTAAGACTGCACTATGACAGTGCCTAAAGAGACCTATGCCTTGTAGCCCTTGAGATCGGCTAATCCAAGGATAACTCCACAAACCTCCAAGGGACACACCAGTCTCTTTGCACATTTGGATACCCTCTATGAACATACAACAATTCACCAAGTTGCAGAATAGTACCCTATTTCAGGCGTCCAATGACAACAAGTTCTTCTCTTTAGGGAATAGGCCTAATTTGAGGTCTTTACAAAGGAAGTGCATCAAATCCACTTGCTCAGGATCAAACAAACACCTGCATAGGTCTATCTTCATCCACAAACACCAATCACAGCCTCCATTGGGTCGTTCTATTGACTGTCCATTGAAAGTACACTGATTTCCACTATTTGCATACTAACTAGTCACCATGCAGACTAGTTAGATTCATGCCAAATGCCTTGGAGTGAGGAGTACAAACATAAAAAGCAATAAAAACATGAAGTCTACCCTATCTCCCTCCATCGTACTAAAAATGGTTGATGTCTTTTAGAGGATAGAGGAGAAATCCCTCATTTTGCCACAAAACCCTAGTTTTGAGGGTTTTTAAACCAGTTTTCACAAAATGATTTGGTTCTAATAGTACAAGAGGTTTCAAGAGGCCTAACTACACTAAAATGAAAGGTATTTCCAAATGATAACATATTTTCCAACTTTTAGACTCCTAGCTATCTGTATAGAGCTGTACTGAGTGACTGTTTCCAAGAAAATGCAGAAAATGACAGTTTTTACACTCCAAAACTTCAATCTTTCCTTATCCTTGGCATGTAATTACATTGTTTTCTCTATAGAAGGCTTGAAGGCTATTTCTCCTCCTCCACCAACCATACAACTACTATCCAAGGCAGTTAACCATTGGACATTACCTCCGTCACAAGAAACCACATGTTTCTTAGTGTAATTACATTCAAAATGACCATATCAAGGTCTAGATTGGACAAGTTGACCAAATGGACCAAGTCCTTATTACAACTCATGAAAATGGCTTTGAAAGCCTTAGAGAGAACAATACAACATGACAACAAAACATGACATAGCAAAAAATGACTAGAATTTGGAGCTCATGCACCACACATGTAAAAGCATATTTGTCTCTAAGTATGGCTTTAATCCTATCCAATTCAACTCACACAACAAAATTATGCAAGAAGTTATTATAGTTAGACACTAGCCAATGTAGTAATTCATAATGTTGACCAAATTTTAACAACCTATTACTTCCACTTTTCTCTATTAAATTTTCTTTTCTCAACTCACAAGCTATAATATGCAAAGTAATCACATCCCATGAAGTTTCTCAACCCACTAGAGCACCATCCATTGTTTTTTTTAAGACTGGTGCACATGAGGGATTAGACCCATTAAGCACTTCCTATAGTTCCTAGTGTACAAAACTTGAAAGCGTAGCAAACTTATTCATTCTAGAAAAAAAGGAGAGATGAAACTAGGATAGAATGAAGAAAACAATCTCTCACCATATATGTTTTTTAATACAATAGTATTCAAGTTAAATTAAATGAGTAAGATGTAGTGGAGTGTAGGAAATGTAGTGCATGATACAACAATGAATAAATAATTACAAGAAAAATTAGGGGTCAAATTATTTTTTTGTGTGATTGAACATGGGATATTTATTGCAAAATGATGTCATTATGGAAATAATTAGATATATTTGACTACATAATGAATGAACCTAGTAGTAGGTGCAATAAGTGAGATTAATTTTGTTTATGGTATAATGTGATATGCATGTGGAATTTAACATGTGTTGTGATTGTAATTCAAAGTATGTGATATAGGATATCTAACTTGAGAAGAAGAGTTTAGTGGGCAGAATGTATGATCTGCTTAAGCATGCCCTTGTGATAAATGTATATGTGTGTATATAATCCTTATAACTTAGTAGAGAAATGTTCAAAAAATATGTTGGGAAGTGTTTGTATGGAGATGTGTGGGTCACCCTTCATGTTCTTATATGATGTGATGTCTTAATGACACCCCTATTTGAGGGCATTCCCTCATGGTCAATTAGGAGTACAGTTCCTCTTCTTCCCTGATTAAACCAACTTGGTTGGTTTGTGTTGTAAACCCTTTTATTTCTATTGTTCCGTGGGGTTGAGGATGGACCTTTAATGTGCCCTGAGCTTATACTCAGTTCTAGCTACAAACACTTGGTAGTTATATTGAAGTCATTGTAGATTTCTAGTATTTGGGAAGCTACTATCAGTTATGAGGTGCTTACATTACATTGGATACATATAGTGTTATAGTATTTGATTTGAGATTTGATAATGGTTGCAAACAAAAAGGATTGGTAACTTTAGGTAGTGACACATTATGTGCTATCAGGATGTTCAGAGAGATGAATTAGGCTAAGTGGGACATGGTATTTGAGTTGGTAGCTTGATGAAATGACAATTGTGTGTGATGAGATAATAGTGAATGATACCTTGTTATAGGGATGATATGACTTCTGATGTGGCCATCAGTATAAGTATGAGATATATTGTTCTCTACATGGAATAATTACAGATGACTTCATATATATGTGATATCTCAGACTCATGATACATGATAACCATACAGGCTTGTGGGTTTTCTCTTGTGAGGTGAATGTCAGATCTTATAGATGACTCATTTGTGGCATATGTTAGTGGAACTTGGTATGATGGTAGGTGCCTATTCACGTGGATTCTTCATGCAGATATACGATTAGGCTATTCCAGACTTTGTTGAACACACTTATTATGACATGGTAAATTCTTCATTGATCTTCATGTGGTTTGAGAACCACCATATTATTCTATGGTTTGAGAACTACCATACTATTATGTGGTTTGAGAATCACCATGTTATTATGTCATTTGAGAACCACCATACTATTATGTGGTCTGAGAACCACCATGTTATTTTGTGGTTTAAGACCACCATGATATTGCATGCTATTATCTCATGTGGTTTGAGACCACTATACGATTCCCCTCCTCTCCTTAGGTGACCTTGTTGCAAGGTCACATGGTGTTTGTAATGTGCAAATTTCTAAGAGATTGTTGGAATATTTATTTATGTGTTGAATAATTTGCTTGCAAGCTAGCAGTGCTTTGTTACCTTGGGATAATTGTCCATTTTTATGTTTGAGTTAGTCCCTTTGCCTCAAGGACATGTTCTTGGATAAAGTTGGTATAATACAATGATTGTTATTTGATATCCACTTCTTTTATGACTTATTATATTTGTTTTCTTCTACTTTTATGGAGGTTTAATTTATGAGATTGCTTTGCTTCTCTAATTTTCTCATTTGAGGCACTTTAAGGTTGTAACTGCTGGCATGTGTGGAGTGTTGTGACCATGCTTTACTGTCATATCCTAGAGGGATCACTGAAAGGTTGTTTAGAAGAGTAGATGGTCTAGGGAATCTTGTTCATACTGAGTTATGTATGTGGGCTCCTAGAGAGGACCTTGAGTCCATACTTCTTGATCTACTACTTGGTACAATGGTATTCTTCATGGAAAAATTATTCTTTTGTTATCTGGCACTATAGTATGGCTGATATTGGTTCCCCTTGAGGTGAGATTATATGATGTTACACTACATTGGATATTGACACACAGTGGTTACTACATGGCATGGTTATTCACTCATTTATCATTTAGCTCTATGACACTAAGGATTGCTCAGTGGTTTATTAGTGTTTTCCTTCTTGTAATACCCCTTTTTTATTGAGCCTTATGGTGTGAGTCATGTGATGTCTTTCCAATAAGTATATAGGTTGCTATCTGTGAGTATGGTCTTCATCATGTGAATCACCTACGAGAAGTATGTGATGTGAAGGAGACTCTGAATTCAGATGAAGTGTTATATGTGGAATTGTGTTTTTGTGTTATGTGAGTCACTGAGTGTTGTTGAGAATCATATGTTAAAATTTTTAAAATGAACATAATGTGACTTGATTCTATTCCTTGCATATAAATTTATTTATTCATGTTGGTAGTAATGAGTTAGTTTGGTATTTTATGGATTATTGATGATATTGTATATAACTAGCATAGATATATTAAATAAATATATCGTTATTGAGAATAGATAGATGGCTAAAATATATACATAGCCTATATTTAAGATATTATGCTAGTTTAAAAAGTATTAATTTATTACAATATATAGAGTGAGGAGTTAAAATATAGACGTATAGATTGAAGAACTATAACCCTATCCCTCATTAAACTAAAATAAAATAATTTACAGCTGTCCTTCAATAAATAATTGCATCACTATGTCGGCTATATATTTATAATTATTTAAAAAAATATGTCTAGTTATTTAAAAAAAACTATGTAGGCTCTATTTTATTTTTTATGTACACGGTATCTCTTAATCCTACTCTTGCGTGTAATTATTTTTATATGTGGGCTCTGAGACAAAAACCTAACCCTGGTTTTATTTTTCTCTATTTATTTATATTCTAAGAGGTAGGATTTCATTTTTATATGTGGGCTCTGAGACAAAAACCTAACCCTGGTTTTATTTTTCTCTGTTTATTTATATTCTAAGAGGTAGGATTTCATACCATTCTAAAAAAGTAAAGGAGTCATTTTATAATAAAAATAAATAGATTGGTTGTCCATTGTCTGTTTTTTCTGAAATATTTGTATAAATGTGATTGAGAGCCTTTCTGGGGTGTTATCTTTATCTTTATTTTAAATAGGCTTTTTGAGGTATGAGTTATTTGCGATTTTTGGGTTAAGATCTACGGGTGTGGTGGAGAGTGTATTTTGGGTGTGGATGGTTGTGACTATATTGAAAATATTGAATTGTGAAATGGGTGTTGCTGGATTAGTGAGTCCTATTGATTCTCCCTCTAATATGGATTTTGTGAAAATTTATTTGTTTTATGAGTTGGTCTATAGAGTAGTTGCTGTTGCGTTTTGTTGTGTGTATGTGTTGTCTCTTATTCTATACTGAGATTGGAGTAAAAAACAAAAAATGATGGAAATTAATTTTCCATGACTTATTGTAAAGACCTCTCTGTGAATCTGTAAAGACCTCTCTGTGAATCTTGTATAAACTGTGTATTTCCACTTGAAGAGGACATTTTCTTCTTGTAATTGGGCTAACAAAACAGTTTAAAAAGGAAGTTAGTAGAAGTACTAAATGCAAAAAAAATAATTGTTGATGAAACAAACTGGATTTCCTTCATTAGTTTCTTTTATTCGTCATGTCATTTTTTTTAATGTAAACATATACAGGAATTTAAGAAAATTGTGTGTATGCATTGTAGTTCCTGTGGATGACATTTTATTATGTTCATTATCGTACATTGATCACTACAGAAAACTACTACAAGAAAATTTGTACATCTATGGTAAAACATCTTACTGTGCTATGTACCATGTTTATTCAGCTAAAAATAATTTTATAGATTAAAGCTCTTACTCATTACTATGTTCACAGAAGAACTCAGAAATCCAATTGATATATAGGCCTATATTTTTCATCCTTACATTCAGCTGTACATAATTACACGGGCTTAAAAATAGGGATATATTTAATTATTTAAATTTTTCATGTGCACATGTATATATTCCTATATGTATTTATTTATATTCTTGAAACATATTTCTTAATATATATATATATTGACTGTATTAAAAAACTCAGCTAAAATTTAATAAAATGACAGAAATTATATTTAAATTTATTTTGTTAAAAAAAAAAAAAAATTATTGGCCTTTGGCGGCGCCCAAGGAGGCCCTGGGGAAAGCCCCACGGCTATGGCTCTCTTGTGGCAGCCGCCTCCCCTCTTCCAATTTTTTGTTTGTTTTATATAAAATTTAAATCCGTTTTGATACAAATTTAACCCTGTACTTTCTCAGACTCTACCAGCATACAGAATTAATATATTTTTTTCAATTTTAATTCTGAGGCATCAACAATAAATACAAGAACTATATTATTATTGGGTATACTGTGCAAATCTATAATTAATTAAATAAATTTTTTTTCAGAAAAATTAAAAAAAGGGAACTTTGCTTTTCTACAGAGTAAAATTGATAACAACAAAAATGATAGAAGTAAAATAATTAAAACTCTCTGAAGCTAATCATATATACACTATATGCCTAAACTCTACTAAAAATACTAGGGGTTTCTAGATCTCAGATTTCTGCAATACCCTGTAAAATTTTCTGCAATACCCTGTAATCAAACTCTGACTATGTGTAAACCCCACTAAGAAAACTGGGGTTTTTGGATCTCAGATTTTCCCCAATACCCTGTAATCAAACTCTACCTAAATATCTCATCTTCCTTCCTCTTAGCAGCTACATGCATACCATCTTCCTAATTCTCTCATTCTGCACCAAAAAAAAAAGAAACTATACAAAAAAAACAAGGGAGAAAATTAAAACAAGATTTTTATATGGTTTTTATATCATTTTGGTAAGTTTTAATATTTACTAAAATTAGAGCTACACAACTCCCTATTTTCTAGCTGATCTGATTTAAAATTAAATTAATATGTAGTAGTTTGATTAGAATTTTAGATTTTCTTTTATGTGGAGAATCTTGTATGATGTTTAAAAATAGAAACATGGTTTTACTGATTTAATTTTGTAAATATAAGACATTTAGGAAAATAGTCATCTCCTTTTCATAATTGTAATAAGGGATTCTTTTATTTGTTCCATGACCACACTCAAATTATTCTACTTGTCAATTGTGATTAGGTTGCAATTAAAATTGACTTTAGATGTAAGATGGAACCTAAACCTGACCCTAGTGTTCATATTAGACTAGTCGTGTTAAGTTAGTGATACCTCAACCCTCTACTTTGAATACCTAATGAAAATTCACCCTATGAGTTGTTCCTTATCTACGTTGTTGAGATAATGCCTCTAACCTTTACATGGCCATCAATTATATTTTAAGTTGTTGTGATGGGGATTTCTCACCCGCTTTTGTTTCCTTTGATCTTCTCTTTGTGCGGCTTGCATGCACTCGATGCACATGCAAGCCTTGATGCACATACAACTGTCTCATATGCATTTCATGTGCTTCTAAGAATAGAAATGGTTTTCTATTATTGTGTTATTTAAAAAAATCCATTGTGTTTGTACCCATTCATACTTGTATGGGTGGGCATGACACATTTACATACTTATCTTTCCTCTTCTATGCATATTTCCCAACCTATCACATATTTTATCTCTCTTAGCTATCATACCCATTCCTATTGACACCATAGTAGCCCCCAACCTTCATTAGTTATCTCCCATCTTCCATCATAGATGCACTAATTCACAAGATAGAACAAGTAGAAAAAGAGAGGATGTTAAACCAAATGGACAAGATAGTTTGGAATTTAAGGATGATAGACACACACCCCTATCACATGAAATTGTTATACATGAACCCTCCCCATGGGCTTTGCATCACCACAATTTTTAATATATGAAGGCAAAGATGACCCAAACACACATTTGACATTTTTACAGTTGCATGTGTAGACTTCCTACATGAGGATAAACTATTAACAAAGTTATTTCCATGGACAAACCATAATCAAATTTGTCCTTAGATTTCATAAGAATAAGTTTAATATCGAAACAAACCATGATATATTATTAAAATTAAAAAATCATATAATCCTGCACAAGAGTGCATCATTTATTAACATGTAATGGTATTGAGGCATTCTATCAAAATGGGCCCAAAACTAAATAGAAATTGGCTTGGGTAAGCAAAATTTTCCATTAGAATAAGTCTAAAATAGAAATCCTTATAAACAACACAATGTGCATGTGTGTGATTACATTTCTTGCTCACGATTGGTTACAAGATAAATAATGTCCTCCTCGAATTATCCTTCTACTTATGTTTATTCTTCTAAAGACAACTTCATAGGTCTATCAAAGGGTTCATCCCCTCATCTCCTTGATGTGCACCAACTTGATGCTTGTAGGAAACCTCCAAACCTTATGGATTGTGTTTATTTTCATTCAAAATTGGGGCTTTAGGATGGCAGCATCTCTCTTTCCAGATTTAGAGTTTCTATGTTAGCCATTTGCAGCTCATCTAGTTCTCCTACATGTGAGTTCTCTACTAGGGCATCATATGCAAAGATCTCGGGCTCTTCTTTGAAACACTATTCTTCCCCTATGATGACACACATGGCTAACTTCTCTGCATCTATCCTTTAATAGAGATCTTTGGCTTCACATAATGATTCCCATGTGAATGGAAAAAATAATTATTTAAAGGTTTATTTTGTCTTGAAAGAAACATGCACAATAAGTGAAAATATACACAATATATTATTATATCATACATTTGTATCATATATTAAGCATTTAAAATATTAATATATCATATTTTTTTCTAAGGGTAACTAGGGACACCACTAAGCCCTAGCTCAACTATGGCACCCTTCTAGGTATGGGCATTTAAGCATTTCAATGCGCCCAAATGTTTGACCATATTATCATGGTGCTCCATTAACAAGGAGTCTATTGGATGGTAGGTCATCTTAACATGGAGGAGGATTTGAACCTTGGTTGCTCACTTTTGAAAGTATCTCATTACCATTACACCAAAACCCAATAGACATTAATATACCATATTATTTTATATATACCATCTAAATATGTAATGGCTATGAGATATTATAAAAAAGTTATATAAGATGAAGCTTAGGATTTCTTATTGTATTCAACAAACAATCACATAAATTATACATAATTATAAATCATGTCAAACCCTAATTTACTAATCATTTTCACCATTGAATGAAAGAAAAAAGAGTATGCAATGGCCATTTTTAAATAGATTGTTGCTTCAACAAAGAGGAGGGAGAAGGAATGAGGGGATAGCAACTCTCCTTGTGGGAGCCATGCCCCAAAAGGTTTGCACCCCTCTTGAGGAGTTGTGCCCCTATGTGACCATGCTCTCTAAGAGGGCTAGCCCCGACAAGGCCATCGACCCCCAACTCTCATCACAATAATACAATAAGAGATTCATCCCAAATTGATGTATAGATCTACAAGTGAAGTAATACTATCAAATATTTTAAATCAGGTGCAAAGTTATCTAAGTGATGTATATAGAGTAAGATGAAATCAACATTACTGGTCCTCCTCCATAAACAAAGTATTTCTATTTGCTACATGTACAATTTGTATTTTCACCCATACAGTTCCATAGACATCAGGTATAATTACTATAGTAATTACAAAATCTTTCCTTTTAACTATAGAACATTCCATTTTAATTGTATGTCAATAATCTTCTACTAATATTTTATTGGTCTCTATCCTCACTTCAAATCTACAAGCTTAAGTCAAGGATGTTGCTCACCTCCTTACCATATAGCATCATCAAGCCATGGACTTTAGCCAACTCCTAAGTCAAGAGGGGCATGTGTTCAAGCCAATTACACTTAAAGAAAAGGAAAGGTAAAACAATACATACTTGACACTAACTCAAGTAGTCATAAGGTGTACTAGCTAATTTGGTACTAGGATGAACACCATTACAACCCTCTTAGATATACACATCATATACCTACTTTCTCCACCCAACACCACATAACAACACACCTAAATAAACAAGGATCCATGTATTTAGTAAGTTCAGTGCAACAATGTAATAAGGTCCAGTATAATTTTTTTACATATAATGTCTAGAAAACACTGCTAGTGCAATTGCATCTTAATTCTTCACTTAAGTAGGCTAAGTTCTGACAATTAAAAGGTTGATTATTTACAAATCTCACTCGGTTCTATGAAGTTTCAGAAATTCATTCCTTGAGTGCACCCATTGTTGAGTTACATGATTCCAGATTAATCATCTATGGCATGGATTTGGTACGTTCTTGCTAATGTGATGGAATTAGACAACTTTTGATACTTTAATAATACTGAGAATTATTTTCTTCTTTATGCAGATGGAATGAACATTATTGGTGTACACCCAAAATTCCTTCGTTCGAATGCCACCCATAAATGGGCATTTGGAGGTTTGGTTCTTATGCCACTCTTTCGAATGATAAATAATGTCTATTAACACTCTCTTTCCCTATTGTCATTTGTAGATCATTTGTTATTTATATTAGGATCCACTACTCGAACTGTACAGTTCAATTTTTCAGTCAAGAGATTATCTTAGCCTTATTTAATAGTAAGTTGTGAGATATTTTCTCCAAAGCTCTGTTCTTGTGTTATAAAATAATATTTTCTGTGAAGACCTATCAATTCATGTCAAATGTATAGGAAAGGATGAATCTGTTGTTGTTGAAATAAAATAGTGAAATATAAATATAAGATATAGAATTGTTAGAAATTGCAAATCCCAAAGTTATCCTTTTTGACTCATCTTAATTACGATGCACTGAAAATGTTGAGGCATATTAGTATATTAGAAGATTCCTTTGTACAAGAAACTATACAAAATGAGTGACTGAATGACAGGAAAATCTAAAATGGGAAAAAAAAATTTCAAAGAAAAAAGAACAAAATGCTATTACACATTGATAATATTCATTGTTGCTATTTTACATGCTTATCATTATCTCCAAGGATGAAGTACATGTTGAGGTTTGTCAATGCACATCTAAATGATTTATTCATCCTAATCAGCAAAGTTGTAATCTCAAGCTGTCACTTTTACCATATAATCTATGTGTCACCTGCACAAGGCCTAGTGTTTCTATTTCATTGTACCATTGAATGTGTAATGCATCCACCCAAAATGGAGGTTCCCTGATGTCAATTCACACAGCAAGGGTACCTTTTATCTCGACACAACATTATTAAAAATTATAGTATAAAAACTTGTTGAGTACTTGTGAGTTGAAATAGAAAATGAGAAAACTGTCCATAAATGCAAGTATTGGTGAGTTTTGCTGAGTTTCTATGGAGATGCTATTTTTTTAATTATGTAAGAATCCTGACTTGTTCTAACTTGAAATTTTCCCTAACTGATCTGAAATTTCTGATTTAGTTTTCTTCCAAAGTACTTATTCTTTTCAAGATCCGTTTTCACCCAAGTGTTTAGAAAGTAGTGTAGATGGAAAGGTTCCAATATCGCAATGAAATAACATCTTATGATGACTGAAAATACAAATGATTAGTTCACTAATGCAACAAAATCAATACAAAACATGAATGATCATACCCGGATGGAGAATTTGACTTCTTTATTCAATGATAGTTGGTTGATTACAAAAGATGAAGGTCTGATATAAAATCAGACAAGTATATAATTGAAAATTGAGTCCAAAGGTGACTCAATGCATGTACAAATGATCTCCAATGAAGTTACAACAATTGCCATCTAGTTGATGATAAATGACAATGATAATTCAAACCAAATGAAGTATGATATGAACCTGTACCTGCTGATATGAAACCTTGATTGCAATTATCATCAAGATATGCCAAAATATAGCTCCAAATGCAAGAAACCAAGCCTAGAATGAAGGCGACTAGGGTTTGAAAGCTTGTATGATGTTCAAACCCTCCAAAAGGTGTCAAACAACACTGAGATCTAAAGATTAAACCCTACTATATCTGTTGTTCTAGAAAGTCAAAATGTAGATGAAGGCTGGAAAAGATCAAAAACCCCTCTATATGCCAAGCGATCCAACCATAAACACTCTAATATCAATTGTAGATAAAAATAGCTCCTTATACAAGCCAAATCTGCATACTTAACTCCATGAAAATACTCAAATCAAGCTCCATGTTGAACTCCATGTGAATTCACCTCATCATGGTGAAATGGGAACATCACCAAACCACAAAAGCCAAAGGAACACCACCTTAACAAACTGAAATTCACTTTCAGCCAAGAGAGAACTCTCAAATACAAAATTTGCCAAATGATCAATAGTTCCAAAATGAAGCCAAAACCCTCTATTTATCCTCCTCTCTCCATAGGCCTCCCAATTTGTCAAACTATGAAAATTTTCAAGTTCACCAATGAAATGCAATTTTCAACTTGACAATTTTAAATGAAATTCATTTGAAAACCACCTTCATTTAAAAAACAATAAAATAATAACATTTTATTATTTTTTCTCCCTTATCAAGTTGCCCACATTTTAAAAACCAAATAAAATAATTGCGTCGATTTTCTCCTTGGGCAAATAATACATTTTTATTAATTTTTCTCTTTTCCTCTTCGGCGTCTTTTCCACAAAATTAAAATAATATATTTTATTATTTTTTAATATCCTTCCTTGGGCAGCAATCTTGGCATAAAAATAATATTTTATTATTTTTATTTTATTTTTTTTCTCATTTCATCCTTGGTGTCAAATTGTTGGGAAAAATAAATAGAATAATGAAAATATAATTAAAGATTGCATTTTCCATCTTTTCACCTTTTCAATCTTCAATTGACCAATGCTAATTTTTCTCATCCTCACTTTTGCCTTGGCTTGAAAATGACAACATTTTGGCTTAATGAAAAATATGATAAAGCAACACTAGCCAAAATCCCGATAAAATCACATGTTGAGCTAACATTATAGTTTTCCATCCTTCAATGCCCAAGCTCAACCCAAACACAAGTCTAGTTCAAAAAGGGGACATTACAAATTATAGCAAGAATAATTGAAAACTTAAGAAAAGTAATCTTAAAGCACAACAGGTGCTCTTCCCATCATTCAACATATTCATTCATCTTAGCATAACAATCAATTTTTCTTAGTTATAATATATGTGTATAATTTATTTCTAAATGCATTGTACACAGTTAAGTTACAAATCAAAAAATTATAAGAAAAAATGTAACAACTGAATAAATCATTCCCAATATATTTTTGATACTTTTAGAATAGCAAGCCACATGCACACAACAGGACATAGCATAGCACTTCATTCCATAACCCATCCAAAGAATAACTCTACATCTAAAGAGGGATGGCTCACTACAGAGCCATATGGCATCATAAAGTCGTCAACCTTACCATCACCAAGTCTAAGGGCATCTAAGAAACTACAATGCTCTCATTTCACTCTCCCAAGGGTACAAAAAAAGGTCTAAGAATAATCCAAATAGAAGGACACCTAGAAAGACCCAATCACTCAAGAAGCCATCTCATAATTAGGTAGGGTTTCCCTCTTTTTGCAACAGAAAATAAGCATAACAAACAATAAAAAATTTTCCCAGAAGAAACACAAAGGCATGCCCCCAAGATGCCAACAAGAAAGGAGGATCTTTTTAGCTGCATAATTAATTAATTCCAAGTACACTCATATTCTTCAACTCTTGTAGTCCTTATTCCTCCAACATCTTTCTAAGGACTAGCAAGCAACTCTTCTAAGAACCCCAAGTCCAACAGGGTAATTAGCACTAGGGATCAACAAACAACTTCTATAGGCTCTAAATCCCTCACATCCTCTTCCAAGACACTAGCATAATAGCCTAAAATCAGTAATATCCATAAAAATTCAATGGGATACAAACTAAGAAAGAGACAAGCCACCAAGAAAGACCATGAAGAAACTCACAAAAATTTTAGAAAATAGTCCACAATCAAACCGATCAACATGAGGGGAGAAGATGAAATTCTCTAATTTGCATGGCCAATAGGACCTGTTGATGATTGTTTTTAGACAAGTCAACAATAGAGTAAAACACTAGAGTATCCCATTCTCTCTTGAATAAAGCTCTTCAAAGGCTGAACTATGTGATCCAGTGAAGTAACTCGAAGGTTCCTTATTTATAATTTATGATGGGTTAACTCAGTGCTTAAATGTGATCTTACTGATTATCACAAAGGGATTTACGCAGACTCTTCTTCTTTCATTCAGCTTGTTCCTCCTTTCAGTGTGGATAATGTATATACAAGGTTTCAATGATAAAGAAATGGAAAAAGATAAAGGTTTAGAAAGGCTAATCTAGGGTCAATGAAGTAATGATAATGTGTGAATAGACAAACTCCTTGATAAACCTAATTTCACTTCGTGAAGGAGGCCTACAACTACATGAAGTTGGTGCAATCTCCTAAGGTTACACGAATGGTTTTCAAATCATGGAGGTTCATACAAGCACCTGTTAGACGACGCAGCTCAAACAAGCATCCACAATTTAACTTATCCAAATTAGGCTCATACTAGCTTTACACAACACTTCACCAGTGATGAATGTTAAAAGCATGAGCTAGGAGTTGATCAAATATTCAGTACAACATACATTACAACAAAGAGATGCTAATCTACTTCTAATCTACTTCGAAATATCTCTCCATTTCATCAAGATACAGTAAACCATGTTATTTCACAAGACAATACTTAACACCAAATGAACTTCCAATGTCTTTGCATTAATCTTGAGAAATATGTACAATAATCTCCAAGTTCTCTCAGAGAATTTCGAGAGTCTCTCCTATTCTACTCCTACAAAACTATAATCTATGATCTCTATATTACAAATGAGGCAACAAGGCCTTTATATAGTGCTCCAGATTACAATGAATGGCCAAGATCAATTTGATAGCCAAGGGCTTAGATCGTGCCACCTTAGCAGGTAGTTACAACAACTTTCTATTTTTAGTACAAAGAGAGAGGGAATGAATGCATGCTTCCCAAGAAGGTAAAGATTAGATGAAATCATTTAAAAACATCATCCACATAGGCATCCCTTTGGCTTCTTTTATTAAATGATACATTGAATGTATTTAAAATGATGTGGCAGCATTTGATTGGATGATGATAGGTACACGCCACATAGGTACCACCTTGGCAACTCTAATGGATTCCCAACTTGTATCATCTTGCATGATGTCTTTGACATGATTGCTTAGGATGTAACTTGTTGATCTTGCCTTGTTCATTCTTCTTGTAAACTAGATGTATGATAGATGTTGCTTCATTTGCATGACTTTGTTATTCTTCTCTGCAGGATGTAGGAATGATTTTCCTTGATGCATCTTCATGAAGAGTAGATGATGATGAAGTTTCTTTCTCAACTTGTAAATGATGATGCTCCATTCATGATTAGAAGTAGGATCTCTCTTGGACTTGAAAATTGAATAGATGAAGTTGAATGGATGATGACATGGAGTAGAAGACTCTTCTCAAGGACTTTTAAGAATGAATGCCTTGAAGTATGCTTCATGGAGTAAGAGACTCTTTTAATACTTGAAGATTTGAAGGATGAATGCCTTGGAACATTTGATGGAGTGTTCCAACTTGATGTGAGCCTCTTGGAATGATGCTTCCTCTGCAACTTGAAGGTGATTCAAGCACTTGCTCTTGACGATCATGATGTAGGTGATGAAATGCTTCCTTGAAGATGATCTTGAAGTATTCCTTAGAGCAGCCACATGATGCCTTGAAGCTATGATTGTTGAACAAACTAGTTGATACTTGGAGTGATCCAATAGGATATCCTTGAAGTAACTTCTTAAAGCAACTTATGATGTTTTCTCCACATGGCAACTTGTTGACTTCACTCCTAGCATGAAGGTGATTCCGGAAGTTAACTCCTTTGCTGATTCCTTAGCTCCATCCACATTCTTGCAACACACAAGGAAGAGACAACATCAATCTTCTTGATAAACATTTGATTTCATAATACATAGGAAGCATTTTCTTAAGGTCTAAGGAAGATGAAAGAAATATAGAAAATAGAGCATTGAATGAAGTCTTTGAATCTTCCTTTAAACTCTTGAACTCCTCCTTCTTCGAGCAGCAGACAAGAAACTGAGATCTTTCATCTAAACTTCACAAATCTCAGTCTGGCCAGTCTTCTTCCAATTCAAAAATTCACCTTCACTTGAGTATCCTTGTTAGACTTTAACTCAATCATCCTTCAATAATAGCGCATTGGATTGGAGTTTTGATCTCTTCTTAACATCTAAGCTTTTACTTACCATTTGTAGCTGTGCATCAGATCAGCACCTAGAGTACCTCTTAATACACCATAAAATTTGCACTTTGATGCTTAAAATTATCCTCTCCATGAAGGTTTAGTTGTTTATTTTAAATGGATCAGCAGATAAAGGTTTAGGATCTCCTTGAAATCTTAATATACTTTCAATCCTCCTACTTGAATGGTGCATAAGATAGAGATTTTGGAGTCTTCTAAGGGTCAGTGCACTAGATCAACCTTTAGGGATCCCCTTGATGTGAGCAGGCTAGATCAAGCTTTAGGATCTCTTTCTTTCTAGAATGGGGCACATTGGATGGAGATAGTGAGTTCTTCCTGAAAGTGCATTAGATCAAGTCTTAGGCTTATTCTAGAACGAACTCCATGGATTTTACTTCTAAGTTCCTCTTGATACTCTTCTATAAAAGTGGCGCAGCAGATGCGATATTTAGATCCTCATCAAAAATCACACTTAAAACTTCAAAACACTTTAACACTTGCTATTAAAACTTCTATCAAACTTGCAATTGCCTCTAACAAGATGTCTTCTCCTCATGCGCATTAGTTGAAACTTTAAGTTCTTCTTGTGAAATTTAATATACCTTTACCTCTTAGTGTAGCAGTTGAAGGTTTGGGAATCCTTATCTCATTGAAGCGCATTAGATAAGGATATTGGGATCATCTTGTGATTAGCGCATTGGTTGTGGTCATTAATCTTTGCTTTTATTCTCCTTGAAAGGTGGCGCAGCAGATAAAGTTTTAAAATCTTCTTGATTAAAAAAAGAATGTCTTCTTTTATAAGGCTGGCATAGTAGATAAAGGTCTTGGATACCTTTTGCTTCTCAACTTGAAGGAAAATCTTCCTCCTTGCTTGGGCGCATTGGATGGTAATTTTAATGTCTCCTTGAAACTAGTAGTTTGGGCGTACTGGATCATGAATCTGGATCTTCTTTAAAGCTTGTCAAAACTCCAACACAACATATTCAGATTTGGTGCAGCAGATCATAGTTTTGATGTTAGGTTAAACTCCCTTCTAAAAGTCATCATCACATCCTTCTTGATGTTGGTGCATCACATGAGGATTTCTGTTCCTTCTTGAAAAATGATCAAAAACTCAATTTGAATCTTGTCTTATGATGAGAGAAGGCGCATTAGATCTATCTTTTGAATGCTTCTAAACCTTGATCTTATCCTTCAAAATTGGCGCAAGAGTTAGGGTGCATTGGTTCATCATTTTGATCTATGGTTAAAAGCGGCACAGTTTATCAACATTTTGTGCCACCTTTGTCCTTTGTCACACCGGATGAAGATTTTGCGCCCTCTCAGTACTTAGTCATTTTTTCAGGGTCCTTGAGGGTCAAGGTATATTGAAAAATATTTAAAGTATAAGAAATTATATTGAAGTATAAGTTGAGAGATTGAATTTCTTATACTTTAAATATTTTTAAATATACCTTTCAGGATGTTTGAGATAGGTCTTGAATCCACTGGATTTAACATGTAGCATCTAGAATTTGGAGGATCTACCAGATTTCAGACTTAGTCAATTTTTTAGGATTTCAGGATTTCAGGCTACCAGACTTAGTCATTTCAGGATCTCAAACATACATCAGGATGGGTGTCAGTGTTCATCATTTGGATGGAATTTGATCAAGACTCTTCATTACTACACGAGACCTCTAGTTATAAAGCAAAACCCTCTTATTGTTGAATTGGCAGAGGAAACGAATCTGAGGCATCATCCAGAACTAAATGCAAAGTATCAGAGCTCAAAAAAAAGGGGGTCCCCATTTGCAATGGGGAGATGTGTGATTTGGTCACAACAGGTAACTCCACCACTTGAAAATAAAACTACACTTGCTCTTCTAGCTTCTCTCCCCTCCAACTCTCTTCCTTTCCAAATTTGTAATAAGTGTGCAAAAATGAAAATTTTCAGCTGTGGAAAAGGGACGTGTGCCCCTTTCCTTCCCTTTCTTGCACGAGTCCCATTATATAGTCTCCTAAGATCTTAAGAGCTTACTCATGGCTAGAAAAGTCTCCCAACCAGTGATCCACATAACCCCTAACTTATCCCCCTCAAGAAAAACCTTTCTAACCCTACCCACTTCTTATTAAAAGGGACAATAAACTGTACTTCAACTTTTGATTTATTTTTATTTTATTTTCTCCAACATTAGTAGCCTAGGACACAATTAATAAAGTGAATAAATTGTGCATCTAAATGGACCCTTAAGTTCCTAACCACTAGCCCATCTAACTAACTAGTAATCAGTGGGATCTTAGATAAAAAGATAAAGGTGATTTAGGAACATCATGTGAGAGTAACATGGCAATGTGGTTTAAGGGATTCTCTTATCCCCTCTTCGTTCTTTCATTGCATTTGTAATCTACACACCCTTTGCACCCATCAGTAATCCAATCAAGATAACATACATATAGAATCCTCAAATAGTGATTTAATTTGTGCATATATCTAAATATGTTATCACCACACACGTAGAATGCATCAAAATTGGATAATATAATAATCATATCATGAGAAAGGATCATCAACATACATAATTAGTTAACTATGATGCTAAATTCTGTTGATGACGATAATTGTTAATAAAACATACTAAATCATTTGTGTTTCTTAATTACTAAGTGCAATCAGAGATAAGCACAAAATAGCCTACCAATACTCTTGGAAAACACACATTTCATCTTCATAAATATAAGATACAAGAGATGGTCTAGATGTTCAATAAAGCATAGAAGTTTAGAACAATAAAAGTTTCAGCCCATAGGTCAAAATGGAGAAAACGGGGAGTGGGGCATAACATAATGAATGTCTTGGTTGACTAGTCCAACAATTCTTCTGATCAATGTTGCTTAGATTGGTTTGGGTATGATTTATTGCTTCGCTGCAAGATATCTGTTGCCACAGATAGGGCAATGGAAAGAACTATTGAGCTTGCTAGAAGGACCAAATGATGGTTGTAATGATTGATTTGAATGAATCGAAGTTTCTTAGAGTTGTGGCTCTTTGAAAGTCAGATTGTTGTATAGAAGTAAACAACAAGTGGATGGTAGCTGTGAGTTAAGATGATACCTACAAAACATAGTTATTAGTTCTATGAATGGTGTAATTATTAGTTATTATTTCTATCCATGTAAATACACATTTATGTAGTCAAGCAATCTTTTTAAGTTTTCCATTGACTCCATTCTAAATGTTCTTTTAGAACAATGGTCTATGGTATGGGTCTCTGTAGGTGGCATATGAATGCCTGCGAAGAGATTATTCTTGGAGTTCCAAATGATATATATTTTTCTTCTTGCTTGATATACAAAAGGTCATCACATAATGGATTCTAGTTGTAACATTCTTAGAGAGAAACTTGTGCAGATGTTTCAATAAAAGAAATTTTGTATTTGGAAGAAAAGAAATCAAGCCATTTTCATGTTATTCAAAGAAGGGGATATTGATTATGAGATCAGTTCCAAGGCTTTGCGAAAACACTCTTTGGTTCAGATTTAAAGCCTTTATATTTATTATCTGTGTTAATTTTGATAGATATTAACTTTACTTTAAGTTTACAGTTCTGATGATCAAGTTAATTGTTCGAATGCTTTCTATTCATGAATGTCACTACTTCTTCCACCACAACATATGATACTTAAGGAGCAAATCTTGAAGAAAACTTGGGGTTCCTTTCAAAAGTTCAACATACGATACTTAAGGAGCAAATCTTGAAGAAAACTTGGGGTTCCTTTCAAAAGTTGATGGTTTAAAGGATTTACATTGTCAGGTTTCTTCCATTGGTCTTTTACCATGTAAAAACAATGTACCTAGAGGCGCCTTTTACAATTCACCACAAAAAACCTCAAGCACTTTTAAGATTGTAGTTAAGCAAAATTGTATACTCAGAAACAATACATCAAATATGTATCTCCTTCAGTTTCTAGCAATATTCTACTTTTCTTTAGCTTTCAGTAACAATGCTTTTAATAAAGGCCAAGAATGTGATTTTAAGGAATGAAATTTTAATTCAAATAAGATTAAGAGTTTCTTCTTGGAATATTCTGCGATGTAGAAATTTTGATTAGTCTGAATTTTACAGTTGCTTACTCTTATGTTTTATTTTTCCCTTTTTCTTCCATTCTGTGGCTACATTTCTTCCACGTCTCATACTTTGGTCAATATCTTGAGCCATATAGAAGTTTTATTGTACATGGCATATATGGAGGCAAATGGTAGTCACTCATCTCTGTCACTTGAAAATATTTTCAGTGCTGTTATTGGAGCTAATGCCTGATCTATCTTCCTAACTTTATATGATAAAGTATTTTTTGGGTATCATTCCTTTGGGACATGTGTTGTTCTAGGTTGCTTCGAGCACACATTATCTTTTAGAACATCCCTGATTTTCATCATTAATTAGTCTTCTAAATTTCTAATCAATAAATCCATCTTCCATAGGCCATTCCGGATAATGAAAGCAAATGCTTTGTTGTTATCACAGAGCCTGCCATTTCAGTGTGGTTGTATAAGATCCATAGAAAGGCCAGTCCCTAGTTAGATACTATACTGGATATTCTATTGCTTCCCCGAGAACATTTTGAGTTAATCTACATAATGCTTCTGCAGTACTATTTTTTTTTTCTTGGAACTTGAATTTGAAGTATGTCATATTGTAATGAGTTGATCTATCATGTTACCTTACCCAGATTTTTCCAAAGAAAATCAGAATTACAATTAAAACTCAGATTCGATGTGATTCTAGAGTTACATTTATCTATTATCCTGGAGGTATTCATTATGATTTCTTTTTCTCAGTTCTGAGGCTAGTAATTATGCATGTTTCTTTCTTAGTATCTGCTTTTGTCAGAACTCTGACTCCTTCTAATCAGATTAAGGGGCAACTGTGTGATATCTATAATTTTAAAGGTGATACCTTTCCTATCACCAAGCCCCCAGATTGCTCTAGGGATAAAGTGGCGCCAGTCTAGGGTGTGTTATGACATGCCTTATTGTGCTGTGGGGATTTCAACTCGAGTCATTGTCTTTATGAATGCACCAATATACTATTATACAACTAACCTTTGGACTGTTGCAAAAAAAATAATGTTATTCTATTGTATTGGGTGTAGAATAATCTCTTTTCTGTTCCGGTGACTACTTTTTCTTTGTTTTTCTCCATTTTGTAGTCTCTTTGGTAATAGCCTTGTTTATTAGATTCAAATTTTGAATAAATATTGCTGTTATCAAAATAATTTGTAAAAGGTGGTTCTTCCTTGTGACGCATTTCCCACTTTATGGCCAATTGTTGGTATTTTCATTTACTTAATCTTTAGTTTATATTTTTGTTGAAAATTTATTCTAATGAGCTTTATTTTTTGTTTATCATTGCAGCGATTGCAGACCTTCTTGATAATACATTTGATGAGGTAATGTAGCTTTGTACTTTGTTTCATGAGATGAATTTCTGAGCCCGTTACAATCACTCGTTTGTGATAGTTACCACACATATGAGAGAAGCTCATAACTAATGTTTATTTCTAAAATATTTCAGTCAGTTTTGTTTGCTGAAGGGTTGTCTTGATGATGACTATTTGTCAACTTGATGTATGATGTTTTGATGATATGATATCTTATATTTGAAGATTAGTTTTCTATTATTGTCTATATCGTGGGTAGAAATTTTCCGTATTGTGTTTCTCATTTTGGTCCAATAACATTCAGATACATCATGGTGCAACTTATGTCAAAGTAGACCAAGTTTACAATCCTCGTGACTACAGTCATGCTTTACTTTTTCAAGGTGCAGACATTATTCCTAGCTTGCTATCACTATTTATGCAAATTGGTATTATATTTACTTTTATGAGTACAAACTAGTTGAAATTATCACCTTGTATTTTCTTTTGCAGATGATGGAGGGGGCATGGATCCTGATTGTATTCGACAATGCATGAGATTGGGATATTCTATGAAGAACACCAAAACTACCATAGGACAATGTAATTCAAAGGACGATGAGCCACACCTAGCATTGCATAAAAAGATCAAGTGTATTTTGTTGGGGGATAATCACATATCTATTTAATCAATTTAAGAGTTTATTGCATGACTAGGCATGGGGTGCTTTCATCACTAAACTGATTCCTATCCATTTGTATATGTAGATGGTAATGGCTTCCAAAAAAGTACAATGAGATTGGGAGCAGATGCAATTGTTTTTACTCAAACAGCTCGTGGCAGGTGTTGTTTGTTCTTTATTGAAACAAGAATAATATCAATCACATCATTGTTCTTCTTGAGATTATTCTTGCTTATATTAGACTTCTTTCTGATATGTTTCTCTCCATTCACATCATTATTTTCTCAATCACAAATCATGACAATATTATTCTTGCTAAGGAGTACAAGAATAATCACAATCACATCAGTGTAATAATAATCTAAATATTATCATGTTAGCAAGAATGCTCTTAATGACATCATTGTTCTTCTCTATCATATAAGGAGTATAAGGAGGACAATGTCGTAATTGAGATTATTCTTGCTAATGTTAGACTGCCTTATGATATGTTTATCTCCATGTTTTTCTCTACCAAGACTATTAAAATGTTCCATAAGGTGATTGAGATTAGTCTTGCGAACTTGAGGCTGCCTTATGATGTTCCATTTCAGTGTATTTTCTAAGCATAATTATTGTAGAAAATTCCCCACCAATTTGTAGTCTATTGCACATTAATTTAAGTGCAGTTTGGTCTTTAAGCATTCAATTTTAGTCCATTTGTAGGGGTTCATATCCTTCACCTAGGATCATGTGTGTGAAAGTTTAAACAATCACTTTGAAGCAATTGAAAGCATACATACATCTTCTGATGCCATTGACATTCTTGTTTTTTTTAATACTTATTACCTTATACATGCCTTGACTTCTTGTTTTATTTTATGATTGTAATGGTAGCATCCACAAAGTTGTCTTTAATTAATTCCTTTTGGTTGTTGAATTTTTCATTTGGCAGGTCTTCAACTCAAAGTATTGGGCTCCTTTCATACACATTCTTGAGAAAGACGGAGCAAGATTGCATTATAGTTCCTATGGTATGATATAATGTCAAGGTGAAATTAGAATATCTTGTTTGAAAATTACTATTGGATTTCATGCATTGTATATGTTTTGTAGGTTGATTTTGAGTTGCCAAGGGGTCTTGAAACACTTGAAACACCAGGAATGCCAGCTGGTTATGCAAAAGATATTTGGGAAAAAAACTTGGCAACAATCTTACAGTGGTCTCCTTATGCAACAAAAACTGAGCTTATGAAGCAGGTATATGATTTATTCAATTGGTTATTTTGATAGTTAAAAAATGCCATCAATGTCACATAAAGGTACAACACAATAGTTTATTCTCCGCATAATGACTTAATGACTTACTTGCCAACTTTATATCAAGACTTGTATTTTTATGATCCTTTGAGAGTTTGATAACCTCTCTATGATCCTTGTTACCTCTTTTTGACAGTTTGATAACCTCTTTATGAGGTTTCTCCCACTTTCCCATCTGCATTGTTTATTGTTTGTGGATATAAGTGTTCCTGGAGAAATGCTTTCCTTCTCTTTGGCCCATGTAGTTCAGCAGAATTCTAAAATTTAGTTATAATGTCCAAGTAATACAAAATTATTATAGAGAAAAAAAACAGTGTGCCAAAATCACCTGCAGTTTCATCCGTGAGTTTCCCCTCAAAAGACAAAAAAAAACCTCTTCTTTTAAACAAGACCACCATCAACCTAAAAACTGTTGGAATTTATTAATCTTTTTCAGCGCATTAACTCCAGCCTACCCCCGCATCAAATTTAGGGATTTCCTAAATCTGCCCAACATTCGTTGCTCCTGCTAGTATTCATTGTGGTAAGTAAATTTGAATTTTGAATAGTTGAACACTAGTTTCTGGCATGTGACAAAAGGAAGAATGAAACAGTGTGAGTGATAGAGTTTTTTTGAAGGGAGAAGGAGAGCCTGTAGCAGCAAAGGTGTATGGGAATGTTCCAGTAGAGAACAAGAAGTTTGCAGTAGAACAACAAAGAATAGAAGAAGAATTTGTGCAGGAGAACAATCAGGCATAGCAGCTCCAGGTTTGGTGTAGAATATTGTTTGAGTGTGAAAAATAGAACAGCAACTCTGGATTGAAGTTTGTAAGAAGTTTTTTAATGTATTTTGAAAGGGCATACATAAATATAAATTCCTATTTTGCATCTATTCTCTAGTCCTTTTTGTGTGTTTGCTTTTGCTGTCTATTGTACTGTAGCATTTGTTAGACAACCATTAAATCCCCCTGCCTGCCAACAAGTGGTATTAAAGCCCTATTTTACTAGGTAGTTAGAAAATTTTTTGTGGGTGTTTCAATATAAGCCCTAGTTTGTCTAGGCATTATCAGCCTTCTCAGATTTGAGAAGCATGGCAGGTGGGGACCACAAAGGATTGAAGTGGCCACTGAATTTTGATGGGCAGAATTATGATATCTAGGCTAAGAAGATGAAGACAATACTAGTTGCTAATGATCTATGGGAGTTGGTCATTAATGGGTTCATAGACACCACAGACCCAACAGCTTATGCAGCCCTAACTAATGCTCAAAGAACCCAGTTGAAGGAAATATGAATGAAGGATACAAAAACCCTCAGTCTAATTGATGTAGCCTTGATAGAGGCTATTTTCCCCCACATTGCAGCAGCAAACTACTCAAAATATGCATGGGAAATATTGCAGAACAACTATAAGGGAACTGACAAGGTGAGATCAGTCATACTCCAGCTATTTAGGAGAGATTTTGAGACCCTACAGATGAAGGAGAGTGAGTCTATTTCAGACTTTCACACTAGGATTTCTACCATGATAAATCAACTAAGGATAAATGGAGAAACCATGCATGATCAAAGGATTGTTGAGAAAATCCTAAGGAGTCTACCTTCTAGATTTGACCCTATTGTCATAACCATTGAAGAGATAAAGGACCTATCCAAAATGACAATGGAAGCTCTTTACAAAGCCATGAGCAGTGGTTGAATAGATCTGCTCCTTCCCTTGAGCAAGCCTTCAAGGCTCAAACCAATGCAAGAGGTAGGGGAAGAGGAAGAAATAGTAGAGGTAGAGGTCAAAGAGGTAGAGGAAGAAGCAACTCTAGAAGAGGAGTTTCAAACAGCTAAGAAGAAGCAAGCAATTCACAACCAAGCTATCAAGAAAAGAAGAAGAACGGTAGTTCTAATCAGAGGTATGACAAAAGCAATGTTCAATGTTATTACTATCATAACTTTGGTCATTATGCTAGTGAGTGTAGAAATAAACAACATGATCATGAAGGTCAAAATGCTAATGTAGCCAATGAGAACAAGGCTGAAAATGAAAAATAGTCAAATATTTTTAATGTTTGCAACCTTGCTGAGAGGAGTAGTGATGAAGTATGGTCTAGACAGTGGTTGTAGCAACCACATGAGTGGAAATAAAAACTTCTTTGCCTCCATAGATGGCAGCATTAAGACTGAAATAAAAATGGAAAAAAAATGAGCAAGTTCCCTTCATGGGAAAAGGTACAGTCAACATTCAGTCCAAGAATGGTGAAAGGAGGAAGATCCAGGATGTATACTATGCCCCTGGTATAAAACATAACCTATTGTGCATTAGACAGATGGTCCAAAATGGTTATAAAATCCTAATGGAAAATAGAGAGTGCACAATATTTGACAAACGAGGCAGTAAGAAAGTGATTACAGCAATGCAGATGACAAGAAACAGAATGTTTCCTCTTAGGATACACATAGAGTCTCTGGCGCCATCTCTAGCACTATCTCTGGCATAGTTTCCAACACTATCTACAGTGCTCACAATAGTGGGACAGCAATCTGTCTTTAGGACAGTGATCAAAGACCCATCCAAATTGTAGCATTTGAGGTATGGGCACTTAAGTTTTTCTGGTTTGAGTTTATTGTCCAAGAAAGGCATGGTTAGAGGGCTACCAAACATTGTAGAGCCCAATGGAAAATGTGAAGCCTGCATTTTAGGAAATCATCATAGACAACCCTTTCAATTAGGGTATTCTAGAAGAAAAGGCACCATCGGAGTTAGTGCACTCAAATTTGTGTGGTCCCATGAAAACCCACACCTTCACTTGAAATACTTATTTTATGAAATTCATAGATGATTTTACAACAAAAAAATTTGGGTTTATTTTTTGAAGAACAAATTAGAAGCCTTCGAGAAATTCAAGTGGTTTAAGGCATCAGCTAAAAAGCAAAGCGGCCACTATATCAAAGCCCTAAGAACAAATAGAGAGGGAGAGTATATCTTTAAGGAATTTCTAAATTTCTTTAGGAATGAAGGTATAGAAAAGTAGTTTACAACTAGGTATACTCCACAACAAAATGGAGTGGCTGAAAGGAAAAATAAAACCATTCAAGAGATGGTAGCAAGCATGCTAAAAGCAAAAGGACTATCACATGATTTTTGGGGTGAAGCTGTAGCAACAACGATTTACCTATTGAATAGGTGTCCTACAAAGGCTATCCGTGATAGGATTCCACAAAAGGCATGGACAAACAACAAATGGAGTGTTGAACACCTAAGAATCTTCGGGTGTGTGGCATATATATTCCTACCTAAAGAGAAGAGGCAGAAATTTGATGATAGAGGTGAGAAATGTATTTTCATAGGCTATAGTGAAGAGTCAAAAGCCTAAAAATTGTATAATCCCATCACCAAAAAGGTTGTGATCAGCAGGGATGTTGAGTTCATTGAGAATGAAGCATGGGATGGAACAGTGGATACCACCTCAGGTATTTTAGTTGCAATACCCTCGAAGATGGAGAAACTCTAGAGGAACTATGGAGAGCAGCAGCTTAGGGAGAAACTACCGTAGAGCATTGGAGAATAGTAGTTTCAGAGGTGTTCAGTAGAGTAGCTCTGAAGGTGGACAGCAACACAGCAGCTCCTGAGATCAACAGCTCCAGAGGTGTGCAACTCTGGAGATCTACAGCTCCTGAGGTTAGCAGTATAGTAGCTTCAGAGGTCAGAATAGCAGTAGCTCCGAAGGTAATTTAGACCCTACACTCACATCATTGATGCCACAAAGGACAAGGAATGTGAAGGTGATTTATCATAGCACAAGGTATGCTAATGATAATGACAATTTAGATTTTGCATTATTTTCTTGTAGTGATCCAATGGTGTAAGGCCATGGATGAAGAGTTGGATGCCATAGAGAGGAATGACACATGGCAGCTAACTAATTTACGCAAGGGTAAACAAGTGATTGGAGTTAAGTGGGTCTATAAGATCAAGTCTACTGCTGAAGGAAGGATTGAAAGACATAAGGCAAGGATAGTTATCAAATGGGACAAACAACAACCTAGAAGAGATTATGATGAGACATATGCACCAGTTGCAAGGCTGGAAATAGTTCGGGCTGTCATAGCAATAGCAGCCGAACACAAGTGGAAGGTGTTTCAAATAGATGTAAAGTCACCCTTCTTGAATAGAGTGTTGAAAGAGGTAGTGTATATGGAGTAGCCACCTGGATATGAAGTCTCAGGGCAAGAGAACAAAGTATATAGGCTCTAAAAAGCCCTCTATGGGCTGAAACAAGCACCTAGGGCATGGTACAATAGAATAGACTCATATTTAGTGAGTAATGGCTTTAGCAAAAGCAATAGTGAGCCCACTCTTTACATCAAAGTAGCTGAAGGTAATATTTTGATTGCTATTTTGTATGTAGATGAGCTGATTTTTACTAGCAATAATGATCTTTTCATTGCTGATTTCAAAGAGGCAATGAAGAATGAGTTTGAGATGATAGACTTAGGTCTACTAAGGTATTTTCTTGGCATTGAGGTCAAAAAAACATAGCATGGCATATTTATTTCACAAACTAACTATGTCAAATAGATTGTGAAGAGATTTAAAATAGAGAATAGTAAACCTGCCCCTACACCAATAGCTATAGTTCTGAAATTGAGTAAGGAGGACAGCAATAAGGAAGTAAACCCAACCCTCTACAAGAGCATGGTTGGAAGCCTCATGTACTTGACAGCCACTAGGGCTGATTTGATGTATGTTGTAAGCCCAATTTATAGGTTCATGGAGATGCCTAAGGACACACATTGGCAAGCAGGAAAGAGGATCCTGAGATATGTGAATGGTACAACAGGTTTTGACATCTTGTATGGTGTTTATAATGAGTTTAAGTTGGCTGGTTTCACGGATAGTGATTGGGCAGGTAATGTAGATGACCAGAAGAGCACATCTGGCTATGTATTTCACACGGGTTCAATCGTGATATCATGGGCATCCAAGAAGCAACCCATTGTCTCTCTCTCTCTCTCTCTACAATAGAAGCTGAGTATATTGCAGCAAATGTCGTAGTTTGTTAGGCTATTTAGTTGAGAAGGATCCTTGCAGACTTGAATGAGCAGAAAGAAGATGGTACAATTATTCATTGTGACAATTTTTCATCAATAGCCCTAACAAAGAATCCAGTCTTCCACGAATGAAGCAAGCACATTGAGATCCGTTATCATTTTATAAGGGAGTTGGTAGGACAAGGAGAGATTGTGTTATAGTATTATAGATCCAAGTAGCAGCTCACTGACATTTTTACAATGGTATTGCCAAAAGATTCTTTTGAATGCCTAAGAGATAGGCTTGGCATTGTTGATAGCTCCGAAGGTGTACAACTCTGAAAAGAAGACAACTTTGGAGGTTTAGCTTTGAAATAACAATAGCAGAGCTCGAGAGGTTCAACTCTGGAAGGTATGTGCAGCTCTGGACATGCTCTGGATATGCAAAAACAGAGCTCCAGAGATGCAGTGTCAACTCTGGAGATGCAGAAACAATGCTCTTGAGATGTAGAAAAGAGCTCCGGAGGTGATCCACAATGACAAAAAAAGCTCCAGAGATCTGCTCTGGAAAGGCAAATGCAAAGGTATAACTCTGGTGATTAGTTCCAAAAAGAAAATTGTTGAATGACATCTACTTCAGATTAAGTGGGAATGTTGGAATTTATTAATCTTTGTCAGCACATTAACTCCAGCCACCCCCCGCATCAGATTTGGGGATTTCCTAAATCTACCCAGCATCCGTTGCTCATGCCAACATTCATTGTGGTAGGTAAATTTGAATTTTGAATGGCTGAGTGCCAGTTTTTGGCATGAGACAAAAGGAAGAATGAAACGGTTAGAGTGACAGTTTTTTTGAAGGGAGAAGGAGAGCTTGTAGCAGCAGAGGTGTAAGGGAATATTCCAGTAGAGAACAAGAAGTTTGCAGCAGAACAATAGAGAATAGAAGAAGAATATATCAGACATAAGAAGAATTTGTGCAGTAGCACGATCAAGCACATTGGCTCTAGGTTTGGGGCAAAATATTGTTTGATTGTGAAAAATAGAGCAACAGCTCTAGATTGAAGTTTGTAAGAAGTTTATGAATGTATTTTGAAAGGGCATACATAAATATAAATTCCTATTTTGCATCTATCTCTGGTCCTTTTTGTGTGTTTGTTTTTTCTATCTATTGTGCTGTAGCATTTGTTTAGACATCCATTAAATCCCCCTGCCTGCCAACAAAAACACCTAACACACCCAAAAATAGGACTGACACCTCAGAAAAGGTAGAAACAGAAGAATGTACTAAAAACAGGGAAATCTAAAAATATAAAAGAATCTCTCCCCTATAGCAATAAGAAATCTAAAAATAGGGAAGTCTAGAGAATCTTCGGTTACATTAAACCTTATAGAAGTGTTGTGAGTTTAAGCAACTGGCCAATTCTTGTCATTGCAGACTATTTAAATACTCAAAAATAATACAGAAAATCTTATTATAGCATCATCATTATTGTGATAACATAGAGTTTAAGAATGGGCTATCTTCATTATAATGACATATGATATAAATTCCTCCAAATATCAGGCTTGACTTTATGTAACATTGTAATCATTAAATTGTTCTCCTTTATTCGTAGCAGCCAAATAACACTTGTGAATCACCTACATCAAAACTGTTACACCATAACCATTACATAACATCTTGGGTTGCAAATTCCTTCTACCAAACTCATATTCAACTGTGCCCATTTTGCATGAATATATGCCCAATCACTAGGCTTCCTCCTCTTATTGCTAAAGAAGAGCCTGCAAATACCATCCATGCAACTCCCTCTTTCAGCATAGCCACTATCATGAATCATGATCATAGGTTCATAGAGTTGTTCACCCCTCTTCAAGACGATACACCCTTTGGGTAGTGGGCACCATGTCTTTTCAATAAGGGTTGGTTTACTATTTGTAGCCAAGGACACATAGTCATAAAGCAAAGCTATAGCATGTAGGCTATATAGAAACCCATAGAACACTATGTTAAACAAAAACAAAAATAAAAGTGTCTGGTACTTACTACATTCAGTTGATAAAGATAAAGAGGCAGATATGGTTGTAAGATTAGATATGTCCAAGGCTTATGATAGAGTGGAATGGAGTTTCCTTCTAGCTATTCTACTGCAACTAGGGTTCTCCAAAGAAGTGGTAAAATGGATTTCTTCACATGTCTTAGGGTTTTAGGTTATAGTTCTTATTAATGTAAGGGGTTGGAAACTTTTGAACCCTCACAAGGGCTAAGGCAAGGTGATCCTTTATCCCCCTACCTCTTCATTCTTATGACAGAGGCACTCACATGGGCAATAAAGGAAGCTAAGAGAAGGTCAAAATGGAAATGCATTCAACTTAAAGGGATCCAAGAACCCTTCACTCACACACTTTTTGCAGAGGACACAATACTTTTTGGCCATGCCTTGACTCAAGAAGCCAAAACCATGATGAACACAATTAAGTTGTATTGCTGAGTCTCAGGACAATTGGTCAATTTTAACAAGTCTATGGTTTTTTTTCAAAATGTTCCCCTTCAGCTTCAGGATGAGATTCATGGCATCCTTAATCTAGATATACAGTCATTACCTGGAAGGTACCTAGGTCTTCCTCTCTTCAATGGCAGATATAGAAATGATTTATGGAATAAAGTACTAAGAAACCTAAATACAAAACTATCTAGTTGGAAAGGGCATAGTTTATCACTAGCAGGCCAAATTGTGATGATAAAAGGAGTCCTATCTGCAGTTCTAGTTTACATGATGTTAGTCTTCCACATTCCAAAAGGTATCATTTCCAAAATAGATGGGGTATGCAGGAAGTTTTTGTGGCAAGGTTCTCTTCAAGAGAAGAAAATCCATTTATTGGCATGGGACAAGGTGTGCAAGCCTAAAGATGAATGAGGGGCTGGAATTCTCAATATTGACATACAAAATCAAGCCTTGGAGGCCAAATTGGTGTGGAACATGTACGCGAAACCTAACGCTATATGGGTAAGACTTATGAAAGCAAATTATTTGGACATTTTTTATAATGAGAGAATTTTCATACTTAAAAACCCTTCCAAAGGCTCAACAATTTGGAATTTCCTCATCAGAAGTAGAGATATACTTCAGCCCAATCTGACCTAGATAATTCACAATGGAGAAAAGGCAAATTTCTGGTATGATTCTTTGGGAGGTGGACCAGCACTGGCTTCTACGAGGGATCTCACAGAAGCTAGAATCTTTCTTCAATCGTGCTGGGGGTCCAAAGTTAAAGACTACTGGCTTGTGACAAGGGTTGGGACTTCAGTCTCAGTAGCTTGGAAGAGCACTCGAGAATGTAACTCTCCAAGAGATCAGAAAGTGTTGCTTAACCAAATACTAAGGAAGAAATTGGTATTTGTTACTAATGTGGATGATGAAGTGTCCTGGATGGGATCAAAATCGGGCTTCTATTTAGGCAGAGAGGGGTACAAAGTTTGTATGCACAAAGTTACTATAGAGTGGCCTTCAAAATTGTGTTGGGGAAATGCTCTACTTCTTAAAGCAGGAGCATTTGCTTGGTGTACGCTTCACAATAAAATTCTAACAGGAGATCGAAACAAAAGGCCGGGTCTCGGTCCAAATTTTTCATGTGTATTTTGTGGAGGTGTGGAAGAGTCCATGGATCATCTTCTTCTATTATGTCCTTTTAGTAGAGAATGCTGGCTTTGGTTTCTTAGAAAGCTAAATTGGATCAGCCCTTTATCTAAATCTTTGCTTCTAATGTTTAGGAACTGGCCTCATCCATTTGTTAATTCTTACTTAGCCTGTTTGTGGCATATACGCCCCTTGATGATTATTTGGCATTTATGGTGCGAAAGAAATTTCTGCATTTTTAGAAAGGATGCAAGTTCTATAAGTCTGGTCTACGACAAATTAGAAATGGCTATATCTAATCTCTTAGTGTCTTTTCTCAGACGCACAAACCCCAATAATTTAGTGTGGTCCAAATGGGATGCAACAAATATATCACTCTAGCCGTCAGTTAGTAAGCTAGGACTAGGTGGCTTCTTAGGGGCCTCTGAGAATACTTCAAAAAGAGAACAAGTCAAATGGATCCCACCCTCCCCTCCTTTCTTCAAATTAAATTTTGATGGAGCATGTCGAAGCAATCCAGGTCCCTCTAGCACATAATGTGTTATTAGAAAAGAGGATGGTTCTCTGATTGCAGCCAAATCATCTAAACTACCTATAGGAACCAATAATGAGGCGGAAGCATTAGCGTTAGTTCATGGTTTGCAACTGGTAGTTGAAAAAGGCATTAAAAGTGTGTGGATCGAGGGTGACTCTTTGATAGTGATCAATACTATTAAAGGAAGAGGTTTAGACAACTGGAAACTCAACTATATTCTATAGCAGGCCATCACCCTCTTGACCAGGTTAAGGGAAGGCAACAAGGTGGCGGACCTGTTAGCTAATTTAGCTATTGGGAAAGAAAGCACATCTATTCTATTCCTACCAGGAGATCAATATCAACCAAACATCTTGTCAAATCTTCTTTCGCATGAGATAAAAGAAGTGACAAGCATTTACTCGGTTTGAATTTAGTTTGGCCCGGCATCTTCTCTCTAGCATAATTAAGTTTACTCTATTTTCACATTTTCATAAATGGCTGATAGAACGTCACTTATGCACCAAAAGGCTCCCAGATTGCCTGCAAGTAGAATGGCTAGGTTTCAAGGTCAAGGGAGGGAGATTAGATCTATATTGAGGAAGCCACGTTTACATGTTCTTAAACAATTTTCACTGAAGGAAAGAAGGTTGGTTTCAAGTTAGCTACCAATCAATCACCTTGTCAAATCTTCTGTCGCATGAGATGGAAGATGGGACAGGCATTTTCTTGGTTTGAATTTGTTTTGGCCTAGTAACATCCCTCTGCAATGACCTATCCATTTAATTAATTGTGTCATAATTCTTTCTTACCAGCCTCTGACAAGTCCATGGAAGAGGATTTGTTAGATCTCATGAAGTTCAGTGATCTGAGACTAATTCAAGCTATTCCAACTATTTTGGTGGGCAAGCGGGGATTGCAAATCCTCCTTAATACACCATCTTAAGGGGAGGTGACAAGCATTGACTGCACTTATTAATTGAGGGCTTTCTTGTAGTACGATGGCTCCATCTCTTATGATGGGAAGTGCCTGTAGAGGACACATGGCAAGTTCCCTATGGTGCCCCTCATTTCATGGTGCACTTTAATTCCTATCGCTAGTGCCCTCTAATCTCATGATGACATCATTATCCTTTTCTAGCTTGTCTTGAGTTTCACTACTTACGAGTTGTTTGTAGTGATAAAGGAAGATGACTCTTATATTCTAGCCGCCTTTTTCCTTTTTCTACATTTCCTTCTTTCATGTCTTCTTCCTTGTAGCTACTCTGCACTTGAATCTCTCTCTTTCCCAATGATAGGTTTTGATGGTTGACACACATCTCAATCAAAGACTATTTTTCCCAGCCCTCGATTGGGAACCAAAGATTAGGGGCAGGGTCAAATCGGCAGACCTGATGACACTGCTCAACTGGGACTGCACTCTCATACATATTGCAGTCAGGAATATCATTGGGCATGCTTGGATAAAAGGATATGAGGGCCATGTTTTAAACTACTCAGATGTGGTCTCCCAGCTTTTATCCAATATTATGAACCTAGTCATGGATGGTGAGTTTGTGCATGCTCTAGCTTCAAGCCTATTTTTCAAAATATTTACACTATTAATAGGTGGGAAACGATGGTAGCTACCTACATAATTGATCAGGGGTAGGCTCTAATTGAGGGGCTCTTCAACCTTGCCTCTCTGTGTGCTTCTACTTCACAGCAAGATATTTACCAGGCCTTGCAAGCGAGTTTAAAATCCCTGAGCAGTGATGAAATTGATGATGTGTTGCGGTCTCATTGTTTTCTAATCTCTAAGAAAAAAGTTGATAGGATTATGGATGTTTTTACGGCCATCCAGTTTTTAAGGATCCATGCCCCCGATTTAGCACCACATATGCCCTGGTATGCTTTGGAGGACCTTGATGAAGGAGTTCAGCCATTTGCGGCTATGGACCTAGACAAGCGGAATCTTCCTATAGCTTTGGCAGCAGTGTGAGGGGGAGGTGTTAGGTCATGTGTTTTTTGGTGTTCTGGTGTTGGTGGTAGACAGTGCTTGAGATGGAGGTGGCGAGGGGTGTCTTGGACGTGTTTCGATCTGAGGGAGGCAATGTCAGTTTCTGTGGTTTTAGTCATGCTTGGTTTTTTTCTTTTGTCAATGTCGAAGGTCGTGGTGTGGGGCTTATGATTTCTCCTATTTCTCTATGTTCGGAGTTGGCAGTTAGCATGTCTTTCTAGTTAAAGCTTCTCCCCGTGTAAGGGGGACTATTTTTATGTTTAATTTTTGAATTTTTAGGTCTGCTAAGGGCCTTCTTTGTACCTTTTAATTGGTATCCTGAACTTGGCTATGGCCATACTTTCTATAATATCTTTAATCTTTTAAATCTATGAGTGTTCCCACACCTTTTTTTTGTTAAAAAGAAAAAAAAGTGTCTGGTATCATATAGAAACCCTTAGAACACTGCACAAAACAATCTTTGACCTAAATGCAAATGAAACGGTGGACCTATTATAGATTTATCCATGCATCAGTCATTGCATGTACAGAGCAAGCTATAACTAACAACCTAAATAAAAGAAAAGTGACTCCCAAGTTTCCTTCAGAAAAGTATCCATTATTTACATCATATGTACACTATTCAATTTTTATTGATGCACATACAACAAAGTTAGTATTTTGTCACTAGTCTGTTGTGGTTTGAAATAGTCTATCTATGTGTGGAAATCTTAGAGTCCATATTGATTTTGTCTTTTTGGTCTTTTTATAAGCGTAGGGACTGTTAACATGGAAAATGAATGTCTATATTTTGATTCTTTCATATGTTTTGCAGTTTGAAGACATTGGACCTCATGGAACAAAAGTCATCATTTACAATCTTTTGCTTAATGATGATGGTTTTCAAGAGCTTGATTTTGATACAGACAAGGAAGTATGGCCCTATACTAGTGGATCTCTATTTGATACTATGCATTTAAGTCAGTACACAATGTTATTGGCTACATTACTGGAGAGAAAACTGCCCATATTGAATTTTCTATCCTTATTTGTTGTATATTTTATCCAACTAATCTTTTAAAGTAACTTGTATGCACTACTGTGTCTTTCGTTGCCTTTCTGATATATGAATCATTCCATTCTATTTCTGTAATTAATTTGTGTCTTTCAATGAGATTGAGAATGTTCTTTGTTTTTCTATTCAATCTAGATTACTGCTTATTCCAAATTATTGCTATCCATTTTTGTTGGTGTTCAGAGTAATGGCTGAAATCTGTTATTACTGTTGTCTTGGCATAAGTATAATTAACTAGTACTTTACTATGTGTTATTTCTACATTGAATCTAGGATTCTAGACTATTCCCTATGCTTTAAAGAGTTTCAAGTTTATCTTATCCCCATATTCTAAGAAACATTTCCATTATGAACATATGGGCTGTAAATACAAAGGTACTAAACTCTCTTTTGTCTATAAAAAAAATTATTAATAAGTCTTAAACATGTGCAGATATGAAAAACTGGGAGCCACTGACTAATCTGAAATCAGACAATTATTAGACAGTATTTGACTTTGTTGACATACCGAAGGGTTTGGTGAAAAGACCTGAAAAGAGTGAAATGGAGACTACCATTTAGATGGACTGAAGTAAAACATTTTAGTATGTAAATAAAAGTTTGAAATTTTAGATGCAGCAAAAACTTGGCAGATCCAAATTTGACTTGGACTTCGTGACTCTGCAAATACTCAACAACTTAAAAATGTATTTTAATTTCTTAAAAATAAACATAAATTTTATGCTAAATAGGGTTACAAAATGTATCAAATGAGTCTAAAATGTTGTAGAAGTGTTTTCTATGAGATTTGAATACAAAATGAGTGCAATTTCAAATCATCATGCAAATACAACAGATTGACCAATAAATATGATATTTTGCATATCCATGCAAGTTACAACAATTTACAATTTAATCTTCCTCATATATGTTCTAGTGAAAATTTGGGGTCTATTCCTTATAGTTGGATATGACTCTACTCTCATACTGGAAGGTTGTAGCTCCACCTTAAAAATGGATGGAAATGACTTCTTTTGCCTCAAGTTTAACATCATCTGCAATGTTTGCATCCAATCCAATGTCTCCTCTTTTTGTGGCATGCTCCTTTGCTTGACTCTCAAAATCAACAACCTTGTCTTCTATAAACATGGGGGTGTCCTCATCTTGTGTAGTCTTGTCTTTATATGGATCAATCATAGGTCATGTGCGGAAAGATGGGGGACTAAAAAGTGTCCAAAACCACTTTTTAGTCCCAACAAGATATAATGTGAGCACGTTATTTCTTTATGGAAATAAAAACCAAATATTAAATTATTTTTCTCCTTTATTTAATGTTCTCTACAGAGAAAGAGAGAGAGAGAGGGATGTATAGATGGAGGGAGAGATAAAGATAGAGAGAGGGAGAGATAAAGATAGAGAGAGGGAGAGATAGAGAAGGAGATGAAGATAGAGAGGGAGATATATAGAGATATGGAAGAGAGATAGAGATAGAGATAGAGAGGGAGAGGGAGAGGGAGAGGGAGGGATAGAGGGATAGAGAAAGGGGGGATCCTCTATCTCTCTATCTCTATCCTCCATATATCTCTATCTCTCTATCCTCCCTCTATCTCTCTTTCCTTATCTAACTATCTATTTTTATCTCTCTCCCTCTATTTCTCTCTATCTCTATCACTATCTCCTCTATCTATCTATCTCCCTCTACCTATTCCTTTCTCTATCTCATCCTCCATCTCTCTTCCCCTCTCCCTCTCTATCTCTCTATCTCTTCATCTCTCTATTTTTATCTCTCCCTCACTCTCTCTCTCTTCCTCTCTCTCTTTATCTCTCTCTTTATCTCTCTCTAGATCATTTGGCTATAGATGCCTAAAATTGGCTAAAAGACAAACCCCAATTACATAAATTACATTTGTGCATATATAGATGTTCGTGTCTCAATTCAAGTCATATAGTACTAAGAGCATAGATCTTCAGTCAAATCATGCCACATGTATTGACCAAGCACAATAGATTAGCATAAACACATATCTTGATCAACACACAATTAGAGAGAAAGATTTCACTTGCAAGAATATGAATTCCATCTAGGATGAATGAATAGGGGAGAAGATGTCATGGTGGATATACAAGTCAATCAAATTAATACCAAGGGTACAAATCATGTGTATTCAATTTACTTTTAGCTGATGCTTGTATGTTGTAACAAGGATAGTCCATGCTCATAAATGGAAGTAGGTCAACCTAAGGAGAATCTAGAAGCTTCTCCCACTCTTTGTCCAAGGGCAAATTGATATTCTGTAGGAGTCTAAAGTGGCACTCAAGCTCAATGTTGCATTCATAGGATACCTCCTTTGATTGAGCCATAGATGTTTATACAAGGGCCTCTAGCTCTATCAATTTCTTGAGAACTAATTCTCTTTGATAAAAGGAGCTAAGGACTACATGTTGAATATAGTTTCTTCTTGGCTCTTCTCATTTAAGAGGCTTAGATGATGTGACCTCCATTATAACCTTGTAGTATGATCTTGACAAGACCTTGATGTGGTCAAGGGATTCCACTGACTATTTGAGCTCTTTATTTTGTTCCTTTAACATCTTGACCTCCTCCTTTTATTCTTCTATTATATTCTTTAGGTCAGCCTCTTTTTCTCTTAGGCCCTTGAGTATCTAGGCCTAGGTGTCCACTTGATTATTTATCTTTGCTAGCTCATAATCTTGGCTAGAGGCCTTTTCCTTTAGTGATCCTATTTCAATAGCCCTGACACTAGTTTTAGCCTTTTCATGGATCAATTATACCTCCAAGTTTTCCACTTGCTTTGATAATTCATTCTTGGTGGTTGTCTTAGATACCATCTATTTTTTTCCTACTGCCACCTCTATTCTTGGTTTAGTCAATTTTGTTTTAACCTCTAGGAGTTGTTTTTTAGTTCCTTCTACCTATGTATCTTCAGCTTCAATGGCTTGCTCTACAACTGTGGTGACCTACCTACCTCCAGAGCACTTTCCACTATACTTACTAATCCCCTTTTTCATTCTTCTTACAATGTTAGCTTCCAAATTTTTAGAATCCTCCTGATATGATTCCACAATTTTTTCTAATTTACCAACCTTAAAGGCAGTCTCAACTTTTGTATGACTTGTACCAAATTCTCTTAGTTCAAAAGTAGTTAAAGTACCAAGCAACTGGTCTTTTGTAAATTGATCCAAATATTGTAATTCTTGAATAGTAGAAACTTTATGACTGTAAGTTTTGGAACTGTTCTGAGTACCTAAAAAATCACTTCCTTTTCTACTAGTTCTCCACCAAGACCTCTGATGCCATTAACAACTTCATCCACCTTCTACAAGTAGCTTGTAATATTTTCATCTTCAAACATTCGCATGGTCTCAAACATGATCTTTAGATTCTACATCTTAGCTATCTTGACTTTGACATCTCCTTCATAAATGCTTTTCAACTTTTCCCAAATTTCATTAGCAATTTTTAGATTCATAACCTTTACCAATCCAGAATTAGTAAGACTGGTTAAAATAGCATGCCTTCCTTTACCATTGGTTTCATAAGCCTTGAGCTCATTGGCAGTACTTAGACCATTTTTAGGTATAGTGTATGTAGACTCAATAGACTTCTAGATTTCATATCCAAGAGAAATCAAATAACCTTCCATCCTTACCTTCCAAAATGCATAGTCTAATCCATCAAACAGGGGAACATCTTTCTTGTGTGCCATCTCAAATCTACCTCAAGCAGTTAAGATTTCTTCCAAGGAACCTTGCTCTAATTCCAATTGTTGAATGCACAAGTTAACTGAGAGGGGGCTGAATCAGTTGTAACTTATAATTCTAAAACCCTTACACACATTTAGATTGACACAAATTTAACTAACCCTTAAGCTGTTGTGAAGATTAACCATGAAAGTAAACAACAAAATCAAATCAACATTATACACAAGAGAACACCAAATTTACGTGGAAAACCCAAGAAGGGAAAAGTCATGGCGAGGATTAGCTCACAATATAATATAATATCAAAACTAAAATACAATAGCTTCACTACTAGAAGACTCGCTGCCATAATAGAAAAGAAGATAGAGAAGATTGTAACATGGAGAAAACTACCGAGCAATGCAACACAGAAGTCCACCACAACACCATCATCACCTCCGTGGTCTCACAAATGAATTGTAGACACCTTCTGCTCACTGCATCCAGTAATCTAACACAAGAAAGCTCACACTACAAAAATTTGCACTCTATGACTCTGTATTTCACATCTCTTACATCATGCTCATCTATCTTGTCATCCTTCATTGACTTAAAACTTATTTATATCATCTTCAAACTTAAGAATATTCTTCAAGGATGGCATAGTACCTTGCTCATGCAAATTCAAATTAGGTCAGCACCAAAACATTTCTACGGTGGAAAGGAATAAAGGTAGACCACAAAACACTTTATCTTGAACCTAAATCCATCCATACATGCCACTCCACACTTCCATAATCAATGCAACAACTTTGTAATTAGTGAAAACACCCAAGGTTGGCCAAACCTGTGTTAACACAATAAACTTTTAAGTACACGCTTCCTCAAATCCAAATACTACTTTGTGGACCATACACTAAGCTTTAACACAATCTAGAGTATTTCAAAAGCATCCTGAAACATCCTAAAATCCAAAAAACTCCTCTGTAACAACTTTCACCTGAATAACAAACTTATCCTATTTTCCCAGACTACTCAAATATCTCTTTCATGTACTGTAACTCAAGAAATCAACTTTTGGGGTACCAGATCACAAACAACTTCAACTAGAGACATATATGAACCTTATAAGCATATTTCTAAAACTACAAGACCAAACACCAATCTGCTGAGAAATATGGAGCATAACATAGTCTCCTAGACCTTCTTCAAAATAGAGTTCACACTGGTGAACACAACTTCCTTTACATGAAGAACCAACAAGCCAAATTCTGAATTAAACATCTCTAAACATCTCTTAACAACATATCTAAACCACACAAGCAAATATTCAACATAGAAGAAATGCGGATCAAAACCAAAACACTACTCTGTAAGCCATAACACTTCTACAACACATTGTTTCCTTTATTAATCAAATTTTCTCAAAAGCACTTAGAAACCTAACACCAAAAGCACTATAACAACATCATTAGCACTTCCTCAACCATTACCAACTGCTCATTCTCACTCTTTCAATTGCAATATGATCTTGCTCAACCAGTTGACACCAATGGCAACATAGGCTTGTTGACATCAATGACAACCCTAACTACACATACTTACAACATTGTTATATATAGGCTTTTGTTCTCATTAATCAGGAACAATTTAAAGTTCCAAAATGAAATCAAAAAATTTGAAGCAACTAGGGTTATTTTATAATACAAATTGGAAAGATGGATTAGCACATTTAGGAAAATTCATCGCTAGAGGTCAAGCAGCCAAGTGTGGTCATTTTCTAGATCAGAAATCCTTAACTTGAAATGAGGATTTGTCACCACAGTTGGAAAACTTGAGATGTATAGTAGCTCAAGGTATAAAATGTTATAAATGGTCATAGATTCTATTTCTTGATGCATTTTGCAATTTTTAAATTTAAATGGGAAAACATGGGATCCTGCATAAATGAATTCATTAAATAAATCTATGAGGGTTTCATCATGAAGGATGATATTCTAGAAAATAAATTTGAGATAAGCATGTGAAGAGTGAAAGACAGTTTATGTTTAGGAAACTTGAACTAGCAACTAGTTATCTCTTGGTTTTACTTTTCAATATTCCTAAGAGTTCTGATTATAAGTACAATCATATTTCTAACTGCTAAGGGAAGATACATAGCTAAAATTTCTACATTGTTGAGTCCAAAAGATTCACAAGACATACAGGGCTAAAGAATGGGTCCCAAGATTAGGGACATCTTGATGGAATCCTAGACTCTCACTATCTATCCTAGGGTTGGTTGAACATCTCTATACTTTGTTTTGGGATTAAGGGGATGTAGTGGGATGGTCATTGAGGCTTGGTCATAGTTTTGTGTTTCCTTGGAAAATAATTGTTCATATTTTAAAATGTTTTTTCATGAGACGAACTTAAAAACAAACTTTAAATGATTTTGCTATTAGAAAAGATTAAACTAAAAAAGAAATGCCAATACACAACAAATAAACTAGAAAATATAATACTCAATAATGAAACTGTGATTAAAATCATGACAGATAGAGAACATAAAACTGTTATAATTTTGACTCAGAAAAATGCAGCAAAATGTCTTCTGAACTTTTATTTGGAGAAAGCTGAAATATATACATAAAACAAAACTACTAAAAAGTTTCTAACAGCCACGTTGGGAAACTTTCCCAACTAGAAATAGTAACTCAAAAAATGTTGGGAAACATTCCCAACAGACAACAAACAAATCTGATTTTTCTTATTTTAACATCCTCCCTAAAATCTGATTTGTGGGACAGCGTCTCATCCCTAAAAGTTTCTTCAGTTCATTGAAATCTTCTTCCTCCAGAGGTTTTTTCAAAATGTCAAAAACCTGATCTTTGGACCTGCAATAAGAAAGTTTGATTTCATTATTTTTAACCATCTCTCTAATGAAATGAAATTTGATCTCTATGTGCTTGCTTCTTCCATGAAAGACTAGATTTTTAGAAAGTGCAATGGCTGATTGATTATCACAAAATATAATTGTTTCTTCCATTTGGGGCTGTATCAATGCTTCAAGCATCCTTCATAACCAAACTGCTTGACAACCTACTAAAGTGGCTGCCACATATTCTGCTTCTACTGAGGACAATGCAACAATGGGTTGTTTCTTTGAAGACAATGAAATTACACCCAAGACCCAAGATTAAAACCATACCCATAAATACTTTTCCTATCATCTTGATTTCTAGCCCAATCACTATTTGTATAACCAGTTAACCTCAAAACATCCTTATTTTCATAAAAAATTCCATGATTTGTAGTCCCTTTCACATACCTTAGTATTCTTTTACCTGCTTGTAGATGAGTATCATGTGGATCCTCCATAAACCTGCTTATCAAGCTTACTGCATACATGATATCTGGTCTTGTTGAAGTTAAGTACATTAAACTTCTAAGCAAACTTTTATACAAAGTAGAATCTACCTTTTTGCTTTCATCTTTTTTTCTCAACTTCACACCCATGGCAATAGGTGTAATTGCTGGTTTGCTATTTTCCATCTTGAACCTTTTCAAAATATCATTTGCATATTTTTCTTGTGAAATGAAAATCCCATCACTATTTTGAGTTACTTCAAGACCAAGATAATAGTGCAACAAACCAAGATCAGTCATCTCAAATTCACTCTTCATTGCCATTGAAAATTCTCTAAGCATGTTTTCATTATTCCTAGTATAAAGCAAATCATCAACGTAAATGCATACTATCATAACATCTCCTTGTTGATTTTGTTTTATGTATAAGGTGGGGTCATAAGGACATTTTTCAAAACCATTTTTTTAAAAATATGATTCAATGCTTTCATACCAAACTCTAGGTGCTTGCTTTCAACCATACAAAGCTTTCTTTAGTTTGAGCACCTTACCTTTTTGACCTTTAATCTCAAAACTAGGTGGTTGCTCAATGTAAATTTCTTCCTCCAATACACCATTCTAGAATGCTGATTTTACATCCATATGAAAGAGTTTCCAACCCTTTTGTGCTGAAAGAGCTAAAATCATGTGAATAGTATCCATTCTAGCAAAAGGTGCAAAAACTTCATTATAATCAATACCTGTTTTTTGTTTGTAGCCCTTCACTATCAACTTGGCCCTGTATTTATTCACTTTACCTTGCTCATTATACTTTGTTTTATACACCCACTTTACTCCAATTGGCTTCTTATGCTTGGGGAGATCTGCAATTTCCCAAGTTTGATTCTTTTCTATGGCTGCAATTTCTTCATTCATAGCTTTAACCCATTTATCATCTTTTATTACTTCTTCAAATATAATGGGATCACAATCAGCCAAAAAAGCAAAATGACAAATATCTTCATTTACCTTTGTTGTTTCTTGATATATGTCAGACAAACTCCTTGATTTCTGCAACCTTTTTGGAGATTCTGAGGTGGATAATGGAGAACTACTTGATGAAACATGTCTATGACTTGGTGGAGATGAAGAAGAACCTCTTCTTAGTGCTAACTGTTGAATGCTGCTACTACTGGCTCCTATGTTAACAACTAAAATTTGTTGTTGATTTACAGTTTCATCTTGAATGTCAACTTGCTGGTATTTCTATTCCAGTTTCCAACACCACTCCTGATCTTCAAGAAACTTTGCATCTTACTTATCACCAACTTTTTTGTCTTTGGATTGTACAACCTGTATGCCTTGGATTCTTCACTGTATCCAACAAAGATACATTTTTCTACCTTATCATCCAATTTCTTTCTAAGTGCATCTGGAACATGAGAATAATCAATACAACCAAAAAATCTTAAATGATCTACCCGGGGTTTGTATCCTCCCCATGCTTCTTCTAGTGTCATGCCCCAAACCAGGTTTGTAGAACATCTATTCAAAATATAACCTACACAACAAACTACTTTTGCCCAAAAAACTTTGCGTAAATTCTTAACATTAAGCATACTCCTTACCATATCTAAATTTTTTTCTATTTTTTCTCTCAGCTACACCATTTTGTTGAGGTGTATACCTTGTTGTTAGCTGGCTTTTTATGCCCTTTTCAATACAAAAATTATAAAAATCATGTGAAATATACTCTCCACCCCTATCAGTCCTTAAAATTTTGAGAAAATAACCACTTTGCTTCTCAACTAATTCTTTAAATTCTCTAAATTTCTTGAAAGTATCAGATTTATTTTTCAAAGGGTACACCCAGAGTTTCCTACTATAGTCATCAATAAATGTCAACAAATATCTCATACTAGATAATCAAGCAACCTCAATTGGTCCACATAGATCTGAGTGAACTAGCTCTAATGGATCTAAAGCTCTCCAAGAATCCTTTACTAGAAAGGGTTCACAATGGTGCTTTCCAACAATACAACCTTCACATTCTTCATCTAGTCTTTGGATAAATGGTAAACATGTTACCATGTTCTTTTTATGCAAAAGATTTAGTCCACCAAAATTCAAATGACCAAACCTAAGATGCCATAACCACTGTGTGTATTTTACAATAGCACTGAAACTTAAATGCATATTGTTTCTGATACTAAGGGAAAACATCTTATTAGCAGTCATGGGTATTTTGGTTATTAGCTTGTTTTTATCATCAACAATAATGCAAGTACCATTTTCAAATTAAGTTATGCTTTAATCCCGGTACATAAAATATATCACCAATATATTTTTTCTCACCTTGCTTTGTTGTGATTAATATCCTCCCTTTCCCCATGACCAGTGCAATTGTATTATTTCCCATCTTGGCTTCAGATTTGATGGACTCATCCAAATTCTTAAATATCCCTTTGTGTCATGTCATATGACACCAGCTATCAACATACAATTTGTCATCAGTTACTTCCTCCTTTGTGCTACATGTTAGTAAAACATATCCTTCCTGCCCTTCACCTTCATTTGCATATTGGGCTTCTTGTTTACTTTCATCTGCAATTGTTTTCCTACATTTAGCTTGCAAAATGTCTATACTTTTGATAGTAATAACATTGTATAGATTATTTATCATACCTCTGAAAACCTCTACCTCTTTGCTGAAAATTTTCTTTGTCTCTACCTCTTGCTTGAGTGTAACTACAATTTTGTTTATCACTTCTATTTCCTCTTTAACCTCTGCATCTTTGTTGAAAATGTCCTCCTCTTCCTCTTGAATTTCTACCTCTTACTCGTTGTGCTGAAGATGATTCTAGTGCCGTTTCTTTTTCTTTCAAGGATACCTTGCTCTTTAAATCTTTCTCAAGTGGCTCCTTTGTTGATTTATATATTCTATGCTCATGTGTGTACAATGAACCCATAAGCTCATCTACAAATAAAGATGTTAGATCTTTTGATTCTTCAATAGCTATAACTACAGGATCATATTTTGTAGGCAAACTTCTTAGAAGAATTTCAACAATTTTTTGATTAGTCACAACCTCACTATTTGATTTCATCTGATTAACTATACCCATTGTACGAGTAAAGAAATCTCCTAAACTTTCTCAATCTGACATTTGTAAAATTTTAAAATCTTTTCTAAGCATTTGAAGGTGAACTGTTCTTACTTTTTCTGTACCTTGAAATGATTGTACAAGGAGATCCCATGCTTCTTTGGCCTTCAAAGTGGCTGTAACTCTTGGAAGGAGAGTTTCATCAAGACACTACACTATGAACAATAATGCTTTCTGATCTTTTTTCTGATTATCCCGCAGTAAATCCTTTTCATTTTTTGTGAGGGATGCTAATGCTGCTGCATTTGCTGGTTCTGAATACCGATTCTGCACAATATCCCATAGCTCCTTTGACTTGAACAAAATCTTCATCTGAAAACTCCAAAAATCACAAATTTTCCCATTAAATTTAGGAATTTGCAGCTATGTACTGTTAACATTTGTTGTCATTTCAATCTGGCTCTGATACCATATGTTAGAAAAGATTAAACTAAAAAACAAATGTAAGAGGCAGAGAACATAAAACTGTTATAATTTTTACTCAGAAAAATGCAGCAAAATGTCTTCTGAACTTTTATTTGGAGAAAACTGAAATATATACATAAAACAGTAGATACTGAAAAGTTTCTAACAGCCATCTTGGGAAACTTTCCCAACTATAAATAGTAACGTAGAAAATGTTGGGAAACATTCCCAACAGACAACAAACAAATCTAATTTTTCTTATTTTAACATCTGCTTGTTTGATTGTTGTTCAAAAAATACCAATGTTGTCTCTTGCTTTCGTTCCATGTAGTGTTCGATGTTGATATTGCATATTTCCATATATTTTGCAGGATATAAAATTACGAGGAAGTGGCAAACAATTCAACATTAAGAAGTTCCAATGGGAATTGCTCCAATCACACATTTCATACCGACTGTCATATTCACTACGTGTAAGTATGACAACTTTTTCTATTTTGTTATATGCAAGAATATTTTTGTAATTCTTAAAGATTATATTATATACCGTTAAGCTGAAGCAAACATGGATTGAGTGAATGTATCTTTGTCTTATTATCAGGCCTATGCATCTATCCTTTATTTAAGGATGCCATCAAATTTCAAGATTATTTTGAGGGGGTACTTGTTGAACATCACAGCATAGCTGATGATCTGAAATTTTCTAAAGTATTAACTTACAGGCCACAACTCGGTGCTGGTATGAAAGAGGTAAACAGGAATTTGTATTCTTTTATACTTTGAGATGGTTGTTTGTATTTTATGTCATGAATAATAATGCTACTACTCTTCCTCATCATTTTTGCATTCCAAAGCACATTTACATCTTGTCATGCAAATTTTACTAAAGAAGTACTTGTAATATATACCTGATAAGAATGTGAGCTTTTATGGATGTGCATTTTGTTGTCATTTTTATGTCTTTTTAACTCTTTCCATATGATTAGATGAAAATTATTACATTTATGGCTGCAGTTCTATTCTAATGCCTTTGTCATCTAGAGTTGTTCTATGAATCTATCTGATGGGTTTTTATAATATGTGCATGGAGATCTGAGTGATGTATCTATTTCAATTTTATGCAGGTAGTAGTTGAAACAACCATAGGATTTACGAAAGAAGCTCCCCTTCTTGATGTTCACGGTTTCAATGTTTATCACAAGAATCGACTTATCATGGTTAGTAAAGAGAACCTTTATTTTAAAACAAAAAATAGGCATGTTCCATAAAATATTGGGGATAATTTTATAAACAGGAAAGAATTCTTTTCCATTTTACGATACTATATTTCTTCATTGTTTCTATTAGTCGGAAGTCATATGTAGCCTTTATTTGCTTCCACTATGAAATACCTGTCAAATCTACATTTAGCTTTGTTTTAAATATTGTTGTCTAGCATTGTTTGAATTTACTGATAAGTTTTATTCCTTTTTGTTAATGCTTTCTTACACAGCCATTTTGGAAGGTATGGCAAGATAATAGCAGTAAAGGAAGAGGTGTCATAGGTATGTATTAAAACTCTATTTAACACTCTGCCAATGTGATGTTAGTGGACCAAGATCTGTGGTAACAGTATATTTAAAAATGAAAGGAAATATCATGGATGGAAGATTGTGCTAAAATTGATTATTTTGGTAATGTGATTATAGCCTATTTCTGCATATTGTAAATTTTAATGTGTATAACAGGGATTCTTGAGGCAAACTTCATTGAGCCTGCACATGATAAACAGGACTTTGAAAGAACTGCAATCCTACTTCAGTTAGAAGCAAAACTCAAACAGACAGCTCATGATTATTGGTATGTCTCATATCTGCAGTTTGTAATTGTTTTTAAAATTATGGGTTTAAGTACTACTTTAACACAATAATATAGTGCATAATATTTCCACAATGTTATGAGTCACGTTCTTCACAGCTGCTGGAGTCTTCCGTGTTGGTATTATTTGTTTGTTGTTACTGAAGTTGGAGTCCAGTTTTCTAATTTTGATTTTAATCAGTTGGCTACATTATGTGAACCTTCAAATATCTTACCAAGAGGTCGCACTATCATGAAATTTTAAGAATTATATTTTAAGTTTGTAATATCAAGACAAGTGGATTGGGACACCTCCTCATACTTACCTGGGGGATGAAGGGAGTACGCTCCCCCTCCCTTTCCATCTCTCCTTCCTCTCAATACCAAATCTGGTTTCTTTATAAAAATATTGGCACAGGATCTTGGCGAAACTTTGAGATGTCCCCTTTTAATGTATATTTATTTACGTACAAGATTTGAAGTTATACATCAGAAAGAGATAATATGTAGAGGAAAGTGTACAGAAGGAATCACACAACTGTGAGTCTGTGCAGTCAACGTAATGCAGAATGTGAGTCTGTGCAGTCAACGTAATGCATAAATAGTCAGTAAAGGGCTGCTGTATGGTTTGAGGTTGGTAAACCATAAAATCCTCAAACCAGCTTCCGAACTACAAAAGAATCCTGAATTGGAGAGACAATGAATTGACAGAAGTACAAGAGGTCACTTGGGTGGTTAGGACACCTACCTCAGACCCCACACTATCGTTTTGAAGAGTTTTGAGTTTTAAAGTCTCCAAGATCTGCCCCCGATTCAAGATAAAGTAAACTTGAAGCTCTCTCAGCCTTGTAGCTGCAATACTTGTATCTGTAGTAACATCTACCAACAAGACAATACCAGGAATGGAGGATACACCTAGTGAAAGATTTAGGAGGGAAGCCAATTGAAACCCGTGATATTGCTACAGTTGTCATTGAGCATTAGGAAGTACAAGTGATAACCTAAAAAAATGATGGAGCATAATTAGAACTTGATGGATGGGCGTTTCAGAACAATGCTCAGAAAGTCTGAAAAGGAAGTGGTTAACGTCACCAAATAATCCTTTGCAGGACTACCATTGTGACCTCAAGAAGATCAAGCAGAAATCCATATAGAATGAGCCCCCTGCCATGGGCTATTATTGTGATCCCTTGCTACTGTTGTGATCTTTTTAAGTTCTAAGCTTCTCAAAATCAGACCTTTCTTGGACTGCTGCAGGCCCTTTGCAGGACTACTGTGGTAATTGTTGTGTCATGGGATCTTGCACTGTCATTAAATTGTTTGGATCCAACTTTAGGGCAGTTCTAAGGAAATTTGCTAGTGTATAACCATAAACAACTAATAACCATAAATGATTATGCTAGTGTATAAGAATGGATTAGATTAGTTGGATGCGTTAACATATATTTTTGTTTCTTCGATAGTGGTTAAAATCATGTTAATATTTGTAAATGAGGATGTCTATAGAATTCTTGTTTCACATGCATTGGTTTTCAGTTTTTCAAACTTTTGCATACGATTATTGTTTAAGTTTCTGATTTTTCTTGTGTATATTTGTTTGTACCATGCAGGAATGAAAATTGTGGATTACTAGGATATCAAACAAGTAGACCCAGAGCTAAAATTCATCAAAGTGATTCACGTTCAATAGAAAATGCTCAACCATTAGCAAGTAGCAATTCAAAAAATGATTTCTCTCCAACAAGAATTGCTTCTGAATTTTTACCTCAGCAAATTAACAGACCAGACTTGCCCGTCTCAACAGTTCCTGGTAGTGATTTTCAGGTACATCCCATATGCTCAATGACTACAATTCCCTGAATAATTGCACTGAAATTTGTAATTGAAGCATATTCTGTTATAGTTTCCATGTAGATGTGAACATTCATGGAGAATCATCTATGAGTATTCCATGAATGTTACTGTTGGTTATGCGTGCAAGGATTTTCTGGTAGTTTAAAAATACATTTCCTTTTACTTTGGGAATTTTCCTCTGGTAGGCTGTAAGACATTCCTACCAGTTTCTCTCAATTCATGGAAACCAACTTATTTTGTTGTTTGAAATTTGTAGAAATTGTCATCCACTTTCCTATTGAAGATTTTTAAGCACACAAATATGACAGCAAATAAACAAAAAACCATAAAAGGATAGATGCAGACATAGAGAATAAACTTTTATTGCTGTTGATAAAAACTAGAGAGCTACAGCTCTTTATTACATTATATATATCTTTGTTACAAAGGAATCTAAATAGAAAAAACAGAAAACAACAAACCAAAGATAGCATGATTTACATGCATCATCATGCAACACAAAAGTTGCCAAATTCCTAAAAGTATCTAAATGAAACTAACTAAGAAAATAGAAATACTAAAATGGAAACTGCACATGTGGCTGTGCCACATCAGTTATCCAACATACTCCCCCTTGATGCGGAGAGGAGTCACAATATGATCTGTCTTGATATACCTGAGTTCTACTTCTTTCTTTTGCACCAAATCTCTGATAAAATGATATTTCAGATCAAAGTGTTTAGTTCTACTATGATGCACGGGATTTTTTGCCAATTTGATTGTGCTCATATTATCACAGAAGAGCACTGTAGGCTGAACTTGTTTTTCACCAATCTCTTCAAGAATTTTTCTGAGCCATAATGCTTGAGTACCCGCAGAGGTGACTGCAACATATTCTGCCTCTGTTGAAGAAAGAGAAACTATACTTTGTTTCTTTGAACTCCAAGAAACCAAACCAGAACCAAAAGTAAAACAATTACCAGAGGTAGACTTCCGATCATCCACACTACCTCCCCAATCAGAATCACTGAAACCAACTAGATTAAAGCCTTTAGAACTGTAGTAATGAATGCCAAAAGCAAGAGTTCCTTTCACATGCCTCAAAATTCTTTTAGCAGCCTGCATATGTAATTCAGAAGGTTCTGTCATGTACCTTGAAACAAGAGAAACTGCATAAGCAATATCAGGCCTTGTGTGGGTTAGAAACATTAGACTGCCAACCACACTTCTATAAGCAATCCCATCAACTCTTTTAGCACCATCCTCTTTACACAACACAACTCCATGAGAAACTGGAGTGGAGGCTGGTTTACAATCAACCATATCAAACTTCTTCAACATATCATTGGCATATTTTGTTTGACAAAGGAAAATTCCATCCTTACTTTGATAAACCTCCATGCCTAGAAAATATTGCATAAGGCCTAGATCTTTCATTTCAAACTCATTCATCATAGCATGCTTGAATTCATCCTTCATCTTAGAACTACTGCCCATATACAACAAATCATCAACATATAAACTCACAATAAGAATATCAGTACCTTCTTGTTTGTAGTAGAGGGTAGGCTCACTTTTACTTCTCTTGAAGCCATTTTGCTGAAAATACCCATCAATCCTAGCATACCAAGCTCTTGGTGCTTGCTTGAGGCCATACAAGGCCTTCTTCAGCTTGTAGACATGATGTTCTTTTCCTTGCACCTCAAAACCTTGTCGCTGTTCCACATAAATTTCCTCATCTAAGTACCCATTCAGGAAGGCACTTTTCACATCCATGTGATGAATGCTCCATTTCTTTTGGGCTGCAAGGGAAATCAACATTCTAATAGTCTCTTGTCGGGCTACTGGTGCAAATGTTTCTTCATAATCAATGCCATACCTCTGTGTGAAGCCTTTAGCAACTAATCTTGCTTTGTGTCTTTCAACACTCCCATCACTATGGTACTTAGTCTTGTAGACCCATTTAGTTCCAATCTTTTTCTTGTCATGAGGAAGCTCTGTAAGCTCCCAAGTACCATTCCTATGAATAGCATCCATCTCTTCTTGCATTGCTTGCACCCAAACTTCATTAGCACATGCATCTTCATAACACGATGGTTCAAAAACAGATTGTGAAAATAAAGCAAAATTTATTGTTTCACCTATAGGATTCTCTTCATGTGCTTGGATTGTACTTCTTTGATAGATATCACTTAAGCTTCTTACCTTCCTTGTAGGACTTGGACTTGAATTTTGACTTGTACTTGAAACTGAAGAAGTAGATGAGGGGCTATTTGGTGGATGTATAGCACTTGGAATTGAAGTATTAGCTGGCTGCTCATGATCAATATCAACAATAATACCACCACTCAAAACAGATTTAGACTTCTCAACTTGGCCTTTTTGATGACCATAAACTCCCCCTTCATCAAAAATCACATCTCTTGAAACAAGAATACTATTAGTGTGAGGGTTATACAACCTGTAAGCCTTACTTTGCTCACTATATCCAACAAAAATGCATGACTCACTTTTGGGATCTAATTTTTGTCTCTTTTGATTAGCCACATGAACATAGGCTAAGCAACCAAAAACTCTAAAATGATTAACATTAGGCTTTTTTTCATACCAGGCTTCATAAGGAGTCATCATGTCAAGTGCTCTAGTAGGACTTCAATTGAGAATGTACACTGCTGTAGCAACTGCATCACCCCAAAAAGAATTGTCTAATCCTTTGGTATGTAGCATACTCCTTGCCATTTCCACCACTGTACGATTTTTCCTTTCAGCTACCCCATTTTGTTGAGGTGTGTAAGAAGTGGTGAGTTGCCTTTTGATGCCATGCATATCACAATACTTCCTAAAATCTCTTGAGCAAAATTCTCCTCCACGATCTGTCCTTAAGCATTTGATCTTACAACCCTTTTCATTTTCCACAAAGGCTTTGAACCTTTTGAATGTATCAAAGGCTTCATCCTTGGCCTTCAAAAAATAAACCCAACACTTACGTGAGTAATCATCAATAAAAGTAATGAAATATGATGACTTACCCAAACTCTTTGTTTGCATAGGACCACAAATATCTGAGTGAACCAATTGAAGTGGGTAATGGGCCCTCCATGCATTGCCTTTTGGAAATGACTCTCTTGCATGTTTTCCTTTATTACATTATATATATCTTTGTTACAAAGGAATCTAAATAGAAAAAACAGAAAACAACAAACCAAAGATAGCATGATTTACATGCATCATCATGCAACACAAAAGTTACCAAATTCCTAAAAGTATCTAAATGAAACTAACTAAGAAAATAGAAATACTAAAATGGAAACTGCACATGTGGCTGTGCCACATCAGTTATCCACTTTCCTATTAATCTCGCAGACATAGACCAGCATATTGAATTTAAGAGAATTTTTTTTTAACGATTCACTTTCTATAAGATATACTAGAATAGGCAATAGCTTTGCATGGCCCACCTTTTCTATCTAAAATTCTCAATGACTCTATCCCATAATACTTCAAATTGATTTATGTTGGCAACAGGAAACCGAAGGGCTAAAAGGTGAAAGTTAAAAAGCTACCCAAATTATGGTCAAATACAAATGCTTGTTATAATTCAAACTGCTGGTGGTTTTATATCATGAAACTGAAAACATAAAAATTTGCATATCTAGTTTTTGTATTTCCTGGCGTGTCTAACTGTGGGTTTTTGACCGCAGACTGCTGCCAATGGAAAAGAGCTGCAATCAGTGGCAGGAGTGGAAGAAATATCAGATCAAAATATACAAGTATTCATGAGGCATAGCTCAGATTCTTCCGAGGAGCAGACTGATAGCCACAAGAGGAAATGCGCCAGTTCCAGTAGTACTGCTTCCAGAGACGCAGCCGGTGGCGTTGCAGGCAGTGCAGAGCAAATGGCAATTCCGAGCAGCAGCCGATGGGCGAAGGCGGAAGTGCATGAATTGATCAGGCTGCGAAGAGGAATGGAGCCCAGGTACCAAGACGTCGGCCCCAAGAGACCTCTCTGGGAAGAAATCTCCTCTGGAATGTCTCAGATCGGTTACAATCGCAGCGCCAAGAGATGCAAGGAGAAATGGGAAAACATCAACAAGTACTTCAAGAAGCTTAAAGAGAGCAACGAGAAGCGCCCCGAGGATGCAAAGACGTGCCCTTATTTCCACCAGCTCGATCAATTGTACAGGTAAAGAATCCTCGGCAACACTAATTCAAACGTAATCAAAGAGGATCAACAAATGAACCACAGAATGTATTGTTTGGCTGTTATTATTGAAATATGTAAAACTTTATTTCACGCATGCATACACTTTGCTTTCCTGAACAAGATTTATGTTTGAGCTAGCTCATTGCTTGCAAAATATTTGATTTTCCGTACAAAGTTGAATCCATCCTTCTGGTTTTCAAAAAGGAAATAATTTTACCATAATTCTGCAGTCTGAAAAGTCTGATGTCATTGATTATTTGGATCAGGGGTGAGAATTATTGTCAAAGAGAGCTGGAGCTAAATCACAAGGTAAGACCTTGTTGCAATTTTTATTTCTTTCTTGGAATGTGTTGATTGGAACTGATAGTTCTCAAACAGGAATAACGAGAGTAAGAGTTATACATTATGTGTCTATTGCTTCTGACATTCGTAGCCTTTTTTGTTGAATAGATAAGAAATCTGGAGAATGCCAAACACAAATTGATGGATCTTCAATCCTTCTATCCTTCTAAAGCAGGGCTAGACAGTACTAATAGGAGATGTCATGTTTCCTTCTATCCTCCTAAAGCAGGGATAGACAGTACTAATTCTATCAAAAGTGATGTGTAGTGATTTTTCTAAAATTTGTTAGACATTATTAAATCAGGTAAGAGGCCTGAACTAGGAATTTTTAAACATGGCAATGGGTATCTAGATCTTTCAAGCCTCAATTTTTTTCAGCTAATAGAATGGCATGGGAAAGACTTACATGTGATTCTTAAAAAATTAAGAGACATATAGGAAAAATAAATTAGCAAGGAGTAGTGGATATAAACTGTCAATTAGTGAGAACGCATTCTTTGCATATCCACAATAAGAGTCTCAACTTTGAAGGTACCGTAGATTATCCATCCTTTCTATATGTGTTTTGAATATTTATAAATTATCTACAAATAATGCAACGAAGTTAGAGAAGATGGTTACCAAGCTATAGCAGAACAATTATTGCTATAGTATTTTTCGATGGTTACAGAAGATGAGTTACAGAACAGCACTCTTATCTCATGGCTGGAATCATAACCAGATCTTGAACCGGTATGGGTCCCGAGCATCTCAAACTGTTTATCATCCTAGAGATGGGAGGAAGGTCAGATTCTCGGGGAACTTAAAAATTCTGGGAGATAAGCAGGGCAAGGTTTACAAGAGAAACAATCAGCTGGAAAATACTTACTTTAGAAGAGGTTCTTGGTTCAATCCAGAAGGAAGCCACTGAAATCTCAACAAGAAACTTTTTTAGAGTTTCAAGAGGGTTATCAAGCTCCTACAGACAAAAGGCAACCCCAGGTTTCTAAAACGAGACTCCTTCAATATCAAAGGAAGGATTATGGGATGGTCAACACAACCTCTCAGGAACGCAGAAGGCCTAAAATATGCTCTTCCTTGCCTCAAAGGCAGGGAATGAAGGTGGCAAAGAAAAATGTATTGATACCCAAGCCTCATTTTAAAGAAGTTATTCGAAAAAATGAATTTCAGGAAGCGAGTTTGTTAAAGGAGGAAACAAGAGTGTTTAAGATATCTGATATCCTCAGAGACATGGCACTCATAGCCAAGGTTATATCCCCTCACTACTCGGAAGATGAGCTTAAGGAATGGACTTTAAAAACCTGGCCAGAGATCAAGGAGTATGGGATATTAGGGAATGGTTTTTACTGTTTTACCTTTCAAACAAAGGAAGAGAGGGACATAGTTCTGAAAAAGAGACTTTGGAGGTTTGGTCGAACGGCTGCCTTTTGCTAGGATTGGAAACCCAACTTCCACGTTGGGAGAGAACAAATCCCCCTCCTTCCTTTTTGGATTCAGTTCCCTTATCTACCAATGGAATATAGAGACACATAGATTTTGTCTTCTATTGCAAACTCTTTAGGAGTTTGCCAGAAAATAGATATAGGGATGGATCCCTCTAAGTCTGCAACAGCCAGGATCCTAATCCTTTCAGAGACAAAAGAGCTTCTACCAAAAAGGTTAAAACTCATCACTTCGCAAGGATTCTGGTAACAAGAGATTCTTCTGGAAGATGGGATCCAATCAGAGGACCTTGATAGGCTAAATGCCTTCTGAATACGAGTAAAGAGAACCAGGTTCTGGAAGTCACTTCTCCCATAAAAGCAATGGGAATTTCTTCTTCTCAGTTAGCATATGGATCTCCAGAGAAAGGCATTAGAATAGAGCAAGGGACATTTTTGTCCAACAATGGTAGTGAGGGGGAGGGATCAGTCACTGTGCAAGTGGTTTTATCATCCCCTATGGAAGATAATATGGAGGAAAAGTCTTCTTCAAAGAAAAACATTTCAGCTCAGAACGATAAGGAGCATGAAGGAGCAGCTGCTGAAAAAAGTATCCTTCACCATAAGGAAGCTCTTTAGAGAGCGATAGGGGAACAGGAACTGGATGCCAGCGAAAACCAATTTGTGCCTCAATCACAGGGCAATGCCGATGATCAACAGCAATCTCAAGAAATCTTGACGCCAAGGAAGGAAGGAACCCTCCTAATGGATGATGAAAATCTTAATTTAGAAAATGATTTTGAGGTACAGATGGCTGAAAATGCAGAGATTTGTGAAAATGCCAATGGGGTCATAGAAAATAAGATAACCAATCATAAGGGTTTTGTCTCATTTTCAAATGATTTGATCCAAGATAATGAGACGTTAAAGGGCTTGTTGGAACAAGTTTGTGTCAAAGTGGCAACCTCTCTCTGTGAAGAGATTGCAGACGAAGTTCTTATGGAAGATTTAGACAAAGGTGTCAAGAAACCCTTAGGTATTTCTCAAACGGAGTTGAGGGGTCCTCAGAAGAAGAGCACACCAACTCCTCTCAGAAAGAGTGCTAGACAAAGGAAATCAAGAAAGAATAATGGAGAAGAAGAAGCTTCACCAATAGTCCCTAACAACAATCCAAATCAGAGGAGAGTGGAAAGCTCTCCTCGGGAAGCATGAGATTACTATCATGGAATGTTAGGGGTTTAAACGCCCCTAACAAGCGACTCCTCATCAAATAACAGATTGATGAGAAGAAATGTGATATTATATTCTTCCAAGAAACAAATCTTTCCCAAGACTTAAGTGAGTTAGTTTTTAAGCAGTGGTTGGGATGGGATTTTGTTTCAATTGCGGCTAATGGAGCTTTAGGGGGGTTAGAGATTTTATGGAGACATTATGTTTCAAAGTTGGAATTGGTGGAGAAAAGTGAACATTGTCTAATTGGTAAATTCCCAAAACTACTGGTAGGTTTTGACTACTGGGTCGTATGTGTCTACGGCCCTACAGAATTGGTGCAAAAACAACAATTATGGCTTCATCTTTCCTCGTGGCTTAGTCGGCTTGATAGGGAGAGAGTTCTGCTAGGAGGAGACTTCAATGTAATTTTGGATGCTTTAGAAAAAAGGGTGGGATTACACACCCGGCTAGGTAGGAGGAGACTTCAATGTAATTTTGGATGCTTTAGAAAAAAGGGTGGGATTACACACCCGGCTAGGTCTCAACAAAACTTCACAGAGTTCATAGTGCATAATAACTTGATAGACTGTATTCCATGAAATGGCAAATACACCTAGACAAATAGAAGAAAAGATTATTGCAAAATTGTAGAAAGATTGGATAGATTTTTCCTCTCCACAGTTTGCTTGAATGATGACTTGGAATATGAATAAGATATTTTACCACTTGCTGGATTAGACCACTTTCCTGTTATGCTGAGGCTAGGAGTGGATGAAATTCTAGGTAGAAAAAAGTTTAGATTTTAGTCAATGTGGTTCAGGGACCCTACCTTCATTCAAAAAATTGATGAATGGTGGAAAGAAGCCCCCTTTGTTAAGGGTTCTCGTATGTTTCAGGTCATTTCCAAGCTTAAATTTCTAAGAGGGAAAATTATTGAGAAATGGTGAGAAAACATACACAAAATTAAACCATAATAAAATAATATAGTATTGTCTTTAGGATTATTTTTACAATGCAATACATTAGCTTTTTAAAGCCTTAGTTATTCCCGTATATAACTTCTTACGGGAAAGTAACTTCTCGTAACTTCCCAAAACCCAACTTATAAACTAACATTTATTTAATATGCATAAACTAACAATGTAATACTATATACTATTATGCCAACATTCCCCCCCTTATTACATTGTTCTTGCAAAAGTACCAGGTACCCCCCTTAATGCTAAAATACTCAACAAAGCTGATTACATAATATGAATACATATTTTATAGAAGATCTTCCCCCAAAGAACAAATCCTGAACCAAGCGAGGCTCCATCATGCTGTCTCGTCTACCCTTAGAAAGGCGTCGCTTCGAGCTGTGTTCTTGAGCTCTTTAGTCCCAAGCTCTCAAATCACAGAGTCTTGAATTATTAGACAATGGCCCCTAAGAGATACGACAGATCTCTGCCATGTTGTCTAGTGACCGCGAAAGGGTATAATTCAAGATAATATACTCTTTGAAGCTCGCTGGACAACAATCCATATTGAGCTCAGCACCAAACCCCAAACCTGTCTCCAAAACAAAATCTTCACAAAACATACATTCTTCAAATCTGTCAGCTCCGTTAGCATCAATAAAGAAAAACAAAACAACCAAAACTAAAAACGCTTCTCATGCAAAGCATCATCTCAAAGCGAGAAACTAACTTGAGATGATGGAAAATCCTCCATCCTCCGATGCCGCCTGCCTCCAATATGACCCTATTACACTTTAACTAGCTGATGTCTTGGATGAGTCTTTCGAGGCCTCATCAGGTGTAGTATAAATGGATCTGAGAGCAATTGATGTAGCCATGATAAAACAAGGTGTCAGATTCCACCAAAAGTGCACCTTTTACAATATAGTGTAAACACAATTATATCCTTATAACTCCAATGTTTTCCACCTTATTACTCCAAAATAAAACCTTATATCTCCAATGACAAAATAATATTTAAAATTTATACCTCCCAAATTTTGAACTCATAACCACCTCATACCAACTATTAATTCCTCCAACCTTCATTTAAATCTTTTTTTTTAATTTTATTCCCTTCCAAAATTTTGGTTCCAAAAATAGCTATGAACCATAATTTTCCAAATGAAAATAGCATTAATGTCTTTAAATGTGAACTTACTGCTGCGCGTTCAAATCAAACCCTAAAAAATGCTGCACATTTTACTCTCCTTAATATTTCCTCTTAGAAACTTTTTAACTTTATCCAAAAGGAAATTGTATTACTCTAGGTAATAAGTGAAAACTTTTCAATGTTTGCTATAAACTCATAAAACATTTTCCCTCATGTATCATTAAGAAATTTTAGTCAGTTCTAATCTCACCATATGAATTGCCTCTTTCACTTACATTCAAAGCAACAGAGAAAATATTTTTCCTTTCATAAGTTTGCGCTGCCAGCAATCATCAATTCATCATCCATGGTTTTCACTTCATAGTTGTCTTTATCAACCTTCTTCAAACACACCAACTCCCTGATTCAAAAATGTGAAATAGGCATCCACAGTTGCTACTGTGTAACTCCCTGATTCAAAAATGTGAAATAGGCATCCACAGTTGCTACTGTGTATGTAAATTAACCATCTAAACCGCACCTTTCTTAAACCCTAATTAATTTCCCCATATTGATCGGCCACCTTCTCTAATCATTGGATGCTTGGAGGCTGCATTTAGAAACAGATTCGTATACCTTCTATCTGCTGCAATAATTATATTCCATAAGATATCATCAAAACGCCTCAAAAAAAAATCTCCAAAATCACATATCTATGGGAGATCAAACATCAATAAAAACTATCATGAAAAACAACTAAAGACTTCATTCAAATGTCCATTCTTGCGCGCAGTCATACAATGTGCTCCAAAATTTTTCTTTATATATATTGAACATCTCCTTTATCCAGTGCACCAATAAATCAGCAATAATGGTAGTTTTAGATCCTTTATCACGCAAGCCATTATCGAACCATCTCTATGCTTCCCCTAGATTCTAACGCACAGGCACAACGAGCTCTGATACCATATTGAGAAATGGTGAGAAAACATACACAAAAGTAAACCATAATAAAATAATATAGTATTGTCTTCAGGATTATTTTTACAATGCAATACATTAGCTTTTTAAAGCCTTAGTTATTCCCGTATATAACTTCTTACGGGAAAGTAACTTCTCGTAACTTCCCAAAACCTAACTTATAAACTAACATTTATTTAATATGCATAAACTAACAATGTAATACTATATACTATTATGCCAACAAAAATTATCTCTTGGAATGTATCAAAATTCAAAAATATATTTGCAAAGAAGTTTAGGCTAAGACAAGAGTTGTGAATTTTCAAAGAGTAGGTGATAACACAAGGCATGGACTCTATCTCATTCCAACTGGAGAAAAACCTCAAATTAGATCTGGAGGAAATTCTAAGAAGAGAGGAATCTTATTGGAGAAAAAAATCAAGAGAAGTTTGGCTTAAATAAGGCGACAACAATACATCCTTTTTCCATTTAGTAGCAAAGCTTAAGAAATTGGCAAACTCTATAAACTCTATTCATGATCCGCAAGGGTTTTTGATCACCGATCAAGAGGAGATCAAAAGGGAAGCAAAAGGATTCTACAAAGATCTATTATCCAAGAAGATCTAGGTAGGCTATGACAGGGTTAATCTTGACTTCATACAAAAACTAGTTTTGAAGCAAAATAACATAGATTTGATGAAAGAATTCCCAATAGAGGAAGTGAAGTCAGTGATATTTTCTATGCTAGGCAAAAAATTTGTGGGACCAGATGGTTGAATTGGTCTCTTCTTTCAAAAATGTTGGGATACTGTAAGTAAAGACATTATTTTGGCTGTTGAAGAGTCTAGAAAATTTAAAAATGTGCTTAAAGAATTGAATTCTATGAGCCTCATGCTCATCCCAAAAACAAAGAACCCCCAGACCTTTGAAGATTTCAGGGCCATTTTTTTGTGTAACTTTGTGTATAAGATAATCTCAAAATCAATGGCTATGAGAATTGCAACTTTTCTGCTAGACATTATTTCACAAGAGCAAGCGGGATTCATCTCGGGAAAAGAAACTCCGGAAGGAGCAATCTTAACTCATGAAATTCTACACTCAGCCAATAAGGCTAGAATTCCAAGTATGATTATCAAATTAGACATGTCAAAAGCTTATGATAGGGTGGAGAGGACATTCCTTATGGATATGTTAGATAGATTGGGCTTCTCTAAAGATGCTTTAAAATTGATTTACTCTTGTATCAGAGGCTACGGAATTGCAGTCTTGGTTAATGGAAGATAATCAAAAACCTTTGTGCCCTCAATAGGTTTGAGGCAAGGAGATCCTATATCCCCATATCCCTTTATTCTTATGACAAAAGCTTTCACATGAGCTGTAAAGGAAGCAAATAGAAGATCAAATTGGCAAGGTATTACCTTTAATGGCATCCAAGACTCTTTCACACATGCACTTTTTGCAGATGACACACTTCTATTTGGGCAAGCTTCATTAAGGGAGGCTCAAATAATTAAGAAAAAAGTGGAGGATTATTGTCATATTTCAGGTCAGCTGGTAAATACCAATAAGTCTTTGATCTATTTGTTTAATGTCCCTCCGGCTGTCCAATTGTAGATAAGGGAGTTGTTTAGTTTCAAGATTGAATCCCTTTCTGGGAGATATTTAGGTATACCATTATTCAATGGGAGATACAAAATAATTTATAGAATAATGTCATCAACTCTTTGCACTTAAAGATTGCGGTATTGAAAGGGCATTGGCTTACACTGGCAGGTAAAATTACTTTGATTAAGGCGGTGTTAGTTGCGGTTCCGATTTACATGATGTCCTTATTTAAAATTCCTAAAGGGGTGCACATGAAAATAGAGAAGATTTGTATAGAGTTCCTCTGGCAAGGCCCTTCGAAGGAGAAGAAAATCCACCTCATGGTGTGGGATAAAATTTGCAAGCCAAAATCACAAGGAGGGGCAGGTATATTAGACTTAAGCATACAAAATCAAGCATTGGGCGCAAAATTAGCATGGGGTATGTATAAAAGGTCAAATACAAAGTGGGTCAGGCTGATGAAACACAAAAATTTGGATGTTAATGACTATGAAAGAAGTTTTATGATGAATAATGCCCCTAGGGGCTTTGTCCTCTGGAACTTCATTGTGAAAATTAGAGATATTATATCACCAAATATATTGTGGGTAATCGACAATGGGGAGAAAGCAGATTTCTGGGAGGAGTCGTGGTATGGGGAGCTTAAGCTTTTAGGGAGGGAGGATCTTAGGGAGGCCATGGTCTTTTTGAAAAGAAACTAGGACAATAAAGTGAAAGACTAATGGTGTGTTAATAGTGGTCTTGAATGTCTATCTATAACATGGAAAAGTACTGGGCTCTGCAACTTTCCCACTGAACAAAAAGTCTTATTGAAGAAGATCCTGGCATGCAGAGTGGTTATTTTCTCCAACAAAGAGGATGAACTGATCTAGATAGAGTCTAAGGCAGGAACATAATCAGTCAAGGAAGATTATAGGAGTGCCATGGTAAAAGCTAAGGCTGATTGGCCAGTCAACCTTTGCTAGAACAACATTATCCTCCCAAAAGCTAGATCTTTTACTTGTTGGTATTACATAACAAAGTCTTAAAGGGTGACAAGATCAAAAGGCTTGGGCTAGGACCAAACTTTCCTTGTATTTTTTGTAGAGTAGATGAAGAATCAGTGGATCATCTCTTCCTCCTTTGCCCATTCAATAGACTATGTTGGCTCTGGTTCATGAGGAAATTGAATTAGACCTTGCCAGTATCTAATTCTTTACACTCTATGTTTATGAATCGGCTTACAATGTTTCTTGAATCATCTTTTGCCTTTATTTGGATCTTAGGCCCATCGTTGATTGTTTGGCATTTATGGAGGGAGAGGAATTCTAGAATCTTTACAAAAATTGTTCTTCCATGGAGTGAAGTTTGCAACAAATTGGAAGAGGCTATTTCAGAATTGGTGGTGGCTAACATTAGTAAGCCGGGAATTAAGACACCTAGTTGGTCTAAATGGGATGTTGACTTGGTGAAGAATTGAAGATCTCTCAGCAAACTGGGGTCAAGAGGGAATGGTGTGATTAATGACCAGGTTTCAGCTAGAGACCGAGTCAAGTGGACTCCTCCTTCAGGACTTTTTAGCAAACTTAACTTTGATGGGGCATGCAGAGGAAATCCAAGCATTTCTGGGACTGGTTGTGTTTTAAGGCGAGGGGATGGCTCTTTAGTGGCAGCTAAGACGGCCAAGATTCCAATGGGAATGAACAATGAGGTGTAATCTTGGGCATTGGTACATGGCCTTAAATTAGCGATCAGTCTTGATATCAAGTACATTTGGATAGAAGGAGATTCACAAATAATTCTAAATGCTTTGAAATTAAAAGGTTCAAATAATTGGAAAATCAACTACATCCTACAACAAACGGTTTCATTACTTAATAGTTTCAATAACTTCTGCATATCTCATATGTATAGAGAAGGGAATCAGGTGGAGGATGGGCTAGCCAACATGGCAATTGACCAAGACATGGATTGTGAAGTTTTCCTACAAGGATAGCCTAATTTACCTTGTTAGCTGGTGACTTGGTTGAACAATGACATGAACAGTATTCAAGTCTGAAAGGAAATACAGGGGATAGGATAGGATCAAATCTTGGGTCCTCTCTCTACTTCTAACATCTCTAGTACGGGTCCCTTGTCACAGATGGATGAGCTTATGACTTCTTTAAGTTCACATGATGGGAGAGGACACCATCATTTATTGATGAAAGGTGACAGAGTTTAAACAGCTCGCATGTCTTGTCCATATGAAATTGGCATTCAAGATTGATCCAAGTCTCTTTAATACGTAATCATGACAAGGCCCTCCTCTTTTTAAAGTATAATGGTCGTGTGTGGTAGTTGAGTTGTTAGGATTCTAACCTTTTATGGGAGGCATCTTTCCTTCCATGTCACTTCTGAAGTACGTGCTGCATTTAAGGAATGTTTGTGCGAAGATGATGATCTTCCTTATTGGCTCCTCTGGCCACCAAGAAAGCAAGTACGAAGCCTTCCTCATCAGCTAATTTGGATTGCCTCGGGATTGGCCTAGGACGAATGAAGTACTCCCTGTCACATGGAAATTCATTTGGGCCTACGGCAGCTTCAACTCTTTTCAATCTTTAATATTGGTCCTCCTTTTGGCTTCACTTACTTGATTTTGTTTTTAGCAATTCTTCAGGTCTGGTTCTTCTAGTTTGGCTTCTATGGTGGATATTCAACTCAACCAAAGGCTTTTCTCCCCCCCCTTCCCCCCCCCCGCTAGATTGGGAGCCGTAGGTGAAAGGTAAAGTTAAGATGTTAGACTTGATGACCCTCATCGACTGTGACTGCACCTTAATGCTGTGAGGAATATTGCAGGGCATAATTGGATAAAAGGGTATAAGGGTCGAGTCCTCTACTACTCGGACATTGTATTTCAAGTTCTCTCTAACATCATGGACCTGGTACAGGACTGGGAATTTGTCCATAGGTTGGCCATTGGTCTCTTCTATAACAACATTTATACGGTGGAGAGAGAAATTGCAGCGAAGAGGGGGTATGATTTGCTTAAGGGGGATGCCCTTGTTGGAGGCTTGTTCAACATTCAAAACCTGCGAACCACTCTGCACAATCAAGCTATTTATAGGGCTTTACAACACAGTATTAAATCCCTATGTAGCAGTGATCTGGAGAGAGAATTGAGCTCCTCTAGCTTCTCTTTCACTAAGAAAAAGCTTTGCGTATTATGGAAGTGTTTAAGGCAATTAGATTTTTAAGGGTCCACGCCCCAGATTTTTCACCCCATATGCCAAGAGATGCCTTTGATGACCCGGCAGAGGATGAGGGGGTGGATATGAATGATGATAGAGACGACGAATCCCTCCCTTTGGTACAAGTTGTTCTTCCTGGTGCCATGGTAGCGGATGCAGAAGGCGGTCGTGGGTCCAAGGCAGCTCAGAAGAGGGCGCCGAATGTCGAGGTGATGGATGGTGAGGCGGCAAACGTGGTCGTATCTCATACCACTCTCTGATTTCTGCCCTTAGTGGGTGTTGGAAGTACGTAGGTGTGGGCTGGTATCGCTTTTTGTTATCTCCCAGGGTGGCCGTCGTTTGTTTTTTTGATTAGGTTTTTAATTGTGGTTTCTGATCTGTTAACGGCCGCCACTTTGGTCTAAATTGCATTATCAGGTCGTTAGAGGGCCTCTATTTTGTAATATTTTTTAATTACCTCTGGACTTGACGTACTTCTGTATTAGCTTTTATTATTAATTTATGGGTGTCTCATCACCTTTTTCTAGTAAAAAAAAAAATTAAGAGACATGGGCATCATGAATAAATTTGTAATTGAAGCATATTCTGTCATAGTTTCCATGTAGATGTGACCATTCATGGAGAATCATCTAGGATTATTCCATGAATGTTACTGTTATGCATTCAAGGATTTTCTGGTTTTTTACAAATACTTTTTCTTTTACTTTGGGAATTTTCCCCTGGGAGGCTGTAAGACATTCCTACCAGTTTCTCTCAATTCATGGTAATTGTCATCCTCTTTCCTATTAATCTTGCAGACATAGACCAGCATATTGAATTTAAGAGAAAATTTATTCACAAGGTCATTTTTGAACGATTCACCTTCTATAAGATATACTGGAATAGACAATAGTTTTGCATGGCCCACACTAGAATGGACAATAGTTTTGCATGGCCCACCTTTTCTATCTATAATGCTCAATAACTGTATCCCATAATACTTTAAATGGATTTATATTCCGAACAGGAAACCAAAGGGTTAAAAGGTGAAAGTTAAAAAGCTACCCAAATTATGGTCAAAATACAAATATTTGTTATAATTCAAACTGCTGGCATTGAGATCTGGTTTTATATCATCATATTGAAAACAGATAGGTAGTATAAGAGACTATGTGAAAACAAAAAAAAATTTGCATATGTAGTTTTTGTAAAAATTGTCTATCCATTTTTTAGCTGATTTTGCGCCAGCCCACCATATGCTTGTTTTGCTAAAGAATTAGCTCCACTTCCTACCCTACTCTTCAGAGCTGGAAGAGGGGATCTTTATTCTCCTTGTTTTCTTTGCACATTGAGAACCTAGAGGGCCTGTAAAAGCCCCAAGTCCCAACGTATCAAACCATCAACAGTCAGAGCCTTCCTTGAGATGGTCAACCAACGAAAAGCATTGACCTTAGGGAGGCCATGCTTTTGCTATATCATTTCTCTTTTCATTTAGTAATTTGCATGCCTGTATTTAATTCTCTCGAGGTTTGTTTTAAACCTAGAGTTTGTGTCCGAATCAGTAATCTTGTTGTATTGTTTGGCTGTTATTATTGAAATATCAACAACTTTATTTCAAGCATGCATACACTTTGCTTTCCTGAACAAGATTTATGTTTGAGCTAGCTCATTGCTTGCAAAATATTTGATTTTCCGTACAAAGTTGAATTCATCCTCCTGGTTTTCAAAAAGGAAATAGTTTTACCATAATTCTGCAGTTTGAAAAGTCTGATGTTATTGATTATTTGGATCAGGCGTGAGAATTCTCGTCAAAGACAGCTGGAGCTAAATCAGAAGGTAAGACCTTGTTGCAATTTTTACTTTTTCTGCCTTTGTTCTAACTTCTTTCTTGGAATGTGTTTGAGGGATAGTTGATTGGAACTGATAGTTCTCAAACTGGAATAATGACAGTAAGAGTTGTACAATATGTGTCTATTGCTTCTGACATTCGTAGCCTTTTTTGTTGAATGGATAAGAAATCTCGAGAATAAATTAAAGAATGCCAAACACAAATCGATGGTACTTGCATCTAATGTGGATCTTCAGAAGAAGCAAAGACAAGTTGCCTTGTAAGTGTAGGTTGTATAGACCGTTAATTATGCATATTTTGTTGGATGGATGAGATTTTAACTTGAAGTCATATTATCTCGGAAAATAAGTTGTATATCTTCATGGGTCGATGTGCTTATTTTCTGTCCTCTTCTGCCACTCATTAAGGATATTTATTCAATTGTAGGGATGCACAGAGCTGTTGATAAGAGCCTTCGAAGAATCCCGATGGCTGACGAGAAAATAAAAAAACTTTAAGATTGAAATGCATTTAGAGTTCTGTGAATTGCAGTCCTTTCCGGGGGAGCAAATTGTTGAAACAGTTTCTGTTTCTAATGCATACGGAAATATTTATAAAGGAGTTTTAATCCAACTATTTTGTGTATGCATTTGAATGGCTTGACTGATAGTTACGAGTATTTAAAGTGTTCAAAATGAAATGAAGTGATGACATGAAAGTTGTAACACAAATATAATATTTTTATCCTAGGAAACCCACTAAGTGGTGAAAAACCCACTTGGTAGAGGTAATTTCTCTTTTATTCAACTTTCTACATCTAAGAGATACAATTCTTTAATTTTCCTCCTTTTGATTCAATAGATGGTTTTACACCATACTCTCCTCTTCTCCATGTAGTAGTTGTTGTTCCAGCACCCGTGCCTTGTTGAATTGAAGGATTCTCTAATGGAATAGGAAATGGAAGAATCTGTTGTTTACTTCACATTCCATTTGGTTTCATTTGGGTTGAAGCTGAAGGTTGGGGTCAAAATTGTAGGTGTGAGATTGACATCCAATTTACCTAGTTTTTAGCCTTCTACATTGTTGTTTGAAATCTAATTTTTTTAATTATATACATCTAACATTCTAGGTTTGATTTACATTTAATTAGGGCTTGAGCTTTTATTGCTTGTTCTCTTTAATCTGAACCCACCCACCCTTGCTTGTTGTATGCATTATTGCTAGATCATTTACCATGGACACTTATGAACCTTAACCTTATGATCATCTCTATGCACATATCGAGGATTATAAGTTGTTTTCACTCTTTGTTGATTGATATCCTTCAATCCTTGATGATATTGCACCCCTTTTTCACATTGATGATGTTATGTGTTCTATGAGTGAGTTAATTTCATGCCTATTTAGCTTTTCATCTTCCATGGCCTTTGTTGGTGCTTTCCCATCCATTCTAGAAGACTTCAATTTATTTGTATACTTGATTCAAGATGATTATACCCCATTTTGTGATGGATGATGATGATGTATCCCCACCTTCTAGAAATATATCTAGGGATAATATTTTGTGTGATGAGGTTATACCTTCATTAGCTATTCATGATGTCGTTGAGTCTTGTGATGCTATTTTTCATACATCTCTTGATAGCTCCATTTTGATACCATTCGTTTCATGTTCCCTTAATGATGCATCTCACGAGGAGCCTGTGATATTGATCTAAGTGAGCTACCTTCTTTTATACATGTTGATTTTCTTTATGATGATAGTTCTTTAGCATCTCATGTTTATGATAGGACATTGCCTTGTGATACATTACATGATCATATTTGTGCTCTTAGTGTGAAATTAATGCTTAATGATTAATGGTACTAGTGATGCATCTTTACATATTCAATCATTTTTTCTTGGAAACTATGAATACGTAGATGATAATCTATTATTGATGAGTGAATTTAGACCTACTTTAATTAATGAAGCATTAAAATGGTTTAATACATCGTCTACTGTTCATTAATGATATTGGCACGTGATTTCATTACATATTTTTCTTTCCCTAAAGTGATTGAGGGCAATGTGGATTTGTATTACATCTTTAGAAGCTTAGCCATTCTCTTCACTTGATATTCATATGACTTTTTCTTCTCCTCCACTAGGATGTCATTGGTTTTTCATGCTATACTTGATTCTCCTAAGTCTACATTTTTTGTATTCCATGCTATACTTGACTCACCTAGGCCTAAGCTTGTAGTCCATGCCATCACTAATTCACCTAGGCCTAAGCTTACATTCCACACTATCATTGATTGATCTATGCCTAAGATTCTATTCCATGAGGCACCTATTTCGCAAGATTATCATGTAGTTATTCATACTTTTTAAAGACTAGTTATAGTATGATATCATTGCTCAAATTTAAAATACATAGGCCAAGATATCTTTTTGTGACTTATTGCACACATCATCTACATATAGAGATATAGTACAAAAATCCTTGGAAAAGATTCAAGTGAAATCAAATACTTAACCATGAACAATTGCTTTTATGCTAGAATTTGTTGGCACTACAAAGAATGCCATCTTTGGTTTTATTGAGATTCCACCCAATTTGGTTATTAGTGATCACTTACATTTGCTTATTGTGGTGAAATATAATGATCTAAATGTAAAACATACCCTCATTGATAATAGAATTAGTTTGAATATATGTAGTGAGGATTGTTTACAAAAGATGCATGTTCATTTATCAAATTTGGAAAGCTCAGATGTTACTATAAGGATTTGATAATATTGTTTGACTATCTATGGGTGTTATTATTCATCCTATCATTATAGGGCCACACACTAATAATACACCATTCCATGAGATGCTAAGGATATTAGCATATATATGTTATTGGGTCATCTTTGGATACATACTATGAGAGAATTACCCCTACACTTCATTCATTCTTTGAAAGTCATTCATAAAAATAAGAGGTACACAATATGGGTATATGATCATCCATTTAGTCATTGCCAAATTGTTAAGGAACTTAAACTTGCAATCAAATAGAATAGATCAACAAAAGAAGTACGTACAAGGGGGAAAAAATTGGAAGAAAATAAAATTCTAAAGGAATATCCAAGGTGGAACATACAGAGGAAGATACCCCACATAATGATGATGCCATTTTTGGAAATGATTTTAGTAGACAAGATCTCACACATTGTATAAGAGAGTATAAGATTGATCTTAGAGATTTTTATATTTCTCTTCTTTATATGAATCCATCTATTTATGGTTGTGTGCCTATTAAGCAATAAAATAATAATTAAGAGTCAAATTCAAATTGTGTGCATGAAAATAATTCACAGAGTAGTGCTCATATTGTTGATTCCTATACTTTATCTCTAACACTTGAAAAATTATATGGTACTAGATATGCAATAATGAAAAAACTTGGCTACAAAGTACTAGGACTTGGAAACCATGAAAATTAGTTTTTGAGCTGACTAAATTATAGGAAAATAAAAGGCATAAGGGTATTGGATATGTAACACAAGATGTTATTAAGAAATGGTTAAAAGATCACAAAAATAAAAAAGAAGGATCAATTAGTGTCTTACGATTTAGATAGATTTGAGTTTTAGAGATATATCTTTTTTGTACATGAGTATAAACTCTACAACATTTCATGATTTACTTAAAGTTGGTTATGGGGTTTCTTCTTATACATTGTTTGATTCATCTTATGATAGAGGTCCCATTATGGTTTACATTGTTCATTGATTTAATAACATTTGAGTGTGTATTGCATGTTGATAGCACGATTTCCCATTTTTGCTCTTAAAACAATTTAAACCATGACATACACATGTTCTGACACCAGTCTACGGTGCCTTGCTTGTCACAAAATTCAATTGGTTTCACAATGCATTCCATCCAATAGACATTCAAAAGTAACAATAGGAGATTAATAATCTTCTACATAGAATTAACAGCCAAATACCCAAATGACAAGAATAATGTAAATGTGCAGTCTTTATTATCAAAGAAATCACCATAAGACAATCTACAGAAAAATAAGTCCTTCCTGTTCTAAAAACAAAAACATCACACAACAATCGGCCGGTTCTTTCTCTTAGACAAAAACACCTCTTGACTCTCACCTCCCCTATTCTATTCTACTCTCAAACATAACAATACATCTGCTATTGGCTTGTAGCTATTGGCCTTCTCTATCTAAAGTCCAAAATGACCCTCATACTGTCTTCTCCTCCAGCCTTTTGTCTATCATCGGTCTGTATTCTCACCCCACTTTTCTCATTCTAATAGGCCCTCAATTATTTGGCCTTATTGTTCTTTAAATTGGCCTTCCCCGCTCTCTTATTTATGGCCTCCTCTTTGTTTTATACAGGCTCCTCTATTTCTCTGCACGGCCTCCTCTCGGTTTGATAGTCCTTTGCCTTTTAATAACTGCCTCTCCTTTCTTGCTGTAACTACTAACCTCATACAAACAAATCAACTCAAACCTTCTACCTTCTACCGATTCTCCTTGTCTTATTCTCATTCAGCCCTGCTTGCTTTGGTAATCGTCAGCCTTTCTGTTCTGGCATGTAACAGTTGTTGTCTTTTCATCTTCCACCTGTCCATTCACATGCTCCATCTCTTCCAAACATTGAGAATCTCCTTCACCGGCTAATCCTTACAACTACCTTGTGTATTCCTCTGGCCTCTCCTTTCTTGCCAACTACCTTTCTTTTCCTCGGCCACTTCATTGGCTTTGACCATTCGGCTTCCCTTTATTACCAGTGTATTTTATAACTTTTTCACCCTTTCATCATTGCACACACCTAGATGCCAACTAATTCATTTCCATAATTGATGGCCCCAACTACTCCACTCACAACTGTCTACAATCATTTATTGACCTATGCTGAAGGTAACTTTTCCGATCAATATACTTCCTGTCGCTAAGGCGGCAGGAGCTTGGTTACACCACATCCTGTCACAAAACTGAAATAATCAAGAAAAATATTGAAACTTAAAAAAATGTATGTGATGCCCCTGCATCACATGTTATCAAAAGTTTATCATTTGCATACACAAAAATTTATAGAAAAACAAAAAAACTAAAAATTTAAACATACAATCGTACATTGTATTAATCAATAAAAGGAAAATCATATCTATACATATCGTGTAAAAATGAGTAAAATCAAATGTCCAAAACAACACATCAAGGAGGTAGGGGCTATTGGGACCCAAAATGCTACAACACAAAAATTTAAAACATTCCTAAATCACCTAGGCTAGGAATTGTTGTCAGGGTGATAGGAAGAGGTTTATCAACAAGTTAAGGGGGATTTTGGCCAACTAACAAGACTAGGTAGACTCCTCTACACTTTGAGCTAAGCTTAAAATTTAGAGGGATATTCCAAGGGGTATACCTAAATAGGTATTAAGTTCAAACCAGATGGATAACTAAAAATAAATGAACAGCCAAACCCAACTCATCATCTTCACTCCAAAAGTTATCACTAAGTCAAGAACGACTGGCTATCACAAAACCCCTATATAGCTGATTCATCTATATGAATGTACATCCATAGGGAAGATGATTTTTCCCCTAAACCATAGGTGAATGATTTGTTTGATTTTAAAGAGTGATTGGTCCCTCTTCAATATGGATCAGTGCCTATTCCATTGGGCATTAGTAAGGAGGAAAGGAAATACACAATAAAGGATCAATAGAACTAGACATATATTCACATATATGACTTCAGATAGATCTTCATACAATGGACATACTTAATAATCCAAGAGTGAACTACAATGATTCCTATGCAACAAAAGGATGGCAAATACAAAGCCTTGTATTAACTTAGATGTTGTCACACATCTCCAAACATTTGTCACAATCATACTGACAAATGTAGCAAAGGGAAATACATAACTGTTATTATATATTTACCAAAATTATACAAACTCCTATGGAGACATACCATTACATTTAAATCTGCTTTACATAACCTTCTACTCTATACTAAAAATATCCCTTGACTAATAGATGAGCAAAATCATATGTTGGTGCTAGAGAAAATCCTTAGGCACTCCCAGACCAGACAATTGGCTCAGCAACAAACCCTGAAAATGCCTTTGAAATGTGTATATATAGCAATTTAGTGTCTAAACACTAGAAAACTAGTCAAAAACAAATCATTGCAATATTAAATGTGGCCGATACTGCAATAACTCCATTATGTGTCCTTGGAGCATGCCCACATGGCTCTGCCCATGAAATCCATTGAAACAGGAGGTTCACCCATGCCGTGAGTACAAGAAGTTTAATGTAAGGGAGCTATAGTGGCATGGGGAGGTGAGGAATCCATCTTCCATAAGCAATCAAGCTCTGAAGAAGCATTAATGGTGACCAAGAGGGTCATTGAGCAGTCACGTCATGTTTTGAATAGTATAAAATCCTCTTGGAAGGCAAAAGGGTTGGGCTTCAACATATCAGACTTCCTACGATTGGTCTTCCACCAATTAGGCCTAGAAAGGTGAAAGAGGGAATCCTAGCCTTTGAAGTATGAGAGAAGGGAAATAATTAGGCTTTGAGGGTGAGGCCTTCACCGCTACATTGTTTTTTGGAAGGAAGAAGAACCTAACGTCTACCTTCGTAACACTTAGCCAATTTGAGAAATTGGCAGAGATTGGGTCTTGGGCCTTATCACTTCCCAGAGAAAGAAGAAGAGAGAAAGTCTAAGCCCTACAATTTTGAAGACTTAGCCACTTTTACAAAGGTTTGGCGGAGTTTGGAGTTTGGGCCTTTGACCTTCCTCCTTCCAAAAGAAAGGAAGAGGGAACAAGAAAAGTTTGAAGTCTGACTCCCAAGAACACTTAGAAATATTTTGAAGAAAAAGAAGCGAAACTCAAACCCACACCCTCCTCCTTACCGCTTGTGCTTTGTACATGTGGTAGCCTCCCACAGTTCTGTGGTCATGAGACAGAGAAATAGATGAAGGCCTGTGGAATGGTGGAAACACTTGAGATCGTGCCACATGTCTCCTTCGTACATTTCTGCAAGCTTGCTGTGGGTCCCCCAAAAAGCTCATTAGAATAGAAGAAACCCTTAAGATTGTGCCACATGTCTCCTTTCCACAGTTCTACAAGCTTGAGCTGTGGGACCCCAAAAGGCTCAGCGAAATGGTGGATTGCCTTAGAAAAAATACTTGTCAAAGGTCGGTCATTAGGCCTTCCTCCTTTCGTCTTCCAAAAGGAAGAAGGAGGAAGGAAGGAAGCCTAAAACTCTGAAGTCCTCCACACTTAAGACAAATTTTATTGCCTAATTTTAGAGCTAATAGATAGGGCAAGATAGAAGACATGAACTACGAACTCTAAAACTCCAACAAAGGCAAAAAAACACAAGGAAACACTTAGAATTTTTGACTTAGTCATTTTTGGGCCTTTTTCCTTGTATTTTTCAAAAGGCAGACATATGAAAACCTATGAAAGATGTCTCTGATTGGTTATAAACTATAGGTTTAAGTGGGATTTAGATGAAATTTGGGGCAAAATGGGGCATTTTGAAACTGGTAATTTTGGGCTCCAACATTGGCTTTGGTTGAAGATGTGTTGCAAACATGGCACAATGAAAATCTAGAATATCTCTAGGTAGACCAACACACAAAACACATGAAGGGACACATACAAGACATATTTATAGCATATAGTCAAAAAGTGATTGTATGAAAATTTCATGACACTACAGGTCACCCCTGCAGAAAAACTAATGAAGTTGCCTCTGTCTAAGACAAACCTATTGAAGGAGCTAGTCTTCCTCAATCCTTTGTTGCACTGATCACCCAACATCAGCAATAAAATCATTTTGCATGCATGTACATACAAAATACCAAAATTCATATCATCATGCTGAAGATGGAAAAAAATTTCACCAGAGCAAGGCAACCATAGATAATATGACTCATCATCATGCTGACTCATATAGGAGTACTGACCTTCGAATTTCATGTTAGTATGATTGGTTATAAACTATAGGTTTAAGTGGGATTTAGATGAAATTTGGGGCAAAATGGGGCATTTTGAAACTGGTAATTTTGGGCTCCAACATTGGCTTTGGTTGAAGATGTGTTGCAAACATGGCACAATGAAAATCTAGAATATCTCTAGGTAGACCAACACACAAAACACATGAAGGGACACATACAAGACATATTTATAGCATATAGTCAAAAAGTGATTGTATGAAAATTTCATGACACTACAGGTCACCCCTGCAGAAAAACTAATGAAGTTGCCTCTGTCTAAGACAAACCTATTGAAGGAGCTAGTCTTCCTCAATCCTTTGTTGCACTGATCACCCAACATCAGCAATAAAATCATTTTGCATGCATGTACATACAAAATACCAAAATTCATATCATCATGCTGAAGATGGAAAAAAATTTCACCAGAGCAAGGCAACCATAGATAATATGACTCATCATCATGCTGACTCATATAGGAGTACTGACCTTCGAATTTCATGTTAGTATGATGCATTTCTAAGTTTGCATAAATATCGTCATGAAGAAAAGTATCAAGCTGAAATGTATCGAGCCTAGGTGTAGTTTCATACTAGGCTATGCCACATAATTGTTTTAATTTTTGTGGCCCAGCCGCACTATAGATGCTAATGCATTCCTCCATGAATGAATCAAAGGCATGATTCAGATTTAAATCTGCACCATTAATATTTAAATCATAAATTTGAGGCACTTCATGTGAAGAATCACAATCTTCAAGTTGCCTCTGTATTTCAAATTCCTTGACACACATTGTTGTGTAAAACCTACTTCTAAGAAAATCACTAATGAGTGGGGAGTTTAGTATTAAAATGAATAACAGTTTTCTTTTTTTACTGATATTTTTCTTTCCTTAACTATTCTTGTTTTTCTTAAAATGTCCCTATATTATCTGTTTATGCATCCAGCTTGTTCCATAATGACAGTATAAACTATTTTAAAATATAGCATTAAAAATTTGATGTATGACTGGTTGAGGATATAATGGTGTAGCAAATAAGTCCTCTGGAATTTCCTTCCTTGCATTTTGAGTTCTTTCTACAGTTTGTTGGAAACGCTTAGGAAAATCTTGCAATCGAGTTTCGAGAGTCCTAATGTCCATGTATTTTTCCTTTAATGTAGACAAACGTGCATGAGCCCGTGGTCTCCTCCTTCAGACCATAGTCATTCACCAAACCTGCCCCATACATAACGATGAAATAGAAGCATTTGAGACTCATCTGAGCTGTCATGTTATTACTCTTCTCCACCAATATATTTAGCACTTTCTGCATGCTCTCCTTGGAGATATTGCAGGAGGCCAAATTTGACAAATCCACTTTGTAGGTCATGTTGATGGAAGTCGTTCCGAGAAGATCAACCCAATCTTCTTTCATTTGTCTGCTGCTACAATAGATTGGGACTGGATACCCATAAATAAAACTTCCTCTAAACACCTTGCAACATTATAGAGTTGTTTCTCCAAACTAGGGGAATGTTAACATCCTGCCAGAAGTTCAATTATTTTCTTTAATATACAATTTAGCATGATCGTCAAGCATCATTGATTAGTTGAATCACAATCCTATTTAGTGCATATATCTCATACTTGCACACAGAATCACAACCCCCACTATAGAGAATATCAAATGTCCGATGAAGTACCAGACAATAAACCCTAAAAAATTGTTAAAATGTTGTTGGTATCTTTTTTTTAAATTGTGATAATCATAGTTATGGCATTTGTTTTCAAATTTAGCTCTCATAAGTGGTGAACATTAACAGTGGCCAGGCAATATTTAAACCATTTTTCCTATAAATAGAAATCATTGATCATTAGTATCCAATATTATATTTTTTTCCAAACTAGCCATTGTACTCAAAATTGCATGTGAATCAAACCACAACTGCCATAGTATAACTGCTAGAGTGCTCATTTTTAGCCCTTAGAGACTATTTTATCAAACTGGCATAACTTTTGCATTTGTGATCAGATTTTTATGTTTTTGTAGGCATCAGAAAGGGGATTCTAAGAGTTTTGTAATGGTATCATCATCTCTTTCAGATTCTATCTTAATTTTCTAATCTAATCATTTGCAATTCATTCACTTTTTTTTAAAGCATCAAACATACTTTATCCTACATTTAACATTTTGTATGGTTTTTGGAGGATTCACTTGTTTTAAGTATGTTTTGTAACCTTACACCTATCAAAGAATAAAATTTTGTAAACTACTAACGGTGGTTTTGTTGGGCTTTCATTAATTAGATCTCTTTTTCAAATGTTTGTTTGCACATAGATTAACTGGGGGTTAATTAATCACTATTTGTTGTGCTTGTAAGGTGGTAGGTGTATGCTCTCACCTTGTGCAAAATCGGTGATCAGTAGCCAAACCCATCTCTTTTATGTTCTTGACCCCTTAGAGGGCCTGCCTCCCAATTCCTAAGAGGGAACAACCCAAGCGGTACTTTTGTTTCGGTCCGCTATACAAACAATTGTGGTTGTGATGTAAGTCATCAATCACCTAGTGCCGCTATTCTATACCAAAGGAAGTCTCCCTCAGTATCCATGAGATGGATAAAAACACTTTCTAAGTGCTGGGAGACCTCTTAAATGAGTGAACCGTCAGATGTATAGACACCAGATTATCATGAAACACTTACTAGAAACCACTTGTTGTAGAAGCCATAAACCTTTTTTGCTTGCTAGTGCAGGAGGTTGGACCTTCGAAGCCACCCTACATGTACTATTCATTATGGACACAGAAAATCCCTTGGTTCATAAGATCTACGAATCTTTAGGGTAAGAGATTTGGTGTGCCCATGCCATGTTGGGGGAGCTAGTATCACCAATATCTCTAGCTGTCTGCCTTGTCTTAGTATATGGAGTAATCCAAGTAGGAACTTAGCAAGTGGTATCCTCTTTCTAGCCTAGATTGTGTATGCTTATGAGTGTTTTCAAATTTGTCAAGACTAGTGAAAATTTTTGGGCTAATCTAGGCCCTCATTCAAATTTTTACTCTGATTTTGTATCAAAGTCATCCAAAATTTTCTGTCTGTCATGTTTTGTGTGTGTGTGTTAAAATAATAACATTTACATAGTTAATAGTTTAGATGAGGTAAATAATATATAATAAATTAACTTATAGATGTTAATTTATTAAATAAATAAATATTAGTAAGTAGATAAATAAGTTAGTTCTTAGGAAGTTACATTCCCGTAAATAAGTTATTAGTTGGTTCACGAGAATTTGTAAGGCTTTAAAAAACCATTGTGATGCAATCTAAAACAATCAAGAAATCATCAATATATTATTATATGTTTTTGTTATTCTTGTGCAATGTGTAATATGTACATACTCAATATATTTCAATATGGTATCAGAGCATTGCTAGTTATTGTGTCTGTGAGAAGATGAAAGGAAGTTGAAGGGTTACATGTTGTCAGAGGAAAAATGGTTGTAAGTCTAGAAGTTTAGTCAAATGTTAAAAAGGGGAATGCAGATTGACTCTATGTGGATGCTAGCCATGATTTCTCCATAGTGTGAGCAAGAAATAGAGATTTTCACTCCCATACATCTGACGGAATTAGCGTTTTCTGTGAGCGCATGTGTATAATTCCTACATTGAATATATGTATTTCATCTAAGTTTCACATTTGTTCTATGTTTATGTGTACTACCTCCAAAAACTCATGTACCTTAGTATTGAGTCATATTCATTCAAATGATTGTTGATTTTTGCTGGTTTGTGTGCTATTCTGCAATATCTATGTTGCCCTAGCATTAACTGACTATACCTAAGCATATATTATGCAATGTTGAATGGAAATAGTGATAAAAACATGATAAAATTGTCTAGATTTGGCGCAGGACTTGTGATAGCTTTGTATGATTTTTAGAATCTATGGTTACAATTTGGACATTCCTTGTATGCTGGTAGATGAAGCACATTCTGACAAGAAGGATATAGGCCTGAAAGGTGCAAATTAGATTTGCAATGCTATCTCCATTTGTGTGAAGGAGAAGAAAGACATTTTAGGCCAATTGAGACATTTACAAGTGATTGTTTTGAATTGATTTTATTGGTTGGGAGAAGAACATGCTTCCTTCGTGCTTTGGGTTTAAAGAATACATTTACATAGGTGCTATTGGTGTATAATGCTAGATTAAGAGAGAGGGTGGAAAGAGGTTTGAAAGGCTAAAGAATTAAGAACGGTTCTTGCTCTCAATGTTATATAGTAGCAGTGCATTGAGCATCTACTAATGAAGGTTGGAGAAAATCTATTCAATATCATGCAATCTTTTTGTACCATAGATGGAAACAAATTGGTTGTTCCTACTAATGTATAATTGGAGGCTTTCAAGGATTGTAGTACTTCCTCTGGTGCTATCTTTGGAGGGTAAGGACTAAGAAAGTCATATTGGAGGCAGGCATCATTGGAGGATGGGGGAATTTTCATCATCTCAAGTTAGCTTCTCGCTTTGAGATGATGCTTTGCATGAGAAACATTTTTGGCTTTAGTAATCATTGTCAGACCTAGAGTTACCTGGATCTATTTTAGAGTTGTCATCAACCCACTTGAAGTTTAGTTTTCATCATCTTAGTCATATCATCATCCTTGAACAAAGTCCAATCCTCATTCATTAATATGGTTGTGATCCTTAACAAATCTAGGCCAAATGCAAAATAATATATATCCTCCAACGTGGGTTAAAATTTGCTTTTAATGATGATGAGAACTTTGTAGATCATGATGCATACTTTGATATTTATGAACCATATATATCCCCCATCATCATGTCAAACTAGTCCCTCCATATCACCCAATCTTATGAATATTCCTCCACAACATGAGTATGCTAGTACTAGTTGATCCTTAAGCTATCTTAATGATATTCTTGACTAGGGAAATACCACCTTAAGTTTGAAATCATACACCAATCCATCTACTAGTTCTCCTCATCCATCCATCCATATGGAACCTCCATCACCATCCAATAGAATGCCTATACCAAATCCAAACAATTTCTTTGAAAGATTCTTTACAAAATATAAAAGCAAAAGAAAAGATACGGAGAAATCCAAATCCACTCATGCAATTTCATCCCCACCCAGCACAAGCAATCCTAATCTTACACATAAGCCTACACCTTCTACCATTATTCTCCATCCATTATATTGTGCATCCACCCATATACTAATGAAGAATATGATCCATTGGATACTAACAAGGAATCAACCACCACCCTCATGCCATCAAATCCCTATCCTTGAAACTATCCAAGAACCTCCAAATTTCATGCCTATTTTTCCTATCCCATCTTGTGGTACACAAGCTATCAATTCTCTTGAAAATCCACCTATCATAAGCCCAATTCATTCCCCATTGTACATTGAACCTATCCAAGAAGTCTCCATTCCTATCCAAACTCAAGAGTTATGTCAAGAGTCGAATCCAAAGCATGATCAACCTTGGTCCTATCCAAGTCAAGATCAATGTCTTTACATTCAACCTATCCATAACATATATCTTTTCTATGATCAAGACATTATCTATGATGAAGATCCTATGCATAAGCAAGTTGATCCTATCCATAATTCCACAACTATCTATGAGCAAGATACCCAAGAATCACATACTCCATCTAGTCCTCATTGTTATCTTAGCAATAAGAGTGAGTATGAAAGTCTTGTCGATCAACTTGAGCACTCATCTTGCTTCATGGCATTCATTACCCCAATGTGATTCAAAAATCAAACTTTGGATGCCTCCACCCATAAAGCAAAAATTCCTAATAATCCTCATGCCACATGGCACCAATGTAAGGAATCAAAGCAAACTCAAAACTCAAAAAGGCTACCCAAGTTGACATCTCAAAAAGATAATTTCAAAACCAAAATGGTTTGGGTCCCTAAGCAAAAAGAACCTAATTCAAATGGAGCATCCACACTACTAAAATCCCAAACATCCTATTCCCCATCACAAAATCATAAAATTCATAAGTCCATTTGGGTCCCTAAAGACCTAAATAAGAAAACCCTAAGATAACATCTCCATTACTCTCAAATCCCCCTTCCAAGCTTCAAAATCCATTTTGGTGTGTGCAACTATTGGCCTTGGTTCCTTTCAACTCCACAACATTCTCACATGCCTCCATCTCCCCATCTTCTATCTACTATCCCACTTATCTCTTCCATCATATCCCTATGGTCCATGCTTTTGCATAAATCATTCTATCTATCTCTTTATCTCCATCCTAAATCCCCTATCCATCCTTCCATGATCCATACATAATCCACTATCCATCCATCCATAATATACTATCTCCTTACTTCATTTCTCTCTCATGCAATCACCTACCAACATCTATGAACATAATACCACTTGACATGGTCTATGGGTGACTTCTATCCATCATGGGACATTACCATCTTGCTATGGGAACAAAATCTTGTGTCCCCACCTATTCCATCCAATTATCTAAAAAAAAATTCAAAATAGTAAAGATAAATCATTCGTCCAATGGTGAAAACCATTTTTATGGCACCTTGGATAAGTACCATGATTAAAACATAGCAAACAAGCATCATGCGTAGGTGATTATGTACTTTACACCTGGGGGCATGTTGTCTCATCTATCCCATCCTATCTATCCCATCTCGTATCCTATCCTATCATTTTCCATGCTATCTTGCCATCCTTACCCATCATATCTATCACACCTTACTCATTGTACCATCTATCTTCCCTTCCTCCTTTTTGATCTTGATGATTGTAGGGGCACAATGTTGAAAAATTCTTTTGACACCTCTTGTCATACTCCAAATTCCACCCATCCATTTCTAATAATATCCTCCATACACCCATCTACTACTAAGTCCATTCATCCCTTCCAAGCATTATCCTCATCATGCATCCTAATAAGCATCACCCTGCCGAATCCTAAGGCATAATATTTAGAGTAGGGGCAGGTTATTCCTATGCAATGTAGTCCTTGGATATCACATCCTAGACTCCCTCCATTCATCTATCAGATATCTCCCATCCATTATCCTTCTATCACAAATCCTTTTATCCATCCATACTTCTACCTTTATCCTCTTGTCAATCCTTTTATCCTATCTAATCCTACATTTTATCCCATTACCAATCTTGTTAGTCCTACTTTGATTCTATCACCCATCCTCTTATCCATCCATCCAATCATTTAACTATCCCATCCCTTATTGCTCATCTGCATCCTATCTATCATCCTCCTTGCCTTTTGGTTTGGTTTTCCCTTGTCATTGGTATTTATCTGAAGGCTATCCAAGCACAATCCAATGCTAAACATCCAAAACAAACTAAAACTCTAAAAAAAATCAAAATATTTGAAAATACAAAAAAATCAAATATCCAACAAAAAATCAATTTATCCAATCACATCAATTCTTCAAATACTTCAACCAAGTTCATTTAATTCATTCAAATCATTCAACTCGGGTCATCAATCAAATCAAATCCAACTCACTCAATTCATCAAGTCATCATCAATTCAAATCAATCCATCAATTCAACCAATCAAATCATTTCAAGTAGTAACAAATGCAAGTATCCCTAATCCATACCAAAGTCAATCAATGATGTCAAATTATCCAATTGCATCCATGGTCTTAGTTCCTATCCTTGTTATGAACCTGATCAATTGATCGTCATCATCATCATCAATGGGACATATCATTCCCAATATTAATGTTGTTCTCAAGATATATCATTCTCATATCAACAACACAATCCTTGCGTTGTTCTCTGGATAAATTATTCCCACATCAACAATGCTATCAATCATCAATCATTATCAGCATCAATTACTTCAATCGATCATTGGTTTTCAGCTTGACAGGGGCAATACCTTGTTTGTTTTTGAATCATTTGTGCATGCTTACTTTCTTGCATATGTGTGTCATTATTTCATCTTGCATTTGAATCACATCTGTATCAATCCAGCTAATATTCATATCTTGTGTATGTTGGAATAGATTTTTGCATTATCCTTTGTATCTAAGGTCATATCATACATTTTGTACATTAGGACTTTAATGCTCTAAGTTTACTTTCTTATACATTATACAAAGTTGTATTATGTTGGGTGCACAAGACACATCGTCACCTTGGTCCTTATACCTTGGTGCATAACGTCAAGTGCTATATCAAACATTAGGTTGCTCAAAGTTTAATCAACATAACTCCACCTCCTTCCCTTCGTTTCCTTTTTTTCAAGAGCATATCCATCTCCTTCATCCCTGCATATCCTCTTGAGGGAGCATCATCTACCAATCCTTCATTTGTATAAGCCCCATCCCCATCCTACCCAAAATCTGAATCCAAAACCTATGTTTTAATCTTCTTTGAAATGACATTGCTTCACAACATTTTGCTTCACAACATCATCTCAAAGAGGGGCAAAAAGTAGACATAAAAAATTAACCATAGATCACATTTCCTATCCATCCCTAATTATCCCCTACATTATCTCTCATTATTCCCTATCATCCCCTAAATAATCCATGAGATTTAATTAATTAATTAAATTAATTAAATCTCCATTTTATTCCCCTCTTGTAAATAATAAATTAAAGTTAAATAACTTAATTCATTATTTACTAAAACCTATCATAAATAATAAATTAAATTAATTAAATTTATTATTTTATCCAAACCTAAACCTAAATCAAAGACCGAAAACCTATTTGTGAAAACTAATCCTAAAAATCAAAACACGTTAAATACCTACCTTTTTACCATTCACATAACCAAAAACCCGTTTAACTACCTCATGAACCATTTTCCCAAACTTTATAAAATCAATCTAATTTTCATTTATCTGCTCTCAAACTTTATAAAGGAGTTATGCAGAAATCAATCATTGGTAACATCTATCTGGTTTATATAGCTATATCTTTAATCTTTCTTATTACATTTGATATAAGTTTTTGGGCTTTTAATTGCATGCTTTAAGTGAGCGTGCTATCATGAGGCATGGTGACTTGCCATCATGAGGCATGGTGACTTGCCAGTGAGGCTATGTCAGTAAGACACGAATTGTACCTAGTGAAAGTTGTTGAATTTACTATTGAGGCATAATAAAGTGGAAAAATTCTTGTTGAATTTACTATTGAGGTATAATAAAGTGGAAAAATTCAGGAGTAGTTTTTTTTATCCCTATGAAGGTTTTCCACTCATCAAAATATGTGTTATGGTTCATATTAGTTGTCTCTATGTGTATGTCCTAATGTTTTGTAAATCTTTGAAGTTTCTCTGATTTTCTATCAAGTGGGTTAAAAGGTGCAAAACTTGTTAAAGTTTATAAACCACTTATTCACCCCCCTGTCAGTGGTCTTGGACTCCAACACATAGTACTTTAAATGGATTTATATTCCTAACAGGTAACCAAAGGGTTAAAAGGTGAAAGTTAAAAAGCTACCCAAATTGTGATTAAATACAAATGTTTGTTATAATTCAAACTGCTGGCATTGACATCTGCTTGTTTTATATCATCAAATTGAAAACAGATAGGTAGTATAAGAGACTATGAGAAAACATAAAAAAATTGCATGTGTAGTTTTTTGTATTTCCGGGCGTGTCTAACTGTGGGATTTTGACTGCAGACTTCTGCCAATGGAAAAGAGTTGCAATCAGTAGCAGGAACTTCAAGTAGCTTAGTGGAAAAAATATCCGATCAGAATATACAACTATTCATAAGGTAGTCTAAATTAAATTTATTCATAACATAGTCATCTTTATTGAGGGTTATTTTGGTTAGCATTTACTCAATATATTTGTTCTGGTTAGTTGCTTAGTTCAGTTATTTTATTTAGCTGCTTAGTTCTGTAAAGTAGCTGTTTAACATTTAGTTTTAGTCAATATATCAGATCTCTGCATGCTTTCGTTGCCAAGTGTTTATTAATTCAGACAGAGATGCTTCTATTCTTCCCCATATTTGTTATACTGGGCTCTGTTTCTTTGAAAATTCAGGAGTTGCTTTCCAGCTGAAGGTTCCAAATTATTGCTGCCGGACCAATTCTCTAAATTGCTTTCAGAAGTCCCTTCCTTGTCCTGTCTGGCCAAGCCTCTATCCATTTTTTTTCTGATTTTCCGCCAGGCCACCATATGTTTGTTTTGCTGAAGAATTGGCCCCACTTCCTATGCTACTCTTCAGTGCTGGAAGAGGTGATCTTCGTTCTCCTTGTTTTCTTTGCACATTAAGAACCTAGAGGGCCTGTAAAAGCCCCAAGTCCCAACGTATCAAACCATCAACAGTCAGAGCCTTCCTTGAGATGGTCAACCAATGAAAAGCATTGACCTTAGGGAGGCCATGCTTTTGCTATATCATCTCTCTATTCATTTAGTAATTTGCACGCCTGTATTTAATTCTCTCGAGGTTTGTTTTAGACCTAGAGTTTGTGTGTCCAAATCAGTAATCTTGTTGTATTGTTTGGCTGTTATTATTGAAATATCTAAAATTTTATTTCAAGCATGCATACACTTTGCTTTCCTGAGGAAGATTTATATTTGAGTTTTCTCATTGTTGAAATATTTGATTTTCCGTACAAAGTTGAATTCATCCTTCTGGTTTTCAAAAAGGAAATAATTTTACCATAATTCTGCAGTTTGAAAAGTCTGATGTTATTGATTATTTGGATCAGGTGTGAGAATTCTCGTCAAAGACAGCTGGAGCTAAATCAGAAGGTAAGACCTTGTTGCAATTTTTACTTTATCTGACTTTGTTCTAAGTTCTTTCTTGTAATGTGTTTGAGGGATAGTTGATTGGAACTGATAGTTCTCAAACTGGGATAATGAGAGTAAGAGTTATACGTTATGTGTCTATTGCTTCTGACATTCCTAGCCTTTTTTTTGTTGAATAGATAAGAAATCTGGAGAATGAATTGAAGTATGCCAAACACAAGTTGATGGTACTTGCATCTAATGTGGATCTTCAGAAGAAGCAAAGACAAGTTGCCTTGTAAGTGGAGGTTGTATAGACCGTTAATTATGCATATTTTGGTGGATGGATGAGATTTTAATTTGAAGTCATATATTTTGGGAAAATAAGTTGTATATCTTCATGGGTCGATGTGCTTATTTTCTGTTTTCTCTGATACTCATTAAGGATATTTATTCAATTGTAGGGATGCACAGAGCTGTTGATAAGAGTCTTTGAAGAATCCCGATGGCTAAAGTGAAAATAAAAAAAAGCTTTAAGATTGAAATGCATTTAGAGTTCTGTGAATTGCAGTCCTTTCCGGTGGAGCAAATTGTTGAAACAGTTTCTGTTTCTAATGCATACGGAAATATTCATAAAGTAGTTTTATTCCAACTATTTTGTGTATCCAATTGAAAGGCTTGGCTGATAGTTATGAGGATTTAAAGAGTTCACAATGAAATGAAGTGATGACATGAAAGATGTAACACAAATAGAATATTTTCATCTTAGGAAACCCACAAAGTGGTGAAAAACCTATTTGGTTGAGGTAATTGCTCTTTTATTACTATATTGTTTAGATGGACAAGTACAAGTGTGTTACACCGTACTCTCCTCTTCTCTATGTAGTAGTTGTTGTTTAAGCACCCCCTTATTGAATTGAAGGATTTTCTAATGGAATAGGAAATGGAAGAATCTGTTATTTACATCACATTCCATTTGGCTTCATTTGGGTTGAAACTGCAGGTTGGGGTCAAAATTGTAGGTGTGAGATTGACATCCAATTTATAGGGCTGGCCCTAGTTTTTTGGCTTTCTACATTGTTGAGTAAATCTAATTTTTATTTTATTTTTTGATTAATTATGTCTAACATTCTAGGTTTGATTTATTGCTTGTTCTCTTTAATTTGTACCCTAAAACCCTTGCTTGTTGTATGCATTATTGCTAGATCATTTGCCATGGACAATTATGAACCTTAACCTTATGATCATCTCTATGCACATATCGAGGATTATAAGGTGTTTCACTCTTTGTTGATTCATATCCTTCAATCCTTGATGATATTGCACCATTTCTCCACATTGATGATATTATGTGTTTCATGACTGAGTTAATTTCATGCCTATTTAGATTTTCATCTTCCATGGCCTTTATTGGTGCGTTCCCATCCATTCTAGACGACTTCAATTCATTTGTATACTTGATTCAAGATTATTTTACCCCATTTTGTGATGGATGATGATGATGTATCCCCACCTTCCAGAAATATATCTAGGGACAATATTTTGTGTGATGATGTTACACCTTCATTAGCTATTCATGATGTCATTAAGTCCTGTGCTACTATTTTTCATACATCTCTTGATAGCTCCATTTCGATACCATTCATTTCATGTTCCCTTAATAATGCATCTCATGAGGAGCCTGTGATACTGATCTAAGTGACCTACCTTCTTTTATAAATGATGGTTTGCTTTATGATGATAGTTCTTTAGCATCTCATGTTCATGATAAGACATTTCCTTGTGATACATTACATTATGATATTTGTGCTCTTAGTGTGAAATTAATGCTTAATGATTGATGGTACTAGTGATGCATCTTTACATCTTCAGTAATTTTTTCTTGCAAACTATGAGTACATAGATGATAATCTATTATTGATAAGTGAATTTAGACCTAGTTTAATTAATGAATCATTAAAATGGTTTAATACATCTTTTCTACTAGTTCATTAATGATGTTGGCACATGATTTCATTACACATTTTTCTTGCCCTAAAGTGATTGAGGGTAGTGTGGATTTGTGTTACATCTTTAGAAGTTTGGCCATTCTCTTCACTTGATATTCAAATGACTTATTCTTCTCAACCACTAGGATGTCATTGGTTTTTCATGCTATACTTGATTCTCCTAGGCCTACATTTTTTTTATTCCATGCTATACTTGACTCGCCTAGGCCTAAGCTTGTATTCCACACTATCATTAATTCACCTAGGCCTAAGCTTGTATTCCACACTATCATTGATTCACCTAGGCCTAAGCTTCTATTCCATGAGACACCTATTTCACAAGATTATCATGTAGTTAGTCATACTTTTTAAAGACTAGTTATAGGACATAAAACTTCATCTAATTAGCCTATTTTGTAGCCTAATAATTGTAATCTTCCTTCAACACCTAAGATAAGAACTTATGCACATAAATAGTATGATATCATTGATCAAATTTAAAATACATAGGCCGAGATATCATTTTCGGACTTATTGCACACAACATCTACATATAGAGATATAGTACAAAAATCTTTAGAAAAGATTCAAGTGAATTCAAGTGCTCAACCATGAACAATTGCTTCTATGCTAGAATTTGTTGGTACTACAAAGAATGTCATCTTTCGTTTTATTGAGATTCCACCCAACTTGGTTATTAGTGAGCACTTACGTTTTAATATTGTGGTGATATATACTGATAATAATGTTAAACATACCTTCGTTGATAATAGATTTAGTTTGAATATATGTAGTGAGGATCATTTACAAAAGATGCATGTTGATTTGTCAAATTTGGAAAGCTCAAATGTTATTGTAAAAGGATTTGATAATATTATTTGACTATCTATGGGTGTTATTATTCATCCTGTCATTATAGGTCCACACACTCTTAGTACACAATTCCATGAGATGCTAAGGATATTAGCATATATATGTTATTGTGTCAACTTTGGATACATGCTATGAGAGAATTATACCCTACACTTCATTCATTCTTTGAAATTCATTCATAAAATAAGAGATACACAATAGGGCTAGATAATCATCCATTTAGTCATTGCCAAATTGTTGAGGAGCTTAAACTTGCAATCACATAGACTAGATCAACAAAAGAAGTGCATACAAGGGGCAAAATGTTTAGAAGAAAAATAAAATTCTGAAGGAAAATCCAAAGTGGAACATAGAGTGGAAGATTCCCCACATAATGATGATGCCATTTTTGGAAATGATTGTAGTAGACAAGATCTCACACCTTGTACAAGAGAGTATATGATTGGTCCTAGAGATTTTCATAATTATATTCTTTATATGAATCCATCTATTTATGGTTGTGTTCCTATTAAGCAACAAAATTGGAATAAAGAGTCAAATTCAAATTGTGTGCATGAAACACAATTCAAAGAGTAGTGCTCCTATTGTTGATTCTTCTACTTTATCTCTAACACTTGAAAAATTATATGGTACTATATATGAAATAATGAAAAAACTTGGCTACAAAGTACTAGGACTTGGACACCATAAAAATTATTTATTGAGCTAACTAAGTTATAAGAAAACAAAGGCTATAAGGGTATTGGATATGTAACACGAGATGTTATTAAGAAAGGGTTAAAAGATCACAAAAATAAAAGAAGGAGGATCAATTAGTGTCTTATGATTTAGATAGATTTGAGATTTAGAGATATATCTTTTTTGTACATGAGTACAAACTCTACGGCATTTCATCATTTAGGTAAAGTTGATTATGGGGTTTCTTCCTATACATTGTTTGATTCATCTTATGATAGAGGTCCCATTAAGGTTTACATTGTTCATTGATTTAATAACATTTGAGTGTGTATTGCATGTTATCCGAAGCTTATCATTTGCATACACACAAATTTATAGAAAAGAAAAAAAGTAAACATCTAATCATACAAACATACATGTCATTAATCAATAAAAGAAAAATCATATCTATATATCTCATGTAAAAATCAGTACAATCAAATTTCCAAAAAAATAGTTAAAGAAGGTGGGGGAATAGAGGATCCATCTTCAACATCACTTCTAGCACTCCCCATGGATCTTATCCTTGTGGGTGATTTAGTCTTAGTCCTAGTATTTGACCTAGTTCAACTACTTGATGTCATCATCTATTGCAACCAATTAATCTCTCCATGTAGCCTCACAATCTCAACTTGTGATGAGATATACTTTCAAAAGATTGTTGTGAATACAACACCTAGAGGTGAGGGCATGTCCACTCTTGCATCTACTTTCCCCAAATCTAATCACAGCTCATCTTTTTGTTCCTATAATACATCTCTCTATTTATATCCCATCTCAATTTGCTCACAGCTTAGTGCACTCAAATGTAACTTCCATATAGGATACTTGAGCTTAGATAACTAGATAGAAAAGGATGTAAAATAACTTGCATGTTCATGATCTTTCTCTATCTACTCCATTGGTTTTGTGGCCACACCTCTAGTCAAAAAATTCATAGTATCATAAATGAGCCCGACCCACTCACCCACTCGACTTGCACATCATGTATCACATGAGCAAGAATTTTATTGCATATATATCATATTATACGTCACATACTTGGTTCATTTTGATACCAAACATCATCTCATTTTATTTTTTTTATTGGGGCCACCTCTAGTGGTGTCTCTTCTTGTCCCATTTCTACAACCTCCTCCCCCACCACCAACAATATCCTAATGCTCATTTATAGCCATGAGTACTCACCTACTTCTCTTGCACTTTTAGTACTCCAGGGATCTAGGGGTGTTGAACACAACCTCTAACAATAATCTCTTCATAGATATGATAAATCCACCTCATTAGTTGCAACTATCTCTGCAATATCATCCTTCACATCATCATCATTAGTCAGTGCATGTTGAGTAAATGATGACAATTGCATGTCTCCCAGCCTATATAGAAACCTTTGATGTCAACTATATAATGGAGGATCAAGGGTCACATGCTTACTTAACTCAAACTTTTGTAACACTAGTTCATAGTGAAATCTCTATAAAAATATGGTTTTCCTCCTTGGAAATCAATGTGATTTCCTAATCCAGTTGAGTTGCCACTTATCCCCCTACCATTCATGCATACCTTTATAAGGCCTCCAAGTCATGACATCTACAACTAATCTATCAAAGATCCTCCACTCCTTTAACGGATTGAATATATTGGTTAATATTTTTGGTTAGGAGCAATAAACATGTCTTAACATTAGATCTTACAACTTATATAGAAAAAAATGATACTTAATCCAAATTAAACAATATAAATGGAAATTTGCAACAAGATCAAAAGAGTTGACACAACATATGCCCTAGGAAAATTCTTATGATAAGACCATATATGCTATGAATAGGTTCTCTTTACTAATATATTAATTTGTTTATACAAATTTGTATGTAATTTAAATTGAAATAAATTAGAATAAATGTACAATTAACATATATACACATATATAGGTTCTTTTGTTAGATTGGTTGATCTATTCTCTTACTACTTATATACAAGATTTATCAAGTTTTGGCACCCTCTAGGAGGAATCTATGAAATCAAAAACATGTGCCCATGCACTATGTCTACACACCACAGGCCTAGTTAGGACAATCTTGGGCATCCTTAATGTCCAATACTTGATCTTGATTAATCAAAAAAGAAAATTTTCACAATACCCAATCAAACCCATAATTCATATATTTATGAAAGTTTTGGGTAGTTATTCAACCAACATACTTGTACATTCAACAACACCCTTTTATAACAAATAGTATATTACATATTTTAATAAAACCATTTATATGTAACACCTTCTTTAGTGTTTTTCACCCATATAAATAGAAAATATATATTTCTTTCACTCATTGGATTTTGAAAAAAATATTACACCCTGTTTATATTTTCATCCAATATAATAATACATATATTATTTTCTATTTTGGGTAAAATGTGTGTAACATTTCTCCTCTTGTAAATCATTGCTACCCTCTATCTCAGTTATAGTTCAAAACCAATAACGCTTAGTTACGTAAATATGGATATTGATGTTTAATATAATTAAAAATTCCCAAGTAGCATTCTCAGTGTCATAGTGAGTCTATTTTATTTTAACTTTATCTATAAGTATGTTTCTAGATTTTATTTTAACAATGCTTTTTTATTCAATTTTAAATTTACAATTAGATTCAAAAGAATACTCTACTAATCAATAACAAGATCATAACTATATATATATTTAATATAGTAAACTCATGTGAATTACATAAAATTGATTTGTAATTGTGGTGGTAAAGAAAGTTTATATTTTTTCTAAAATTTTGAAAGGTCCACCAAAATGAGGAGCTATTTTAGAATATTTACCAAGTCTCAAAGAACCCCTTTTAGGTTTTACTCTAAAAAACATTGGATTAAACATAAATAGATCTTTCTGAATTAGCCAAATTTTATATCTATCTTGAGCAACCTTCATGTTTTCTTATCCTTATTAATAATTTCTTTCATTTCTTGCAGATTTTTATTTTCATACCAAATTTCATGGACATTAGACCATGAAGTAGGTGTATTAAAAATTTGACTATACATTGGTTCAAAGGGTGATGTTTTGATAGTTGAATGATATCCTTGGTTATATGCAAGCTCATCTAAGTAAAAATAATCTTCCTATGACTTAGGTTTATTTGTGGTATACATTCCTAACATGTCTTATAAGAATATTAATTTGTTCCATTAATACACCTAATTGCATAGTACTAAAAATTAAACTAGTACCAAGTTTAGAGAAAAGAGATTTCCAAAAGGAGGAGATGAATCTAGGGTCTTGATCAGAAATAATATTCCTCGGAAGTACATGTAATCAAATGATTTATTTAACAAATTGGCAATATATGTAGTAGAAGATTTTATTTTTATAATAAACCTCTATACACTCTAGGCACCTTCCCTTTATCCACTTTATTAGTGCCCCACATCTATTCTATTAACTAGAGAATATTGGTGCCGTCCCTCTATTCCATCGAGCTCTAGGTTTGTCATTTTGGTTAGGATAGAGTCATGACCTCTATGTGTATGAGGTAATCTAGTGATAAATCTATACTAATTGACTCCCATTTTTTCTGAGGAATGGACAAATCTTGTAAAAGACTAGGTGATTTGTATTGTTCATCCTTCACCTTTTTGATAATTTAAACATTGTTGTACATAAGTAAGAGTTTTAGATTTCAATTTAGGCCAGAAATAGTTTCTTATGGTTGAAAGATATATTTTTTGAAATTTTGGATGTCCTATTATGAGTATATCATGGGAATCCTTGAAGATTTGTTGTTTAATGCTAGATAAATAAAAAATACATAATCTTGCTTTGTAATAGAAAAGACCATTACTTCTCATCATTTAAGATTCAAGCCAGACATTAGGAAGTACAATTAAATATTTATTTTGTAATCCTTAATAAAGTAGTTGAAAAAAGGCATCAAAAAGTAATTTAGATTTAAAATCTCTTTAAAATTGAATTCTCAAGAGTTAAAGCATTTATACACAATCTTTTCCTACTCAAAGCATTAGCTACTACATTATTTTTACTTGGAACATATTGAATAGTAAAATCATATTATGAGAATGCTTTCATCCATCTCCTTAGCCTCATATTTAATTTAGGGTTGAGTACATAAATGTTGCAAACTATAGTGGATCATTTTTAAATTAAATTTGTTTTACAACAAATATTGTCATCAAAATTTAAAGGCATGGACAATACTAAGTAATTCTAAATCATGGATAGGATAGTTCTTTTCAATAGGTAACAATTTTCTTTTAAATACATCACCTAGGCCTAATCTTGTATTCCACACTATTGTTGATTCACCTAGACCTAAGATTCTATTCCATGAGGCACCTATTTCACAAGATTATCATGTAGTTAATCATACTTTTTAAAGACTAGTTATAGGACATTAAACTATATCTAATTAGGCAATTTTGTAGCCTAATAATTTTAATCTTCCTTCAACACCTAAGATAAGAACTAATGCACATAAATAGTATGATATCATTGATCAAATTTAAAATACATAGGCCAAGTTATCTTTTTGGGACTTATTGTACACTTCATGTACATATAGAGATATAGTGCAAGAATCCTTGGAAAAGATTCAAGTGAATTCAAGTGCTCAACCATGAACAATTGCTTCTATGCTAGAATTTGTTGGTACTAAAAAAAATGTCATATTTGGTTTTATTGAGATTCCACCCAATTTGGTTATTAGTGAGCACTTACATTTGCATATTGTGGTGAAATATAATGATCTTAATGTTAAACATACCTTCGATGATAATAGATTTTAGTTTGAATATATGTAATGAGGTTCATTTACAAAGATGCATGTTCATTTGTCAAATTTGGAAAGCTCAGATGTTACTGTAAAAGGTTTTGATAATATTATTTGACTATCTATGGGTTTTATTATTCATCCTATCATTATAGGGCCACACACTCTTAATACACCATTCCATGAGATGTTAAGGATATTATCATATATATGTAATTGGGTCAACTTTGGATACATGCTATGAGAGAATTATACCCTACATTTCATTCATTCTTTGAAATTCATTCATAAAAATAAGAGGTACACAATATGGCTAGATAATCATCCATTTAGTTATTGTCAAATTGTTGAGGAACTTAAACTTGCAATCACATAGACTAGACCAACAAAAGAAGTACCTACAAGGGGGAAATTTTTTTTAAGAAAAATAAAATTTTAAAGGAAAATCCAAAGTGGAACATATAGAGGAAGATTCCCCACATAAGGATGATGCTATTTTTGGAAATGATTGTCGTAGACAAGATCTCACACCTTGTATAAGAGAGTATAAGATTGATCCTAGAGATTTTCATATTTCTCTTCTTTATATGAATCCATCTATTTATGGTTGTGTTCCTATTAAGCAACAAAATTAGAATAAAGAGTCAAATTCAAATTGTGTGCTTGAAACACAATTCAGAGAGTAGTGCTCCTATTGTTGCTTCTTCTACTTTATCTCTAACACTTGAAAAATTATATGGTACTAGATATGAAATAATGAAAAAACTTCGCTACAAAGCACTAGGACTTTGACACCATGAAAATTACTTTTTGAGCTAAGTTTTAGGAAAACAAAGGACATAAGGGTATTGGATATGTAACACAAGATGTTATTAAGAAAGGGTTAAAATATCACAAAAAGAAAAAAGGAGGATCAATTGGTGTCTTATGATTTAGATAGATTTGAGTTTTAGAGATATATCTTTTTTGTACATGAGTACAAACTCTACAACATTTCATCATTTAGTTAAAGTTGATAATAGAGTTTCTTCCTTTACATTGTTTGATTCATCTTATGATATGTTAGCATAATACACTATTCGGTCTAGTTGTTCGGTTGTGGTTGGTTCAGTTTTAACTATTTTCAGTTTTTAACTGTTTGATGGTTATGCTGTTGCATAAATATATAACTATATCATCATAGTATTTAACTGTGTCTTGTATCTTTCTTCATCGTTGAATAATAATACCCTTCTATGCTTCTCTTCATATGGTATCAGAGTGATTGATATTTCTATTCCTGTGAAATGATAGGTCCATGAGTGAAGCTTTAGAGAAATGTCATTCCGCTTAAAAGAGAGAGCCTACAAATGTTTTTGTGGAGACATGTCTACTAATAGAGGAAACGTTGCAGGTATGATGATATGTGATTTGTTTGAGAGCCATTTCATGTTGCACTAAAGATTTAGGAATATGTGATCTGTTTAAAACATGTGCATGTAGTTATGGAGGTATAGATTTATGGAGGTGCTTAATGTGCTTCCATTTTCATAAGATAGAAGCAAGTTTCCTTCAATTTGTAGAAGAAGAAAAGACAAGACGTCAACATAAGGTAGAGTTAAATTTTTTGGAAGAAGAAACTGCTAGAAGGGTTGAAGAGGCAATTTGTAAGAGAGTTGAAGAACTAAACTTGGATGAAGTAAAATAAAAAATACAGAGAAGAATGGAAGATGGTGATGGAGTTCTACTGAGGTGTGCAGAAGCAAGGAGGAAGTGCCCAAGTTGCAGAAGTGGAAAATTGGAGACCGATCTAGCTCAGGCCCAAAAATGTGCTAGAAGACATCCTTGGAGACATGGACAAGGTATTGTGGATAATAGAAGATTGTTTGAATCTGTTGTGCTGACCAAATGCTTAAGAAAATACACTTTAATACTGTGTAGAAGAGGCATTTTTTTTTTGGTCACATTATTTCTTTTCCCAATATTTTTTTGAGATGGAGATTCCATTAGACAAATACTCTAGATTTAATTTTCATACTTGGAGAATGAAAATTTAAATGCAACTAATGAATAAAAATTAATGGGGAATAGTAAGTGGAAAGGAAAAAGCACCTACAAATGTAAATAAGTTATCAGATTGGAGTTGTAGCGATGATAAAGCCAAGGTGTAAGGACCTGACTCATCTTAAATCAAATATAATTAAACTCTGATTTCAAAAATACCAATGAATAGGGATTTTGATCTGACAGATGTAGGAAATGTGAAATTCTTCCAAAAGTGCTTAATGTATGCTATAGTAATGCGATGAAACTTGGAATTTAGTTTCCTAGAATCATTAGGTTCTTAAAAGATCACCAATTTTGAAATCTAGTGTAGAGAGAGTACATTATGAGAGAAGGTACATTACGTAAGATAACCTAGAAGAACAACGGATCAGTTCATACCTTAAATCATGCATTACATCCTGCATTCATTTTTGATAGCTTGCTTCTCCTCTAGTAACCGTATCCTTTTCATCTGCACAAAATTAACTTAACAATCTCATGTTAACACAACTCAGTAATCACTACTTAGAGAATTAAGATCTCGATGCTAATTGTAGGACACCCTACATCCAGGGGACCTGAGTACTGGGGGTATCCTTCGCCGTCCAAACTGCCTACATACCCTGTATCCACAGGATCAAGGCCCCCTCCTTAGGATGTGACTAATGCGGGGAATGCGAACATGTAGTTCTATTTTACACTATGTTTGGTGCAACTATGAGAGAGTGCCCAGCCCTTTCTAGGGTTATTCCCTACCCCAGACAGTTCTTCGTCGGCTGCCACCCACTCGGTGAAACAGGGACAGAAGTTAGTCCACTACCACAAACACCTAAAGGGGTGTTTGTCAGTTAGCCCTAATGTAGAGGAATTCCTATAATGTGTCTACCCATGAAATCTAACTTACTTCCCCAAGCCAAATTAGGTAATTTTCGTGACTAAGTTCATTCCCAATCCCCTAGTACTTTCACCACAACCTGCGAGGGTGAGGTGAGAATACATTATAGATAGCATTTCGAGGTCAACCTAGTTGCCCTATCTGACATTTCACATGTCCTCCCCGATCTATACTCACATGTCAATAAGCCTCGTTTTCTATTAGTATGCTTGAAGTGTTTTCCCAATGAGCATCATGGTAATCATTATTTCAATAAACTCATCCACTCTTTTTAGTTAATCTTCTTAATGAGATATTCGAGGAGATTTTCCCTTCCTGCGGATTTAACTTGACATGTCCGTTATAACTCCCCGATGATTTAGAGGGACAATGCCCAAACGTCGTTGTTGCAGCTATGTTAGGCGCGAGGTACTTGGTTCAACATTACCCGTAAACATGACCCAGAGGTACCGTAAATATCGAACACTATGATTGTTTGAGTTTGGATGTTTATTTACAAGGTTTACCTATCTAGATGAAAAGAAAATATATATGATAGCTTATAAGGAAATGAGAAGAATTAAACTTCTTTACTTGCATGTAAAGAAAATAGCTAGATGTTTGATCCATTCATATATACATAAGGAAGAGTAAAATAACGACATTCAAACAATTGTAAACATATTTTCAGAAGATATTAATTCTCTTACGTTAAACATAAATTAGAAAAGATACTTAATCATTCAGTTTCCAGGGTGATATGATAGTTAATTTGCCGTACATCAAGTGATCTTTATTCAAGGTAAAACAATGATGTATAGTCTCATATCAAATTAATATTTGTTCTAAGAGTAGGATACTAAATCATTTCTATGTACAATTAAATCCAAATTAAGGCTTGTAATCATAATAGGATAAGTTATCCAACACGAATTTAACTCAACTTCTTTAGTTGAGAATTAACAATTCCTAACCATGGTAAATAATGTTGACTTCTAGGTCAAATGAGGATTCTTCGATCATATTTTGAGATAAGGGAAATTGTTTCAAAACATTAGGTTTTTGTTTGTTCTTTCTAAAGCATTTAAGATTAACGATTGTTTTAAAGAATTATTGCAATCCAACTTTGGTTCATCACTATAGGCTTCTGCTAAATATTTGTCCCAACTCTTTACGTTGAATTCTATTAACATGTATAGAGGATCTAAGGACAATAGGGTCAAATCTATAGCAAAATATCAAAACCATGCCATTAGATCAATATCACAAGTACAAGGATCATATCCACAACTATGGGATTGACCCATGTTTGCTTATAGTTTTGGAGTTCATAGAGCACCATCATCTCAATCTGTTCATCTTAGATCCAATATCAAATTTTGGGTAATAGTCATTTCAACCTCCTCCTCTTCAACATAAGCTACACTTTTACTTATTTTATTTATATTTTATATCTAATCAAGTATGTACTTTTGTTCTTTACTCTTTATGTAGTGTGATTTACTTATTATTGCTTATTTACATTTATCAAGTTTGTGTTTTTGTCTCAACTCCTTATGTAGGGTAATTTACTTAGTATTGCTAGGTTGCATTTATTTATCGTACATATTTATGTAAAGGATGTTTTATTTCCACGCAAATATAATAAGCCACTTAATTACATTGATAAAACCTTATTAAACTTTCATACATTAACCATCTAATACATCATTTATAATATTCATAACCATCTTTTCAATATCACACACTATGTTTACACTACTAAATTTAATACCAACACATAATTTATTCATGTATATATATCCACTCATTATGTTATCCATTACACTTATACATACATTCCCTCATTTAATTAATGTTTAACATTTACATTCTCACACATATATCACTTAATAAATACATCACCACTTTTATTTTTAATCAATCTGTTCATTTATATCTTTTAACTTATTCTCATATTTATATTTACTACATAATTTTAATCAATTTTTAAATTTACCTCACATATTTTATGCATTCTACATCGCTATATCTTAAATTCACTCTCATAACTCATTCATTTTTTTTAACTATACTATTCATTTCAGATCTGCACGTTTTTAGGATCACCCAAAGTTGATTTTAGACAAAGCATATCAATTTTTTAACAAAATCCCTCAACGTAGTGTGGCCTCATAAGCTGCAACGATTTCAGGTTATGCACAAAACGAGTTTGTTGAAGGCATTAAAAACTATCAAGCAAATGCAATTGTAAGCTATAATTCCACAACCTCTGCTAGCGTCCTCCCTGCCTATCACTGTGGCAGCTTCTAAATAGGGTATGGACTTACATCAGATGTTAGAGTTGCAAGTGCGTTGGTGGACATGTAAGCAAAACGTGGAAGCACAGACTAGGAATGTGAACTATGCAACATAATGTCTCAAGAAACTGTCATCTCGTGGGATGCAAGATTGCAGGGTTTTAAGCAAATGACGTTGGCAGGATAAACATTAATGAAAGAATGATTTTTGTCAGATATTATAGTTGGAAATCCTTTGATAGGCATGTATGCAGGATGTGTGAACAGGTTATGAACATCCATCAACGCAGATATGTGTGTATCCAAGTAAATTCAATTGGCAGATGTAAAGCCAAATACTACAACCTTTACTAGGATCCTGCCCACCCACACCAATATGGAAGCTTTGGAACAGGGTATTTTTCTATAGACATTCATGTTTGTTTGTTTTCCAACAAATGCATTTGGCAGATGTAAATCTAAATTCTAAAACTATTGTTGACGTCCTCCCTATCTGTGCTTGCGTGGGCTAGACATAGGGTATGGAACAAGTCATAGACATACATGAAGCGTAAAGAAAAGATAAATTCCATCAAACTTTGTAATTGCAAATGCCCAGTATACATGTATACTGAAGGTAGAAACATACACAATGTACATGAACTATTTGTCGGATCCCATGATTGCAGAATATGCAGAAAATAGATTTGATGAAAAGGCTTTAGAACATAACGAACAAGGGGTTTATATCACTACTACAAATGCTACTTCCATTTACCAAAACCTTCACAGAAACATATACATAATTTCTCTTGTGATTTATTGTAATTATCCTAAGACATATTATCAAATGAATTCAAAACTAAAACAAAATTTCAAGAATCAAACAGAGCAATGAGGAAGGGGAGAATACTTATAGATTTCTCCAGCACACCCAAACTAGAGATCCTTCCCCTCCTTCCTTACAATTCTAGGCATTTTATAGAAAAGTCCATGATCCTCCACTCTCTTTGTTTAATGGTAATGCATCCTCCACTCTCATTGTTTAATGATAATGCATCCTCCATTTTCTTTGTTTAATGATAATGCATCCTCCATTTTCTTTGTTTAATGATAATGCTTCATCCACCTTCTTTGTTTAATAATAATGCTTCATCCACCTTCTTTGTTTTATGATAATGCTTCATCCACTCTTGTTATTTTAAATGATAATCTTATCCTCAATTAATATAATCGTATCCTCAATTTTTTAATGATAATGTTTCATCCACCTTCTTTGTTTAATAATAATGCTGCATCCACCTTCTTTGTTTAATGATAATTCTTCATCCACCTTCTTTGTTTATTGATAATGCTTCATCCACTCTTGTTATTTTAAATGATAATCTTATCCTCAATTAAAATAATCTTATCCTCAATTTTTTAATGGTGTCCATATTATTTGTATTTTTTAAATGGATATACATTTTATGTTTATTTTTTTAAAATTTGGAATTCAAAAATTGAGTTGTGACAGTATGTCAATTTGAATTTAAAATTCAAATGTGGGTTGTGACATCCTTCTCCCCTAAATTTATGCATCGTCCCGATGCATATTAGAAATAAGGTCAAACATATATATAAAAGTCCATAGAAATAAGCATCATTTACTATCAGTATGCTTGCCTAACTTCATAGTCCATCCCACAACAAAATAGTCTATCATAGTGTATCATCTAAGTATAATTATCTGTAGCATCTAAACATCATTGAAGTTATAGTTCGTAATTAAAATTCTACTAGGTTCCAAAATGTTAAAGTATCCATGTATTATCATGACATTGTGAGTTTAAGAAACATCTTTAACTTTTCAAACCTAATTGAGCATATCCTTGTAACTTGTCCTCGAGTCTGAAATGTTGAATGTTCATTTGAATTTTTCTGTGTCTAGAATAAACACTTGTAATTCACTTTAAAATTTCCATCATCAAAGATAAATCAACTTTCTAAGTGTGGTAAATAAAAATTTAGGTTCATAGATTCTCCCTTGGTAATCCAGATCATTATCAAAAATTTCAGTTACATTTGAAGTTTACTCCAACATGTGCTAGAGTCCAAGAGTAGTGATGCACCACGGTAGATTAGAAGAATTTTATTCTCTTAGTCAATCTAAGTACTTAGGAAATAGCCAATCCGGGCTAAAGTGTCCAAAACGGGACATACTGAAATAAAGCCAACCGGGCTCTTCTGTCCTTTGGGCAAACTAGTAAATGCAGTTCAGTCACACTGTTCTCTTCACTTTCATCACAAAACATCACAAGGTTCAAGTTTAGATTTCAAGTTTTCATTTTCTTTTTTGTATGCTACAAGTGACTTCTCCAACTGATTAACATGTTCTTTGAATCGTGCTACTATTCTCCCTTTTCAATTCTTTCAAACCATCTTCTGTTCCTCTCTCTGTTTCCAACAACTTTGAATTACACCTTTCGATTTTGCACAATTTTCTAAAATAATGGCCAAATGGCCTACACTGGTCAAACGGATCAAATCTTTATCCAATAGGAAAACACAACAGCCATACAGGCTAAATAGGGTAGGAATCATTATGCTCCAATTTGAGATGCATAAACATAATAGCCAAACGGGATAAAGAGGACAGGAGCCAGAGACTTTTGACTCCTTCGGGATCAATCCGGATCCATGATTCACTTCCTGGAGACCACAGTCCACCAAAGCACTGTGCTGAGGATGTCAACTAGGGAATACAATATCGACTTGTACACACCTCAGTATTGGCAAAGCTAGTACAAGCAATCCACCCTGGGGATTCTTCTAAGTACCAGTGACTTCCATTGTTCTGATATCATATAGACATTACTCTTAAAATGAATTCATGCTCAAGCACACACATCAAGACTCAAGTGAAAGATAACAATTCGAGCGATCATGCATGCTGATTTATCAAAAACTTCTTCCAAACTTTCCATCAATCTCTCTTCGCGACTGTCACATCAATTAGTGTCACCTTAGGGCTTGTTATCTAAAAGTAGTGATAGCATCCCAAATTTGATAGTAGCTTACCAAAATAGGAGTCCATGAATGTCATCAGTTTCTCAAAAGTCAATAGCTATCTCTAGTACTCATCATATAGTCTCAAGGATTTATGGAAGCTGCAAGGAAGTGCCAATAACAGAGGAGGACTTAAATGTTGATGATCAAGACTGTAAGATGAGTAAAATCCATACTTTAAGAACACAACCAGAGATCTGTAAAGAGTGCATAGAGGATAGAGAAAGCTGTGAATTTATGCATAAATTGGAATATAGAAATGAGGAGATTCGTATACATCTTTTTCAATGTAAAGAACCTCCTTGGTCCATTTTAGCTTCCTCTGGGTCTTTATCTGATGTTGAACGGCGCACATCAAAGAGGTCTCGGAAGACATTGACAAATGGTAGCTCAATTAACTTGAGAGTTTTTGGATGCACAACTGTGTATCAATTGAAGATGATGGTGTGGGAGTCCCTTGGTGTGGTGAAGGAAAATCAGAAGCTTCATAAAGGCACAATGGAACGGGTCAATGAATTGGCTACTTTAGCCGACTTGAATGTTTTCCCTGGGGATAGTCTGTGGGTTATGGATATTGAAGTTTATGAAAATTGAGATATTGCTGAGGAACTATCAGAGCAAGAAATGGAAAATGAGCAATTGGAGGAAGGATTCAAAGGGACACTTTTGACATCAACTGTCCCTGCTCAAGTGGTTGCAATAGATGAATGGAGGATATACTTGGAAAGGAAGTTTGCCAAGAGGTCTTCAAAGCATGTTGTTGATATTTTGCCCCTTGTCTTTATCAAGATCTAAGGTGGGGGATATAGTGGATAAGAATATGATAGGATAAGGATAAGACAGTGGATAAGATGTGGAAGGATATTTTGGATGTGGATGAAGGATGCAGTTTTGCCCCTAAGTGTAGGGATACAAAGTGAATGGAGAAGGGATTACACATGATGCCCACAAGGGGTTTTCATCATGGTCTTCTTAGTGCCAAGTAACTGAGAAATAAAGATGGTTTTCAGGGCCCTCTCAAGAACCCCTCCGCATGTTTCCTAATACCTTGTGTTTGTTTAAGGTGTTATCCTCCAAGAGGGAGATATGCAAGAAATAGACACATAGATCTAAGGGGATGGATGGATTATGACTGTCCCATACCAGTCCCATCTACAACCCCATCCTCACAATAGAATTTCCCTAGGTCACCTACTCCCCCATACAACCTGTCAGGGCCCTACCTATATATGGCAGTTTTACAGAAGGCACATTACTCCACACATGCCAGCAGTTGTAAAATTAAAAATGCCTCAAATCAAGAAGGATTAAGTGAAACAAGTCAATAAGTTAAATCCTCAATAAAACAAGCCAAGAAGAAGTGAAGATCAAAGACAACAACTATTGTAACATCCCAAGTTCAACAAAGAACAAGTCCTTGAGGCAAAAGGACCATCTCAAAATTTAAATAAAGAAATATAATACTGCAGCTTAACACTTAAGTAAAATCTTTAACACAAGAATAAATAATGCAACAATCTCATAAAATTTGCACATTACAAGCACCGTGTAGCCTTACAACAAGACCACTTAAGGGGAGTATAGAACTTGGTGGACTTCTATCACTCAAATAGCTGAATCGTACAGTGGTCTTAAACCACATAGAGAACAATGATAATCACCATGTCATGTTAAGTATTCGCCACAAAACTTGAAACAACCTTATCATACTTCTATATCGAAACTCCAAATGAATAGTCATATGACCCCATACAACCCAGGGCATGCCATGGAATATGACATTCACTTTACACGTCTTACGGTTGTCATGTACCCAACTACTGTTGTCCCGTTACACATACCATTACTGACATCAAGCTATCCACTTCACCTTCTAGGGAGGGTTTACTTATGACCTTATCATTTCTTTTTCATGTTTCTATCCATGTTTATCATTAACTAGACAATCATTAGATCCCAAGAGGGGGAATACTATTAGTCTTATGTCGTAATTCTGACCATGCTTTAGGTTAGCGGACCTTCAGGCCTAGTGTCCAAACCAAAAGCTCTGATACCACATGTAAGGACCTGACTCATCTTAAATCAAATAACATTAAACTCTAATTTCAAAAATACCAATGAATAAAGATTTTGATTTGACAGATGTAGGAAATGTGAAATTCTTCCAAAAGTGCTTAATGTATGCTATAGTAATGTGATGAAACTTGGAATTTAGTTTCCTAGAATCATCAGGTTCTTAAAGATCACCAATTTTGAAATCTAGTGCAGAGAGAGTACATTACGAGAGAAGGTACATTACATAAGATAACCTAGAAGAACAATGGATCAGTTCATACCTTAAATCATGCATTACATCCTGCATTCATTTTTTATAGCTTGCTTCTCCTCTAGTAACTGTATCCTTTTCATCTGCACAAAATTAACTTAACAATCTCATGTTAACACAACTTAGTAATCACTACTCAGAGAATTAAGATCTCGATGCTAATTGTAGGACACCCTACATCTAGGGGACCTGAGTGCTAGGGGCATCCTTCGCCGTCCAGACTGCCTACATATCCTGTATCCACAGGATCAAGGCCCCCTCCTTAGGATGTGACTAATGCGGGGAATATGAACATGTAGTTCTATTTTGCACTATGTTTGGTGTAACTGTGAGCGGGTACCCAGCCCTTTCTAGGGTTATTCCCTGCCCCAGACAGTTCTTCATCGACTGCCACCCACTCGGTGAAACATGGATGGAAGTTAGTCCACTACCACAAACACCTAAAGGGGTGTTTGTCAGTTAGCCCTAGTGTGGAGGAATCCCTATAAGGTGTCTACCCATGAAATCTAACTTACTTCCCCAAGCCAAATTAGGTAATTTTCGTGACTAAGTTCATTCCCAATCCCCTAGTACTTTCACCACAACCTGCGAGGGCGAGGTGAGAATACATTATAGATAGCATTTCGAGGTCGACCTAGTTGCCCTATCTAACATTTCACATGTCCTCCCCGATCTATACTTACATGTCAATAAGCTTCGTTTTCTGTTAGTATGCTTGAAGTGTTTTCCCAATAAGCATCATGGTAATCATTATTTCAATAAACTCATCCACTCTTTTTAGTTAATCTTCTTAATGAGATATCTGAGGAGATTTTCCCTTCCTACGGATTTAACTTGACATGTCCCTTATAACTCCCCGATGATTTAGAGGGACAGTTCCCAGACGTCATTGTTGCAGCTATGTTAGGCGCAAGGTACTTGGTTCAACATTACCCGTAAACGTGACCCAGAGGTACCGTAAATACTGAACACTGCGATTGTTTGAGTTTGGACGTTTATTTACAAGGTTTACCTATCTAGATGAAAAGAAAATATATATGATGGCTTATAAGGAAATGAGAAGAATTAAACTTCTTTGCTTGCATGTAAACAAAATAGCTAGATGTTTGATCCATTCATATATACATAAGGAAGAGTAAAATAACGACATTCAAACAATTGTAAACATATTTTCAGAAGATATTAATTCTCTTACGTTAAACATAAATTAGAAAAGATACTTAATCATTCAGTTTCCAGGGTGATATGATAGTTAATTTGCCGTACATCAAGTGATCTTTATTCAAGGTAAAACAATGATGTATAGTCTCATATCAAATTAATATTTGTTCTAAGAGTAGGATACTAAATCATTTCTATGTACAATTAAATCCAAATTAAGGCTTGTAATCATAATAGGATAAGTTATCCAACACGAATTTAACTCAACTTCTTTAGTTGAGAATTAACAATTCCTAACCATGGTAAATAATGTTGACTTCTAGGTCAAATGAGGATTCTTTGATCATATTTTGAGATAAGGGAAATTGTTTCAAAACATTAGGTTTTTGTTTGTTCTTTCTAAAGCGTTTAAGATTAACGATTGTTTTAAAGAATTATTGTAATCCAACTTTGGTTCATCACTATAGGCTTCTGCTAAATATTTGTCCCAACTCTTTACGTTGAATTCTATTAACATGTATAGAGGATCAAAGGACAATAGGGTCAAATCTATAGCAAAATATCAAAACCATGCCATTAGATCAATATCACAAGTACAAGGATCATATCCACAACTATGGGATTGACCCATGTTTGCTTATAGTTTTGGAGTTCATAGAGCACCATCATCTCAATCTGTTCATCTTAGATCCAATATCAAATTTTGGGTAATAGTCATTTGTCATAGTCATTTCAACCTCCTCCTCTTCAACATAAGCTACACTTTTACATGCATTTTTATTCTTTACTCTTTATGTAGCATGATTTACTTATTATTGCTTATTTACATTTATCAAGTTTGTGTTTTTGTCTCAACTCCTTATGTAGGGTAATTTACTTAGTATTGCTAGGTTGCATTTATTTATCGTACATATTTATGTAAAGGATGTTTTATTTCCATGCAAATATAATATGCCACTTAATTACATTGATAAAACCCTTATTAAACTTGCATACATTAACCATCTAATACATCATTTATAATATTCATAACCATCTTTTCAATATCACACACTATGTTTACACTACTAAATTTAATACCAACACATAATTTATTCACGTGTATATATCCACTCATTATGTTATCCATTACACTTATACATACACTCCCTCATTTAATTAATGTTTAACATTTACATTCTCACACATATATCACTTAATAAATACATCACCACTTTTATTTTTAATCAATCTATTCATTTATATCTTTTAACTTATTCTCATATTTATATTTACAACATAATTTTAATCAATTTTTAAATTCACCTCACATATTTTATGCATTCTACATCACTATATCTTAAATTCACTCTCATAACTCATTCATTTTTTTTTACTATACTATTCATTTCAGATCTGTACATTTTTAGGATCACCCAAAGTGGATTTTAGACAAGACATATCAATTTTTTAACAAAATCCCTCAACGTAGTGTGGCCTCATAAACTGCAATGATTTTAGGTTATGCACAAAACGAGTTTGTTGAAGGCATGAAAAACTATCAAGCAAATGTAATTGTAAGCTGTAATTCCACAACCTCTGCCAGCGTCCTCCCTGCCTATTAGCGTGGCAGCTTCTAAACAGGGTATGGACTTACATCAGATGTTAAAGTTGCAAGTGCGTTGGTGGACATGTAAGCAAAATGTGGAAGCATAGACTAGGAATATGAACTATGCAACATAATGTCTCAAGATACTGTCATCTCGTGGGATGCAAGATCGCAGGGTTTTAAGCAAATGACATTGGCAAGATAAACATTAATGAAAGAACAATTTTTGTCAGATATTATAGTTGGAAATCCTTTGATAGGCATGTATGCAGGACGTGTGAATAGGTTATGAACATCCATCAACGCAGATATGTGTGTATCCAAGTAAATTCAATTGGTAGATGTAAAGCCAAATACTACAACCTTTACCAGGATCCTGCCCACCCACGCCAATATGGAAGCTTTGGAACAGGGTATTTTTCTATAGACATTCATGTTTGTGTGTTTTCTAGCAAATACATTTGACAGATGTAAATCTAAATTCTAAAACCATTGCTGACGTCCTCCCTGTCTATGCTTGCGTGGGCTAGACATAGGGTATGGAACAAGGCATAGACATGCATGAAGCATAAAGAAAAGATAAATTCCATCAGACTTTGTAATTGCAAATTCCCAGTATACATGTATACTGAAGGTTGAAACATACACAATGCACATGAACTATTTGTCAGATCCCATGATTGCAGAATATGCAGAAAATGGATTTGATGAAAAGGCTTTAGAACATAACGAACAGGGGGTTTATATCACTAATACAAATGCTACTTCCATTTACCAGAACCTTCACAGAAACATATACACAATTTCTCTCATGATTGATTGCAGTTATCCTAAGACATATTATCAAATGAATTCAAAACTAAAACAAAATTTCAAGAATCAAACAGAGCAATGAGGAAGGGGAGAATACTTACAGATTTCTCCAGCACTCCCAAACCAGAGATCCTTCCTCTTCTTCCTTACAATACTAGGCATTTTATAGAAAAGTCCATGATCCTCCGCTCTCTTTGTTTAATGGTAATGCATCCTTCACTCTCATTGATTAATGATAATGCATCCTCTATTTTCTTTGTTTAATGATAATGCATCTTCCATTTTCTTTGTTTAATGATAATGCATCCTCCATTTTCTTTGTTTAATGATAATGCTTCATCCACCTTCTTTGTTTAATAATAATGCTTCATCCACCTTCTTTGTTTAATGATAATGCTTCATCCACTCTTGTTGTTTTAAATGGTAATCTTATCCTCAATTAAAATAATCTTATCCTCAATTTTTTAATGATGTCCATATTATTTGTATTTTTTAAATGGATATACATTTTATGTTTTTTTTTTTAAAATTTGGAATTCAAAAATTGAGTTGTGACAGTATGTCAATTTGAATTTAAAATTCAAATGTGGGTTGTGACACAAGGCTATAATTGGTCTTGCTCTTTCTGACATTGAATTGGACCACATTGATTTGGATAAATCATCAGCCAAAATTTTGAATAATCTGAATAAATTGTTTGGAGCAAAAGCCCTGGATGCGAAGTTTTCTCTAAAACTTCAATTATTTAGATTTAAGATGGAAGATGGAATAACAATGTAAAATCATATAAGTAACTTGTAGTCTCTCATTAGAAAACGAATAGAGGTTAAGGTTATAGTAGATGATGATGATTCTAGGGCCATCCTATTAAATAACTTGCCTTCAAAATACAACAATGTTGTTTTTACACTCAGTCAAATACCTTCACAAACTCTAGAAGGCATGATTTCTTCTCTTCTAGTAGAAGAGAAGAGAACAACAAAAGATTTAGAAGATCATCTTTAGTAGAAAGCATTATTCTCAAGAAGCAATTACAAGGGATCAGAGAAAATCAAATTTTAATGGTCACATAGCTTGGGATTGTAGAACTAGAGCTAGTGATGTTCTTAAAGGAAAGGTCAAAAATGAAGGAAACCTTGCTTGCATTGAAGATGATAAGGATCCACCAGATGGTGCTATTAATTTCTATGTATATGCCATTTAAGCCTTCAAATTGGAGGTAGACGGAATCAGAGGATGGAGGATTATGCATCATCTCAATTTAGCTTCTCACTTTGAGATGATGCTTTGCATGAGAAGCATTTTTGGTTTTGGTTATTTTACTTTTCTTTGTTGATGCTCACGGATTTGAAGAATGTATGTTTTGTGAATATTTTGTTTTGCAGACAAGTTTAGCATTTGGTGTTGAGCTCAGTATGGATTGTTGTCCAACAAGCTTGAAAGAGTATATGATCGAGAATTATACCCTTTCACGGTCACTAGACAATGGCAGAGATCTGTCGTATCTCTTAGGGTTCATTGTCGAATAATTCATGACTCTGTGATTTGAGAGCTTGGGACTAAAGATCTCAAGAACACAGCTCGAAGCTATGCCTTTACGAAGGTAGATGAGACAGCATGATGGAGCCCCGCTTGGTTCAGGATTTGTTCTTTGGGAGGAGATCTTCTATAAAATATGTATTCATATTATGTAATCAACTTTGTTGAGTATTTTAGTATTAAGGGGAGGGGGGGGGGGTATTTTTGGTACTATTGCAGGAACAATGTAATAAGGGGGGGAATGTTAGTGTAATACATTGTTCGGTCCGATTGTTCGGTTGCGGTTGGTTCAATTTTAACTATCTTTAGTTTTTAACTGTCTAATGGTTACGCTATTGCATTGTTTCATAACTAAATAACTATATCATCATAGTATTTAACTGTGTCTTTTATCTTTCTTCATCATTGAATAATAATACCCTTCTATGTTTCTCTTCATGATAGAGGTCCCATCATGGTTTACATTGTTCATTGATTTAATAAAATTTGAGTGTGTATTGCATATAATTAGAAGCTTATCATTTGCATAAACACAAATTTATAGAAAAGCAAAAAAGTAAACATCTAATCATTCAACCATACATGTTATTAATCAATAAAAGAAAAATCATATCTACAGATCTCATGTAAAAATGAGTACAATCTAATTTCCAAAACAACACATCAAGGAGGTGGGGGCATAGAGGATCTATCTTCAACATCAGTTCTACCACTCCGTATGGACCTTATCCTTGTGGGTGAATTAGTCTTAGTCCTGGTTATTGACCTAGATTGACTACTTGATGCCATCATCCTTTACAACCAATTAATCTCTCCATGTAGCCTCACAATCTCAACTTGTGATGAGATATACTTTTGAAAGATGGTTGTGTCTACATCACCTAGAGGTGAGGGCATGTCCACTCTTGCATCTACTTTCACCAAATCCAATCATAGCCCATCTTTTTCTACCTATAATACATCTCTTTATTTATATCCCATCTCAATTTGCTCACAGCTTATTGCACTCAAACGCAACTCCCATATATTATACTTGAGCTTAGATAACTAGATTAAAAAAATGTAAAACAACTTGCATGCTCATAATCTTTCTCTATCTACTCCATTAGTTCCATGGCCACACCTCTAGTAAAAAACTCCACAGTATCATAAATGAGCTTGACCCACTCACCCACCTGACTTGTACATCATTTACATCACATGAGCGGGAATTTTTTTGCATATATCTCATATTATACATCACATACTTGGTTCATTTGGATACCAAACATCATCTAATTTTATTTTTCAAATATTATAGTTGAAAATGGTCTGCAAAAAAAAAAGACAAAGCGCACGAACTGTTTGACAGAATGCCTCAAGGAGATGTCATCTTACAAGATATAATGATTGCACTCTATGAACAAGGATGGATTTACAGAAAGGCATTCAAAATTTTTTAGTAAATGCAACTGACAGGTGTAAAGACTAACTCATCAACCCTACTAGTATCCTTGCTATCTATACCCACATGGGAGCAGGGTATGGATGTCCATCAAAGCCTTCGAAAGATTAAGTACAAATTATCTCTTGAATGATTTCAAATTATAAAATTTGTATGCACAATTCTTTCTTAAATGATTTCAAATTGTACAACTTAAATTATAAATCAATTTTCAAGAAAAATGGGAATGGAAACACAAAGGCTTCATTTCAATAGAAGAATCAAGGTAGTCAACCTCAACCATTCCCACAACAATGGCTTTAAGATAGTTCCATGAATAGTTCTACCTTCTTAACAGAAACTGCCATCCATCAATTTAATAGTTCTACTTTCTTAATAGAAAATACCATCCATCAATCAATTTAAAATGCAAGCAGGACACGATTTAACTTTTAACATAACCGGTGATGCTAGACTGGAACTCGTGACCTCCTTACCTGCAACCGGAATACTTAGCCAATTGAACCAGGGCCCCCACCAAGGATTATACAGGGGTTGGTCTCAAAATATTGAACCATATTTTCTTTAGAGACGGATCATCTCTACTTCAAGCTGACAATGCACAATAGTGCAATGTCAGAGCAAGATTAAACAACATTCTTCCTGAATATGGAATATGTTTCCTACTGATATTGACTTTTGTGATCCAGTTCCTTGAGAAGGAAATAACGAAATCCTTCCTAAATGGTTAGCCATGAAGGTAAAGCAAGTAATAGTAAATGAGTATGCAAGGTGCAGATATCATTACAGAGAGCTTGGAATACCCTATAGAAACTGCAGCAACTTAAGGTTATATATATCTTACAAAATGCTCCAGCCATCTAACCAATAACTCCCTCTATGTGTCGTCCCTTCACATTTCTATAGCTATTTATAGAAAAAAATTGTCCTTATTAGAACAATTTTTTTCCAAACACATGGTGGAAAGTTGGAGTCAAGTCTAGCCAATTTAATGTCTTCCTCCATTTCTAATTTATCATAATTTTTTGTGAAAAATCCCTATTTCAATATTAAATGTTTCTTTGAAAATTGACTTGGAAAGGGGGTTGAATCCTCATGTAGTTAGAAGTGTACCCTTTTTATTTTAATTAATTTATTTAAAACTCTAAATTGGCATTATATAAAAATCATTTATTTATTGTTATTATTATTTTATTTTTATGGTGAATTTACACATTGTTTAAGTTTTTTTTAATTTAAAAAAGGTCATTACTATCTTCTTTATGTGGGTTAGTAATGTAAAAGATAGTTATTATACCTATACTAAAATCTGACCTAGATATTTCCTAAACTATATAGGTCGTAACAAAACGAGTCAGTTCGAGTAGTACTACTTCTACAAAGAATACGATGGCCCGCCCTCACAGAGAGTACGAAATAATGCCTCAGGAACAAGCCCTCTCTGCTTCTAGAGACGCAACCTCCATCTCATTTGTTCAAAAAATTACAAGCCAGACATTTCATGGGATTCCTACCATGGCGCCTCTTGCCCAGTCGACAACTACCATCAATCCCGTGCCTGCAATTCCGAGCAGCAGCCGATGGGCGAAGGAGGAAGTGCATGAATTGATCAGGCTGCGAAGCGGAATGGAGCCCAGGTACCAAGACGCCAAACGACCTCTCTGGGAAGAAATCTCCTCTAGAATGTCTCGCCTAGGTTACAATCGCAGCGCCAAGAAATGCAAGAAGAAATGGGAAAACATCAACAAATACTTCAAGAAGCTTAAAGAAAGCAACAAGAAGCCCCCCGAGGATGCAAAGACGTGCCCTTATTTCCACGAGCTCGATCAATTGTACAGGAAAAGAAACCTTGGCAGCTCTAATTCAAATACAATCAAAGAGGATCAACAAATGAACCACAGCATGTATTGTTTGGCTGTTATTATTGAAAAACTTTATTTCAAGCATGCATATACTTTGCTTTCCTGAACAAGATTTATGTTTGAGCTGCCTTATTGCTTGCAAAATATTTGATTTTCCATACGAAGTTGAATTCATCCTTCTGGTTTTCAAAAAGGAAATAATTTTACCATAATTCTGCTATTGATTATTTGGATCAGGTGTGAGAATTATCGTCAAAGAGAGCTGGAGCTAAATTACAAGGTAAGACCTTGTTGCAATTTTTACTTCTTTCTTGGAATGTGTTGATTGGAACCGATAGTTCTCAAATAGGAATAACGAGAGTAAGAGTTATATATTATGCGTCTATTGCTTCTGACATTTATAGCCTTTTTTTTTAATAGATAAGAAATCTAGAGAATGCCAAACACAAATTGATGGATCTTCAATCCTTCTATCCTTCTAACGCAGGGATAGACAGTAATAATAGGAGATGTCATGTTTCCTTCTATGAAAAGTGATTTGTAGTGATTTTTCTAAAATTTGCTAGACATTATTAAATTAGGTAAGAGGCCTGAACTAGGAATTTTTAAACATGGCAATGGGTATCTAGATCTTTCACGCCTCCATTTATTTTCAGCTAATAGAATGGCATGGGAAATACCTGTGATTCTTAAGAAATTAAGAGACATGGGCATCATGAATAAATTTGTATTTGAAGCATATTCTGTCATAGTTTCCATTTGGAATCATCTAGTAGTATTCCATGAATGTTATCGTTACGCATTCAAGGTTTTTCTGGTTTTTTACAAATACATTTCCCTTTACTTTAGGAATTTTCCTCTTGTAGGCTGTAAGACATTCCTAACAGTTTCTCTTAATTCATGGAAAGCAACTTATTTTGTTGTTTGAAATTTGTAGAAATGGTCATGCTCTTTCCTATTAATCTCGCAGACATAGACCAGCATATTGAATTTAACAGAAAATTTATTCACAAGGTCATTTTTGAACGATTCACTTTCTATAAGATATACTGGAATAGACAATAGTTTTGCATGGCCCACCTTTTCTATCTAAAATGCTCAATAATTGCATCCCATAATGTTGACTTTGGCATCATGTTTTTTAGTGATGTCAAAAGATGGATTGGAGAGATGTGTCTGCTATGATGTGTTAATGCCAGGACCATATGATGCTTGTGAATTGTGTTTAAGAGTTGTTGATAATCTCTGATAGAAGTTATTATGATTTTGCTTATGTTGCATATAGGGGTTCACATGTATTATGTCATAATGGTCATATTGGATATGACATGGTTCAGAAGGTTTCATGTTCAAGAAGTTGTCATATCAGGTGATGGAGAGATAGTGAACTTGTTTCAGGATTGTTCATGATAAGGATGCATTAATGTCAATATTCATGTTAAAGTGTGGTAAATGTGGCAAAGGGTTTGATGTTATGAAGTTGATGTTGATAAGCTGTTTATGAAATTGCAAATGTTTGATGATGCCATTTCATTGTTGATCCGAAGGTTTATGTGATCTTAGGGTTTATGATGATCTTCAGTTCAAATCTTGCTTATTTATTACGTTAGTAAATATTCACATATTTGAGTGCTCTTTATTGTCATCTATATCTCTTGTATAAAGAGTTGCATCTGGTTGTTTCTTCTGTATTTCAGAGCTCCTATGTCAGGTTGAAGGTCTTAGAGTGTTCTCATGGTGACAAAATCTTTTTAAGACTCTATTGTTAAAGTCAAGAGTTTAATGTTCTATATGCTTTAGGGAACAAAACCCTAAATAAAGTGTTTAAAGTACATTATGATAACCCTTATTTACCCATCGGTACTTTTTGCTTTTTCTTTAGGTGACTTAGTATTGCAGGTTTAAGTGATTTATGTTAAGACTTTAAGGGTATCAAGGTCGTGGGGATACCGACCCCTTGACCTAGTGGAACCAACCATCCCAGTTAAGTCATATGCGATGTGCACTAAAAGGAAAAAGGTTGAGATTAAAAGTCATAAAGGTGCGAAAGGAAGATTCAGTGGTGATGATTGAACTACTTTTTGAATACCAACGATTACTCCTCCATGGTAAAGATTGATAGGCAATTTCTTCATACATAGCCCTAAAACTATTTTTAGAAGCTCTCTTCAATGTAGAATGACTAGGAAAATTCATGGAAGGGACTGTAAGATGTTTTTAGTTGATTTGATCAATGATTTGTGTTGGGGAGAGATAAACCTACATGTGGATATGCAGATTGTCAAATTTGGTGAAGGAAATCAAGGTATTTGAATAGTTTGAAGTTTGATGATTATTTTCATGGTATAGAGAGGTTATCTTCAATGTAAACAAGAGAATTGCATGTGTAAACCTTGCATTGTGTAATGAATTGTTTATTTTTTATTGTCTGCAGAGGATGAAATAATTCTAATTTGTTTATACTGACATTGTGTTTGAGTGGATTGTGTTTAAAGGATATTGTTTTGATTGTAAACAAAATGAGATATAAGGTTGTGTGGTGTAGAGAATCAGGGTAACCCCCTGAATTATTTTCTTTTATTCATGGTATTTTTACCAGTGAGGCATGTGTTAGCATACATTGTTTAATATAACTATGCGTATTACATTGTTTATGTAACTGTCTAGTAATTGTCTGAGAGTTAGGGTAGGTGCATAACAGTTTGGCAGGTGCAGAACTATTTCACCTCAGTATTTAACAATGTTTTAGTATCTGCTTTTATCATCGAATCAATAAGGATATTACTTCATTTGGTATCAAAGCTATGGCGTCTACGTGAGGATTCTAACGATTGAAGGCATTGCCAGGTTAACTCTATGCCTGTGCATGAGAGATGAGTGGAGTTGCCGGTGTAGAGGAGAGCTGATGGAGTGTGACGGCTGAAACCATTTGAGGGCATGAAAAAACTTGCAGAGGAGCTGTTCCAAATCAGGAACAAGGATACACTGCTTCAATAAGAAGTGGCTAGAGATGAGCGTAGAAAGTAGAAATCCATTTACCACCAGGAGCGTAGAAAGCAGAAATCCGTTTACCACCAGGCCACTGTAGAAGGCAGACTTGTAAGGGATTTATGGTTTGAAGATATAGTCTGCAAAACCTGGCAATCAAAGAAAAGTGGATATCCATTATCATCTCAAATTGGTATGTATTAAATTGTGTATGAAGTGCAAACTTTATAAGCAAATATATTTAAGTCTGAGTAAGAAGTTAATTTTTTGAGTATTATCTAAAATGGAGATCCCATTAAACAAGTATTCTGGTTCCAATTTTCATACTTGGAGAATGAAAATTCAAATGCAACTAATGAATAAAAATTTATGGGCAATAGTAAGTGGAAAGGAAAAAGCACCTACAAATGCAAATAAGTTATTAGATTGGAGTAGTAGAGATGATAAAGCCAAGGCTATAATTGGTCTTGCTCTTTCTAACACCGAATTGCACCATATTGATTTGGATAAATCATCAGCCATAATTTGGGATAGTCTGAATAAATTATTTGGAGCAAAAGCTGTTAATGCAAAATTTTCTCTAAAACTTCAATTATTTCGATTTAAGATGGAAGATGGAATCACAATGTCAAATCATATAAGTAACTTGCAGTCTCTCATTAGACAGCTAGTAGAGGTTAAGTTTACAGTAGATGATGATGATGCTAGGGCCATCCTATTAAATAGCTTGCCTTCAAAATACAACAATGTTGTTTTTACTCTCAGTCAAATATCTTCACAAACTCTAGAAGGTATGGTTTTTGCTCTTCTATAAGAAGAGAAGAGAACAATAGAAGATTCAGAAGATGATCCTCAGGAGAAAGCATTATTTTCAAGAAGCAATTACAAGAGATCAGAGAGAATCAAATGTTTTTATTGTAAGAAAAACAGTCACATAGCTTGGGATTGTAGAACTCGAGCGAGTGATGTTCTTAAAGGAAAGCTCAAAAATGAAGGAAATCTTTCTTCCATTGAAGATGATAAGGATCCACCAGATATTGAGGATGAGGATCCACCAGATGGTGCTATTAATTTCTGTGGATATGCACTTTAAGCAAGGTCATATTGGAGGCAGGTGGCATCGGAGGATGGAGGATTTTCCATCATCTCAAGTTAGCTTCTCGCTTTGAGATGATGCTTTACATGAGAAGCATTTTTGGTTTTGGTTGTTTTGTTTTTCTTTATTGATGCTGACGGAGCTGACAGATTTTAAGAATGTATGTTTTGTGAAGATTTTGTTTTGGAGACAGGTTTGGGGTTTGGTGTTGAGCTCAATATGGATTGTTGTCCAGTGAGCTTCAAAGAGTATATGATCTTGAATTATACCCTTTTGCGGTCACTAGACAACATGGCAGAGATCTGTCATATCTCTTAAGGGCTATTGTTGAATAATTCAAGAGTATGTGATTTGAGAGCTTGGGACTAAAGAGCTCAAGAATACAACTCGAAGCAATGCCTTTCCGAGGGTAGATGAGACAACATGATGGAGCCTGGCTTGGTTCAAGATTTGTTCTTTGGGAGAAGATCTTCTATAAAATATGTATTCATACTATGTAATCAGCTTTGTTGAGTTTTTTAGCATTAAGGGGGGGTACCTTGGTACTATTGCAAGAATAATGTAATAAGGGGGGGAATGTTAGCATGCATTGTTTAATATAACTATGTGTATTACATTGTTTATGTAACTATCTGGTAACTGTCTGAGAGTTACGGTAGGTGCATAATAGTTTGGCAGGTGCATAACTATTTCACCTCAGTATTTAAGAATGTTTTTGTATCTGCTTTTATCATCGAATCAATAAGGATATTACTTCAGCATGATGATTTTCCAGTGAGGCTGTGTCAGAATTGTACTTAGTGAAGGTTGTCTAATTTACTAGTGAGGCATAATAAAGTGCAAAAATTTAGGAGTGGTTTTTTTATCTCTATGATGGTTTTCCATTCATCAAAATATGTGTTATGGTTCACATTAGTTGTCTCTATGTGTGTGCCCAAATATTTTGTAAATCTTTGAAGTCTCTCTCATTTTCTATCAAGTGGGTTAAAAGGTGCAAAACATGTTAAGTTTATATATCACTGATTCACCCCCCCTCTTAGTGGTCCTGTACTCCAACAAGTCATATCAGAGCCTTGGGATCATTGTTTAAAGTTTGATCAACTTAGGAGATCCTTTTAGTGGAGTACATGTCATGGCCAATCGATAAAGTTTTTCTACATACAAAGCACCATTATTTGATGGTTCTAATTATGCCTTCTAGAAATTTAGAATGGAATCCTACTTGTCTTCCCTAGGTTATGATGTTTGGGAAGCAATAGAAAATGAGTATACAGAAACAAAACCTCCCTGAACTGCTGATGAAAAGAACACTTACGGTAATAATGTTAAGGCCAAAAATACAATTTGCTATGGTTTGACTAATGGGATCCTTGTCAAAATTATGGATTGTAAGTCTGCTAAGGCTATTTGGGTTAAGTTGTCTAGTATTTATCAGGGAGATGAAAAAATCAAAGAAGCTAAGTTATAATCTTACAGAGCTAAGTTTGAAAGTCTTAAAATGAATGAAGATGAAAAGGTGGCTGATTACTTTCTAAGGGTTTAAGAAATTGTTAATGCTATTTGTGGTCTAGGTGAAACCTTAGAAGAAAAAATAGTTGTAAATATTGTGTAATATTACACACCATTTTGAGAATTTGATGCAGAGTAGTTTGATAGGGTTTATGGTTCTTTTTGTTATTTTTTGTTTCTATTGTCCTTCATAAGGATGCAGTTTCTCTTTACTGAGCCTCAGTCAAGAATCCAAAGAATGATCATAAGCTTCAGATAATGATATGGCACATCAATTGTATATTATTAAGGCTCACTATCAAATAGCCACGGCCTTAGCAAAGAAAAGAGGCAAGTCAATATCATGTCAAGGCACAAAGAATTCTCAATCAAAGGCCTGAGCTATTGCATATTGAAAAGGAACTCCATATATTAATAATGGCATAGGTTGTTTGATGCACATCTAAAGTGCACAACATAAGGAGCATGACCTTTGTTTTATGGAGGGCTATTACTTATAAATGATATGCTGCCCATACGTAATGGAGGCTCGGCCATAAATGAACACTGCCACTTCCAGAGGAATGATGTCAGCCTGTTTCTAGCTGATGGCACTTAGTATTCAAGGGCATACCAAATGTCAAGCGCTCAGCAGAGTTTCAAGATCCAGCTGCAACGAAGGTTCAGTCCAACAAATGGAAGGATTAGCTTATTCATCAGGCGCTAGCATTCAAAGATGAGGCTCAAACTTATAAGATAATGGTACTGCTCTTAGCCATGAAATGATTGAAGATCACAGCAAGAATGAAATTGGCAGTTAGATAAAGAAAGGCAATGGCATCTACCACGCACACAAGATACTCAATCTCACTCGAAGGCATCGCCTTATGAACATGGCTTGTATCAATACAAATAATGGATTCTGCATTTCAAGCATGGCACAATGCCTATAGAGAAGATTGGCCTTTAGTAGACAATGACGCCACTATAAACTTCATGCTCACCATTTATGTGGTTCTATCTCAAATAAAGGTAATATATGAACATTTAGCCATTTCAAGTAAGTAAGGGTGTAGCTTCAAAGATGAGGTGGCCTATATAAAGGGTTTGGTTTCAAGTAGGAAGCATTGGTCTTTTCATTGTCACAGCCTCAAATAAAGATGGACGCTACTATTCTCCATGGAGATTCAGCCTTTCAAACCAAAGAGAATCTGCCATCATAAGTAACTCAGCAATAAACTATAGAATCAAAGTATGGCGCTACCTCAAATAAAGATGGATGCTACTAGAATCAAGTTGGCACCATCAGTTTTAGTCTCAGTATGAAAGGGTGAATCTTAGTAATGAAATATGCAAAGTAAGAAGCCATAGCATCTCCAAATATGGCGTAAGCCATTAATAAGTCAAAGGATACTGAGCCCATTGCAACTAACAAAATGTGCCACAATTTGAAGATTTAGTTTATGCATTTCATAAACTTTGAAAGTTAGGACATTGTGAGTTGGCTCACAGCTCTTCAAACCACATTCAAACAACTACAAGAAAAGTTTGGCTTCAAATAATGAAATGACACTGCCAAAATACGAATGCAAGAACATAGATCTAGGAAAGGACCCGAATCAAATACAAGACCACAATATCAGCCATTTACATCTGAAGATGCATAAAATGGTACACCAATGGATACTTAAATGATGGCATTTCCCTTAAGGAAATTGTTTAACTTCGAGGGAAGATCGGCCTTTCAATGTGAAATAAAGACCCAGTAGATAGAGGAGTGTTTGGCCTCCGCTGAGAGGGAAGATGTAGTTAAAATATGAGAAATATGTTGCATATCAAGCACCCAACCAATGAGAAATTTGTGAATCAATTGCTAATGGAACGGAAGCTTCAAATGCATTAAGATATAGAGTTTCACTGAAAGGATGCAACCACTGTTAGATGCAAGAAATGAATCAACAGCTTAGATTTGAGAAATAAAGTCACAGCTACGAAAGGTAGGCACCAAAAGTGATCCATGTACTAGCTGCGTAAGGAAAGAGAGAAGCTCAAGATGAAGCAGAAGCCACCACATGGGGGCTGTGTTGATGAGAACAAAAGAAGGCACCAGAGAAAGCCACGTGGGGGTAGCTGAGGAGAGTTAATTGTTTTATTTCATTTTATGAAAATGCTAAGATTCACGTGAGTTTCTAAGAGTAGGCTAAGCATTATTTTAATAATGTGAATCTCTTATGTGTGGCAGGCCCCTCCAAATAAGTCAAGCTTTCAGTTCAGTTGGAGAGATAGTTACAGATACAATCGCAACCAGTTTAGTGCCAAATTTTGTGTCAAGTTTTGTGGGTAGCTACAGAGATTTTAAGAGTCAGCTGAAGATATTTTCTTGTGTTTTCTAGGTTAAAATTTGCAAATTTGGAAGATTGTTTTACAGAGTTCCACACACATAGAGATTAGGTTTTGGAGCAACAAGCAGATGTTTTTCTTTTTGCCTTAGCAGTGTCTTTTCAAATGAAAATGTAATATGTTATTTTGTGCAGCCATTTCTGCCTCTATAGTTTGTTACTGTTCAAATAATAAGAAATATTGTTCTATGCATGTCCGAGTTAATTTCTGTTTCTCATTCTTTAAATTTGTATTTCTTTTACCTTTGTTAAATCTTCTTATCTAACTGGGTATCAATAATGCATTTATGCTCTTTGGTTTCTTAGTTCATCTTTCAAGGTTTAAACACTCTATTATTTTAGGTTAAGTTTTAAATTTGGCACATCGCTATAGATTTAGGTCTTAATATTGTATCTGTAATCTTGTTTTCCTTCTAACCTTTTTCTCAAACCCCCACTAAAAGAATAGAAGAGCCAACTTCCCTAATGACCAAGACTTTTCTTTTGTTAGTAAATTGAAAAAGGGGTCATCAAGAAAGTACAGGGCTAAACTTCCATTCAAATGTTATGGTTGTGGTAGAATAGGACACTATGCTGCAAAATGTCCTTCTAAAAATCTTGATAGTGATGAAGAGGAAACTAGAAAACAAGTTGAGAATAAAAAAATTGAATCGAAAAAGGAAAAACACCTTTAAAAAGAAGAAAAGTCTGTTCACAAAAGATGCCAATATAACAGATAGTGGTTTAGAGGAGTCACTTGAAGGAGAGGAAACCTTGTTCATGGTAGTTATAAGTGAAAATCAAAATAATAGGTGTGAAGATCAATCTGAAAATGATGAAGTAGAGGTTGATATTGAAGGTGAATTGAAGTGTGCACTTGGTGAGATCAAGAAGCTCAAAAAGGAAGCAGTTGATCAAAGAAATCAGTCTCAAAAGGATAATGAAAATCTGATCAGCAAAGTCACTCATTCTGAAAAACTAATTGCAGACCTAAAGTTGAAGCTTGAAGAGAATAAAAGAGTTGTTGAATTCACAAGAAAGGAGTTAGATGCCAAAGTAAAGGAATGTCATGCTTTAGAGGCTGAAATTGTAGCATTGAGGAGAAGACTTCACATGTGTAGTATCAGTGAAAAACATGAAGATCTTTTGGGAAAACAAAAAAGGGCTACAAAAATAAAACTTGTCTAGGGTTTGAAGAAGGACAATTCTCACATTCAAATGGTCTTTAATGTGTTGATATCACAAACAAAGGTCTCATGCAACCATTAAGCATCAAAAGGAGTAGTTCTTTCAGGTATAATCTACATTTTCTTGGTTATTGTTTTCATTGTAACAAATATGGACACAAAGCAAATGAGTGTAGATTTGATTCTAGAAGAAGAACAAACTTTTTGAGAAGGAATCCTTTAAATTTTTAAATAAGTTGAGAAACTTCAATTTCATTAACTTTGGGCACATATCTATGTTTTGTAGACCCATCTTGGAAGTGCAACAAACTAGAATGAATGTTCTTTCCAAAATCTCTACTTCTAGTGCTAATAAGACAAAACTAGTTTGGAGGCCTAAGATGATGAATAAGAATATTGAAGCTATGATTGTTCAAATTTCTTTTCATGTCAAGAAGAAAGAATAATGGGTTATAGATAGTGGATGTTCTAACCATATGATAAAAGATAAAAGCAAGTTCATCAAGTTTGAAGACTACATATGAGGTTCAGTCATGTTTGGTAACAATGTTTGCATTCTGATCAAAGAAAAAGGTACTATACTTTTAGATAATGAGACACCATTGCATGATGTGTATTATGTTGACGGTTTAAAACATAATCTATTGAGTGTAATCCTGATTTGTGACAATGGATTCAATGTTTTATTTAATGCTCATGGTTGTGAAACTAAGAAGAAATCTAGAACAGTAGTTGTAGCTAGGTTAAGAAAAAGTGGAAATATCTATAACCTTCATGAGACTGAAAACAAAGATACAAATGGACATATTTACTTCATGGATCAGATTGAATAAAGTTGGCTATGGCATAGAAGACTTGGTATATTAATTTTGATAATCTTGTCAGGATCAGTAGAAATCAAAATGTAAAGAATATGCCTCACATCTCCAAGCCAATTAGTACCACTTGCAAAGAATGTCAACTAGGTAAGAAAACAAGAGTTTGTTTTAAATCCAAAGAGTACTCTTCTTCTAAGCCTTTACAACTTGTTCATAATGATTTGTGTGGTCCAACAAGGACACAGACATTAAGTGATGAAAGATATTTTATGCTTTTTATTGATGACTATTCTAGAATGACCCAGGTGACCTTTTTGAAGCATAGGTTAGAAGTGTTTAATAGATTCAGGGTCTTCAGAAAGACGTTTGAGAAAGAATCAGATTTCAAGATTAAATGTCTAAGATCAGATAAGGGTAGAGAGTATACACCCAAAGAGTTTGAAGATTATTGTGAGAGTCACAGCATCAAGAGACAATATTTAGCCTCTAGAACTCCACAACATAATGGAGTAGCTGAACTATGAAGGAGATGGCAAGAACAATGCTTCATGATGCAAATTTGCCTAACATTTATTGGAAGGAAGTAGTACATACAACAGTATATACTCTGAATAGAGTTCAACTAAGGGTAAAATCTGATCATACTCCTTATGAATTATGGTATAGTAGGTCAGCAAATATTGGATACTTTAGAATTTTTTGTAGTAAATGTTTAATTAAGAGAGATGATGATAATTTGGGGAGTTTTGAGTCTAGGAGTGATGAGGGCATATTTTTAGGCTATTCTACACATAGCAAAGCTTATAAATGTTTTTACAAAAGACTCAAAAGACTAATAGAAAGCACTAATGTCAAAGCGGATGAAAGTTTGCAGCCTCATGTACAATAGATTGAAGATAAAGAAGAAGAAGGTCATATTTCAAAAAAAGAGGTGGAAGTTCAAGAGAAAGAAGCTATTCTTGAAAAGCCCATTGAAACCATAGACAAAACTCCTTCAAACATACTACAAAGAGATCATCCACAAGAGCTAATAATTGGAGATAGAAATATTGGTGTTATAACAAGGAGGAGACTTGCTACCACAAGTGATCAAGCACATGTATGCTTGATATCATAAATGGATCCAAAAACCTATGTGGAGGCTAGCAAGGATGAGTTCTAGATTAAAGCCATGTAAGAGGAGATAAATCGGATAGAGAAGAATAAGACATGGGAACTTGTTCCTAGACCTGATGGTAAGAATGTCATTAGGGTAAAATGGGTTTTTAGGAACAAACTTGATTATAAGGGCAAAGTTGTTAGAAATAAAGCTAGACTTGTTTGCAAAGGGTACTCTGAAGATGAGAGGATCAATTTTGATAAAACGTTTGCTTCTGTTGGTAGACTAGAGGCAATAAGAATGTTTTTAGTATTTTTTTTACAAAAATTTCAAGGTGTTCTAAATGGATGTCAAATCAGCCTTTCTCAATGGTGATCTTGAGGAAGAAGTTTATATGGAGCAGCCTGAGGGTTTTGAATGTGATGGTAAACTAGATCATGTGTACATGTTGAAAAAGGCCTTGTATGGCTTGAAACAATCCCTAAGAGCATGGTACTATAGATTGGATAACTACTTGCAAGGGAAAGGATTCACCAAAGGTGGAGTGGACAACAACTGGTATTTTATTGCCAAAGGTGAGGATATCTTGGTTGTTGTGGTTTATGTTGATGATATTATTTTTGGAAGAAATAATGATAACATATGTAATTCTTTTTCTGATATTATGAAATGTAAGTTTGAGATGTCAATGCTTGGAGAATTGTCTTTCTTCTTTGGTTTAAAGGTTTCACAACTTGAAAAAGGGATTTTTATCTAACAAGTTAAGTATGCCAAAGAAATACTCAAGAGATTTTAGATAGATGAGTGTAGACCAGTTGGTACTCCTATGGAAACAAGTTGCAAACTAAGAAAAAATGATGATTCACCTGAGGTAGATAAGTATTTATACAGATCCACGATAGGTAGCCTCTTATATCTAATAGCTTCTAGACCTGATATTAGTAGGTTGTGTGCTTGGTGCCAAGGTTTCAATCATGTCCTAAACAATCTCATTTAAATCTAGATAAAAGGATCTTTAGATACCTTAAAGGGACTCTTGATTTTGGATTGCAGTATCCTAGACATAATAATTTTACTCTTCTTTCCTATACTAAGGGTAGGATGTCCTGATGATAGGAAGAGCTCAAGTGGGACAACCTTCTTTCTTGGTGGCAGATTAGTTGCTTTGCATAGTAAAAAACAAGACTGGGTTTCTTTATCAACTACGGAAGCTAAGTATGTTGCAACATCCTCTTGTTGCACTCAGGTCCTTTAGATGATTCGGTCACTTCAAGATATCAAAGTGGTTGTTTCTAAGTTTGTTTCTATTCTTTTTGACAACACTACATCAATTAATATTTCCATGAATCTAGTCATTCATTCTAGGACCAAACATATCTCCATTAGATATCATTTCTTAAGAGAGAAGGTTCTTGCAAATGATGTAGTGTTAGATTATGTACATACCTTAGATCAAATTGCTGATATTTTTACAAAGCCTCTACCTAAAGAAGTGTTTGAGTCCTTGAGAAAAAGGCTAGGGGTATTGTCACTGTCTTCTCTTCAATATGGTATTGGATTCAAGGGGAGTTATTGTGTGTTTTCTTGCAGTCTTGAAGTCAAATCAGATATTTTATGTTGGACTTGTTTCATATTGCTTAATGCAGAGTTGGTTGAATGGTTTTAGATTCATCTAGGACAAGCTAACAAGGTTACATGGTTTCTTTTGATAGGGGGAGATAATAGATGCAGTGATAGTGTGATTAGACAGTAAAAAGTGAAAATTCCTTTCATGCTTAGTGATGCTAGTTCTTTGTGTTGATATATTAAGGGCTACTGTATTGTAGTAAAATACTGACTTGTTTTAGAGTAGACTTTCTGTGATAGGGTGTGTGATTTTATGGTGCAATTTATTTTTATGTGTCAACCTTTATGTTTTAATAACAAAGCATTCTTTAAGATAGGTTTGCAGTGACAGTGCCTTGTGTCCAGGGTAGTAGTTTGTTTGACAGTGTTGTAGTAGGTTGCAAACCTCTTGCAGTGTTGCAGTAGTTGAAGGTTGCAGACCATCTCTTGCATTGTAGACCTTTGTTGATGTTTGTGTGGAGTGGCCGATATGGTTGAATATGGAGTAATAGTAGCAAATGCATCTGAGAAGTGTAAATGTAGACCACTTATCTTCTCTGCTCAAGATTGGACCTTTTGAAGGTACAATTTATTTTTGACATGAGACAGTATAGAGATGTTGTTTTTGTTGTGTTAACAAGGGTAGTAATGATGACATTATGCAAGGGTCAGTAATTTAGGTTAGTGGTCAGTGATTTGTCTCTCTGAAAAATTAAGTATCTGTAGTGAATGGCTGATGGTGATTTTGTATGAGATCATCAATCTCTATTTTCATGGTCTAACATAAATTTATGGTGACTATAGCAAATGTTTGCAGATCTCAATCTAGGCTTTACAATGATCTGTTTTGATCAAACTGCTATATGTTTTGTCCAAGCATGAAATGCTAAGAAGATGGAAGAGTTTTTTTTACAAATGCATTAGAAGATTTAAAACTTTGTTCTTGATGCCTTAGGGGGAGCTTTTCATGTCTTTGTCAGTATTGTCAAAAGGGGGAGAATATGAAAAGTGGAAGTTTGACATCAATGCCAAAGGGGTAGTTTGTTGACTTTGGCATTATGTTTGTCATTTATGTTGAAAGATGGATTGGAAAGATGTGTTTGTCATGATGTGTTAATGCCAAGACCATATGATGCTTGTGAATTGTGTTTAAGAGTTGTTGATCATCTTTGATAGCAGTTATTATGATTTTGCTTCATGTTGCACATAGAAGTTCACATGTATTATGTCATGATGTTCATATTGGATATGACAAGGTTCAGAAGGTTTCACATTCAAGAAGTTGTCATATCAAGAGATGGAGAGATAGTGAACTTGTTTCAGGGTGGTTCATAACAAAGATGCATTAATATCACTAGTCATGTCAAAGTGTGGTAAATATGGCAAAGGGTTTGATGTAACAGAGTTGATGTTGATAAGGTGTTTATGATATTGCAGATGTTTGATGATGCCATTCCATTGTTGATCCTAAGGTTTATGTGATCTTAGGGTTTATGATGATCTTCAGTTCAAATGTTGCTTATTATGGTAGTAAATATTGACATATTTGAGTGCTCTTTATTGTCATCTATATATCTTGTCTAAAGAGTTACATTTGGTTGTTTCTTTTTTATCTTAGAACTCCTATGTCAGGTTAAAGTTTTTACAGTGTTCTCATGGTGACAAAACCATTTTAAGACTCCATTGTTATAATCAAGAGTTTAATGTTCTATATGCTTTAGGGAACAAAACCTTAAATAAAGTGTTTAAAGCACATTATGATAACCCTTATATACCCATCGATGCTTTTTTCTTTTTCTTTAGGTGACTTAGTATCACAGGTTTAAGTGATTTAAGTTAAGACTTTAAGGGTATCAAGGTCTTGGGGATATTGGCCCCTCAACCTAGTGGAACCAGCCATCTCGGTTAAGTCATATGCGATGGGTGCTAAAAACAAAATCAAAGGTTGAGATTAAAAGTCATAAAGGCATGAAAGGAAGATTAAGCAGTGATGATTGAACTACTTTTTGAATACCAATGGTAACTCCTCCATGGTAAATATTGACTAGCAGTTACTTTATAGATAGCCCTAAAATTGTTTTTGGAAGCTCTCTTTAATGTAGAATGGCCAAGAAAATTCATGGAAGGGACTGTAAGATGTTTTAAGTTGATTTGATTGATGATGTGTGTTGAGGAGAGATAAACTTGCATGTGGATATGCAGATTGTCAAATTTGGTTAAGGAAATAAGAGTATTTGAACAATTTTAAGTTTGATGATTATTTTCATGGTATACAGAGGTTGTCTTCAATGTAAAAAAGAGAATTGCATGTGTAAAACTTGCAGTGCGTAAGGGATTGTTTATTGGTTATTGTCTGTAGAGGATGAAAGAATTCTGATATGTTTATAGTGACATTGTGTTTGAGTAGCTTTTGTATGAAGGAGATTGTTTTGATTGTAAACAAAAGGAGATATAAGGTTGTGTGGTGTAGAGAATTGGGGTATCCCCCTGAATTATTTTTTTGTATTCATGGTGTTTTTGCTAGTGAGGTAGTGCAAGGGCATCCTATTAATTTTCAAAATTTGTGTTAGTCTTTAAAATTTGGGGTTTATGTGTTAAGTCTATGACGGAAAGTGTGAGTAGGGAAGCTCATGTCTCCAAAGCGACAGGAACAATAATAGTCAATTTTAATTTCTAGAGAGTCGAATAATGGAGGAAGTGGTAATTTGTAGCAAGATGGTTCATTCGCTATTTTGAGGAGGTGCCAGCCATGATGTCATGGTATCATAAAAAGAGATTCTATTATTAAACTAAAAGGGATGGTTAGTAATTGATAGTGGAAGGTGGAGAAAGGTAGAAAGACCAAGAATAGACATAAGTGGCAGAAGAAAAATTTAAATAGGCCGCACGTAGAAGAAAAGGCCAATTACGCCAAGAAGGCACGTGGCTAAGACTAGATAATGGAAGAGTAACAGCCACGTAGGCCAAATAGGAAGAAGGCATAAAATAGTTAATGAATAGTTGTGGGAGGAGAATAGTGGGCCATCACAGAGTTGATGCTTTATGAAGAGAAGGTTGTATGTAGAAGAGGGAGAATGGAGTAGGAAGTCACGTATATCTAAGAGGCAATAGGTGGACAAATGGTAGCAGAAAGATAGAGCGGCAGAGGAAGAGGCTACCAGGCCGATAAGAATATCAGCAGAAAATTAGATGGGGCCGAGCATATTAGGGAAGGCCAAAAAGATAGAAAGCCTCGTCTAAGAGGAAGGCCATTGGGAAAGAGACCCGATTGTGTGAAAGAAGGTTGATAAGCAAAAGAATGCACCAAGAGACTGCGAGACGGTGAAAAGGCTAACATAGAAGGAAGAATAGAAGTCTTGGGAAGAAGAAATAAGGAGAAGACCGATTATATGCTAAAGATGACGATGTAGTTGGCCAAATGAAAGAGGAGGAAGAATGGATAGCCAATTGTGAAGCAGGCCATGAGGTCAATGATCAATAACTAGGAAAGGAGGAATGTTGTGAATGATGGAAGGTGGCCGATTTAAGGGGCGTTGATAGGAAGGAAGCATGGGCAACAGTGAATGCAAGAGGTCAATCTGTTATGGCCATAAAGAATAAGAGAAAGAAAAACAAAGGAGGTTGAAGGACTGTAACAAGAAATCGAATGTGGCCAAGGGCCAAATAGTATAGACCGGAGAGGAGGTAAAGGCCAATGACAGGCCAAAGAGATTAAAGTGTAGATGTGATTTTGAATAGTTTTGTGATATTTTGTAATAGAGGCCAAGTTAGCAAAATGAAATGATAGATCAATTTCTTATGCATTATGTCTTTATATCATGTGTGTGGACAGCTCTTGTAGCTAGTTAGAACTAAGTCTGAATTCATGTCATTCCTGTCATTAATGTGTTGCATATTAGTTCCTGTCATTTAATGACCGAAGTTATGTGAAAAACTTTTAGATGTGCAAAGACTTGATTCTCACTGAGAGGTTGTATGGGGCAATTGTGCGTACTTTAAGGGAGCGTGCTATCAGATTGGTATCAAAGCACAGAACAATCTAAGTGTGAAAGTTTAATGTATTATTGACCTTTGAAGGTTGTGCATTCTATTATTTTTGCTGATTGACATGGCAAATTGGAAAGAGAAGAAAGCCCTAGTGAGGTCATTGGAAGATGAAGGAAGAAAGAATGATATAGAAGTAGATGGAGAAAAAGAGTCTCATGAAAAGAGACAAGAGAAAAGAAGATAATAGAATGACAAATGCAAAGTTTGAAAAAGAGTTGGCAGCATTGAGGAGAGATTTGATGTTGGTGAAACAATGGTATGAAGAGAAAGACTAAGGATATTATTGGGTTTGGCCAATAAGTAAGAAAGCAAAATTGCTAGTAAAAGAGATTGCTGAGAAAAGAAAAAGGTAAAAGACGAATGCCTTAAGAAGAGAAGAGAGGGATGAAAAGAGTTCCCATAGAGATTGGGACAATGGAGAGTTTCCATTGGAGCAACATGGACTAGAAGAGGTCAAAGAGGTTCACATTGAAAAGAACATGAGAAAAGAGGAAGAGAAGAAAGTGTAGCAGGAAGCACTTGAAGTAGAAAATGATGAAGAAGGAAGAATGTCCATGAGGAAGGAAGCACTTGAAGTAGAAAATGATGAAGAAGGAAGAATGTCCATGAGGAGGGAATTGATAGAGACACTGTGGTCTCTCATTTTATATGCTAATGTTATGTTTATAGATTTGTGTGTAGATATGAAGAATGTGTGGAGGAAGGATTGAGAATGAGACCTTAAAGAAGATGAGAGATGGGGCAAGAATAGATCTTGAAGAAAGAATGGAAGATGTGAACGAGAGAAGATTGATGGGAGTAGAATTTAAAGAAAAGTTTGCAGTAGAGGTACATTACAAAGTTCCTGCGAATGAAGAGGAGTGCGAAGTTGAAGATCTCCAGATTGAAGATGAAGATGAAAGAACAGCCCTAGAATTTTATAATGCTTTGAAAAAAGTTCCAAATGTAGCACAAGTTGCTCATGTAGAGGAAGAAATTGGAATGGAAGAAGCCAATGAAGAAAACAAAGTAGGCCAATAGGTAAAGAAGAGTGGTAAAGATGATTTTGGTTATGTAAATGAAGATTATAGTTTTGAACAAGTGAATAGAAGCGTGAATAATGTTGAACAAGTTTCTAATGAGAAAAAAGAAATACTGGATCATGGCTACATAGTCCCATGTTGGCAAAAGAGAAAGATGGATGAAGAGCCAGAATTAAAGTATAGGAAGAATGTTGCTTTTGATAACAAGCTTATGCAAAGAATGAGAGGTATGTAGATGAACCAGAGGGAAATAGATTTGAAGAAAAAGAGGCTAGAAAGGAGGCCTAGAGAAGGTGATTTGAGGGTGAAGCCAAAGCAAAGAGTGGGGAGCATAAATGCAGCATTGAAAAGCGGGCAGCCCAAGATGGAGACAAATAAATTATGGAGAGCAAAGAGTGTAGCAGTAGAGAAGACACGAGGTATTGCAATAAATGATGATGGTAAGAGAAAGGAAGCTGAAAAAGGTGATGTTGGCATATTATTTCCTATCATTTAATGACCGAAGTTATGTGAAAGACTTTTAGCTGTGCAGAGACTTGATTCTCACTAAGAGGTTGTATGGGGCAATTGTGCATACTTTAAGGGAGAATGCTATCAAATTGGTATCAGAGCACAGAACGATCTAAGTGTGAAAGTTTAATGTATTATTAACCTTTGAAGGTTGTGCATTCTATTATTGTTGCTGATTGATAGGGAAGATTGGAAAGAGAAGAAAGCCCTAGTGAGGTCATTAGAAGATGAAGGAAGAAAGAATGATATAGAAGAAAATGGAGAAAAAGAGTCTCATGAAAAGAGACAAGAGGAAAGAAAATAAGAGAATGACAAATGCAGAGTTCGAAAAAGAGTTGGCAGCATTGAGGAGAGATTTGATGTTGGTGAAACAATGGTATGAAGAGAAAGACTAAGGATATTATTGGGTTTGGCCAATAAGTAAGAAAGCAAAATGGCCAGTAAAAGAGATTGCTGAGGAAAGAAAAAGGCAAAAGACGAATGCCTTAAGAAGAGAAGAGAGGGATGAAAAGAGTTCCCATAGAGATTGGGACAACGAAGAGTTTCCATTAGAGCAACATGGACTGGAAGAGGTCAAAGAGGTTCTCATTGAAAAGAACATGAGAAAAGAGGAAGAGAAGAAAGTGCAGCAGAAAGCACTTGAAGCAGAAAATGATGAAGAAGGAAGAATGTCCATGAGGAGGGAATTGATAGAGACTCTGTGGTCTCTCATTTTATATGCTAATGTTATGTTTATAGATTTGTGTGTAGATATGAAGAATACGTGGAGGAAGGATTGAGAATAAGACCTTAAAGAAGATGAGAGATGGTGCAAGAATAGCTCCTGAAGAAAGAATGGAAGATGTGAACAAGAGAAGATTGATGGCAGCAAAATGTAAAGAAAAGTTTGCAGCAGAGGTACATTACAAAGTTCCTGCGAATGAAGAGGAGTGCAAAGTTGAAGATCTCTAGATTGAAGATGAAGATGAAAGAGCAGCCCCAGAATTTTATGATGCTTTGGAAGAAGTTGCCGATGTAGCACAAGTTGCTCATGTAGAGGAAGAAATGGGAATGGAAGAAGCCAATAAAGAAAACAAAGTAGGACAGTAGGTAAAGAAGAGTGGTAAAGATGATTTTGGTTATGTAAATGAAGATTATAGTTTTAAACAAGTGAATAGAAGCGTGAATAATGTTGAACAAGTTTCTAATGAGAAAAAGGAAATAGTGGATAATGGGTACATAGTCCCATGTTGGCAAAAGAGAAATATGGATAAAGAGCCAGAGTTAAAGTATAGGAAGAATGTTGTTTTTGATAACAAGCCTATGCAAAGAATGACAGGTATGCAGATGAACCAGAGGGAAACAGATTTGAAGAAAAAGAGGCCAAAAAGGAGGCCTAGAGAAGGTGATTTGAGGGTGAAGCCAAAGCAAAGAGTGGAGAGCATAAATGAGCATTGAAAAGTGGGTAGCCCAAGATGGAGGCAAATAAATTATGGAGAGCAAAGAGTGTAGGAGCAGAGAAGACACGAGGTGTTGCAATAAATGATGATGGTAAGAGAAAGGAAGTTAAAAAAGGTGATGTTGGCAAAGATCTTGAGAAGAAGCCTTATGAAAAGAAAATGGAGGCACTAGAGTGGCAGCAGTTGGAGAATGCCACATGCGTTGTAAAAGGTAAGAAAGTCAAGTTGAGTAATAATATCCTTGGATTTGTTGAAAAAGAGGAGGAGGAGATAAGAAAAGTGCCAGAAGAGCAATCTGAGTTTGATGATGGTTATGAGGCCTTGTGTACAATTTATAGTGATTGTGAGATAAATGGGTATGAGGAAGAAATATGGAGGATTGTGGATGAGAAGGAGATGAGAAGGAGAAAATGCCAGGAAAAAAGAGAAAGTAGGCAAAGGCAAATTGAAAAGTGCTGCAAGAAGCATGCTAGACAAGAAGAAAAGTTGATCGAAAGAGTTGAACCTGAAAAGAGGAAAGCAGTGGTACATGTTGCAAAAGATGAAGGTGCAAATTTACAATTGCAGGTGAAGAAGATAATGGTGGATCAGCAATCATTCAAGAAGAAGAAGACAAATAGAAAGAAGGTAAAGAGGATTCACCAATGGAATCAGAAAAAGGAGCAGCCACTAACATTGAAGAGGATTTGTGGAAACAATTTGCCAAAATAGAGAAGGAGTGGAATGAAAAGATGGAAGGCTTGAGCAAGTTTGGGACAACCAATAACACCCTAAGGGAGGTGGAAGACATTGATACAAAAGTTGTTGCAGTCATGGAGTTAAATAAAATGGAAGATGAAGCTAAAGATGATTTGTTGTTGCAGAAGATGGCTAGGGAGAAAGAGTGGCTAAAACGAATGTTAGATGAACATATCGAGTATGATATAGAAATGGTAAGTGTTTGTGATGTAATTAATGATGATGAATTTTTTTCAGTTGTTTGTATGTTTAGTATGGATGAAAAGAGAAGTAGAGATTGGAGGTGGACAATAAGAGGTGTAGACAACCTTGTAAGGATAGAAAATAATTATGCCCAACTAGATTGGAGGAATCTGGCATATGGACCAGAAAGATTATGGAAGAAGTGGAAGAAGATATGAGTGAACTTTGCAGAGGAACCAATGTGTAGGAGCACATTATTTTGTCCCCTAGGAAGTCTGGTGTAGGGGCATCCTATTGATTTTCAAAATTTCTATTAGTCTTTAAAATATGGGATTTATGTGTTAAGACTATGACAGAAAGCGTGAGGAGGGAAGCTCCTGTCACCAAAGCAACAAGAACAATAATAGTCAATTTTAATTTCTAGAGACTCGAATAATGGAGGAAGTGGTAATTTGCAACAAGAAGGTTTGTTGGCTATTTTGAGGAGGTGCTGGCCATGATGTCATGGTATCATAAAAAGAGATTCTATATTTAAACTAAGAGGGACAGTTAGTAATTGACAGTGGAAGGTGGAGAAAGGTAGGAATACCAAGAATAGACATAAGTCATAGACAAAAAATAGAAATAGGCCACATGTAGAAGGAAAGGGTGATTAAGCCAAGAAGGCACACAACTAAGAATAGATAATGGAATAGTAACAGCCATGCAGGCCAAATAGGCAGAAGGCAGAAAATAGTTAATGAATAGTCGTGGGAGGAGAATAGTGGGCCATCATAGAGTTGATGCTTTATGAAAAGGTCGTATGTAGAAGAGGGATAATGGAGAAGGAAGCTACATATATCTAAGACATAGTAGGTGAACAAACGAAAGGAGAAAGAGAGGGAGCAGCAGACGAAGAGGCCGCCAGTCTGATAAGAATATCAGCAAAAAATCAGACGGGGCCAAGCATATTAGGGAAGGCCAAAAAGAGAGAAAGCCCAATCTAAGAGGAAGGCCATTGGGAAAAAGACCCGATTGTGTGAAAGAAGGCCAATAAGCAAAAGAATGCATCAAGAGACTGCGAGCTAGTGAAAAGGCTTACATAGAAGGAATAATAGAAGTCTTGGGCAGAAGAAATAAGGAGAAGAATGATTATATGTTGAAATGATGATGGAGTTGGCCAATTGAAAGAGGATTAAGAATGGATAGTTAATTGCGAAGCAGGCCACGAGGCCAATGATCGATAATCAGGAAAGAAGGAATGCTGTGAATGATGGAAGGTGGCCGATTTAATGGGCACTGATAGGAAGGAAGCACGGGTGATAGCGAATGCAAGAGGCCGATCTGTTATGGCAGTAAAGAATAAGAGAAAGCAAAATAAAGAAGGCTGAAGGATTGTTAGAGGAAATCAAATGTGGCCAAGGGCCAAATAGTATAGACCGGAGAGGAGGTAAAGGCCAATGACAGGCCAAAGAGATTAAAGTGTAGATGTGATTTTGAATAGTTTTGTGATATTTTGTAATAGAGGCCAAGTTAGCAAAATGAAATGAGAGATCAATTTCTTATGCATTATGTCTTTATATCATGTGTGTGGACAGCTCTTGTAGCTAGTTAGAACTAAGTCTGAATTCATGTCATTCCTGTCATTAATGTGTTGCATATTAGTTCCTGTCATTTAATGACCGAAGTTATGTGAAAAACTTTTAGATGTGCAAAGACTTGATTCTCACTGGGAGGTTGTATGGGGTAATTGTGCATGTTTTAAGGGAGCGTGCTATCATGAGGCATGGTGATTTACTAGTGAGGCTATGTCAGTAAGACATGAATTGTACCTAGTGAAAGTTGTTGAATTTACTAGTGAGGAATAATAAAATAGAAAAATTCAGGAGTGGTTTTTTTTATCCCTATGAGGGTTTTCCACTCATCAAAATATGTGTTATGGTTCATATTAGTTGTCTCTATGTGTGTGTCCTAATGTTCTGTAAATCTTTGAAGTCTCTCTGATTTTCTATCAAGTGGGTTAAAACGTGCAAAACTTGTTAAAGTTTATAAACCACTTATTTACCCCCCTCTCAGTGGTCCTATACTCCAACACATAATACTTTAAATGGATTTATATTCCTAACAGGGAACCAAAGGGTTAAAAGGTGAAAGTTAAAAAGTTACCCAAATTATGATGAAATACAAATGTTTGTTATAATTCAAACTCCTGGCATTGACATCTGCTTGCTTTATATCATCAAATTGAAAACAGATAGGTAGTATAAGAGACTATGAGAAAACATAAAAAAATTGCATGTGTAGTTTTTTGTATTTCCGGGCGTGTCTAACTGTGGGATTTTGACTCCAGACTTCTGCCAATGGAAAAGAGTTGCAATCAGTAGCAGGAATTTCAAGTAGCTTAGTGGAAAAAATATCCGATCAGAATATACAACTATTCATAAGGTAGTCTAAATTAAATTTATTCATAACATAGTCATCTTTATTGAGGGTTATTTTGGTTAGCATTTACTCAATATATTTGTTCTGGTTAGTTGCTTAGTTCAGTTATTTTATTTAGCTGCTTAGTTTTGTAACGTAGCTGTTTAACATTTAGTTTTAGTCAATATATCAGATCTCTCCATGCTTTCGTTGCCAAGTGTTTATTAATTCAAATAGAGATGCTTCTATTCTTCCCCAGATATGCTATACTGGGCTCTATTTCTTTGAAAATTCAGGAGTTGCTTTCCAGCTGAAGGTTCCAAATTATTGCTGCCGGACCAATTCTCCAAATTGCTTTCAGAAGTCCCTTCCTTGTCCTGTCTGGCCAAGCCTCTATCCATTTTTTTTCTGATTTTCCACCAGGCCACCATATGTTTGTTTTGCTGAAGAATTGGCCCCACTTCCTCTGCTACTCTTCAGTGCTGGAAGAGGTGATCTTCGTTCTCCTTGTTTTCTTTGCACATTGAGAACCTAGAGGGCCCGTAAAAGCCCCAAGTCCCAACGTATCAAACCATCAACAGTCAGAGACTTCCTTGAGATGGTCAACCAATGAAAAGCATTGACCTTAGGGAGGCCATGCTTTTGCTATATCATCTCTCTATTCATTTAGTAATTTGCACGCCTGTATTTAATTCTCTCGAGGTTTGTTTTAAACCTAGAGTTTGTGTGTCCAAATCAGTAATCTTGTTGTATTGTTTGGCTGTTATTATTGAAATATCTAAAATTTTATTTCAAGCATGCATACACTTTGCTTTCCTGAAGAAGATTTATGTTTGAGTTTGCTCATTGTTGAAATATTTGATTTTCCGTACAAAGTTGAATTCATCCTTCTGGTTTTCAAAAAGGAAATAATTTTACCATAATTCTGCAGTTTGAAAAGTCTGATGTTATTGATTATTTGGATCAGGTGTGGGAATTCTCGTCAAAGACAGCTGGAGCTAAATCAGAAGGTTAGACCTTGTTGCAATTTTTACTTTATCTGACTTTGTTCTAAGTTCTTTCTTGTAATGTGTTTGAGGGATAGTTGATTGGAACTGATAGTTCTCAAACTGGGATAATGAGAGTAAGAGTTATACATTATGTGTCTATTGCTTCTGACATTCCTAGCCTTTTTTTGTTGAATAGATAAGAAATCTGGAGAATGAATTGAAGTATGCCAAACACAAGTTGATGGTACTTGCATCTAATGTGGATCTTCAGAAGAAGCAAAGACAAGTTGCCTTGTAAGTGTAGGTTGTATAGACCGTTAATTATGCATATTTTGGTGGATGGATGAGATTTTAATTTGAAGTCATATATTTTGGGAAAATAAGTTGTATATCTTCATGGGTCGATGTGCTTATTTTCTGTCCTCTCTGCTACTCATTAAGGATATTTATTCAATTGTAGGGATGCACATAGCTGTTGATAAGAGTCTTTGAAGAATCCCGATGGCTAAAGTGAAAATCAAAAAAAAACTTTAAGATTGAAATGCATTTAGAGTTCTGTGAATTTCAGTCCTTTCCGGTGGAGCAAAATGTTGAAACAGTTTCTGTTTCTAATGCATACGGAAATATTCATAAAGTAGTTTTATTCCAACTATTTTGTGTATCCAATTGAAAGGCTTGGCTGATAGTTATGAGGATTTAAAGAGTTCACAATGAAATGAAGTGATGACATGAAAGATGTAACACAAATAGTATATTTTCATCCTAGGAAACCCACTAAGTGGTGAAAAACCTATTTGGTTGAGGTAATTGCTTTTTTATTAGTGTATTGTTTAGATGGACAAGTACAAGTGTATTACACCATACTCTCATCTTTTCTATGTAGTTGTTGTTGTTTAAGCACCCCTTTATTGAATTGAAGGATTTTCTAATGGAATAGGAAATGGAAGAATCTGTTATTTACTTCACATTTCATTTGGCTTCATTTGGGTTGAAACTGCAGGTTGGAGTCAAAATTGTAGGTGTGAGATTGACATCTAATTTATAGGGCTGGCCCTAGTTTTTTGTCTTTCTACATTGTTGAGTAAATCTAATTTTTATTTTATTTTTTGATTAATTATATCTAACATTCTAGGTTTGATTTATTGCTTGTTCTCTTTAATTTGTACCCTAAAACCCTTGCTTGTTGTATGCATTATTGCTAGATCATTTTCCATGGACAATTATGAACCTTAACCTTATGATCATCTCTATGCACATATCAAGGATTATAAGGTGTTTCACTCTTTGTTGATTCATATCCTTCAATCCTTGATGATATTGCACCATTTCTCCACATTGATGATATTATGTGTTTCATGAGTGAGTTAATTTCATGCCTATTTAGATTTTCATCTTCCATGGCCTTTATTGGTGCTTTCCCATCCATTCTAGAGGACTTCGATTCATTTGTATACTTGATTCAAGATTATTTTACCCCATTTTGTTATGGATGATGATGATGTATCCCCACCTTCCAGAAATATATCTAGGGACAATATTATGTGTGATGATGTTACACCTTCATTATCTATTCATGATGTCATTGAGTCTTGTGATGCTATTTTTCATACATCTCTTGATAGCTCCATTTCGATACCATTCGTTTCATGTTCCCTTAATAATGCATCTCATGAGGACCCTATGATACTGATCTAAGTGAGCTACCTTCTTTTATAAATGATGGTTTGCTTTATGATAATAGTTCTTTAGCATCTCATGTTCATGATAAGAGATTTCCTTGTGATACATTACATTATGATATTTGTGCTCTTTGTGTGAAATTAATGCTTAATGATTGATGGTACTAGTGATGCATCTTTACATCTTCAGTAATTTTTTCTTGCAAACTATGAGGACATAGATGATAATCTATTATTGATAAGTGAATTTAGACCTAGTTTAATTAATGAAGCATTAAAATGGTTTAATACATCTTTTCTACTAGTTCATTAATGATATTGGCACATGATTTCATTATACATTTTTCTTGCCCTAAAGTGATTGAGGGTAGTGTGGATTTGTGTTACATCTATAGAAGTTTGGCCATTCTCTTCACTTGATATTCAAATGACTTATTCTTCTCATCCACTAGGATGTCATTGGTTTTTCATGCTATACTTGATTCTCCTAGGCCTACATTTTTTTAATTCCATGCTATAATTGACTCGCCTAGGCCTAAGCTTGTATTCCACACTATCGTTAATTCACCTAGGCCTAAGCTTGTATTCCACACTATCATTGATTCACCTAGGCCTAAGCTTCTATTCCATGAGACACCTATTTCACAAGATTATCATGTAGTTAGTCATACTTTTTAAAGACTAGTTATAGGACATAAAACTTCATCTAATTAGCCTATTTTGTAGCCTAATAATTTTAATCTTCCTTCAACACCTAAGCTAAGAACTTATGCACATAAATAGTATGATATCATTGATCAAATTTAAAATACATAGGCCAAGATATCTTTTTCGGACTTATTGCACACATCATCTACATATAGAGATATAGTACAAAAACCTTTGGAAAAGATTCAAGTGAATTCAAGTGTTCAACCATGAACAATTGCTTCTATGCTAGAATTTGTTGGTACTACAAAGAATGTCATCTTTGGTTTTATTGAGATTCCACCCAACTTGGTTATTAGTGAGCACTTACGTTTGCATATTGTGATGATATATAATGATAATAATGTTAAACATACCTTCATTGATAATAGATTTAGTTTGAATATATGTAGTGATAATCATTTACAAAAGATGCATGTTGATTTGTCAAATTTTGAAAGCTCAAATGTTACTGTAAAAGGATTTGATAATATTATTTTCAGACTATCGATGGGTGTTATTATTCATCCTATCATTATAGGTCAACACACTCTTAGTACACAATTCCATGAGATGCTAAGGATATTAGCATATATATGTTATTGTGTCAACTTTGGATACATGCTATGAGAGAATTATACCCTACACTTCATTCATTCTTTGAAATTCATTCATAAAATAAGAGGTACACAATATGGCTAGATAATCATCCATTTAGTCATTGCCAAATTGTTGAGGAACTTAAACTTGCAATCACATAGACTAGATCAACAAAAGAAGTGCGTACAAGGGGCAAAATTTTTGGAAGAAAACTAAAATTCTAAAGGAAAATCCAAAGTAGAACATAGAGTGGAAGATTACCCACATAATGATGATGCCATTTTTGGAAATGATTGTAGTAGACAAGATCTCACAACTTGTACAAGAGAATATATGATTGGTCCTAGAGATTTTCATATTTATCTTCTTTATATGAATCCATCTATTTATGGTTGTGTTCCTATTAAGTAACAAAATTGGAATAAAGAGTCAAATTCAAATTGTGTGCATGAAACACAATTCAGAGAGTAGTGCTCCTATTGTTGATTCTTCTACTTTATCTCTAACACTTGAAAAATTATATGGTACTATATATAAAATAATGAAAAAACTTGGCTACAAAGTACTAGGACTTGGACACCATGAAAATTATTTTTTGAGCTGACTAAGTTATAAGAAAACAAAGGCTATAAGGGTATTGGATATGTAACACAAGATGTTATTAAGAAAGGGTTAAAAGATCACAAAAAAAAAAAAAAAAAAGGAGAATCAATTAGTGTCTTATGATTTAGATAGATTTGAGATTTAGAGATATATGCTTTTTGTACATGAGTACAAACTCTACAGCATTTCATCATTTAGGTAAATTTGATTATGGGGTTTCTTCCTATACATTGTTTGATTCATCTTATGATAGAGGTCCCATTATGGTTTACATTGTTCATTGATTTAATAACATTTGAGTGTGTATTGCATGTTATCCGAACCTTATCATTTGCATACACACAAATTTATAGAAAAGCAAAAAAGTAAACATCTAATCATACAACCATACATGTTATTAATCAATAAAAGAAAAATCATATCTATATATCTCATGTAAAAATCAGTACAATTGAATTTCCAAAAACAACAATTAAAGGAGGTGGGGGAATAGAGGATCCATCTTCAACATCACTTCTACCACTCCCCATGGATCTCATCCTTGTGGGTGATTTAGTCTTAGTCCTAGTATTTGACCTAGATCAACTACTTGATGTCATCATTTCTTGCAACCAATTAATCTCTCCATGTAGCCTCACAATCTCAACTTGTGATGAGATATACTTTCAAAAGATGGTTGTGAATACAACACCTAGAGGTGAGGGCATGTCCACTCTTGCATCTACTTTTCCCAAATCTAATCATAGCCCATCTTTTTGTACCTATAATACATCTCTCTATTTATATCCCATCTCAATTTGCTCACAGCTTAGTGCACTCAAATGCAACTTCCATATAGGATACTTGAGCTTAGATAACTAGATAGAAAAGGATGTAAAATAACTTGCACGTTCATGATCTTTCTCTATCTACTCCATCGGTTTCATGGCCACACCTCTAGTCAAAAATTCCATAGTATCATAAATGAGCCTGACCCCCTCACCCACTTGAACTGCACATCATGTATCACATAAGAAGGAATTTTATTGCATATATCTCATATTATACGTCACATACTTGGTTCATTTGGATACCAAACATCATCTCATTTTATTTGTTTTATTCGGGCCACCTCTAGTGGTGTCTCTTCTTGTCCCATTTCTACAATCTCCTCCCCCACCACCAACATTATCCTAATGCTTGTTTATAGCCATGAGTACCCACCTACTTCTCTTGCACTTTTAGTACTCCAGGGATCTAGGGGTGTTGAAAACAACCTCTACCAATAATCTCTTCATAGACATGATAAATCCACCTCATTAGTTGCAACTATCTCTGCAACATTATCCTTCACATCATCATCATTAGTCAGTGCATGTTGAGTAAATGATGACAATTGCATGTCTCCTAGCCTATATAGAAACCTTTGATGTCAACTATATAATGGAGGATCAAGGGTCACATGCTTACTTAACTCAAACTTTTGTAACACTAGATCATAGTGAAATCTCTATAAAACTATGGTTTTCCTCCTTGGAAATCAATGCGATTTCCTAATCCAGTTGAGTTGCCGCTTATCCCCCTACCATTCATGCATACCTTTATAAGGCCTTCAAGTCATGACATCTACAACTGATCTATCAAAGATCCTTCACTCCTTTAGTGGATTGAATATATTGGTTAATAGCTTTGGTTAGGAGCAATAAACATGTCTTAACATTAGATCTTACAACTTATATAGAAAAAAATGATACTTAATCCAAATTAAAAAATATAAATGGAAATTTGCAACAAGATCAAAAGAGTTGACACAACATATGCCCTAGGAAAATTCTTATGGGAAAAAACCAATCTTAAATGTAGATCTCACTATATTAACTTTGAACAAGTCTTATAATACAATGACAAGACCATATATGCTATGAATAGGTTCTCTTTACTAATATATTAATTTGTTTACACAAATTTGTATGTAATTTAAATTGAAATAAATTAGAATAAATGTACAATTAACATGTATACACATATAGATTGGTTGATCTATTCTCTTAGTGCTTATATACAAGATTTATCAAGTTTTGGCAGCCTCTAGGACGAATCTATGAAATCAAAAACATGTGCCCATGCACTATGTCTACACACCATAACCCTAGTTAGGACAATCTTGGGCATCCTTTGTACCCAGAGTTGGACGTATTGTACATGCCCTTCCTTAATGTCCAATACTTGATCTTGATTAATCAAAAAAGTAAATTTTCACAATACCCAATCACACCCATAATTCATATATTTATAAAAGTTTTGGGTAGTTATTCAACCAACATACTTGTACATTCAACAACACCCTTTTATAACAAATAGTGTATTACATATTTTAATAAAACCATTTACATGTAACATCTTCTTTTGTGTTTTTCACCCATATAAATAGAAAATATATATTTCTTTCACTCTTTGGATTTTGAAAAAAAGATTACACCCTCTTTATATTTTCATCCAATATAATAAACATATATTATTTTCTATTTTGGGTAAAATGTGTGTAACATTTCTCCTCTTGTAAATCATTGCTACCCTCTATCTCAGTTATAGTTCAAAACCAATAATGCTTAGTTAAGTAAATATGGATATTGATGTTTAATATAATTACAAATTCCCAAGTAGCATTCTTAGTGTCATAGTGAGTCTATTTTATTTTAACTTTATCTATAAGTATGTTTCTAGATTTTATTTTAACAATACTTTTTTATTCAATTTTAAATTTACAATTAGATTCAAAAAAATACTTTACTAATCAATAACAAGATCATAACTATAGATATATTTAATATAGTAAACTCAAGTGAAATACATAAAATTGATTTGTAATTGTGGTGGTAAAGAAAGTTTATATTTTTTCTAAAATTTTGAAAGGTCCACAAAATCAGGAGCTATTTTAGCATATTTAGCATATTTACCAAGTCTTAAAGAACCCCTTTTAGGTTTTACTCTAATAAACATTGGATTAAACATCAAATGTTAAATAGATCTTTCTGAATTAGCCAAATTTTATATCTATCTTGAGCAACCTTCATGTTTTCTTATCCTTATTAATAAATTCTTTCATTTCTTGCAGATTTTTATTTTCATACCAAATTTCATGGACATTAGACCATGAAGTAGGTGTATTAAAAATTTGACTATACATTGGTTCAGAGGGTGATGTTTTGATAGTTGAATGATATCCTTGGTTATATGCAAGCTCATCTAAGTAAAAATAATCTTCCTATGACTTAGGTTTATTTGTGGTATACATTCCTAACATGTCTTATAATAATATTAAATTGTTCCATTTATCCACCTAATTCAAGATGATGCATAGTACTAAAAATTAAACTAGTACCAAGTTTAGAGAAAAGAGATTTCCAAAAGGAAGAGATGAATCTAGGGTCTTGATCAGAAATAATATTCCTTAGAAGTTCATGTAATCAAATGATTTCTTTAACAATTTGGCAATATATGTAGTAGTAGATTTTATTTTTATAAGAAACCTCTATACACTCTAGGCACCTTCCCTTTATTAGGAAACCTGCCTTGGAGACACACCCACTCCAATACGACAACCTCAACTCTAGTGTTTGAATGAAGTATAAATAGAGGGAGCTAAATCAAAATACACACCTCTTGGAAGTTGGAATTTTGACATTCGGGATAAGACCCCAAGAACTTTATACCTTAGGGAAGTGAAGATAAGGGTGGGTTTCCCTCTTCTCCTGACTGCTTGACATTGTTTCACTTTCATATCATGGATTTGGGCCTCACGTACCTTGTGTATATAAAGCACTCCGTTAGAGACATGTGCATCCTAGTTTAAGACCTTTTGGCCACACTTGATTGATTAATTAGACTTCTTCGTGTGTCTTGTGTGTCTTCATATATTGAAACAATCAATTTTATTAGTTTTGAAAGTCAAGTTTTCCATTGTATCTTCTTGTGTGTTTAATAAAATTCTTGCCAAAGCATCAAAATACAAACAAAATTTTCACTAGCATTTTCATCATAACCACATAGATCCATATCCATACCAAAATAAAGTTTATTTTGAGTTAAAACCTAGATCTTTCATCTTTATCTTTACCTATTCTTTGTCAATCTTGGATACACTTGTTTAGGGCTTTATCTACCTTTGAGATTAGTGGACTCTCCCATCCTCATCCTAATCATCCTTTGCAATCACAAAAGATCTAGCTTTTTACTGAATTCAAATTTTGGTTTTGTTCTCACCATCTCCTTCATCATTTGTAAACCATCCACATTTCATCTCAAAGATTGATCCAAAAGTTGAACTTTCAAAATTTACAAAATTCAAACACAACTTCACATCACCATTTCATGCCCCCCATAACTAGATCTCAAACTAAGAAGACCATGGATTCTCATGTGATAATTGAAGGCATTACACATAATGATAACATAAGTGAATCCGGATAGAAGAAGAATATTCACCTAGGTACATAGACTCCATTGCCAACATACCAAATAAGGACTTTGTTATAAAATGACTCCTTGAGAAAGTGACTGTCCTTGAGAAGGTTCAAAACAAAGATATCATCAATAGTGACCCCAACTTTTTATCTCCACCTTCCCATGATAATAATTCAACTCATGATTATCAGTTGAGTGAATCTACATCATTTGCCACAAGAATCATCAAGCCACCACACATTCCTACATCTTCCACTTCATCACAAAACAAATCCTATCAAGAAGTCATGTCTTTATTACTTATTTGTTCAACCCATCAAACCGATCCATCCACATCTCAAATTCATCCATAAATTGTCTTTACACAAATTTCAACTCAACCCACTATATCCCCATTGGTATCTTAAGTCAATTCATTATCCACACCTCTCATCACCTCATGCAACTCTACCATACCTTTATCTATTGCACTCCAAAGCATATATCAACCTATCACATCCAATCTTATGACATCACAACCCATTCATCACATTGTGACACAACCCATGAGATCTTCCACAACCCTTGTGGATTATCTTACACATATGATTTATCTATTGCACGATGAAGTAAAGAACTTATTTATTGTTGGCCTCTATTTTGAGCTCTGCAAATTTTAAACTTTTCACTACTTGCATGTGTCATCAATGGAGTCTCTCTATCTTGATGACCTATTCGAGTTAGTTTTCCTTATTTTAAATGCCTAATTTACTTTAGGTTGTTTCTCAAACTCAACTCGTTGATTTCCAGTCATGGTTGCAAATTGACATGCTGCAATTTCCTTCACAGTAGATCGTCATGGATTGTTGACCTGATCATGTTCCCATGAAGTTATTTTCAAATGATCTAGTGCATCAATTTTAAGTGTTCAAAAGAAAGATAATCCATCAGTTCATTAGCACTTGGAAGGTAGTTGCACAATTTAAGTGGTATTCATGGAAACAATTAAATACAGAGATTTGTTTGAGTTAAGCTGAAACTGTCTTACAATAATTTTCTTGACTTCATTTTGCCCAATGTGGCTAATTTTTTAAGGTGAAATCCTTCACAAATTGAGATATTTTAAAAGTTTATATTCCCTCTTAATCATTTATTGAAAATATTAAATTCAAAGTTTTGCAGAGGTTAGAGCATAATAGGGGGACCATTTCGCATCATGTGACCAGTTTCAAAATTTATGAAGTTATTAATTTTTTGAACAGTTCCAAATATTATGGGACACAAATATATATTTTTAATTTTCCTTTAAGGTTGGAAAAATAAAAAAAATATATTATTGAAAGGAGTTTTTATGCTAGAAATATATTTCATTTACCATAGAAAATCTCGAAGGTTTAATATTTTGCTGAAGTTAAATGTTTTGGGCAATTTACGAACTTAATGAAAAATGAAATATTTTTTCAGCAATAATTTTGGTTCCACCCAAAAATGTTTTCAAGTCAAAGTTCAATGCCCATACGTTCTTTATGGACAGTTTTTAGGGTTTGGAAACGTGATGTTTGGGCAATGCATATTCTATCACCAATTTTAAAGGTTTGGGAACTTTGTTTTTGGTAAATGCTTTCTTATCGGCATACTTAAAAGGTTTCTAAACTCCATATTTTGCCGATAGGGCACTCTGATGGACAGCTTCCTCCTACCCACCGATCCCAGCACAGAAAAGGTTGAAGATTTCCTTGTAAAGATCCATGGCCGTGCTGGTTTCTCATGGAATGCAATGATTACCGTGCTGTATAAAATGGATTCATTGAAAAAGATCTGCAAAAAGCCGTTTCATTGAAAAAATTTTAGAAAGATTTCAAGGCATACAAATGGCCTTTTTAAATACCTAATCCCATTTTCCTTCATCAGCGTACAATCTATCTGCGAATAACGCAACTTAAGCAATATTGTTGTCAGATATTATAATTGGAAATGCTCTGGTAGGATGCATGCATTTGTTGCTGTGGAAATAACACTTTAAATTAACTATAGCGTCAAATTTCAGTCTTCGCCATTATCATCCGCCCATGCCTAGCTGCGCCATAGTGGGAGCTTTTAAAACAGGCGTATACACAAATATGGATTTGTGGAACAAACTTTAGAAAACTTTAAATCAAATGCAACTGGCAGATGTAAATCCAGACACCACAACTAGCGCCAGCATCCTCTTCAGCCTGTCAAAATGAAGTTTGAAATGGATTTTTGTCAGATATATAGTTGCATTCGCCCTGAGAGACATATATGCAAAACGTGGAAGTATAGACAAAGGCATGAGCTATGTGACAGCCGCCTGAAAGAAATGAAGTCTCATGGGCCTGCTAAGCTTGCAGAATATACAAATTGGGTTCATTGAAAAGGGTGCAGCAAAGAACAGAAAAGATCTCCATACAACACTCTTGAGAATTGAGCTATACACACAATGCAAAACATAACACTAAATTTGTCTTTTTTCCATTATTGTGGCTGACAATACAATAGTCTCAATACATCTCTTTATAAAGATTACAATGGTTCTAAATATAACAGAGAAGAGCATCCAAAAATATTACTATCCATGCAATGCTTAAATTAAGTGATGTAACAACAGTTTGGTATTACATTAAAAATGATCTCTTCTTTTCCCTATTTTTTACTATGAATTATGCATGAAGGAATAACAGCAACTATAAATATAAAAACCCCTAAATATAGGTTGTTCTATAATCCTCCATGTGAAGCATCAATTATCAACATACTCCTCTTTGATGCGAAGCCAACTAGCTGATCATGGAGCTTCATTGTTTAGTGTTGTAGACCCACTTGGTACTTATTCATTTCTTTTCACATGGAAGCTTTGTAAACTCTCAAATATCATTCCTATCAATGGAATACATTTCTTCTTTCATTGCTTGCAACTAAATGCTATCAAAATATGCATCTTCGAAAGACAATGACTTCCTTTGAGTCATAACAAACAATCATCAGTCACCCAACTCTAACATTCAGTCTTTGCATGATTCCAACTCAAACATTCAATATTTGCATGATTCTTTTTATGTTCAACATGTGAATAGTTATGCCGATACAACTTCTTAAACATACTCGTGACCTTTTTCCAATTTGATCCATCTATCCATCCATAATTCATCGACATACAATTTGTCATAGATTCCTTCTTCCACTCTTTATTCCAACACGTCTTTTCAGAATGATTCTTCAATCCACAAATACTACAAGGATGAATATCCCAACACGTTTCCTTCTTATGTCCTTGACTGTTACAATGAGAACATGGCAAATTCTATTTTTCTTGAATTGATTTGTTTGTTCCTCTATTCAAGTAACATCATCCATTTTTCCTTTACCTCTAACATATCCAAGGCCTTCATGCTTTGGCCTCACACTTGATTCAATGGGATCCCTAATTTCTTGCCAAGACTCTCCCAAACCTTTTCCATCATTTAACCCATTGTTTTCATAATCTTAAAACCAACATTCTTCATAAAACATCTTTTGTTATTATCATCATAACTGTTGATGTTTAAATTTGCAGTTAATTACCAACAATGGGAGATCCTATGGATGTGGAACTTGACCCTTAGAATAACCTCTAGATTTTAAAGAAGATGGTTCTTCTCTCTGGGTTGTGAGGAAAAGGGAAGAAAGAAACAAGGTTATAAAATAAATGCCAAATCTGTTGCTATGGTGATGCGTCAAAATCATTACCTACCCAACAACACAATGATTTAACCCTAAAATATTTAACTAGTAAAATAAAAGAGAAGAATACATGATCAATTACCTAGCATAATAAAGATTTATTAGAAGCTAGGAACAGAAAGAAAGAAAAAGAAAGAATTAAAAACAAATTCATATTTGCAAAAATCACCACTTTCTCTTCATTGTTTAATGGAGAAAAAATACAGAGGAAAAATAAATTGCACAAAATATAATATTGCATCCCTCATGAGAGGCACTTGCTGAGGTAAATAAAAATATCTCTATTTTACTTTAAAAATCTTTGATCATGGGTTCTATATTTTATCTGTGTAGTTCTCTCTTTCCAATCAGACTTCACTATTTATAGAACAACAATGAAGCTCAAATCTTCTCCAGGGCCATTAAGATCTTAACTACTTCACTACTTGCAAGTCCATTTAACTATCGTGACCCTCGTGCCAACAATCTTTGCAGGATCTTCAACCTCGAATCTTTCATGCTATTGCAATTGATTCTGTGCACCCAAAATTTCTCCCACCTTCACACTGGGTCAACCGCCATAACTCTGACCAATAGATGATATTAAAACAAGGGTTCCAAAAAGAAATACCATCATCATAGATGGCAGATTCCGTGGCCCTCAATAGAGCTTAAAAATGAGGTACACGGCAGCTTCGTGCTCAATGCATAAAAACTTCTCCGAAACTTCCTCCAAACACTGGCGGTTGTGACACTTGTCGTTCTCTGTGCCCTCCTCTATTTTCTATCTAGTATGGAGTCCTACCTTAGTGCATGATAGGGTCTTGCAACACTTATCACTTAATGAAAGGAGACCCCACCCCAATGTCACATTGGACATGTGGCAAGCTCCGCGACTTTGCAAAAAGGACACATGGCACCCTTGCACTCCTCCAAAATAATTTAGCCAAAATAACCTTTTAAATGCCCACGGTGCTGACACTTGGCTCACTCCATGAAGACATGGAAACCTTTAAAAGAAACTCAAAACAAATGCAAATGTTGACGTGGCGGGTCCCGCTTCCTTCTATGGTGGTCATAGAATTGCATATGGTGGGGACACCTGTCAGTCTTCTTGAGGACTTCAAAAACCATCGGTTACTTACCCTTTATCCTAGCAACCCGACTACCCATGGACATGTAGCACCTTCATGCTTTTTTGGAGGAAACTTTCCTTTGTGAGCTCTTAAATGCTCGTGGTTGTGACATTTGTCATGACCTACGGCTCCAAGACTCTTCCCCTGCTTTCTGTTAGCACCGACTATTAAACCTTAGTTGATTTAACAAATATTTATGAATACAAAATGTAGAGATTTTTAAGCTCTATAGTTCTTGGCAACTGGCTGGGAAATGGGCCTACTCATTGCAAACCTTGGAATCTCTAGTTTCAAAAATTGGAGCCTTATCTAGTGGGCATAGAGTCAAATATGCTAAAACTAAAAAACCAACACCTTGAAGGAACATCTGTAGCCAAAATTTGTGAAACAAAACTAATACACAATTGCCTAGAAAATGCATGATTCTGAAACTAAACACTGCTGAACCAAACACAACTAATATTTTGCAACTGAGATCAACTGATGACCACTGAAACCTTTCAAACTAACACTGAGCTGAACAACAAAAATTGACCTCTCATCCTTTATTGCAATTGAGACTTATTGAAAGAAAACAAACTGAAACTAAAATCTATTTTGTAGATGCAACTTATTTTCAACACTAAATCTAAACTACATTCAAATTAGACTGAAAGGACATGCCCATTTACAGGGGCAACAAAATAACTATTGTATCTAATGATTCTACTCCAATTCATCTATATTGCACTTAGAATTGACCAAATGAAATGTATGAAGAAGAATAACAAGAAATTGTACCTTTTTACCTTCCTTCTTTTCGGAGACTCCTCCTTGGCATGAAAATACCTGTTAGGCTGATCTATATATGTTGTTCTTACTTTATAGGAGGGTGGGAAGGGAAAATCAAGTGTTGGAGTTCACCTCTTTGCTAACATGTGAAATCTTTTTTGAAATACCATCGGCATAGATGGCAGCTTCCGCGGACCTCAACAGAGCTTAAAAATGAGGTACATGGCATCTTCGTGCTCAGTGCATAAAAACTTCTCTGAAACTTCCTCCAAACACCGGTGGTTGGGACACTTGTCATTCTCTATGGCCTCCTCTATTTTCTATAGTATGGAGTCCTACCTTAGTGCATGACAGACTCTTGTGGCACTTATCACTTAATGAAAGGAGACCCCACCCCGATGTCACATTGGACATGTGGCAAGCTCTACGACTCCTGCAAAAAGGACACATGGTACCCTTGCACTCCTCCAAAAGAATTTAGCCAAAATAACCTTTTAAATGCCTGTGGTGCTGACACTTGGCTCACTTCATGAAGACATGGAAACCTTTAAAATAAACTCAAAACAAATGCAAATGCTGACAAGTGGTGGGTCCTGCTTCCTTCTGTGGTGGTCATAGAATTGCATATGGTGGGCACACTTGTCACTCTTCATGAGGACTTCAAAAACCATCAGTTCCTTACCCTTTATCCCAGTGACCCGACGTCACATGGACACGTAGCACCTTCACGCTTTTTTGGAGGAAACTTTCCTTCGTGAACTCTTAAATGCCCATGGTTGTGACACTTGTCATGACCTGTGGCTCCAAGACTCTTCACCTACTTTATGTTAGCACCGACTATTAAACCTTAGATGATTTAACAGATATTTATGAATAGAAAATGTAGAGTTTTTTAAGCTCTATAGTTCTTGGCGACTGGTTGGGAAATGGGCCTGCTCATTGCAAACCTTAGAATCTCTGGTTTCAAAAACTGGAGCCTTATCTAGTGGGCATAGATTCAAATATGCTGAAACTATAAAAACCAACACCTTGAAGAAACATCTGTAGCCAAAATTTGTGAAACCAAACTGATACACAACTACCTAGAAAATACATGATTTTGAAACTGAAACACTGTTGAACCAAACACAACTGATATTTTGCAACTAAGATCAACTAATGACCACTGAAACCTTTCAAACTGACACAGAGCTAAACAACAAAAATTGACCTCTCATCCTTTATTGCCAACTAAGACTTATTCAAAGCAAACAAACTGAAACTAAAATCTATGTTGTAGATGCAACTTATTCTCAACACTAAATCTAAACTACATTCAAATTAGAATGATAAGGACATGCCCATTTACAGGGACAACAAAATAACTGTCATATCTGATGATTTCGCTCTAATTGATCCATATTGCACTAAGAATTGACCAAATGAAATTCATGAAGAAGAATAACAAGAACTTGTACCTTTTCACCTTCCTTCTTTTCGGATACTCCTCCTTGGCATGAAAATACCTATCAAGCTGATCTATAAATGTTGTTCTTACTTTAGCAGAGAGTGGGAAGGGAAAATCAAGTGTTGAAGTTCACCTCTCTGCTGGCATGTGAAATCTTTTTTGATCTTGTTCTCATTAGTGACTTCTCCTCTCTATTCTACTATAGGGTCATAACCTAAAACATCATCAAAATCAAGCTTGCAAGTGACAAAGCTGCCAATTACTGTCCTAAGTCTAATCAGAATTTCTTCTTGAAAGAAGAATGGAGTATGACACAATTCTTTATGCAACTCTTCATTGCTAGCCATATCCCTTAAGGACTCATTATTATGAATCTTTACATGCCTTTGTGGATCCTCATCAAGAAAAAGAAAATATCCATTTCCAAAAATAGAAAATAGATCAACACTTGCATCTACCTATTTTCCAAAATTTTCTCTATGATCTTCTAAAAGAGGCCTTGTACATGAGCCATTCACTTGCTCAATTGTAGGATCTTCTGCACCAAGAATCTAATATCATTGTTAAAAAACTGAGAATAAATCCTCATTTTTCTGCTCTAATTGCTCAAGAATCTTTGGACTATCTTCTGCAAGATGTGAAAACTCATGACAAAAATAAAAATAGTTACCCTTTGTAGATTCTGTAGAAATGTCTTTTGCAATTTCTTTTTCAATAAAAGGTACAAGTTGTGGATCATTCTCCACCCAGTACTTTTCAACTTCAAAACCCCTTCTTAAGTACTTTTCAGCTTCTAGAAGGATCAAGTCATAAGCATCCTCTAAATCTCCTACATCTGTTAACTGAGTTTCTAAATTACACCTCACCACATGTGCATGATGCTCAGAATTGTCTAGGAACAATGGATAAACAAGGTCTATCTCTTTCCTTATTTTCTGATAGTTGAGACTCAAATTTTCTTTGATATCAAAATGATAGAGAACCTAATCTGTGACTTCTATTGGCTTATTTGTAGCCACAGAGGCTTGCAAAGTACAATTCTCAAAATAATTGGGTTTGTTCTGTGCCTGAGGGAAGACCTCTTCAATAAATTGATTGCATTGATATTACTATCCATAAGGACTTTGAGGCATGATAATTAGATCAGCATGATACAAAGCTTGGTTTCTTAGCTCATTGAGCTCATGGTTGAAGATTTTTATAAGTTCTTTTACCTCCAACATCTCTTCATGATTTGGCAAATTAACAGGGAGGGTGGGTGGATTAGAACAAGTATGTATTTGGCTACAAGAAAGAGCTTGAGATGGGTTCTTCAAATGAGGCATCAGTGGTTTTAAGGGTAGAGGAGACAATTTACCAGCCTCTATGAGATTATTTTCAGCTCTAATAGAAAGATTATATGATTGGGGTGGGGTTTCACCTCCTAAGGCTTGTATCATAATAGAGATTTCAGGATCTAGAGCCTTTAAATAATATAGAAATGCAAAAACTGGAGGAGGTCTCATATCAACTAATTTTTTTTTTCCATACCTTGTCAAATCTTGCATTGAAATCAGGCATGTTCTCCATAGGGTGCCTCTTGATTGCGATGAGATTCTGAGTGAGAGAGCTAACATCCATCCTTTCTTGGAATTGATTGTAGATGAGCCCTCCTAGCTAATCCCATCCAGTAACTAAACTAGGCTGCAAACCTCTATACCATTCTCTTACTATACCTTTGAGGGAAGATGCCAGCAATAGAAGAGCTTTATTCTCAGTTGTGACATTGTGTATAGTATATAAGCTTGCAATTTCTTTAATATGGTCTACTAGAGAAACTGATCCATCCCCAAGAAAATGAGGTAATGATTTCCATGCTACCTCAGGAACCTGACCCTATTGTTGTAGAAGAAGAAGGACTTGAATCCCAAGTCACAAAAGGCAAATTCCTTGCAGGGATATTAAGTTGAACCAAATCATTCGAGGTAGCCATGATCTGCAGAAATAAAGATCTGAGAAAGAGTCACTAGTAGAGTCACCAGGTGGAGGATTCATACTCTAATGAACAGATATTTTTGTGATTTTCCACTAAAAACACAAAATATAAGGCAAAGATTCAATGAAAACAAAGACCAAAGTCTTTGATTCTAGTCCCATCAGGCGTGCCAAAAATTGTTGATGCTTAAATTTGTAGATAATCACCAACAATGGGAGATCCTAAGGATGTGGAACTTGACCCTTAGAATAACCTCCAGATTTTAAAGAAGTTGGTTCTTCTCTCTGGGTTGTAGGGAAAAGGGAAGAAAGAAACAAGGTTACAAAATAAATGCCTAATCTACTGCTATGGCAATGTGCCAAATTGATTACCTACCTAATCGCACAATGATTAAACCCTAAAAGATTTAACTAGTAAAATTAAAGAGCAGAATGCATGATTGATTACCCAGCATAATACAAATTTATCAGAGGCTAAGAACAGAAAGAAAGAAGAAGCAAGAATTAAAGACAAATTCAGATTTGCACAAAGCACCACTTTGTCTTGATTGTTGGATGGAGGACAAAATACAAAGGAAAAATAAATTGCACAAAATACAATATTGCATTCCTCATGAGAAGCATCTGCTGAGGCAAAGAAAAATATCTCTATTTTGCTACTAAAAATCCCTGATCATGGGCTCTATATTTTATCTATGTAGTTATCTATTTCCAATCATACTTCACTATTTATAGCACAATAATGAAGCTCAAAGCTTCTCTAGGGCCGTTAAGATCGTAACCACCTTCCTACCTACAAGTCTAGTTAACTACCATGACCCTCATGCCAACAATGTTCCTAGGATCTTCAATCTCAGTTCTTTCATGCCATTGCAACTAATTCTATGCACTCAAAATTTCTCCCACCTTCACACTAGGTTGACCATCATAACTCCGACCAATAGATGATCATTAAAACAAGGGTTCTGACAAGCAATACCGTTGGGACAAATGACAGCTTCCACAGGCCTCAACAAAGCTTGAAAATTAGGTATGTGGCAGCTTCGTGCTTAGCGCATAAAAAATTCTCCCAAACTTCCTCCAAACACTCATGGTTGTGACACTTGTCATTCTCCATGGCCTCCTCTATTTTCTATAGTATATGGTTGCACCTTAGACTCTTGTGGTACTTATCACTTAATGAAAGGAGACCCCACCCGACGTCACACTAGACACGTGGCAAGCTTCATGACTCCTGTAAAAAGGACACATGGCATCCCTGCGCTCCTCCAAAAGAATTTAGCTAAAATAACCTTTTAAATGCCCGTGGTGCTAACACTTGGCTCACTCCGTGAAGACTTGGAAACCTTTAAACAAAACTCAAAACAAATACAAATGCTGACAAGTGATGGGTCCTGCTTCATTCTATTGTGGTCATCAAATTGCATATGGTGGGGACACCTGTCGCTCTCCATGAGGACTTCAATAACCATTGGTTCCTTACCCTTTATCCCAGTGACTCAACGTCACATGGACATGTGGCATCTTCGCAGTTTTTTGGAGGAAATGTTTCTTCACAAGTTCTTAAATGCCCATGGTTGTGACACTTGTCATGATCCACGGCTCTGATACTCTTCACCTGCTTTATGTTATTCCTGACTATTAAACCTTAGATGATTTAATAGATATTTAAGAATACAAAATGTATAGTTTTTTAAGCTCTACAATAACCATGAAAGGGGTAGTAACTTTTTTGATATATTTGAAATGATACAATGCAGATTTATATAGGGATGATGTAGTTTATACCGATACAATTTATATAATTATCGATGCAGTTTGTATTACAACTTTATAACTACAACATTGTAAATGACAATGTAATTAACAATGTAATACCAACGTTCTCCCCCTTATTACATTGTTCCTGCAATGGTACCAAGGGACCCCCCCTGAATGCTAAAATACTCAACAAAGATGATTACATAATATCAATACATATTTTATAGAAGATCTTCTCCTAATAAAATAAATCCTAAACCAAGCGGGGCTCCATCAAGTTGTCTCTTGACCCTCAGAATGGTGTAGCTTCGAGTTGTGTTCTTGAGCTCTCACTCCCGAACTCTCAAACCACAGAGTCTTCAATTATTTGACAACAATTCTTAATAGATACAACAGATCTCTATCATTGTCTAGTGACCGTGAAAGGGTATAATTCTTGACCATATACTTTGAAGCTCACTTGACAACAATCTATAATGTGCTCAACACCAAATCCCAAACCTATCTCCAGAACATAATCTTCACAAAACATGTACTCTTCAAATCTGTCAGCAACAACAAGGAAAAGCAAAAAACCAAACCCAAAAATACCTCTCATGCAAAGCATCATCTCAAAGGGAGAAGCTAACTTGAGATGATAGAAATTACTCCATCCTCTGATGTCGCCAGCCTCCAATTTGAAGTTTTATAATACTAATGTACTATTGAAACCAAGAGAAGAGTCATTTTTAAAACATTCATCATCTGTTGAATCCTCATCCTCAATGCAAGCAAGGTTTCCTTCATTTTTGACCTTTCCTTGAAGAACATCACTAGCTCGAGTTCTACAATCCCAAGCTGTGTGACCATTTTTTTTTACAATAAAAACATTTGATTTTCTCTAATCTTTTGTAATTGCTTCTTGAGAATAATGCTTTCTCCTAAGGATCATCTTTTGAATCTTCTATTGTTCTCTTCTCTTCTGCTAAAAGGGCATAAATCATACCTTCTAGAGTTTGTGAAGGTATTTGACTAAGTGTAAAAATAACATTTTTGTATTTTGAAGGCAAGTTGTTTAATAAGATGGCCTTAGCATCATCATCATCTACCGCAGCCTTAACCTCTACTAGCTGTCTAATGAGAGACTGCAAGTTACTTATATGATTTGACATTGTAATTCCAGGTTCCATCTTGAACTTGAATAACTGAATCTTTAGGGAGAACTTTGCATTGACTAATTTTGATCCAAACAATTTATTCAAGTTATCCCAAATTTGATTTGATGATTTATCCAAATCAATGTGGTGCAATTCAGTGTCAAAAAGAGAAAGACCAATTATAGCCTTGACTTTATCATCTCTACTACTCCAATCTAATAACTTATTTGCATTTGTAGGTGCTTTTTCATTTCCACTTACTATTCCCCATCAATTTTTATTCATTAGTTACATCTAAATTTTTCATTCTCCAAGTATGAAAATTGAATCCAAAATACTTGTCTAGTGGAAACTCCATTTTAAAATGATACCAACCTTAAATCCTTAATAGATTTATAAATTTCTATGAGTTTCAATAGTAAAATGATTTCAAAGTTTGAAAAACATACCAATCTTTGTAGATTGAATGCCTTCTCCAAGAACTTATCATAAGAGCATCTTGTGGAGCCTTCTATCAAATGCCTTTATTCTTGCACATTAACAATAGAGGGGAATGCAAATATAGAAATCCAAGCCATTGTATAGAGTGACAAAATAAATACATGCAAATCAGACCTAAATGTGTGTACCCTTTTGATCGCACAAATTGCCTGTTTTCTCAAGGACAATAGGCTAGGTGTGAGAAGACTAGAAAAAGTTTTGAAAGCTCTTCTTACAATTAGATCATTATCGTCACAGTTGTATCTTTTCATGTTTTCTACCCTAATGTTCCCTGGAGCTATTCATGGAAATGTTCTCACTTCATTGCATCTGCATACCAATCAGTAGTAGAGGCTCTTCCTAGCATCTGTTCCTCCATGCACTCTAATGTGCAACTCTGATGGACTTCATTATCATGCCCTCTACAAGTTTGGAATGAGGCTGGATAGCACAAGCATAGGATCACATCGCTCTGATACCATATCAAAGGGGCAGTGACTTTATTGATATATTTGAAATGATACAATGCAGATTTATACAGGGATGATGCAGTTTATATCGATGCAGTTCACATAACTGTCGATGTAGTTTGTATAACAACTTTATAACTGTAACATTGTAAATGATAATGTAACTAACAATGTAATACCAACATTTAAACAAGATTTGTAGATTCAAACACAACTTTAACCTTACACTCTTTGTTTGAAGAAGCTTTAGCTATATCACATGTATCAAATGATCCATCAAATGAAGAACACAAATCATTTGTATCACATGAGGCATTACATAGTGAAGTCTTAGACCTTAGACTCTCATTTCTTTCTGATATACTACAAGTAATTGATCTAACTAATTATTTTGTTCCTTTAATTTAGATAACTCATCCTTCTGAGAACAATTTTCTTTTTCTAACCTCTTCAACTTTTCTTCCAATGGGTTCAAACTTGCCAAGCCTTGCTTGAATTTCAATACCTACCATAGATGCTGTAAAATCATTTACTATAACATCCTAATGAATCCATTCAAGATTACACTACCACGGCAACAACATGCTCCTCAAGAAATCAATTGTTAGAGAGATTTCAAAGCTAAAATCAATAACCCGATCTGATACCAAATGAAGATTTTGAAACTAAATTCATAGTTCTTTATCCAATCTAAAAAATATAATTAAATCCATTTGCAGCAAAGAATAGAAAAAATCTCCATACAAGACTTCTCAAAATTTAACTATAAACACAATGCAAAACATAACACTAAGTTTGTCTTTTTTTTCATTATTGTGGCTGACAATACAATAGTGTCAATGCATCTCTTTATAAAGATTACAATGGTTTTAAATATAACAGAGAAGAGCATCCAAAAATATTACTATCCATGCAACAACAGTTTGGTATTACATTAAAATTGATCTCTTCTTGTCCCTATTTTTTACCATGAATCATGCATGGAAAAATAATAGCAACTATAAATTTAAAAACCGCTAAATATAGATTGTTTTGTATTCATCCATGTGAAGCATCAATTATCAACAAAGGGGCCTATAAACTTTTAAGCAAATACAGTTTGTAGGTTTAAGACTAATCTACAACCATTGCGATATCCTTCCAACCTGTTCCAAACTATGATATCTAAAGAATAGTTTCAGTTTGATATTATAGTTGGAAATGCTCTGGTAGACAACTATGCAAAATATGTAAGTGTAGACAAGACTCGTGAAGCTCACAGGGTGCCTCAAACAAATGTGATCTCATGGAACGTATTGGTTGCTGAATGTTACACAAAATGTCTTCATTGAAAAGGCATTTAATTTTTAAGAAAATGCAATTAGCAGGTGTAAATCCAAATTATACAACATTTTCCAACGTACCCCTTAGTTGCACTAATATGGGAGAGCTGAAACAAGTTGTTGACATCCATCAAAACATGGCGATAGGGGTTTTTATCATATATACATGGCTAGAAATGATCTACTTAAAATGTGCACAAGTAAAATCAATTTCACAACATTCATTGTCTCATTCTACCATGACGTAGGCACAATACAAAAAGGATTACTTGAAATAGCTTTAGAAATTCATAAGCAAATACATTTGACACCTGAGCCAAATTTCACACCAATATCCATAATTGCCTATGCCAAAGGGGAAGGGTATTCCTATAATGCCAAGGATAGTAGCTTATAGAAAGTGTAATAAATCACATAAATGGATATGCACAAATAAAGCCAAATGCCCAGCAAGATGAAGCTAGGGTTGTGAAGATTATTGTCAGGTAAAGGATAGTGATGGATGAATGGAATGTTGTGACCATGTTTTTGTTGAGACATGGACCAACTAGGACTCAAACCTAGGACCTTCCATTCGCTACTAGAGTGCTCTACCACTGAGATACTGGCCCCTCTTGGACTAGTCCATCGTCAGTCTGGGTGTGGCTTATTTCCAACACCAACACCCCCCTTAAGCCACACCTCTCGTGTTCTTGGGGCTCCTAGCCTGGGCCTGGCTCTGATATCATGTTGAGACATGGACCAGCTAGGACTTGAACCTAGGACCTTCCATTCGCTGTTGGAGTGCTCTACTACTAAGCTAATGGCCCCTCTTAGACTAGTCCATCATCAGTCTAGGTGTGGCTTATTTCCAAAACCAACAGCCCCCCTTAAGCCACACCTCTTGTGTGCTTGTGGCTCCTAGCCTGGGCCTAGCTCTGATACCATGTTGAGACATGGACTAGCTAGGACTTGAACCTAGCACCTTCCATTCGCTGTTGGAGTGCTCTACCACTGAGCTACTAGCCCCTTTTCAACTAGTCCATCATCAGTCCAGGTGTGTCTTATTTTCAACACCAACACCCCTCCTTAAGCCACACCTCTTGTATGCTTGGGGTTCCTAGCCTAGGCCTAGCTCTGATACCATGTTGAGACATGGACCAACTAGGACTTGAACCTAGGACCTTCCATTTGCTGCTCAAGTGCTCTACCACTGAGCTACTAGCCCCTCTTGGACCAGTCCATCATTGGTCCAGGTGTGGCTTATTTCCAACACCAACAGTTTTGTTCTTTAGAATGCTACATATTGAAGCATAAATCTGTGGGTGTAATCCAGCAGCAACATGGGAAACTCTGAGATGTGAGAATGCTCCTCAGAGTGACCTCCAGATTTTTAGGGAAGCTGGCTCTTCCGTTCTTTCAGTAGGGTTTGAGAAAAAGGTCAGAAGGAAAACCAAGATTGCAGAAAACAAATGCCTAATCTATGGTGATCCACTGGATTTGAAACTATTATGTGCACAGTGTTTAACTTTGAAAGATTTAACTAGGATTAAAGAGAATCAATGCATGATTAAAACCAATTTGAGAAACACATTAAATAGAGGTAGAAAAATAGGGAAATTAGAGACAAGAATAGAGACATCCAATATGCACAGAACACCATCTCATTATTTGAATGATCAATTATAGAGGCAAAGGTTGCTGCACAAAAAAAAGTATTACATTCTCATAAAGAAATAATTGCAAAGGCAAGAATAAAGAAAAATCTGTCTACTGCTCCAACTCTCTAATCTGATAAAACTTGTAGAACTCTGAATGTGTGAAGAACTCTCACAATGTGTCTCAAATATGCCCATTTATAGCCTGAAAAACTCAACAAATTCTCAACAGCCTCTGAAAATCCACAACTGAATCTGCAAAATTTGGCTCCAAATCTAGCACAAATATGACTGCAACTGAAGTGGCCACCGAAAACCTTAACTAAACTATTGTTTCTATTTTTCCCATGGATGGAAAAATATCTCTATGTGAGAAAGAAAAACTCCTGCCGCTTCTTGTAGCTTGCCTCATGAAAACGAAACAAAGTGGTTGTGTATGTCTTTAGGGTTTCAGCTTTATGTTTCACGTGAATCATAATTTGCGTTATAATAAAAGTCTCCCTTTAACATTTTGCCCCATGTCATATTTAAATAAAGATAAATCTTTATTTTAGAAGATGAACTTTTCTGTGGCTTCGCAGAGGCATAATAAAATATTCATCTTATGAAATGGTCCCACCATTTATTTAATAAGAAACTTATATTGAAGCCTTAGCCTCTTACTTTCCCGTGACACATTTGATGCATTTTAATTAAATGAGATAAAGCATTGTTTCTCCTATACGCAGACTGCTCCACGTGGCTGCTTCCACATGACTCTTCAGTTTCCTTTTCATTGCCGCGGATGCTTACATTTGGCAGCCTCTGCATAACTTGCTTTTGCTTTCTTTTTCATTCTGCTATAGCCACGTGCCTCTATCCGCTGCCTTTTGACTTTCTATAATGAAAAAATAAAGTGGCTCATTTAATTTGGGGCTTTCACTATTTATTCTCGTGACTTTATTCCATTTGATACATTTACCAAATAAAATAAAAACCATATTTATCTATACTCCGCTTGAGCCATGTGGGGAAGTCCGCATCCTTCTTTCCTCTTCCTCATGGACACGGATGCCTCCAAATGTCACACTGCGCTTGTTTTTTAAGTCTCTCTGAGCTCGTCGAGTGCTGACAAATGGCACACTCTACAGTCATCTTTATTTCTACCCACAAACCCTTAATTCATTTGCATCTGATGGTTCCATTATGCTACATCCTTCAACCCTACTCTATGGCTGAGCAACTCTGTGTGAGGGCTGCCCCATTTATAGCTTGAAAAACTGGTGACAAAATTGTTCAGCACCTCTCTTTTCAATCATGGCAGCATACATTATGGTGCAATGATATATTTGTTGTGTCATATTGTTTTAGCTGAACCTGCTTTTCTTTAAAAAGATAGCTGCATCTTTGAAGTGAATCTGTATTGACTCATATAGAATTTTTTATTTTGACTGAGACTCATTAAAAGGGAATCTACACCTTTTATAAAGAATAATAGAAATAAAAACCCTATCAAGCTGCTGTGTACCAAAATTTCAAAATGGCGTGTAAAATTACACAACAGTTCTTGGCGACGGGCTGGGTGAGTGAGCCTGCTTACTTCAAACCCAAGAAACTCTAGTTTTTGCAAAATTAGTGCCTTATCCATTGGGCATAGAGCCACATTCTCTGAAACTGAAACATTTATAACTGAACAGAAAGTGAAGACACATCTGAAACTGATACTGAGCATGAAATTGACTTCTGAACCACCATTCTGCTTTGCAGTTGAGACTTATTGGAAACAAAAATAACTGAAATTGAAACTAATGCTACTGTTTTAGCTTATTCTGAACATTGAAACCAAATTACTGACAATTGAAACATACAGGAGCATATCCATTCACTAGAACAACAAAGTAGTTACCATGTCTGATTATGTTGCTCCAATTTATCCACATCAAACTAAAAAGGAACCAGATAAACTGTATGAAGAAATACAACAATATTTTGTACCTTTTTACTTCTCTGTACTCAAGAGGTTTTCTTTTCACTTCAAAACAGCAGTCATGCTGATCATCATGCCGTTTCTGTTTCAGTGGAGGGTGGGCAGGGAAAACAAAGCACTGAAGCTCTTTCCTCTATTTGTAGCTGAGAGATTCTACTGCTAGAAACTCATTGGTGACCTCTTTTGTTGTTGACTCTTTTATAGGTTATTCCACAGATTGATAACCCATGATAGTACCAAAAATAGGCATGCAAGTGACAGAGCTACCAAGAACAGTCTTGAATCTGATTGGGATCCTTTCATGCAAGAAGAAGTGTGTAGAATCTAACTATGTTTGTGACGTCATATGTGGCTCTACACTATGGCATATGTCTCTCTGAATCTCATCATCTCATATAGGTGAAACTTTATCAAGAAGAAGACAATAACCATTTGCAAAAATAGTAAACAAATCAGCTCTTGAATCTTCCTCTATTTCAACATTTTCTCCATGATCACCTTTAAGCCTTACAAAGGAACCTTGGACTTTCTCAATTGCAAGATCTTCCTCATTTAGTAGCTGATAACCTTGTTGCAAAACTGAGAATAAATCCTCATCATGCCCCAAATGTTGCTCATGTATCTCTGTGTCTTCCTCCTGCAGGTGTGAAACTTCATGAATGAAATAAATACATTCATTCTTTGTAGACTTTGATATAATATCAGTTGCAACCTCTTCCTCAAAATGAGATACAGATGCAGTGTCAGTTTGGACCTAGTACTTTTCAGCTTCAAAGCCCTTCTTGTAGTACTTTTCAGCTTCTATAAACCTCACCTCATAAGCATCTTCTGAATCTGATTTAAGATTTGATAGTAACTCTGGATCTTTCTTTGCCACATATGTTTGAATCTGGTAACCAGAAGGACACACAGGAGCCACTTTTTTGCTTGTAATTTGATTCTTGATACATGATTTTTCTTGAATGTCAAAGTGACAGAGGACTTGGTCAATGGATTCTATAGGTTGATTTGCAGCTATGGGGGCTTGTAGAGGATAAATTTCAAGACAATTAGGCATTCTCTAGCTATATTCATACTACTGTTCATAAGAATCTTGAGGTATTAAACATAGATCAGCATGGTATAGGTTTTGACCTTTTAACTCATTGATCTCATAAGAGAGGGTTTTAATTAGTTCTTTCACAGCACTCATCTCCTCATGATTTGTCAAATCAGTAGGGAGGGTGGGTGGACTAAAATTTGTATGCATCTGGTTACAAGAAAGAACCTGAGACATGCTATTTGCATGAGACATCAGCTATTCTAAGGGTAGGGGAGGCAGTTTACTAGACAATATGAGATTACTTTCAGCCTTAATGGCAAGATCATATGAATGTGGCAGAGTTTCACCCCCCAAAGATTGTATCATGACAGAGATCTCAGGGTCTAAAGCCTTTAAATAGTACAGAAAAGCAAAGACTGGAGATGGCTTGATATCAATAGAGAATTTCTTCCATACCTTATCAAATCTTGAATTGAAATCATGTATGGGCTCCATTGGATGCCTCTTGATTGTAATCAAGTTCTAGGTGAGAGTGCTGACATCTGTCTTGTCTCTGAACTGATTGTAGATGAGCCCACCAAGCTATCCCATCCAGTGATTGAACCAGGCAACAAGCTTCTGTACCATTCTTTTGCTTTGCCTTTAAGGGATGATGCCAACAACAAGAGGGCATGATTCTCAGTTGTAATATTGTGAATAGAAAATAGATTTGCAACATCTTGAATGTGATCTTCAGGGCAAACAGGGCCATCTCCTAGAAAGTGAGGCAATGCCTTCCAGGCTGTGTCAGGAACTTGACCTTGCCGCTGAAGAACAAGAGGACTTGAATCCCAGGCTACAAAAGGTAAATCCCTTTGAATATTTAGGTGCACATATATACCAGGGGCTGCCATGATCTGCAGGAGCAAAGATTCAAGAAAGATCCGCCAATAGAGTCGCCAGATGGATGATTCAGAGTACTACAAGTTTTATCAGATCAGAGAGTTGGAGCAGGAGATAGATTTTTCATTATTCTTGCCTTTGCAGTTATTTCTTTATGAGAATGTAATAGTTATTTTTGTGTAGAAACCTTTGCCTCTATAACTGATCATTCAAATAATGAGATGGTGTTCTGTGCATATTGGATGTCTCTGTTCTTGTCTCTAATTTCCCTATTTTTCTGCCTCTGTTTAATGTGTTTCTCAAACTTGTTTTAATCATGCATTGATGCTCTATAATCCCAGTTAAATCTTTCAAAGTTAAACACTGTGCAAATAATAGTTTCAAATCTGGCGGATTGCCATAGATTAGGCATTTGTTTTCTGCAATCTTGGTTTTACTTCTGAATTTTTTCTCAAACCCTACTGAAAGAATGGAAGAGCCAGCTTCCCTAAAAATCTAGAGGTCACTTTGAGGAGCATTCCCAGGTCTCAGAGTTTCCCATGTTGCTGCTAGATTACACCCATAGATTTATTCATCAACACTACATCTTGGCCAAAACAAATCGTGCAAATGCTTGTATAGAAAGTATGATATGTTTGAGTGAGCCGCATGTCAAGGTTTGAACTATTTACCAGGCACTCACCAATCCAAGTTTTTACATGAATGGTATAGCAAAGGAAAGTATAAAAAGGTTGAGAGACTAGTAGATGAAATGATATTTTCAGGCTTAGTACCCAACAAGGTGGTATCAAATTCATGGATGAAGGTATATGTTAGAAGTGGGCATTTTGGAAAAGAATAGGAGGTGTTTTTTGTATTGGATGTTGCTAGCCATATTCTTAATGAGATGTCATATTGTACAGTAATGCATAGACTTGTTAAGGCAGGTAAAATATAGGAGGCTTAGTAGGTATTCAATGAAAGGAAAGCCAAGGGAATTAAATCAAATGTATATACATATGGTGTGATGATCTCTCCTTATTCTAAGATTGGCAATTTTGAAGAGGTTTAGTTAGCTTACCTTAAGAGATTGGGAAATTTCTTTGTCTTGAAGAAATCAATCTCTTAGTTCTAGAAGCTGGCTCTTATGGACTGAAGATGCTACCTTCACAGTTTGCATTGCTATGACTATGGAAGTTGTTCATTTACAATACAATAATTTATGCATATTACCCAATAACATTAAAGACCTACATAAATTGACTGAACTAACTCTTCATGATTGAGAAGAGCCTCTAGAATTGCCATGTCTTCCAAGAAGTTTAGTGTATATTGATGTAAGTAATTGTAAAAGGTTGAGTAGAGTCTCTGACTTTTTGATTATGAAATGTTTAGAGACTCTAGTGCTGCACAACTATGAGAAATTGGAATGTGTACTTGGATTGGAATCTTTGCAAGCTTTGGTAGATATCAATATAACTAGATGTAAGAACCTTAAGAGTGTAGATATCACAAGGTATTGTTTGAAAGTGTAGAGTTCTAGGTCAAGTATTGTTCCAAAGTAATGCACATCTTGACATAGTATTGGTTTTGACTTCAACATGCTATAGGAGAGGTTTTGATGCCAAAGAAGGAGTATGGTTTTGGCCAGGGATTGTGAATTAACACATACAACCTATGTGGAATGCTCTGACAATCACTTGTCAGTCAAATTTAAATTGAGGCATATCTTTTTATTATAAAATTTATTATTTATTATATGCACGAGAAAGTGAAGATTTTTATTTTATCACTTATAATTGATGATTTTAAAGATGTCATTACGAGGAAGGAAAAGGTTATAAATTTGATAATTTTCAATTTATAGGGATCTTTTTTTTGGGCTTCTCATTAGGAGAACTTGGTGAGAAGGGTTTTCCTTTTTCTGCAAACTTCTGGCAACAACTGTTCATCTTTCTAGCACAGCTATTGGGAAATTGTATGTTCTCATTTATTTGAAAATTTGAAAAAATATTTAGAACTTTGTGTAAAATATTTCTCCATGGATTCTAATATTTTATTATGTTAATTTGCAATCATTATTTAATATTTCTCTGTTATATTTGGCTGCACCTAAATTTAATATGTAAACTTTGTGTTCTGATTGCACATTCCTTTTATGTTTAATGCGTACCTATCTATATGTTGGGAAGAGATAGCTACCTATTTTACCAGTTGTTGTTTATGGGAATGAAACTATTGAAATTTGTGTCATTTTTTTTGCTCATTTTTTTATTCTATACCCTTCCTTGGGAAACTAGGTGTTTTTCTTATGTCTCTTATCTAGGGTTTTCAAGCTCTTTTCCTTTTTTTGTAGTCTTCTTTCCTTCTTTCTGGTCAAAAGCATGTCCTAAAAACCCTAAATTAAATTAATATTTTTTTGGTGACTCTACTAGGGAAAATCAAAGTACAAGTGATTTTATTCTCTCATAAATCTAAAGGTACCTCCTTGAGAATAGAGGTTGGTAACTCTATTTGAAAGAACCCTAAATGATGAATTGGTATCAAGGAACCAAAATGCATAACTTAGAGTTTCTTGAATTGGTAACTAACAACAATAGTGATGATGAAAGTTATTTCTCTCATGCACCTATTGCTAAAAAAATCATTCTCTTGTTGATCCCAAGAAAATTGAAATTTTCAAAAGCTTCTATGGTGGCATGCAAGTTTCTCTTCATAAGGTACATCCTTCTTTTCTTCATACATTGCAAAAGATTGGAAAAAGAGATGGAAAGAGACTTATTTCTATCTTGTAATCATGAACCCTTACCAAATAAATGTTAGACATTCAAAGATAACTTTTTCCCCGAGGCAAATGAAAAATCCAATGCTAAAAGGTATTATTCGCATAATGAATATAATAAAGAGGAGAAAATTTTTCCTATAGATGGTCATGTGTTTCATGAAATGTCTTGTAGCCAAAAGGTTGAAAAAGGTTCATCAAAACATGCATATGCTAAAGAAAATGAGGTTTTTACATCTTCCTTTGAGAGTTCATATAAAAAACAAAGTCAATAAGAAGAATAAATCATGATAAAGCATTTTCTCTGCATGGTGAAGAAGTCTTCTTAGACAACACTATTGAAGTAAATTCAGTCCATGATGAGGCTGCAGAAGAAGTGTTGGACCAAACTTGGAATAAGGAACACAAAAATGAACCACCAAATGCCCTTTAAACATGGATACAACTTGAGCAATAGATGAAGGATGAAGGTGTTGGTGCTTAAGTATGTATATGCAAGCACCTTCCTATAAATCAAAAATTTCTTTGTCCATCAGTGTGAGTTCACATTTGTCTTGATGATCATGTTGGTAGCAGTGGTCATCGGAAAAGGTGTTTTCAAATCCACCGATAGGAAGGGGTTACACCAATGGATGTTGCATCAGAGTGACATTGCATATCGGCCAGGCAGGTGAAGGGTTTGCCGACGCGAAGGGTCTTACCGACGAAGTGTAGTTTGTATGTGCCATCGGCACGACATGGTGTATCAGGTGGACCATGGAGTATTAGGCCGACAGGGTTGGTCTGGCTGATGAAGGTGACCATCAGAGTGACTTGGTGTATCGGTGAAGGAGTTTTCTGTCGCTCCGATAGTCTATGTCTGGCTGACGGGGGTGTTCATCGGGGAAGTATGTAATCTCGGCGAGAGTCTTTTTATTTGTTCCGATGGTGTATGTTACACCGATGAAGGTGGGAGATGGGTCGATGGGCTATTGGCGGAAGGTTTGTGGGCCGTGTAGGGTAAAATGCTCAACACTTAGTGTACATGCGGCCGTGCTTAAAAAATGCCAAAAGGGGTCTCCGTAGGGTGCATGTGGGATAAATGATTCCTGTGTATTTGAAATATTAGAGTGATATGTTTTGGCGGGAAGGTTTTAGAGGCATGATCTGTTGCATTTCCCGATGGCTGCGGGTTTGGCACGACATTAATGGCATGGAAAATGCAGGGGTATGGCCTGGTTGACTAATTAGCTATCTGATTGCAAAGGAAAATTCTTAGGTGGCAGTATGGGGCTTGAGCTCAACCATTCCCAGCTTTCTTTTCAGCTTGTGCATTAATTGTTTCAAGTACCATTCTCATGGTGCTCTGCATTTGGTTGAATTTCAAAATTTTGAGAAGACTTTGTGATTAATTGCTGAAAGTACATGCTGGTGCTATAACAGCCATGCTATGTTACTCTTTGTTGTTGTTGAAAATTGGACACATCTGGCATTGTAATAAGATACAACTGGTTTTGGTTGTTCTGTGCAAGGTGTCTTGTGAGTTTATGTATCTCTTGTTGTATGTCTCATGCATGAATTTACTAATTTTATGATTGGTTTTATATGAGTAATGTTGTATTTGCATGTATCCTTCTTCTGAATCTAGATATCTAAGGGATGTCCGGGGTTCTAGAATATAGACTTGCTATATTGAATGCTTGATCTTTCAACTTCTACTCAAGGGGTAGATTAAAATGTTTTCAGATTAAGTGTTGGGAAAGATATACTACAATAGGGATACCATAAGTAGAGATAACTTAAACACTCTATTTTGGGAGGTATCTGTAAGGCAGATACCACAACATCCCCTTGAAATCCATTTTTAGTGTGTTCATGTTGATCATTCACATGTGTATATCTATTGACTCCAAGCCCTGGATAGGCACCAATCTAGCTCTACATTGAGATTACACACCAGGTCCTAGTTTTGCATCCAAACACATAAATCAAACTCATACTTCCAAATCAAACCATTAGGACATTAGAATTAGTTTTAGGATCTAAAATCCTCTGATTCACAACTGAACATAAGCCCAAAGCTAGCCCCTTTGCACTTATCCCACAGTTTTGGTCTTCATATAGGAGGATTTATCTGCTTTGTATCAACATCCCAAGCCAACCCACAAGCATATTCTCATGGGTGTTGAATAGGGAATACCCCCCTAGGTTTTGCAGAAACTGAAAAAGAAGATGAGATAAAATAAAGTCTATCTCCTACACTGTTGGCCCCTGGCCCAGAGATCATCTTGATCACTGATGGGTACCTTGTAGGGAAATCTGGGAATGAGCATCCAGTCAAGGAAAAAAACCAACAGAAATTGGCGACTCTATTGGGGAGAGAAAAAGTCAAATTATTTGAAAAGTGAATTCATTGTAGAAGGATCCAAAAATGACCGTGTGATGCTCTACTGGTGTGGTGAATCTAGAAAATACATGTGCCTTGTTGATTTTCTGTCCTCTCTATGAGAGGTGGCGACTCTGTTGAAAGAATCTATTAGTGTTGCAATGTATATCCAGGTATTCATCTTTGATTCAAAATGTTGAGTTTAGAATAGCAAACCTAGGTGTGCTCTCAAAGGAGACCATTCTTTATTGAAAGATATAGAGCCCTAAATTTTACAGGAATATGTGGTTACCCAAATATCATTCCAAATAAAATTAGAAAATGTTTGCCAAAATATAGTGGATCAAATTCTGAATTGGTAAACAAACATCTGCAAAGATTTTGTAATTTAGTGGAAGATTATGAGATAGAGGATGAAGATGTAGTAATGAGACTCTTTGTTCAATCATTGGATGATGATGCTAGGATATGGTTTTCAGACCTGCCTATTTGTTCAGTTTCTTCATGGATAGATTTAAAAGTTGCATTCCTAGAATAGTTTAGTGAAAGGCTTGATGTGGCCTCATTGATCATACAGTTTATGAATATCCAAAGGGGAGATGAGGAATTGTTTCCAGCTTTTAATCTTAGATTTATTAAGTTGCTTAAGCAAGTCCGTGAGTATATGAGACCCAATGATGCATTGTGCTTAACAATTTATTTGGCTGCATTTGATGAAGAAATGAGCTATCTATTGAGAGATAAAGAACCAGTCATGCTTCACCAGGCTTTCCAATCTACTATGGATATTGAAAACAATGAAAAATATGGAATGCCAGTAGGTTTCATAGCTGCAAGCCTTCAAAACAGTTATCAAAGTGAATGGATTTCTGCTGTTCCAGTGTGTTCATTGATAAATGATTGTGTAGAGGGAAATATATTTCAGAATAATGTGTCAAACCATGATGTGATACATGAAGAAAATGTTGTAGAAAATGTAGGCACATCCTGTAATGATGAAAACAAAGATTGTTATCAGCCTCTAAAAGACAAGCCTGCAGACACAAAATACCTTTCAAGTGATAAAATAAAAGACATACATGAGGTTGTGTCATGTAGCAATATGCATATCCCAGCTATTCCTAATTATTTGTATAAGGTGGATATGTAGAGCTTCACTCTGAATATAGAATATGTTGCTTCAAAGGATGACAACGAATATGTTAATGACTGTCAGCATTCAGATGCATAGGTGAGCCTTTCAGATGATGAAATATATATGGATGTTGAATATGAGTGTTTCCTTGAAGATTCTGACCACCTTCACAATGCAGAGGTTGAAGAATTTGATTTTGATTATCAAGGCATTGGTGAAGAGGAAAAACAGAGTCACTATTCAGAAATGAATGGACAAGTTACAGATGTGTGTACTCATACAGTTGGGGATTGTGTTGGTTGCAGGGGTAACTATAAGGTTTTTGAGAAAGGGCTACATTCTGAGTTATTTCTACCTTCTTTTGAGACATTCTAGGTGGACATTGATGATGAGATTGCTGAGCATAGTAATGATGAATATCTACATGTCTATAAAGATAAAATTGATTATGAGATGTTGCTTGTGCTTGAATATTGCATGTTTGATTCAGAGGAGCTTTTATTTTTTGAAGAAGGGAAAATTTTTGATATGGATTCATTTGTTTCATGTGAGTCTGTCATTTTCCCAAGAAACATCAATGACTCATATGATGATGACATTCTACAACTCATGATAATGTACGCTGATGAGGCTCGTTGTAGATTTGTCAATGAAAAAGAAAAGAGCAGCAACACAAATAATTGCAGTGCTGGATGCTACAGATGGTTAAATATTTTTAGACTTCATTAGAAGAAATCAAAAGAGAATCAAGTGTTTGACAAAGGAAAACTCTAGTTTTTCCTTTTTGGTGGCCCTGGGCTGCCAAGTAAATTTTAATAAATGTGTTTTATATTGTAGGTTGGTGCAGTTTTGACTCTGTTGCCCAATGGATTCAGGACTGGTCTGCATCCCAGAGATCTGAAGTCCTCGCCATGCCTCCAAGAGGCATGTGTCCCCAGATAGAGCCTATGTTGGTGCTTAAGTATGTATATGCAAGCACCTTCCTGTAAATCAAAAATTTCTTTGTCCATCAGTGTGAGTTCACATTTGTTTTGATGATCATGTTGGTAGCAGTGGTGTGTTCTCTACATCGCCAAGACTTTGTCCATCGGCAGCTATGTTGCATGTCCCACTGATGGTGTGTGTCAGGCCGATGAGGGTTGCGAGAGTGTGGTCATCGGCAAAGGTGTTTTCAAATCCGTCGATAGGAAGGGGTTACACCAATGGATGTTGCATCGGAGTGACATTGCATATCGGCCAGGCAGGTGAAGGGTTTGCCAACGCAAAGGGTCTTACCGATGGAGTGTAGTTTGTATGTGCCATCGGCACGACATGGTGTATCAGGCGGACCATGGAGTATTAGGCCGACAGGGTTGGTCTGGACGATGAAGGTGACCATCGAAGTGACTTGGTGTATCGGTGAAGGAGTTTTCTGTTGCTCTGATAGTCTATGTCTAGCCGATGGGGGCGTTCATCGGGGAAGCATGTAATCTCGGTGAGAGTTTTTTTATTTGTTCCAATGGTGTATGTTACACCGATGAAGGCGGGAAATGGGCCGATGGGCTATTGGCGAAAGGTTTGTGGGTCGCGTAGGGTAAAATGCTTGACACTTAGTATACATGCAGCTGTGCTTATAAAATGCTAAAAGGGGTCTCCGTGGGGTGCATGTGGGATAAATGATTCCTGCGTATTTGAAATATCAGAGTGATATGCTTTGGCGGGAATGTTTCAAAGGCATGATCTGTTGCATTTCCTAATGGCTGCGGATTTGGCACGACATTAATGGCATGGAAAATGTAGAGGTATGGGCCGGTTGACAAGGTAGCTACCCGATTGCAAAGGAAAATTCTTAGGTGGTAGCATGGGGCTCGAGCTCAACCATTCCCAGCTTTCTTTTCACCTTGTACATTAATTGTTTCGAGTACCATTCTCACGGTGCTTTGTATTTGGTTGAATTTTGAAATTTTGAGAAGACTTTGTGATTAATTGCTAAAAGTACATGCTGGTGCTATAACAGCCATGTTGTGTTACTCTTTGTTGTTGTTGTTGAAAACTAGACACATCTGGCATTGTAATAAGATACAACTGGTTTTGGTTGTTCTGTACAAGGTGTCTTGTGAATTTATGTATCTCTTGTTGTATGTCTCATGCATGAATTTACTAATTTCATGATTGGTTTTATATGAGTAATGTTGTATTTGCATGTGTTTTGTTATTCTGTCTCCAGTATTGCATTTGTCCTTCTTTTGAATCTAGATATCTAAGGGGTGTCTTGGGTTCTAGAATATAGACTTGCTATATTGAATGCTTGATCTTTCAACTTCTACTCAAGGGGTAGATTAAAGTGTTTTCAGATTAAGTGTTGGGAAAGATATACTGCAATAGGGATACCATAAGTAGCGATAACTTAACACTCTCTTTTGGGAGGTATCTGTAAGACAGATACCACAACATCCCCTTGAAATCTAGTTTTAGTGTGTTCATGCTGATCATTCACAGGTGTATGTCTATTGACTCCGAGCCTTGGATAGGCACCAATCTAGCTTTGCATTGAGGTTATACACCAGGTCCAGTTTTGCATCCAAACATATAAATCAAACTCATACTTCCAAATCAAACCATTAGGACATTAGAATTAGTTTTAGGATCTAAAATCCTCTGATTCACAACTAAACATAAGCCCAAAGCTAGCCCCTTTGCACTTATCCCACAATTTTGGTCTTCATATAGGAGGATTTATCTGCTTTGTATCAACATCCCAAGCCAACCCACAAGCATATTCTCATGGGTTTTGAGTAGGGAATACCCCCCTAGGTTTTGCAGAGCCTGAAGAAGAAGAGGAGATAAAATAGAGTCTATCTCCTACACTGTTGGCCCCTGGCCCAGAGATCCTGTTGATCACTGATGGCTACCTTGTAGGGAAATCTGGGAATGAGCATCCGGTCAGGGAAAAAACCAACAGAAGGGATAATGCTCCAAGACCTTTCTCATGATGTTTTCATTTTAGATTGGTGTATCAATGCCTCTAATGATGATTTTCTTTGTGGAGAAGATGTTTTTATTCATTCATCACCGATCACTAAAGAGGAAAGACCCGCTGACAAGATTAGAGGTATGAATTTGTCCTTTTCTTCTCCTTCACAATCATTGAATAATGATTTTTTTGAGTGTGTTGTTTCAAAGGAAGATGAGGATATTTTGGCGAGAAATGATCATTTAACTCTTAAAGAAATCAACTATGAAATAACTCTATAACATGAACTAGTAGAAGTTTTTATCATCATTCATCAATTAGGGAAGAGACCTCTCTAATTGAAGTCAAATCTGCATAAGAAGGGATTAAAAATGCTATCATGTTGTCATCCCATTATTCTAGTCTTCTCAATGTTTGTTTATCAAATAGAATACATAACCTAGATAATGTTGTTGAAACATACAGTCCAAACAATGATGATGACAATAACAGAGGAGAATGATGATGACAATAACAGAGGAGATAAAATTTCTAATTTTATAAAAGATAAAATGGTTTATACGAAGTTATGTGTTTCATCTTCATCATCATTGTCAAGATATGTTGGGCAAATAAAATTTGATTTTTAATGGACTGTAGAAGATCAATTTGAAGTGCCTAAATTATTAATAGAACAACAAATGCAAAATGGATGTTTGGATAAAATATAGTTGGTTTTGGAGTCTCATGATGGGGTAAAAGCACAAAGCTATGTCACACTTTTATAAAGGAAATGGTCAACGTTGATCCAACTTTTAAACTTGAATCACTAAAAAGTGACATATATGTGTTGAAATTTGAAATGATGTAAACTAATAAAATATTTATTTTTTAGTATATTTTATATTTGTATTTTTTAAAAAAGTTTAAAAAATTATTTGAATATAGTTTTAATAAATTGACACTATAATTTAGTTGCTGATAAAATGCTAAAAAATGAAGTTACATGAGACATCAATCTTTATATAGTAAATTTTATTTTTTTGCTTCAATTTTTTGTGTATTTATAGCTTGAAACTGCATGGAAATATTTTTTTTCTACTTTTTATAAATATATATTTTTAAATAAATAATAAAATGTGCATGTATTAAAATGTAGTTGTTTCCATTCGACATCAACTTTCATATTAACTATTTATCTAAAATAGAAAAAAAATTATACCATCTTGATATAGATTCTTTTATCAAGTGCATCATATTTTTCTCAATTTTTTTGTAATAAATTTTACTATTTTTCCTTGACATGGTAATTGACCTAATGTTTTGTGTTGATAACCTACTTTTAGTAAAAATAGAAGGGAAAATAAAAATAATAATTAAACTATTAAAATATATGTATTTTTGAAAACTAAACTTATAGATCTACAAAAGGGTATTTTTTATGTTTTTTTAAAAATGTTATTTACACGAGTAGAAGTTGTTGAAATATCAAGTTTTTAAATAATTTAATTTTTTTGGTAAATTGGCCTCATAGTGGTGCTACATATGTATTTAGCCAACAATTTTAGTTGGAAAAGTTGTGGACATATCTAACTTAGCTAGAATGAATCTTACAAGATAATATGTTTGACCAAAATTGATTTTTAGTTAGAAATACTTAAATTCACTTGTGTTGATAAGTCAAATGACAGCGTGACATAGCTTTGTTCTTTTACCCGATGTCTTTACTCCAAGCTAGTATTTAGAAACTTCTAATGATGATTTTTTTGTGATAATAAAGTCATTTGTTTTTCTTCATCGACCATGAAAAATATAGTCTCAGTTGATGTAGCTGGTGAAGCATATCTGTCACTTTTATATGTTGTTATGTCATCATTAAACCATGGAGTCTCTTATCAGTTTCAACTAACTAAGGAGAAATTACTCTTACAAATGATGATCATAGACTTCTGGGAGTTGATACTCATAAGGAAATATTATGACATATATCAGTTGATGATTCATTTTATGGTAAAAGTATTTTCTCCACTCTTCTAACAGTTATGGATGAATACACTCATATAGAAGTCTCATCACATCCTAGTTTACTAAAGGGATGTTTAATTTAGGGTTTCACTAGTTCTAATCTAAATAAGCCAAAATATTTTTAGATAGGGAAGATTTGTATGCTAAGGGTGATACAAGAAGACATAACCAATGCTACATAGAGTAATTCTAGTATGATTCAAGAGAACTCAAAAAATTATGATGAGATATGATTGTTTGGCCCATTGTTCAAAACATTGTCTCATCTTATATATTTTAGTTCTGACAACCTACTAAATTCACAGGTGCTACATGGGTGTGCATCTATTTTTCACATAGGTTCATACTTTTCCCAACCTATCAATGGATTTCTGTAACCAACCTGGATCAAGTTTGAGGTAGGGTTGTCCTTCTATGCATATATTTTAGGTAGGAAGTTTTGTTGTGTCTAGATTCTATTCTCCTTTGTTGTTTATTGTGTGTTATGTTTTGGTTTTGCTCTTGTTCCTCTTGATCCCTATCATGTTGTGCATTTTTTCCCAATTCTATAGCCCAATGAACAAGACACTAATCCTTTCCATAGATTCTAGGTTCCTTACTACATCCTTTGTAGTTCTTGTCCCTAGCTAGAGCTAGTTTTTGGCATCAATTTTGAACTTGAAAATTTTGAAACTTTTCACTACTTGCATGTGTTGTCAATTTTGAGTCTATCTATCTTGATGACCTATTCAAGTTAGTTGTCCTTATTTCAAATGCCTAATTAACTTTAGGTTGTTTGTTGAACTCAACTTGTTGATTTCCAGTCATCCTCACAAACTGACATGTCACAAGTTCCTTTGCGCTAGATTGTCATGGATTGTTGACCTAATCATGTTCCTATGAAGTTATTTTCAAATGATCTGGTACATCAGTTTCAAGCATTCAAAGGAATGTTAATCCATTGTTTCATAAACACTTGGATGGTAGTTGTGCAATTTAAGTGGTATTCATGGAAACAGTTAAATATGGAGATCTATTTGAGTTAGGATGAAACTGTCTGATAATGATTTTGTTTACTTCATTTCTCCCAATGTGTCTAAGTTTTTAAGGAAAAATCTTTCATGAATTGGGAGATTTTAAAAGTTTTTGTTCCTGTAAGAACCAAAATCATGCACAACCTCCACAAGGACCCCGATGATGACTCACAATCCCTATCACATACATGTAAGAATGGATTAATGCCCTCTTAGAAATGATTCTCTTGGTAGCATGTGGTTTCTTCTTCCTTTTGTTGTTTCCCCTTTGTCATGCTAACCCTTTCCTCACTTTAGACACTTGTCAATTTGTGTTTCTTATACTTGTGACTTTGTCCCTAAGACTTGTATTCATCTATTTGTTGTGTTTTAATCTTTCCCTAGTGTTTTTCATCCATTCCCACCCCTAGGAGCCCTCTAGAGGACCTCACAAGCCATCTCTAAATTTTAGTTTTTAGTTTCATTCAACCAGTACAAATCCCCCCCTTTTATTTCTAGATCTCCCTCAGGAGATCCATCTTTTGCAAGTAAAGAATTAGTTTTTGACCCCTATTTGACTAGTTTCTGGGAGGTAATTCACCTCCTTTTCCCCTCTTGATTCATATACTATCCCACATTTTCACCTATGACATAGAGGCATCGCGCCCCCATCGATTTTGATTGAGATTAGTCAATTTTGATTTAGATTAATTATCTTTTTTCGTTTGTCTTCATTTGTTTACAATGTTGTTTGAGGTAGTTTTTGTTTGTTTTCCCCTAATGATTGAATGAGGCAGTTTTGATTTGGGGAAGTTATGTTATGGGACTACTCCTGGCACCACCTAAGAGAGCAGTTGTGCAATGGTTGCAGTCCAAAAAGGAGACTAGCTTTCATAAGACAGGTTGGGGGGAATAGAAAGGATGTGAGGGTGAATTCCATGAAATGCCATCGAAGGAGCAAGGATAGGAGATGGGAGTCTGTGATGGGGAGTAAAATGAGCCCAGATCAGTTGTCATGGTCACTATTTTGAAATAGAGAAGAGTTTAGTCAGGGAATCAAAGTAAGAAGAATTTGTAGAAGGCCAGAGGAGGAACGTGGGTGACAAAATAGTGAGTCATAGCCAAAGGAAAGAGCTAGTGGTGTGTCTAGGAAAGGAGATTTGGGTTGCATATATTGAAGTCAAGAAACCAATATTTGTTAAAGACAAACTAGTCCAGTGACCAATTGAATTGTGGTCTCTATATTCAAGATTACTCTGGTCCAACATTGAATAGAAAAATCTTATCAAACAACTACTCCATGTAATTCAATTCATGTTATTTATTTGTTGTGTTCATTTCCTCAAACTGTAATAGATTCTAGTTTAAGTTCCTAGCACTAGGCTATGTTCTGGTTTGTGTTCCCATATTTGTTGTCTATCAAGGCTGTTGTCATCAAGGTAGGACCCCTTCTTTGAGGGTCACCCATTGGTCGTCCCTAGGTGACCTTGACTAGTAAAAGGGGTGACCAGGTGGCGACCTTGCTATCTTTTCCAGTCGTAATTCAACTCGAGTTTTTGGCCAAAAATAGCTCCATTTTTGCCTATTTTTGCTTCTGTTTGCATGGAATTTTATCCCAAAGATAAAGTTAACTATTTCATGCACCCAAGCATGCATATTTAGCTCCTTTTTATCTTTAGTTATCAACCCATGCATTCTTTTAACTTCATTTCTTCTTTAGTGATAAGATGTCATTACTTCATCACTCCCTAATCAATCTAGTTCACTCCTCAATCAAGCCTGTTAACCCTTCAATCAACTTGAGTTAACTTCTCAATCAATTCCAACTTTCATGACCTATTCCAAACTATAAATACCCTTGACCTCTTCATTATTTCTCAAGTTGGAGAATCCTCTTCTCTTCTTCACAAGCTTTTTCAAGATTCTTCATAGGCCCTTGAGCCTCTTAGTTTCTTTCTTTAGTTTCCAAAGCTTCACAACTTTCATGTCATTAGCTTTCCAAAGCTTCAAAGCTTTCATTCTTACATAACTTCAAAGCTCTCCCTTTTGGTAGGCAATTTCATTTGTGCACACAGTTCTTGCAAGTTTTTGCTCTCCAATCTAGCATCCATATGCTCACACAAGATGTCCAAGCCTTTTACTTTTTATTGTTCTCTTATCTAACTTTTCTAAAAGATCATTTAGCATCAATACATTGCCATCACAAGCCACAATGCTCACAAGCTCACATCGAGCTCTCATTCAAGCTTCTTTTGCATCTCTTTCTTATTGTTACTAAGAGGATCACCCTACTATTCAAAGAGGATAAGAGGTTGTCATACAAGGATTTATGAGGGTAGTGGAGGCTCACACGTCTCTTTATTCTAGGTTCCTTCATGCTTTTTATTTCATAGTAATTAGAAAATCACATTTTCTCTTGGAAATAGTAAATGCATGTTACTTTTTCTTGATAAGCTAAGCAGATCTTGCATTGTTAAAGTATTTTACTTTCAAAACTTCATAGATTAGATTCATTTCAAAGCAATTTCCCTTTTCCTAGAGTAATTGTTCCACATATTTAGAAAAACAAAATAAAAACATAGATTCAATTATATTAGGTAACTTCATATTAGATTGCATTTATTTTCTAATTCCTACAATACAAAAAAAGCACTTTCATTTCCATAATTAGAAAAAAACACAAAAAAATTGTTTTGCACTCATATAAGCTTGCATGTATTCAAAAACTGAAAAGAACAAAAACATTAGCATCACAGAGCATTCACAAACCCTTGATTCCAACAAAAGGTCAACTTTGGTCACGTATTGGTAAAACCCTTAATTCCAACACAAGGTCAACACAAAGTCAAACTTTAGGTCAAATCAAGGTTAGCTTTAACTATCTCTCTCTTCATTTGGGTTCACGAATGTACCCTAGACTTAGAGGTGAGTGGGTGAGGGCGATCCTTGATGAGATAGAGGAGATCCACCCTAGACCACAACAAGACCAATAGATAATTCAACAACAACACCAAAGGTTAAGGACATTCCAAATACAGGATATCATCCAACAGTTTGAACAACAATGCCAAATTGAAAGAAGTATCAATGAAAACAATAGTCAACCTGCATAATGTTGGAACCTTAGAAATGCAAACACAAGAATGGTGACTAGTGACACTTTAGTTCATATAGTTATTTTAACAACAATGGTCATAAAACACTAAATTAGAATCAATGCACAAGAAAGGCCCCAAGACCAGTGGACCACTTTCTACAAAGTCTAGCTCTCTAGCAAGCTAGACTGTCCCTGTGTCTCACCTCCTCTAGACTAGCTAGTTCCACGAGAGTGAGAGTGATGTGGATGTTCACCCCATGTTAAGGAGAGGGGTCCATGTGCACCCATAACAAGCCATAGAAAAATGGCCACCAAAATGGGCAATGAAGTATGTTGTCAAGAGAAGAACTTACAAGAAGCTCAGGAGGTACAAAGATCACTCCACTTAGTACATCAAGATAAAAAGTCCACAACATGTGAAGTGTCATTAGAAATAACAAGTAGGGGCACTCAAACTCTAATGCATTTCAATCCATCTCAATGTTGTAAAAATAAAAAAATGAAGGAAGCCTCACTCACAGACCTTATAGAAATTTTGGTCCAATGAATCAAGACCCTTGAGGCTAGGAGTATTGAACAATCTCACCGAAACAACATTACAAAAAAACCTAGGACATAGGGAAATTGTTTCATTGAAAAGATCAAATCAAGCCAGGGGGCAACACAAAATTCCCCTCATCTAAACTTTCATTCATACGATACACATAATGAAGCATACATGCCTCCCTTGCCCTCATTGTCCAACATGACAAGTTTTAATAAAATAGGTGGCGTCGTTAGGTAAAAACATTCAAACACCTAAAAATAGTCCTATGCATGCCCTAACTCCTTAATGAAGTACAAATAGCCTAAGAAACAAGAAAATGCAAACAAAAGGAATGAAACCCAAGGCTACAAGTGTCATCCCTCCATTGTTTCTCCAAGATCTTGTTGTACTTTTCTCTCATATTTGCAGACCTGCAAATATTATGAGAATCTCAAGAGTGAATGGATAGAAAAATCAGAGAGATAGTGCTCAAGTTATGCTAGTGGGAAGTGAGAAAATGAGGCTAAGAGAGTGATTTTATAGAGGAACAGGTTTGAATGAAGGGTTGTGATTGCATGTTTGACTTTTGATGGAATGGAGGGTGTAGATTGATTAGGGTTTCCCTTTCACTAAAGGACAAGTGATAATTTTTTAATTTGAAGAAATGGTGAGGTGTATAATGTTTTTAAATTAAATAAATTGGGTCCATATATTTATTTTATTTGAGAAGGGGGAATAATGCGAGAGGATTTAATTAAAATAAGTGGGACTTATTTAATTAAGGTAAGGCTTATAATTTAAATAAAAATTAATTTATTTAAATAAATTGGGTAAAAGGTGAGAGTGAATACTTAAATAATCAATTAAAAATTAATTATCTAATTATAGAGAAAATTCAGAAGAGAATAGCTAAATAATTAAACAAATAAAATTTATTTAATTAGAAGCACAAGATGAGAAAATTAATTAATTATATAATTAAAAATTATTTAATTAATAGTAGAATGTGGAACTAGGATGAATTAGGTGTAAAAATGGTGCTCGCAGGTTCCGGACATTTCTAGGTGTCTACATTTTGCCCCTCTTTGATACAATGTCTATTCTAGCATTGAGTCAAAGAAAAAATTGATAAATATTCTCTGGACATGCCCCAGTGTGCCTCGAATCAAGTGGGATAGCCTTATGCCCCCTTGAGATATTTTTCAAATTTTCTAAAAAAAATTTAAATATTTTGGAAAATTCTCTGAAAAGCGATACTAGAAGTTAGGAAGTGATCCAGGAGTGAAAATTTGGTTTGATAAGTTGTTTGGTGTACAAAAATAGGCTTTAGGTCGGTTAAATTTGCAAAAAAAGGGCCCACTTAGGTCAAAACCTTCTATAAATAGCCCTCAAAGGGGCCCATAGAGCTCATTTGTGCACTTTGCTTTTAGAAATTTGAGAGATTTGAGAGTTGCTTGTTGTGAGTTTTCTCTACAAAACCTACCAGAATGTCTCCTAGCTCATCTACATGGATTGAGGGTCAGGACATATGGTTGGCTTCCCAGGACAAGCGCGACAGTATGTATCTGATCCTTGCTTTTTCAATTTTGATATTTCTTCATAGATTTTAGGGATCAAAAACAAGGCACGAATGCAGTGCAGTTTTCTGCACTGCATCTATTGGGAATTAAGGTGTCTCAACCTTTGCAAATTCCTAATGTTGTATTTATTTATCCCATGATGAGTTGGCATAGTCGGTACCTTGTGTACATGCAATAAGATAAATTTTGGTGCCTTTGTAGATGTGGTTTCCCCCTTGAATAATTAACAGGGGTTTAGAGGCAGTGCCCCCCAGACGGGGTCAAGAGACAGAGCCCCTTGCAGAGTTCTAGGAGCAGTACCCCTAGCATGCTCCTTGTCACGGTACAGGACAGGGTTAAGGGGCAGTGCCCCCGTGGGGGCTCGGGGGCAACACCCCCGAAACCTCAAATGACTTTTATTTAATGACAAGTGTCGGTGAGTATCTTTGCACAAGAGAAAGGCATCTTTGGGCAGTCAAGGGAGGTTATGACATGTTGTAAGAGGAATATGATATTTTTAGTTAGTGTATGATAGATTCTCTTACAGCTGTAAGTGTTGTCAGTTATGATGGATTCTATGATAGCTATAAGGTCCGTAAGAGCATCTATCATAGCTTATCTTGGGACAAGGCGCCCACTTTGGGATGGGATGTTGGACAAGTGTCCCTAGGTGTGGGTTTTTGGGCATGAGTCCAAGATGGATGCCAATCTCTAGAAGGTTCCATATTTTCCTTGTAAAATCTATATAAACAGGTGCTTGGATGGGAGATAGATAGTTTTTTGTACAAGTACTATTATGTTGCCGAAATATTTCCAAATTTGACATTTGAAGACTCCTGAAAGAGCATTGGCTCTGAAACTGTATTGTAATATATTATTGTTTACTGTAATACATTTGAGCTGTGTTTTGGAGTGTGGGGTTTTTTACCCATAAGGGTTTTCCCCACGTATATCTTGTCTCTCTCTCTCTCTCTTCTGTCTACTTTCTGTGTGAATGTGTATTGATGCAATATCTCTGTTATTGTGTTAATAATTTTGTAACTAGAAAGGTTAATTTGAATTTGCACTCTACTTCCCTCATTAGATTAGTGTAACAAGTGTGTTCTGCATACCTTGCTTCCTTTCAATATCTACATTTGTGAGTGACTCATGCATGGTGAAATGCGACGCATGCATTTTACTGTGATGCATCGACTTTTTTGTGACGCATGTAGAGGCTAGTGTGACACATGCACATTAGGTGGCTCACATCTATAGGATGCAACACCTGTGCATGACAATGTGACACAATCAAAAAAATGTGCCACATGTGTCGGTCTATACGATGCATGCACGAAATTGTGACGCATGTGCAAAATTGTGATGCATGCGTGAAATTGTGTGACGCATGTGCTTTAGGTGTGACACACTGACCTAATAGATCAAATGCCTCTATTTTTTGTGAATGGTTTGCCTTGGGTTTTTAGATTGACATAATGTGCTGCACTTGTGGATGCAGGTGAGATTACCACCCATCTACTCCCGTTAGAGTCATCCTGTTGGCTATCTATTTCATGACCATTTGTCTTGGGTGGAGAGGGATACCCTACATGCCCTAGGGTTATATGGTGTCATATTCATGCCCATGATTAGGGCTAACCCAAGTTTTCTTACTGCACTGGCTAAGCGATGGCACTTAGAGACCAGTTCATTCCACCTTCCTATAGGAGAGACCACTGTTACCATAGAGGACGTCTGGCAGATTTTATGGCTTCTAATTTGTGGGGAGTAGGTTATTTATAGCTCAGATCAAGGATTACCTATAGTCTAGTGCTTGTTTGGACTGACGATGATGCCGACCTAGGAGTCGAGGACTATGAGATCCATTGGGATACCCTGGCGGATTGATATGACCAGCTAATCATAGTATTATGTGTCTGCATAGGTGGTATTGTGATTCCAAATCACCGTGGGCATGGTTTTCTGATCAGATGGGGTGAGATCCTGGAGGGTATGATGGTTGATGCTACCGTATAAGCTTGGGGACCATGCCTTCTTGCAATGCTTTACTTTCAGCTACATGGAGTTGCATACCCTGGTGAGTAGTCTATTAGTTATGGCATCACTCTCCTTATGATCTAGGCTTGGGAGCATATCCCAATGTTTAGACCTCTAGTGGAGCATGAGATTCTAGAGGATCTCCTTTATGTTTTCTGCTATACTGGGGCAATTGTTCATATGTGGATGGGAGATGTCAGGTTTTGGAGGCACTGCATAGACTATCTAGATGTATTTGTTTAGAGGCCTTATAGATCCTACCCTAGATGGACAGATGCTGGGGAGTATTTACCATTTTGTGGGCATACATGTGATTTGATTGGGCAGACAGTGTAGAGCCAACATATTATAGAACATCATTTGTTAGAGCACATTCTAAGATAGTTTGGTAAGTGATAGGGTGAGCCAACCAGTATTGCAGAGTTTGCATGAGCTACACAAGAGATTTTATATTGGGGCCCCATGATTATGATCTAGAAAACTATTAATGAGATTGTGGGCCTACAGCCCATTTAGTGGGGAGCTACAATAGATGTACCAGATGTAGGGACTACACCTGATTATGATGCTTGGTGGGCTATGCATAGAATTGTTCCATATTTACATCCTAATGAGCCAGCTCTAGTGGAGAGGTTGTGGAGGGGGCCTAGAGGCAATTTCAGAGGACGGCACTGGGGGAGAGCTAGAGGCTGAGGACAAGTGGTAGAGGAGGTGATGATGGTGGTGATGATGGTGGAGCTGGCAGGGGTAGAGGAGACAAGGGCCAAGGAGATAGAGGTAGAGGCCGAGATGGACATGATAGAGGTCCTCGACTAGATGCAGTTTGTGAGGAGGGAGAGAGGGCCGTTAGGCAAGTGGTAGTGGTAGTGGGAGAGATTCATATGGAGGAGAGGGGGGAGAGGGAGGAGGATGTAGCCATGGAGGACATCAACAGAGAGGACGTTGGTGGAGAGGAGATGGGAGAGGATGAGGAGGAGCGCATTAGAGAGGAGGCACTCCAAGATGTGCCAATTACTGACATGGATGATGAGGAGGAGGGGGATTAGGGAGACCAAGTGGCTGAGATGCAACAGATGCAAATGTGCATTCAGGATCTAGAGGGTTAGCTAGCACAGAGGACAAGAGAGAGGGACATGGCCATCATCAAAGCATAGAGGGTCGTGTAGCAAAGTATAGACTTTATGTCGACAATTAGTGGGCCCACCATAGATTTATCACAAGCTCTATATCAGGATAGTTTGGAGACAAGATACTATAGGACCTTATATGAGGTGTGGTACCAGCAGATCAGAGGGCACCGAGCTTTCAGAGTAGGAGCATAAGTAAGTCCCATTCCTGATAGTCACATAGCAGTGTGGGGGTTTCTCACTTATAGAGGAGGGCTTCACCATATCAAAGGCCATATGGGTCCTGGGCTAAGTCAAAGCATAGGGGTTCTCCTATAGGACTGACACCATCTAGAGGTTAGGATAGCACTCGTTTGGCCATTTTGGCTGATATGATGTATTTTTTTTATCGAGCCTACATGCTCTAGTTTTTTATTGAGCCTGCAAGCTCCATTTTTGACTCACAAACTTAGATTTGTATGGTGACACTTTTTTGATGATATATATATGAGAGATTACTTTGGTGATGATCTCTTAATTCTATATGCATATGATATGATAGATGTATGTGGTATGCTCTTTTATGTTATGGTTCAATGTTTATGTTTTATGATCTATGATTCATGATGAGATGATGCAATCATATTTGTCATGCATTTTATGTGATGATGTTTATGATGTGATGTATGATGTGACTTATGGATGGACATGTTGAGATGATACTACATGTTTATGCGATGGTACTTTTTATTTGTATGTGATGCTCATATGTGTACTACATGGATGAAGATATGTATGTGTTAGATGTTATGTGATAGATGTAGATTGTATGTGGATGATGGCTCTATATGTTATAATGTAGTATTAATGATCTAACATGATGATGATATTTGCGATTGTTGTGGTATTATGCTTATGATGAAATTCATATGATGTACTAACATATGCATGTGTGCAGGCTTATGAGATCTAATACAATTTTTTTTGGTGTGTCACAGTAGGATGACATATGATTAGAAGAAATGGAGATGAGGGATGTGCGAAGGATGAAGATTGGCTAGAAGAATGGATCTAGATTTTTATTTGATAGATTTTTGAGCTTCTTGCTTGCAGTTGTTGCTTATCATCATAGAACTTATTATGTTAAAGGACAACAAACACTGCAGCATATCAAAGGCCAAGGCATAAAGTGTGGTTCCTTGTGAAACATGCACATGAAAGAAAAGGAGTGCCTGACTCAGACCTAAGTAACCATGGTACCTTGTCAAAACATGTGATGAGATAACCTTGAGGTATGTAAGTCCTTATTTAAGGAAGCATGTATTCTTTCCTATGCATAGGATGTCTTCGATTCACACCCAATGGAATCTCGATCACACGCAAGGAACCTAGTTGCCCCAGTCATTTTGCCAAGACAAACCACAAACAAAAATCAAAGAAAAAAGGTCTCACTCTATCCTCTCTTCTCTTCATCACTTAGGAATTGCCTTGAGAAGCATAAGAATGAGATTGAAAAACAATCCAGTAATAATAAGATAGATGAGACCAAGAGTCAACAACCATGTAGATCCTTTGTTGAGTGTGTATGTGCTTGTCTAATTGATTATGATAGGGTGAATAATGCTTGGTTTTAGGATGGGAAGTATGTCGTATAAGATGTTATATCTGGTTTTGATAATGTCCCTACCTATCTAAGGCAAGTGATAGAATTGTTACATCCCATGCAAGACTTTACAAGATGTCACAACATGTGTAATGACTGATATGTGGTGATTGATGATGTCTAAAAGATGAAAGACCTTGTCTAAGTGTTGAATGGCACAAGACAATTGAGAGGGGGTTGAATTTGTTGTATCAAAATTTTAACTTCTATAAATCACAATCAATTTCTCAATCACTTAATTTATTTCCTTATTCTAAAACATGAATAGTAGAATTAAAGACTTGAACACATCAACATCACATGCACATGAACACTAGAATTTTTATGTGAAAATCCCTAAATAGGGAAAAACTACAGTGAGTGTTAGGTCATAATATAAATGTAGTAACAATACCGAATATCAAATGGTGGCTCACTTCCAAAGGGCTTACTACCTAGGGCTCACTTCCCAAAAGGATGGCTCACTACTGAGGGTGGCTCACTGCCAGGCTAGCTCACTGTTGGATGTAGCTCATTGCCAAGGATTGAACTAATATAGTAGCATCTACACCATGCCTAAGTTTAGTTCCATTAAAGTGTAGTATAATTCATCCACTTTGCTTTGCTTTTACAACTCACACCTTATCTTTGCATCTTCACACACACACACACCTTAAACATGAATTTATTACATGTATTTATACAATTCATCAACCTTGGAATGTACATCAAAGTCAGCATTACACTCATCAACCATTGGAACAATCTCAAAGGTCGGCATACATACATACATCGAATTAGGACTAGACCTAAACAATCTTACAAACTAACTAAATAAAGGAGGAACAATTCATGCCTTAACATGGACTCAATTACATCTTCACACAATTCTACAATTCAAGAGATTCATTCACAAAAGAGTGTTAATCATCCAAGTCAGCCAAAAAGGTGCAATCACCAAGAACACTTGAACACACACTTCCAAGATCTTCATTGCAGCTTGCAGATTAATCACACACCTTCAATGCATTTAGGAGACATTATGTGAACATCATAGAATCATTTGGAGACTAGAAAATCCAACCACAATAGATCTCAACTTGTTTCACTTGAAGATGGATCATAGACTATTCTCAATTAGACACTGTCAATCTCTGCTAATTAGAAACTTGTTTTTCAGAGCTTCAAATCACTTATCCTTTGGAATGAAGATGACTAAGGACCTTATAATCTTAAGTCTAGAACCATAAGACAAAACTCCAATCTGCAGAGAAATGCAGAGCAAAACACTTTCTCCCTGTCACCCTGCAAACCTTGTCAGGCACCGTCTTCATACTGGTGAATAGAATTTTTTTTGCATAGCAATGCAGACCACTAAATTCCAGATTTAGCTTCTTCAAACACTTCTTGAAATCATATCCAAATCTCATACTCTAGTCTTCAACATAGGAAATATGTAGAGAAAAATACTCAGACAGTGTTCTTTAATCCATTAACAAACAACAATGCCAGAAGATATAGTTGACACAAATGACAACACAGATATGTTGACATCAATGACAACACCAATTAGCAGATACTTGCAACAATCTCCCCCTTTGTCATTTATGGAAACATATGATGTGAAAAACATGTTCCACCATCAAGACACAATTCTACTTCAGAACTCCCCCTTTGTTTTCATACTTTTGCTCTCTTACCCCCCTGAGTTTTTCACATGATTTCTCTCCCCCTTTGACATTAATGGCAAAGGGCTTCACATCTTCACTAATGCACATACTTGCACACTTCTTCTCTAATCATATTGGAATCATTATTTACTCCCCCTGACTACAACAATCCACTCAGATCACTACTTGCTCCCCCTGAAGGGTAACCCCCTAAATCAGTCTAGAAGAAAATATCGTTTGAGGCATACTGGACTGATGCATCTTCTTATGCACCTAGTTCAATGAAAGATGGGTAATAACATATAACCTTTGCCATAGATACAAAAATGTGTTCTTTTTTTGTTCCATCCTAGATCTTCCTTAAGTTGTTAGGCTTTCTTCAAAGGAACCTGCTTTGATAGCAATTGTTGAATGGCACAAGACAACTAAGGGGGGTGAATCAGTTGTATCAAAATTTTAACTTCTATAAACCACAATCAATTTCTCAATCACTTAACTTATTTCCTTATTCTAAAATATGAATAGAAGAATTAAAGACATGAACACATCAAAATCACATGCACATGAACACCAAAACTCTTACATGGAAAACCCTAAATAGGGAAAAACTACAGTGAGTGTTAGCTCACAATATAAATGTAGTAACAATATCGAATATCAAACGGTGGCTCGTGCCAAAAGGGCTCACTGCCCAAAAGGACGGCTCACTGTCAATGTGGTTCACTACCAGGGTGGCTCACTAATAGATGTGGCTCACTACCAAGGATTGAATTGATATAGTAGCATCTACACCATGCCTAAGTTTAGTTCCATTGAAGTGTAGTATATGTCCTCTGCTCTGCTCTACTTTTACAACTCACACCTTATCTTTGCATCTTCACACACACACACACACACCTTAAACATGAATTTATTACATGTATTTATACAATTCATCAACCTTGGAATGTACATCAAGGTTGACATTACAATCATCAACCATTGGAACAATCTCCAAAGTTGGGATACATACATACATCAAATTAGGATTGGACCTAAACAATATTGCAGACTAAGTGAATAGAGGAGGAACACTTCACATCTTAACATGGACTCAATTACATCTTCACATGCTACCACATGCTTCTACAATTCAAGAGATTCATCCGCAAAGAGTGTTAATCATCCAGGTCGGCCAAAAAGGTACAATCACCAAGAACACTTGAACACACACTTCCAAGATCTTCATTGCAACTTGAAGATTAATCACACACCTTCAATTCATTTAGGGGACATCTATGAACTTCATAGAATCATTTGGAGACCAGAAAATCCAACCAAAATAGATCTCAACGTGTTTCACTTGAAGATGGATCATAGACTATTCCCAATCAGACACTATCTAACTTTTGTAATTAGAAACTTGATTTCCAGAGCTTCAAATCACTTATTCTTTGGAATGAAGATGAATAAGGACCTTATAAGCTTAAGTCTAGAACCACAAGACAAAACTCCAATCTGTGGAGAAATATGGAGCAAAACACTTTCTCCCTATCACTCTGCAAACCTTGTCAAGCATCGTCTTCATACTGGTGAATAAAACTTTTTCTGTACAGCAATCCAGACCACCAAATTCTAGATTTAGCTTCTTCAAACACTTCTCTAAATCATATCCAAATCTCATACTCCGGTCTTCAACATAGGAAATATGCAGAGAAAAATACTCAGATAATGTTCTACAATCCATTAACAAACAACAATGCCAAAAGATATAGTTGACACAAATGACAACATAGATATGTTGACATCAATGACAACACCAATTAGCACATACTTGCAACACTAAGGCATAAAGCCTTGTTTTGGCTATGCCCCATTCTGTTGTAAGACATGTGGTAGTTGATAAAGATTGTCAATAGTGAAGTGTGATAAGCACTATGAAAATGATTAGTGATGATTGCTTGGCTGGTTTGATAAGCTGTCTTGTTGATTTTGGGACTGCTTTTCTTGTGAAAGACTGATTGTTTTGGTCTGATCAAAGTGTCCATCTCACCAAATGATGAATTATTATGATAGTTGACACAACGGGCCCTAAGGGACTGACCTAATGTCTCGAGGGCTCATCGTAGATGGCCTTGCCTACGTGAAAGCACGGAGACAACATAGTTCGACCAGGTGGACTCTCTGTGACCTAAGACTTGGGGGGTGGGAAGCCTCGGGGGCTCATTGAAGATGGCCTTGCCTATGTGAAATCTTAGAGGTGACATAGTTTGACAAAGTGGTTTTGACATAGTTTATTGCTTGGAATTTTTGGTCAATTAATTAATTTTTTTATGGTTTTTTTATGTTTTTGATGTTTTTTTATTTTTTGAGAATAGTTGATGTTTTTGATATTTTTGGATTTTTAATGTTTCTGAGAATTATATGAAATGTGTCCTCCAATACCAATTTTTAGGATCAAGAATTGCACCTAGTCAGGTATAGGACAACTTATGACCAAGACGGGATGGAATGGGATGATGACGAAGTGCTTTAGGAAAGTTGGGAAGATGCTGAATGTCAACTTATTTCTAGGCCATGAAAAGGACAATGTGGTTTATTATGGGTTATGACTGAATTATGATGTGGATTATGTAGGATTTATTGTGCAAAGCAAAAGACAAGATAGAGTGATGGTAGACATTGGAGCCAAGATTGACTACACATGGAACTTGTTTGCCAAGTTTTCACCATGGTACTTATTCAAAGCACCATCAAAGTGGTTTTCACTTTTGGATGAATTATTTCTCTTTACTATTTTTTTTTTTTTTGTATTTTTTGTACTTTCTTTTTTACTTTTTTGGTTTTCTGACTTAGGTATAATATCTAAGAAGGTACATGCTATTGATCGGCTCTAGTAGTAGTTCATCTTCAGGGGTAGCAAGTTCATATGCTCTAGATTCATATGTAGCCATGATAATATAGGGACCCAACCAATTTGGTTCAAACTTTCCTGGCTTCTCCCATTCCATTTGATTCTTGGGGTTCTCTTTCAGAACCAAGTCTTCAATATTGAACTATCAAACTCTAACCCTCTTGTTGTAACTGTGTCGGAGATGATTCTGATATGCTTGCAAGTGTAATAAGGTGTTTTGCCTTCTTTCATCTAGTAGCTTGAGCTCATGTAGTCTAGATACCCTATAGTCTTCATCATCCACAAATTGCTTCAGTGATACTCTCAAGGAAGGTAACTCAACCTTGATGGGCAGGATGGCTTCGGAACCATAGACAAGGGAGTATGGTCTAGCTCCAGTGGGAGTGTGGATATTAGTATGGTAGGCCCACAAGGCAAGATTGAGCTAGATATGCTAGTCATGCCTAGCATCATTAACAATATTCTTGAGGATTTTTATAATGGTTTTATTTGACACCTCAGCTTGACTATTACCTTGGGGGTAATATGGAGCAGTGAAATGGTGTTGGATATGGAATCTTTCACATAGTTCACAGACATCCTAATTTTTAAAAGGACGACCATTATCTGTGATGATAGATTGAGGAACACCATACTGGCATATGATGTAGTTAATGATGAATTTAGCAATCTATTTACTAGCAATGTATGTCATGGGTATTGCCTCAATCCACTTTATGAAATAATCAATAGCGGTGATGATGAACCTTTGGTCATTGGTGGAGGTGGGATGGATATTTCCCATGAGGTTGAGTCCCCATTGAGAGAATGGCCATGGAGATGTGAGGGGATGAAGTTCCTTGGTGGGTACATGCACAAGATCTCCATGTATTTGACACTATATGCATTTCTTGGCGAAGTGGTATGCATCTTTCTCCATGGTGGGCCAATAGTATCCATCTCTTATCATTTTTTTGGCTAGAATAAGGCCACTAGAGTGAGCTCCACATATACCTTCATTTACCTTGCATAAGGTCATTTGTGCTTCCTCAGTGCTGAGACATCATAGGAGGGTGTTGTCAAATCTGTGACAGTAAAGGGTGTCACCATGATGACATATTTAACAGATTGGCATATAAGGAATTTACATTGATTGGAGGATAGATCAGGTGGGAGAGTTTGGTCATGTAGGTATGTATAGATGTCATGATACCAGGGAGACATGGGACCAATGATTTTACACACTAGCTCTGATTCAGGGACATCGAAGGTGGGGACTAGCAGTTGTTCCACCAAGAACTCAAATTGAGGAGCATTTTTTGGGATATCCAAGAGATATCCTATCATAGCCATTGCATCGATAGCCTTGTTCTATACTCTGGGGATTTGATTGAACACCACTGTGTAGAAATAGAGTTTGAATATGTTGACCATTCTTTTGTAGGGAATTAGCTTCTCATCTTTTGTGTCATATTCATCATTAACCTATTTGATGACGAGTTAGGAATTGCTGAAGACTTGTAAAATCTTTATACTCTAGTTGACATCCATGTGTAACCCTGTGAGTAATGCCTCATATTTTGTGATGTTGTTTATGTAAGAAAATTCTATCTTGAATGATTTAGGGATGGCATCTCCTTGAGGAGTGATGAAAAAAATTCTTTCCCCTGAACCATGACATGTGCATGAACCATCAACAAATAATGTCCACATTTTTTGAGTTTCCACTGCAATGATTGCTTCATCTGGGAAATTGGTGACCAAGTGATGATCTGAGAAATCAGTCTGCAATAACTTTTCCATTTATGGATTTTTAGTTGAGGTACTCTATGTAATATTCACTCAATATCATGACCCATTTAGCTAAATGACCTGTCAATGTTGCCTTGTTGAGGAAATATTTGAGAGGGTCAAACTTTGCAATGAGCCCTGCTTTGTGGTTCAACATGTAATGACACAATTTTTGAGTGGCAAAAACCAATGCAAGGCATGCATGCTCTATAGGACTATAATTTAGGTCATACCCCACTAATGTCCTGGTAATGTAATAGATAGCTCTCTCATTGCCCTCTTCAACATTTTGTGCTAAAAGTGCCCCCAGTGCTCAAGATGTTGATATATACAATAGCAGGGGTTGTCCCAGTATTGGCAACATGAGGACTGGAGGAGAGAGCAAATAATCTTTGATTTGTTGAAAAGCCTCATGACATCATTCTGTCCATAGAAAAGACACTCCTTTACGAATCAAATGTTGGAATGGATGACACTTGTCGGTCAGTTGTTCAATAAACTTGTGGATTGCTTGAAGTTTCCCCTATAAGCTATGGAGTTGTTTAATATACGTTGGTGGAGACATGTCCATTTTAGCTTTGAATTTGGCAGGGTCAACCTCTATGCCTCAGCAAGAAATGATATATCCCAACAACATGCCTAACATGACCTCAAAAACACATTTCTTAGGGTTTAACCTGACCTTGTATTCTTCCATAAATGTGTGCATATAATCATCAAAGATTGTTGTCATTGCTCTCTAGTACATAGCTCCAACATTTTTGAGGCCAAAGGGCATGACATTCCAATAGTATGTGCCCCATGGATATGTAAAAGAAGTTTTGTGTTGATCTTTTGGAGCTATCCTTATTTGATTATAGCCTGAGAAACTGTCCATTAGTGAGAGCATTTCAAATCCAGTGGCAAGGTCGACTATAATGTCTGTTTGACAACGGAAAATCATCTTTTAGACATGCCTTGTTCAAATCCCAGAAGTCTTCACATATTCTAATTTGGCTGTTAGGTTTTGTGACTGGTATGAGGTTAGATACCCACTCTAGATAGTCTATTGGTCGGATGAAACACACATCGAGTATCTTTTTAAATTCTACCTTTACCAAGTGTGTGATCTATGGATGCATTTTTCTTAATTTCTACTTCACTGGTTTGGCATTTGGTAGCAATGGTAGGTGATGTAAGACAAATTGTGGATCAATCCTGGCATGTTAGCATATGACTAGGTAAAATTGACTTGCCTTGCCGAGAAGAAAGCTTTGAATTTGGGCTTCTCTTGTTCTGTTAATGACTCAACAAAACGAACAATCCTAGGATTATCTTCTATACCGAGGTTGGTCTCAATGGATTTTTCCACTAGAAGTGGTGATCTCTCTTGTGTGATAGGAAGCACTTCCAACCCTCCATCCTTGGGTGCCTCAGAGAGGTTTTTACCCTTGGATACATCCTTTATTTTTACTTTTTCATGGTCAAGAGGTGCCTTTCAGTTTTCACTTAGAGACCTTTTTTCTTTTTCTTTTTCATTTATGCGACTAGAGGGTGGAGTGGATTCTCTGAAGTAAGAAGTGTCTCTGAGATCCATGATGTATCCAACTTTATGACCCCTTGAGGTATGCCTTCACGGAGTCCCATTAACTCAGTAATAGCTTTGTCATTCTCAAACAAATCTAAGCTAGGTGGTGCTTGTTGATCCCAGTCTATGAGTTCTAGATAGACTAATGGCAATCCATCATCAATGTTCATGTAGCATATAGATATGGGAGTCAAGGTGCAAATGGAAGTATTGTTGGGTTCAGGAGGGTCCCTTGATGTCTCGACATCTTTGGAAGTACTCGTGTCCCTACCCAAAAGTAACTTAGTACTAGGAGTACTTTCTCTTCGTGATGTATACCCTAGCCCCTTGCTACGAGGTCGCATGGTTGATTGAATGGGTTTTGTTCTCCCATTTTTGTTAGGCCCAAGTCCACTATGCCCATCATATCCATGTTGTTTTACAAACTCGTAGCCTTTTCCATATCATTCCATGGATAGTTGTACATGTTTGACCTCTTCTTCCTCCTTGTAGATCTATTTAGAGACATTGTTTACATCCTCTTTACTAAGTTCTTCCCATTTTGTGAAGGTGGTGGGGGTGGCAGAAATAGTCACCTTAGGTTTGATTAGGGGTAAGTGCAAAAAGATGAGGGACCAAAATGGGGTCTTAAGTGCCACTTTTTTTCTAAAATCTAGAAACATTGATGTTGGATGAGAAATTGAAGATAGCTACACTCAAAATTTGAATATGGAACAAAAACTAGAGTTGTAGTGCTCTGAATCTAGTTTCTAAACTACTATTTTTTTTCTAAAAATGGTTGAGATTACAAGGTTCAAAAAGGGGAGCACACAAATTGGTCATGTTTTTCTCAAAAAAACACAACATAACATCTGGTGTGCTCCCCCTAAAATGTTAACTTTTTTTAGTATTTCAATAATCACTCTAGTGAGAAATTAGCTAACACTATGTAGTTTATCCTTGAGTTTTCTAATAATTTTTTAATGAATAATTAATTTTTCTAGTAATTTTTAAAGTCGACACATCTTGAAAAATAGAAATTTGAGCATGCTCCCCACTAAAATGTTTGAAAACTAATCAAAAATCTTTTTTTTTAATTCATCTATAATGGAGTCTAGTTTTTAAAAATATAACTTACTTCAAATTTTGATGAACGGTTAAAAAAAATTAAAAAATACTAGACACTAGTTTTTGACAAAAAAATGGAGACACTAACAAAAGAAATTCAAGATGAAACACTAAATATACTCAAAATGTGAAAAAAATTATATGGTTAGATATCTAACAGAGAGCTTAAGATTATGGTGATATTTTTTTTGAGTTTTCATTGAAAAAAGTGCCATCCTAATGGGGAGCACACTCCAGATTATCTCTAGATTTTGCTACAACTAATAAAAACACATCAAGGAACCTTGAGCATAACATGATCATGTTATAACATGCTCACGTTATGTGAAATCAATAACGTGAGCATGTTATAATGTGATCGCATTATGATGAGTATAACTAGCAATACACATGCCAATTGTTTTTGCTTGAAAGTTTCTAAAGCCGCCTTTTCAACAAATCTATTTTTTGCATATCTTGCAATCATTGCATTCCATTACAGAATATCTCTTTGAGGTGTTATGTCATACAATTGAAATGCCTTGTCTATGCTTCCACACTTTACATACATGTCTACAAGGGCAGCTGCACTTCCTATTGTCTCTCTCACTCTCTACTTCCCTCCCCTCTCTATGTCCTACCCTTTCTCTGAGTCTACTTCCATCCCCTCTCTACCTCCTACCTTCTCTCTCACTCTCTTCTTCCCTCCCCTATCTACCATCTATCCTCTTTCTCACTCTCTACTTCCCTCCCCTATCTACCTCCTACTCTCTTTCTAAGTCTTTGCTTCCCTCACCTCTTTACCTCCTACCTTCTCTCTCACTCTCTTCTCCCCCTCCCTCTCTACCTCTCACCCTTTCTCTCACTTTCTACTTCCCTCCCCTATCTACCTCCTACCCTCTCTATTAGTATCTGCTTCCCTCCCTTGTCTACCTCCTAACCTCTCTCTCTTCTTCCTTCCCCTGTCTACCTCCTACAATCCTCTCCCACTCTCTACTTCCCTCCTATCTCTACCTCCTATCCTCTCTCTCACTCTCTACTTCCCTCCTCTCTCTACCTCTCCTCATCATTCTTCCCATCCAATGAAATTTCATAAATATCTTGTTTCCATTTCATAATCCCAATTTATATCCTTGTCTCTCTTTGCATGTCCTAGTTTTCTTGTGTCCATATTCTTTGTCGACATGTGAGAGGAAAGGGAGGAAGAAGGAGAGAGGATGGAGATGGATGGGAGAGAGAGGGGAGAGATAGGGTGATAAGGAGAGAGAGAGAGAGAGTGTGTCCTAGTTTTCTTGTTTTGGAGAGAGAGAGAGAGAGGGTTGGTCAAGTTTATGAGTTTAGGGTTGCTTAGGTTAAGGGTTTAGTGGAATTATTTAGGGTTTAGGGGTTTAGGTTGCTTGGTTTTATGGTTTAGGGGTTAGATTTTAGGGTTATTATTTAGGGTCTAGGGGTTTTGGGAGAGAGAGAGAGGTTTATGTTTACTCAGGTTTAGAGGCACATTTAGGGTTTATGATTTTAAGATTTCTCAGACCCTTAGGAGTAAATTATTTAGGGTTTATGAGTTTCTAGTGTTGCGCAAATTTAGGGTTTAGGGGTTAGGGTTAAAGGGGAATTTTTTTATAATTTCCATCCAATCCTCATAATACTAATGCATTAGTACACCCATCTCCTAATCCATCAATCCCTATCATCCATCCACCATATAACTCACTATCTAATCCACCATCAAACATTCTAAGTTCTAATCCATCAACCCATGAACGCTTGAAAAATTTTCTCCAAAGAGTCTTTACAAAATCCAAAATAAAAGCAAAGATATGGAGCCATCCAAGTCCAATGATCCAATTTCATCCCCCCTAACACTCCCAATCCTAATCCATTTGGGCGTCCTATATCCATTCACTCAATCCTAATCCTAACCCCGCAATATCTTCCATCATTATCCATCAACTATATGCATATCCTAGTCCATCAACCCATGAAGCCATGAAGGATGTGACCCAAGGACTATTAGTAAAGAATCTAAGAACATCATGTACTCAAATTCCTATCCTTGAGCCTAACAAAGAACCTCTTAATAACATGTATACCACTCCAACACCATCATCCACTCCTATGTCTATCTCGTCATTGAAGAGTCTCCTACCATAAGTCCAAGTCAAACCCCATCATGTAGCCATGTTGTCAAATTGTAGACACCCAAAATTGATCTAATTATCATTAGCATTCAAATATTGCATTAGCTACCATCTGCATTTACCTAACACACTTGAGCAATTTCCCTATCACTTTTTTCTTCTATTAATTAAATAAATTTATATTTATTTAATTAATTCATTAGCTATTTCCTCTAAGCTTTAATTAAACAATCTTTAATTATTTAATTATCTCTATTTCTATCTATTTTAATTAAATAAATCTTATTTATTTAATTAAAAATCTATCCACAAACCCACTTTCCAATTAATTAAATAAATTTTATTTATTTAATTAAGTTTTCTTAACATTTATCTTCATGAGCCGACATGTGTGCTTCTTTCATTTAAAAAAAGATAAGTGGTACTACATCTTTTATTTAATATCTTTCACATGTAGTAATTTTATGTAAATGGGCACACATAAGCCTTATCTTCCCTCCACTTGTCATCTACACATTCACCTATGATTATCCTTTAATCTTAGCCATTCACATTGCCACCAAATCTCTACCATTGATTGATTTTGGTTGAGTTCTATATAAACACCCTCTCATTCCATACATCTATCCAGCATTCATATAGCATCTACATTATCATTCTAAGCATATTGAGCATTTTAGCATCCATTTAGTATTTTATCATTATCATCCATCCATCATGGCATCTTTTATCTTCATAATTGTTCATTGTTGAAAAAGCAATCCACATCATAAACAAGGAATCATACAAATCTAGGTGATATTTTTCTTAAATTGCATGTTTTTGATTTCATTTAGATTGGATTCTTTGATGATGGTAGGGTTAAGTTTTTATGGCTATCCTTGATCTTATTAACCTAATTTTTTACCTATCACATTTTGGCACGCCTAGTGGGACCCGCGTCCTTGATTAACTTTGTTATTTGAAGTTATTTTTGTGAAGATCAAATTTTCTGAATGCTTACAACAAGTTCCAGTCGCTTCTGAGTGAAAACCAGTCCCTATCTGCACAAACGTATCACTTTTGAGCCAAAACCTGCCGCTTTCAGCATTCCTGGGATTGCTTCTGAGTGAACAGTAGTTGCTTATTTCCTATTTTACATCTCTTACAAGCTATTAGTGGTTGCTTATGTCTTTATTTAAATCATTTTTAACCTAACAATGATCGCCTTTAGCTATTTGGATCACTTTCTACGAAACTAGGGTTTTTGTTATATTTGTTTTTTCTTTTCGCAAATCTGAGTCGCTTATGACCTATAACCAGTCACCTATTGCTTTTTTGCATCACTTATGAGCTTTATCATTCTGCATCTGGTATTACTAGTATTGCTTCTAATCTATAACATTTTGCTTGCGACATAATATAGTTCTCTTTTGATTAGCAGTTGATCATCTCTGGTAAACCGTATCATTTTCAGTCTTTATCATTTACAGTTTGGTTTTCTTGGCTACTCATTCAGTATTTGTGTAGCATCTTATCAATTGTCCAAGAAAAGGAGGTTATTAAACTACTAGCATATCTATTGCAGCTTTGATTAGTCCAAGACTTGTGGTTTTTCACTAAATTAGGAACATTTGGGCTTGGTCCTTAAAAAGAATCAGTGCTTGCTCCATGCTTGATTTATCTTTCTTGATTTCTTGTATGTACTTGATTGTAACCCAAATTTAATAGTAAAAGTATCCTCTCCCCTTGCCTATCAAATGGATCTTAGGTGTATGAGAACTTGTTATCATCTTTAGAGGGCCTACCTTCCTAGTGTGAGAAGGGATATGACTCAAGCAGTAATGGGCTAAAGCCAAGTCCTTCCAAACCACTATATAAGAAAAGTGTTTGTGTCGAAAGACAAAAACAACAGGTGTTGTTTCGTTATACTGACATCCAACCTCCCCCAAAACCCTCCAAGGCATAACCCTTGAATGCTAGGAGACTCCATAATGGAGAGTAGCGCTACCGCATGTATAGCCACCTGAACAAATGCCCTTATTGGCAACTTTTTGTAGAAGCCAAAAACCTTCTATTTGTTGATGCAAAAGGTGGGACCTTTGAAGCCGCCTTGATTCACGTGGTTCTTAGAAGAGATAGTAGGGACAATCCTAAGGTTTGGTGGGGGGACGAGTCTTGGGAAATCTAGATCTTGGTATGTGTGAGAAGTGAGTGCTATGGAGGGGAGCTAGTGCTACCAAGATCCTGAAGCTATCCACTTTGAATAAGCATGGCCAAGAGACTCAACAAATATAGTCCTTTCCTAGCCTAGGTTGTACAAGTTTGTGATTGTTGTGAGTGAGTGACTGAAATTACTATTTTCTTGTCAAACACATATTTCAAACATATTTCCTGACAGACATAGTCACCTTTGAGCTTAAACTGCATACAGATAATTAGATTGCTTCTAAACAACATTTAGTTGCCTTTTGCCTAAACTAAACCAGTTTTAAATAATAGTCAGTCACCTCTTGTCTAAACTGTGTTGCCTTTGATCAACAATAAATTGTTTCTGAGTCCATACTGATCACCTGTAACAAATTGGCTCGCCTCTGGTTAAAATTGTAGCCTATTATCCAAACCAAAACTAGATCACATTTAAGTTGTTACCAGTCTCTTTTGGCCTTTTCTAAGTTGCATCTGAGCTATTACCTATTGCCTATGGTTAATTATTAGCAAATCTTAGTGACTTAGCCGAATCAGTTACACTTTTAGCTTGCTTAAGCCTCAGTATTATCTTTTAGACCTATCTCTAATCATTAGCAGATACCTAGACTTTGTCTTCTACTTTGAGCTTACCAACCAATTGGACTTTGTGAACTTTTCATCTTTTTGAGATCCCAAACCAACAAACCAAACATCAATCAATTGGTCAACTTGATCAATTAGCAAAACATCATCTTTTGGATTTGGCTTTAGTAACATTAGCCAAACAACAATCTTAGTAAACAACTTTTCCCTTGAGTGTGTGACCTATTCTCTAGGGAAGTCCAACCAACAAAAAAACAACTAGCTTCACCTCCCAACCAACCACCCCCTTTGCAACAACAACAATTATCTCCAGAGGATGTTCAACAAATGATTAACCAAGCAGTAGGACAAAGCAAGAAGGTGTTTTCCTTAGAAAACATATGTGCTTATCCATTTGACAAGTCACTCCATATGACACCTTTTCCACCACACTTTAAAACTCCACAATTTGACAAATACAAAGGAAAAGGAAATCCAGAAGACCATCTTAGAGCAATCTTTGTGGCATGTCTTGATGTTGCTCATGACGATACATATCTTTTGAGACTATTTCCCCGAAGCTTAGAAGGATAGGCTCTTGAATGGTTCTCTCATTTACCTCTAGTAATTAAGTCTTTTGTGGAGTTTGCAAATAAGTTTTGATCACACTTTGCTTTTAACATTGAACATGAAGTGAACATGAATGACCTTGTCAACAATAAACAACGCTATGGTGAAGCCTTCTCCTCATTTACTCAATGATGGTGTAACATGGCTAGCAAACTATCATGGGAAATACCTAAAAGCAATAGCTTGATATCTTTGTTCAAAATCTCCATCCCAAGCTATCACTCCAACTACAATTACAAAGTGCTAGCACCTTTGATGAACTTGTTTCCAAAGGAACCATCATTAAACGAGCTTTAATTGCTAAAAGCACTATCAAGATTTTTCGCGATAACAAAGGCTATCCTCAAAACTCCAATGATAAATCTCTCTTTTGGAACAAGAACAAGAATGTTGTCAATGATGGTGTTGTAGATGCAAAGAACATACAAACTATGAAAGCTCCTATCAACATTCAAGCTACTTCTACAACAACTCAACATTTTCAACACACTCGACAATGACAAACTTTAAATCCTCGCTGACAATTTACACCATTAGTGGAACCTATGGAAGTTGTTTTTCGAAAGCTTCTCCAAGTGGGTGATATTATATTACTAGATGCACCACCCAATGGTGAACCTCTCTTCAAAGATCCTTGGTACAAAGAAAATGAGAATTGCGATTGCCATAGAGTTAAAGGACAGAAAACAAATGGTTGTATGCGCTTAAAGCATGTTATCCAAGATTGCATTGATCAAGGTTTAATCAAAATCACGCCTCCAACAACTCAACCAGCACAACAACCAACATCAAATTATGATCTAGATGCTTTCAAGAATCTACTTCCATCTCTTGACAAACCAAGTAACCCTATGCTAGGAATGCCATTCATTACAATTATGAATCATCTACTATTGGATGCATTGATCATGCTCGCATTTCTACCATGACCATCCAAGGCAAAGCACCCGAATGTCTTGTAACTACTCGAAGAGGTTGTGTTACCATTCAAGGAGCACCTATCCATCCTCCTCGACTGTCTTCTAGATACAATATCCTTGATCACCTCGGCAAAACACTTGCATACATTTCCATTCTTGAGTTGCTTTGCATATCCCCTACTCACAAAGCTATCTTGGACAAAGCTTTACAAGAATCTTCGGTACCCAAAGATATTGATACCACACAATTTCAATCTATGGTCGCTAGCATTGCAACCCCTTATCATTTAACCTTTTCTAACAAAGATCTTCAGCCCTCCATTCATCCTTCACACAATGAAGCCCTTCACATCGAAGTGTTTGTCAAACTACGCCATATCAAATGAATCTTAGTTGATGGTGGAGTTGGTCTTAATATATGTTCCTTGAAATTAATAAAACAATTGGGATATTCTAAGAAAGATGTTGACCCTTCCAAGGTCATTACTATTAGAGCATATGATGATGCCGAGAGAGATATAGAAGGGATTATTTACTTTCCTATCCAAGTTGGGCCAGTCACTACTGAAACCCATTGTTAAGTCCTTAATATTGAGCTTCCTTATAACATCATCCTTGGCTATCCATGGATCCATGCCCTCAAAGCAGTTCCTTCTAAATACCATCAATGTCTTAAATTTCCACATAATGGTGTTGAGATTACTATCCATGTTGATTCCAATCCATTTGAATTTTTTCGTGCCTTTCAAGCTAAATATAAGAGTCCAAACCACATTCCTATCAACACCGAAGCATACCCATCTTTATCATATGTAGATCTATCCGTCCTACTCAAGACATCATCTAGTAAAGTTGCTTCCAATCTCCATATCAAGTACACCAAACACGGTCCTGGTGAATACACATTGCAAGAATCTTGTTGTGTGGGCACCCTTCCCTTGTCTCTTGAATCTTATGGCAAACCTTCTACATCCAAGACACCTTCATTCGCAGCTTTCATCAAAGCCCCACCCATAGTATTCATTAAAGGTTGATTCCTGGATGATGAAGACATTGATGATATCAACTCTTGGATTTTCTTTGATGAGAATGACCAAGTCCAACTTGAAGTGGAGAGATATAACAATGGATTCCGCATCATAAAGAACATGGGCTACAAAGGACATGGTGGATTGGGATCACAGGAACAAGGACCTATTGAACCCATTATTGTGTCTAAGAAGTTTAATAAGCAAGGCCTTGGCTATCAGCCAGAGGTACTGTGTTCCAAAGACATTAAGTGTATTTTCGATATGGACGCTGGACCTTCCTCGGTAGGAGAGACTTCTAGTTTAGATAGCATTGATGACTCCTCCCTTCATATTACTGATCGTTTTCATGAAAACTCCATCTTCATGACTTCCACAACCTCCTCTAGCCATAACCATTCATCTGTTACCCTTTCACTCGTATATCCTGACCTCATTGATTGGGACCAACAAGGGGAACCCATATTAGATACATTTGGGAATGATGAAGCTATTGCAGAATTCATGGGCTTATGACAAGGCATTCCATTAGGTGATCATAAAGTAGGTTTCATGATGGATCTACCTAAACTAGCATATTTTGGTGGAAGTATCAAATCCTTCAGTCATAAAAGTGAAATAAATAAAATCAAACAAAATAGGTCACTAGGTGAAAACTAAAAGGCACCTCTTGACCATGAAAAAGTAAAAATAAAGGACATATCCGAAGGTGAAAACATCTCTGAGGCACCTGAGGATGGGGGATTTGATCTTCCTATTGCCACTAACTATCATGAGAAATAAACAATGCTAGTTGAACAATCACAAGACATGAAATTGGGTATAGAGAAGAATCCAAAGATCACTTTTTTGGCAGCATCACTATCAAAACAAGAAATAAGAGACTTCACAGCATTTTTTGTAAAAAGAGCTATAAATTTTACACGGACTTACGCTGACATGCTGGGTCTAGATCCATCACTTGTGGTACATCATCTAGCAGTATCTCCTAATGCGAAACTTGTGAAACAAAAATTGCACAAAATGCATCCACAAGTAGCTCTATTGGTTAAGGTAGAGATTCAGAAACTGTTAGAAGCAAAGTTCATAAAGCCTATTAATTATCCAGAATGAGTTTCAAACTTGGTACCTGTAGCAAAACCTGATGGACGAGTTTGTTTTTGCACAGATTTTTAAGATCTTAATAAAGCATGTCCTAAGTATGACTTTCCACTGCTAAGCATAGACAATATTGTAGATCTCAAAGCTGGACATGAAATGCTATCTTTGATGGATGGATTTTTAGGATATAACCAAATTAGAATAGTAGAGGAAGATCAAGATAACATCATTCATTTGTCCACGGGGCACATACTATTGGGGTGTAATGCCTTTTGGTCTCAAGAATGCTGGAGCTACTTATCAATGAGCCATGACAATTATTTTCCATAACCTTTTTCACACTATCATGGAAGACTATGTTGATGATATCCTAGGGAAACCCAAGACAAGAGAAGGACATCTACGGGTATTAGCACAAATCTTTGATCAACTAGAGAAATATCAAGTCAAACTGAACCCAAAGAAATGTGTATTTGGCATAACATCTAGAAAACTATTGGGATACATTGTGTCTCAACGAGGGATACAAGTGGACCCAGCTAAAGTAAAAGCTATCATGGAAATGTCTCCACCAACGAATCTCAAGTAGCTTCATTGTCTACAAGGAAGGTTACAATCCATCCGCAAATTTATATCACAATTAGCAGATAAATGTCATCCTTTTCAACATCTTCTTCGCAAGGGTGAACTTTTTAAGGTGTTAACATGTCTTTGACAAAATAAAGGAATATCTGGCAACACCTCTTGTGTTAGTACCTCCTATGCTTGATTGCCCATTATTTCTCTACATATCATCAACAACAGTAGCATTGGGTGCCCTTCTAGCTCAACATGATGATTCAGGGAAAGAACAAGCCATCTACTACATCAGTAGAACTCTTGTGGGATATGAACTTAATTATTCATCTATGGAAAAAGCATGTTTAGCATTAGTGTTTGCTTCCCAAAAGTTGTGACATTATATGTTGAACCAAACAACAAAGGTCATATCTAATGTTGATCCACTCAAATATCTTCTCTCCAAAGCAATCCTCACGGGAAGATTAGCAAAATGGGTTATGATCCTAAGTGAATTTGACATACAATACGTGGATTGAAAAGCCATAAAAGGAAAAGTCATCACTGATCAATTAGCTGCAGCACCCATCACAGATATTCATCCAATATATCCATAATTCCCTGATGAAGGATTGTTCAACTTAACTTCACCCACGTTGTGGCAACTATATTTTGATGGATCTTACACACAACATGGATCAGGAGCAGGGATATTGTTTGTTACCCCTCAAGGAGATTGTATACCCAAATCATATAGAATTGCATTTTTATGTACCAATAACATAGCAGAGTATGAAGCTTTAATCATAGGATTATGCATGGCAGTACAATGGGCTATCAAACAGCTACAAGTCTTAGGTGACTCTCAACTGGTTATCAAACAAGTCTTAGATGAATATCAAACAAAAGATGAGAAGCTTCTTCCATACAAGGTAATGGTTGATGATTTTAAAAAGTACTTTGACAATATCACCTTTGAACAAATTCCAAGGCTACAGAACAGAGAAGCAGATGCCATGGCTATGATTGGATCCCTTCCAGACATGACATCTAATACACATAAATGTGAGTTTCTGGTTGAACAGCTTCTGATTCCATCATTTGAAGTACCGTAGTATGAGCTTTTCATCGTGGTACAAGGACTTATACAAGTATCTCTACAATCAAACTTTTCCATTCCAACTATCTAACACCCAATGCAAAACCTTTATCCATCAATCTTCTCGTTACACAATCTTAGGAGACACCCTTTGTTGCTAGAGTCTTGATGGTATCCTTCTTAGATATCTTGATTCTAAAGAAGCAAAAGTGGCCTTATGTGATGTACATGAAGGTATCTACGGCTCACATTCTGCTGGCCCTAGCCTTGTTAAGAAACTTATACAAGCTAGATTCTATTGGCCAGCCATGGAAAAAGATACACAGCAATTTGCAAAGAGATGTCTATAATGTCAGAAACACAGAGATTTAATACATGCACTAGCACATGAGCTTCAACCTATCACTACTCCATGGCCCTTCTCGCAGTGGGGACTTGATCTCATAGGTAAAATCCATCCTACTTCATCAAATGGTCATAAGTTCATTACCACCACCACTAAATATTTCACAAAGTGGGTGGAAGCCATACCAATGACTTATATTACTGGCAAACAAATATCCATGTTCATCCTACACTATATCATTTGCCATGATGGAGTTCCTCAAGCTATTGTCACTGATAATGGTCTCCCTTTTAAGAACCAAGAGGTTAGAGATCTTTGCAACAAGTTCCATATCCAACATCGATTCTCTACCGCTTACTATCCTCAGAGCAATGGCCAAGCTGAGGCTTCTAACAAAACAATCATCAAGATTCTCAAAAAGATAGTCAATGAAGTTGGTCATGATTGGCATTTACAACTTCATCTTGCATTATGGGCATATATAACAAGTATCAAAACTCCCACTGGAGCTACACCTTATGCTCTTATGTACGACACTGAAGCTATTCTAACTATTGAGGTCGAGATTCCCTCACTACGAGTATCTCTACAGCATACCATCTCAAAGGAAGAATATTGAGTATCCAGAATCCATGATATTGAGCTACTATATGAATGGCGTCTTACAACACTCAACTATCTCCAATTCTATCAAAATTTTCTATGACGTAGCTACAATAAAAAAAATAGAGAATGCAGATTTCAAGTTGGAGATCTTGTCCTTAAAGAGAATAAAGGAATCAACAACATCATGAGAAATAGGGCAAGTTTGAACCAAATTGGTTGGGTCCTTTTATCATCACAACAGTTTATGGATTGGGTGTATATACTCTCTCAACACCTGAAGGCATTCTCTTGGATGAACTAGTTAACAGCATCCATCTCAAAAGGTTTTATCCATGAATCTTAGCTAAAAACAAAAAAAAATGAAAAAAAACAAAACAAAAAAACAAAAACAAAAACAAAAAAAAATAGTACAAAATAAATAATTCATTCTCTAGTGAAAACCTAGTAAACAGGTGCCTTGGATAAGTACCATAGTGAAAACCTGGCAAACAAGCGCTGTGTAGTGACCAGCTCCCATCATCTGCTTAGTTTGTTTGATCACCACTCTTCCTAGCATACTTCGCCATCTTCTCCCGCATAATCCATATCATAATCCACATTTCACCTTGTATAAATATCATAACCCATTTCCCCATAATAAAATCCTTTCCATCTTTGCCTCTGTCAATGCTAGCTATCATACTTTAGACATTGTGGTGATAACTATATCATTTGGCACCTTAGTAACTTGTCCGCACACACCATCCATTGTCGCTTCTCCACAATAAATCTCATCCCACACTGGGGGAACTTGTTAGGCCTTATTTGGAAGTGGATACTACCAGCTCTAGCTCACTACACAGTGAATACCTTAGCTCACAACATAACAAACTTTCAACTTCAACCATAGCATTCATCCCATGTCAAGCATGGCAAACATTTGCAACTAGGATTCGTGTCTTCACAATCAATTCAAGCTCAAACAACATCACAAAACATCAACACATCGCCGAAGCAAAAATCCAAGCAATAAAGTTGATTCTTTCAACATCAATCATTAGTGTAACAAGCAAGACCTACATCACCAGCTCTATTGTTAAAGCCTTGATCCCATGGATACAAGGTATGTAGGCAATCTGAGATGTGAAGGAAGCACTCTGATTTAGGCAAAGATGATAGCCCCTCTTTTTGTCATCTATCTTTCATCTTTCTTCTAATCATCTTCCAATCTTTCATCTCCCTTTCTTCTTTCATCACATACATCATCAATAAACCTAGAACTACATATTCATCATGTCTCATCATCATCGTAAATGTGCTTTGATCCCATGGACACAGGGTATGTAGGCAGTCTGGAATATGAAGGAAGTATCCCGTACTCAAGCACAGATGATACACCCCATCCTCATCTTTCATTTTCCCTCTTCTTCATCTCTTTGATTAGCTCAAGCAAGAAGCAAACTATCCGCATTAGTGAAATCTCAAGCACTTCAACCAATCAAGGATAAGCTAGAAGCTATTTGTCTGCATGCCTTAAGCCAACATTTGCTATAGCATTTTATCAACATCTTTAGCCTTCAAAAAAATGCAGCTTTCCTCTCAACAAGGCCCCAACTTAAACCCATCTAAGAGCACCTAAATTTGGTAAGAGAACATGATGACAGTATCTTTTGTTTTATCTTTTAATTTATCTTTTGTCCCTTTTCTATGCCTAATCATGACTACCTTGATCTATCATATCTTGGTACGTTGCGATGAAGTAAGGAATGGGGCATGGTCATATTGGTTTCGTATGCCGTGTCTACGGGATGATCTTATTTTCTTCCTATGCATATTGGTATCTTGTACGTGTTGGAATTAGCATCTTACATATCAATATCTCTAGCATCTAAGAAGCTAAACAGTCTCTTATGCACATGAGACTATTCTATGTCAAGACTAGCTCCATACATATAACCAGCAAGGTGTCACTATGTGTAGTGGAGATAAGCTCAACCCATTGCTTGTAGCATCAAAGTCCATCTCAAAACACTAGATGCTATTCATATCTTGTGTAGGTTGACTCAACATCTTGACCTCATGCGTTTAGACAAGATTGTAGCATGCTAGTTTTGCATTGGATATCTCAACACCTTGGTTTTCTATACCTTGGTGCATAACATCCACATGCTATATCAAACATAAGGATTGCATTTCTTTTAAATTATGAGTAATTACTTTTTAATCTACCCATCACACCCATCTATTCATCTCATTATCCACCTATATAGTCCTCAACCAAGATCAATCATCTCCCTCCATCGTTCTTTTTCCACATCTCTTATCCTGCAAAACAAGTGTGTTAGGCATACGTAGTTCCATCACATATCATATCATTACCATCTATAAGTCTAAGTGATATCATTACCATTTACATAGTTGTATTATCATAATACATTTCCATTAGTTACATTTGCACATTCATTCCATTTGCATACACATCCATACATAATCAATGAAAATACAAATCCATACATAACCATCATAATATTAACAGTGCATCCAATACAACATCATGTAGATAAACAATGCCATCATATATATATATATACAAGCTGAGCCATAAAGAATGTATGTACTTTCAGTTCTAGGCCTCATCATGATACAACATAATATACATAAACAAGGTAGCCCTACTGACTACTGGCAGGTCCCTCTCCCTAACTGCCACCACTGGGTCCTATACCTACCCCCTATCTCTTTATGGCCCCATCACTGATGCTACAGATCAAGATCCACCTATCCTCTGTGAACTTGAAGCTCCTGATCTACTCCTAAAGATAGGCTGCCTCTACGCTGCTGGCACAACCCCATAGTACAAGCCCTTATAGTACTCTGCCTCACCCTGTACTATCTGTAGCTCTCCCTATACCTATGTCAACTATGTGGCCAAATACATCATAGCCCCATCTATACCCAATGCAATCAGTGCTCTATCCCATTCACTAGTCATCCCCTATAGCTACTGCACAACCATATCCCTCTCTGTCCAAAGACCATCTCTCTCGGCCCACATTACCTACATCTACTGTATAGCAGTGTCTCACTCTACTCTCATCATCTTCTTGCTTTGCCTAGCTACATCTCTCTCTCCTGTCACTCATGCAAGTGCACCATCATCCTGCCCATCTCAAGCTTGTACCCTAGCTTGTAACTGAGTCTGGTATGTCTGAGCCTATGCTATCGCATGCCGCAAGCCAATCACTACTTGGTGTCTATCCAACTCCACTCTCCTCAACCTCATCTAAGTCTTCTATCTCCATCTCCTCTCCTCTCTAATCCTCCTCCACAGCTACTGAATCCCAACATCATCACCTCCTAATATCTGACCCTGAGGCTATGCAAGTATCTGAGGCTATCCCTATACCTATCACTATACCTGTATCCCTAGAGCTGCTTGCACCATAGCCTATGCTGGTGGAGCCCATCATCGCCTCCTCCTGATTGGTCTCTCCATCCCTATCTCTCCTATCTCTCCAACCTGCATCAGCTGCATCGGTCTCGCTGTCACCTAATATGCATCATCATCTGGTAGCATGCCTAGATCTGTAGGACCCTGTCCCCACTACCATACAACTAGCTATAGCCCCTCTCTCTCTGCCAAAGCCGTGTCAACCACTACCTCTGGCCCCCAATCAAACACCTCCTGTCAAGTCCTCCCAAAAATGGCATCACCAACTGGTACTGCCTGTGGTAACCTGAACTATATCAAAACCTTCTAGGGCAAATAGCACTCTATAATGTATATCCTACATCCAAAAATATATCTCACCTGCCTAGCATAGACAAGCTCAGTATCCTCCTCATCCCATCTCTCGCATCCTAGCCATGGCCTCCATATAAATCTATCCACCTCATCCACTGCCAGTACACTAGTCCTCTGCACTACCGGTATGTCAAAGCTCCTTTATACATCCTAGCATAAGGCTCTCCCGCTGCTCTAACTACCCATCCATCTAGCCTCGTCATTGGAATATATTCATACGCCCATACATGCAAAACTATGACTCTTGCAGACATACTAGGCCCAAACATATATGTGCAATCATACAGGAAATGATAGAGTTGTCCAAGTACACACTCTACCCATGCATGTCTCATCCCATAGGAGAACATCCCCTCCATCACTGTCCCCCATCCAACCAGAAATCCTCTAGCCCATCTATCTCTGACCAGCCATCTGATGATCTCTACCACTACCCGCTACAACCTATTGCATACCTCCTCCATCCTCATCATCAGAATCTTTGAGCCCTTTGCTCCAATGTCTGGTGTCCTGAATAATCTCCTGAATGTAGCTGGACCCTTATATGGATCCTAATCTACTTGATCCCCATCAATAGGATCATGCAGAATATGGAACACATCCTCTAGTGTGATTGTCGCCTCTCCCATCATCAACAAGAAAGAACTATGCTTGTTCATCCATCGCTCCACCATCACCGTCATCAGTCCTTGATGTGCTTGCACTAGCTCCAATCTACACACATGCTCTAATCTAAGGATCTTTAACACTAGTTGCTCCTTTGCATCTAGCAATCTCACTAACTGTAAATCCCTAGGATGTGGCTCTTGTGATAACAAAGGTGGTAGTAAATCCTGCATCATTTCACTCATCCTGTCAATCTCTTACACAACTGATACCAAACTAGATTGTTTCCAACTCTACCTACTTCTATCTATTGCAAGTGACTCCTTTTTCTATATGCACCTATCTACTGATCGCAAGTGAACCATTTTCCTACATGTGCTCATTTCTCACCTATATGTGACTTTGTGGTGCAGGAGCACCTACCTGACAGCTGGCCTCCATGAGGCAGTTAGTTTGTTTTAGGTCTGGTTAATGTTTCCAAGAAGGTCTGATAAGACCAATGCATGTAATAAGGTCATGTTGACCATACTTTACTATTTTTAGCTAGGTTGTTAGGACAGCTGTTATGCTGTATGTCCGGTTGGATCTCCCAGCCGCCTGGAGAGATCTCCCAGCCGCTTGGAAGCTCCCAGCCGCTTGGAGTCGGGTCGGTAGTACTCGCAGGAGATCCTATTTATGCATGCGGTTTGGTTGAGATTGGATAGGATCGATCAGACTTTGCAGAGAGTGAGACAGAGAGAGAGACTGAGTATTGTACTTGCATCTTTTGAGATCAATAAAGAGATCCTGTTTGTGTCAATTCTCTGTTTTGGATTCCATTGTGTGATCGATTTGCTGTTCTAGTGGTTGCATGGATTCGCTGATCCATTCCACCGGTTGATTCGTCGAATCGGTGGAATGGCCATGTATAATAGCTTAGGGTTTAGTCTGCATTTTGTGTTTGTTTGCATGCAGGTGTGCAGGATCATAGTCGTCGAGAGGTGTTAAGAACCCTAGCATGGGTATGTGCTAGGTCGTGCTGGTTGTTAGAGTCTGGAAAGTTGTCCAGGAAGCGGATCGGGTCACCCCAGGAGGTTCGGTGGATCAGAATCCGTTAAGGCTGGAAATTCATTGCAACGGCATCATCAGGATATTTCTGTGTATATCCTGCAGTTACTTCGGGCGTCATCCGAGTAGATGGAGGTGAGCATGATGCAGTAGATTGCATAAGGTGAATGTGCATTGGGGTGATCATCATCAGGTGTTGCCGAGGAGGAGCATATCGGCATAAGGTAGAAGATCGGGTTGATAAAACCATCGCGGGCCGATAATGTTATGTTTGGCCGACAGCAGGATATTGAAGGAGCTGCATGTGACATCATCGTCATCAGGATAATCGTCATCAGGATATCGGGGTGACATAAGCATCGAAGGAAAGGTGCATGAAGTTGTCGTCATCAGGATATATGGAGGGAACTGGATATTTTATATCGTGCTGATGAACATGATGTTGAACATCATGATGCTGCAGAAAGCGTCTAGCGGTAAGATGAACAGTGATCGTCAGGAGGATGATTGCGCTTGCTGAATATGATGAAGCTGCCGAAAGCCGGATATGATGATGCTGCTGACAGGCGAAAGGTCGAAGGTTTGTCTGCAGGAGGATATCGGTCGGCAAGAGAAAATATGATGATGATGATGGGTTGTAGACATACATGCTGTATGTCAAGGTTTTAGTGTGGATGCCTCTGCATCATAGTGGTATCAGAGCTCAGCAAAAGGTCTGGGCTGTTGTGTGTTGATTCTGTCACTGAAAGGACAGAGGTAGAGGAGTGAGAGGTTGACAAGATGCCTCCGAAAGGTAATGGTACTGCAAGGGAATTACAGGAGATGAAGGAAAAACATGCCAGAGAGATGAGGAAGATGAAGGAGCTTGCTGAAGCACTTCAAGCCAGGCTTGTAGCCCTGGAAAAGAACAAAAAGAGGGAAGTGGAAGACAGTGAGTCTGAAGAAGATGAAGATACTGTTGAAGAGTATGAAGAGGTAGCTGAAGATCTGGATGCTGAAGACCAGAGATTTGCAAAACTATTAAAGGTAGTGCAGAGTGATAAACCTAAGGTAAAGGTTGATGTTTCCAAGTATAATGGAAGTTTGAATGAAGATGAGTTACTGGATTGGATTGCTGCACTTGATAATCACTTTGAATGTGAAGATGTTGCTGAGGATCAGAAGGTAAAGATTGCAAAGACCAAGTTAGGAGGTCATGCTTTGGTATGGTGGGATTATGTACAATCCGAGAGAAGGAAACAAGGAAGGTCAAAGATCACTTCATGGGATAAAATGGTAGAAAGGATCAAAGGTAAATTCTTGCCCAAGGATTATGAAATTCAGATGTTCAAGAAGCTACAATTTTTAAGGCAGAAGGAAATGGATGTGAAGGCATATACTGAGGAGTTTTATAAGTTGAGTATGAGATTTGGTCATCATGAGAATGAGGTAGAAAAGGTGGCTAGGTACTTGGCTGGTTTAAGATTGAACATACAGGATGAGTTAGTTTTAGCTAACCCTAAGAGTGTGGAGGATTGTTACCAAATGGCAATCAGGATTGAAGAAAAGATGAATAGAAGAAAAGATAAGTCCATGAGAGGAAGAGGCAGCAATATGAGGGGAAAAGGATCAGCCCCTACAACAAGGCAAACCAATGAGGGTCAAGAAGACACTGGTAAAGGACAGGGACAGTCTGATTTCAGAGGTGGATGGAAAGGTAATAGAGGCAGATTTGGAAGTGGTAGAGGTTCTACTACATTTTCAGGAAAGTGTTACACCTGTGGTGAGTTTGGTCATCCATTTTTCAAATGTCGAGAAAACAAAGGTTCATCATCAAGAAATGATAGAACGAATGACAAGAAAGTACAACTTGTGCAAGAAGAGAAAGTAGAGCAAAGTGCGCAGAGTTCAAACACTTATCAAGGAGATAGGGCTCCTAACGGTTATGGGTATCCTGAGGAGGGAGAAGCATTGATGCTTAGGAGAACTAGTTTGCAGGCATCAAAGGATATGATGCAAAGAAGAGCTCTTTTCAAGACCACATGCAAGAGCAAAGGTAAGGTATGTAAGGTTGTCATTGATACTAGTTCAACAGACAACATGGTATCTCAGGAAATGGTGGATAAACTGCATTTGGAAAGGATTCCACACCATCACCCTTACAAGGCATCTTGGGTGAGTGATAGTCAATCACTTTTTGTCTATGAACAGGCATATGTTGATTTTCAGATTGGAGCATATCAGGATAGAGTTTTGTGTGACATTTTGCCCATGGAATGTTGTCACCTACTGTTGGGTAGGCCATGGCAATTTGATAGGAGGGTACTGTATGATGGGTATGCTAATACCTACACCATCAAGAAAGATGGGAAAACTATTATGTTGATGCCATTGCAGGCAAATGCTGTAGCACAGGGGGCAGCCCAAATCATTTTAGTGGGAAAGAAGGAGTTTGTGCAGACGCCTATAGGAGCAGGCATAAAGGCAGTTGAGGACAGTGCAGGGAAAGGAGTTGTTAAGGGCAACAGTTTGAAGATAGTTTCAATTGTGACTGACAGAGGTCAGCAGCAGGTTCAGAAACAGGTTTGCAAACAGCAACCAGTTGAGAGGAATGACAAGGATGTTGTCATAGTTGGGACTATTGTTTGTCCTATAAAGGTTGAAAGGAAGACAAAGTTGAACATTACAGAAGTTCAAGATGCAGTTCAGACAGAGGTTCTGGTCAGACAACCTGACAAACACAAGGTATGTGAGAGAAGGGCCTACATTGACAGGCATGAGGATTTACTTGCAAGAAAGCAAGTTACAGTTCAGAAGTCTTGGCGCAGCCGAGAGCCAGTAGAGGACAAAGCTGGAACAGGTCAGAACACTGACATGACAAAGTGTAAAGGTGGAGGACTTCCACATCCTAACTCATGGGACATGAGTTCTTTTCTGTTGGGGAGTATGGTGCAGGAGCACCTACCTGACAGCTGGCCTCCATGAGGCAGTTAGTTTGTTTTAGGTCTGGTTAATGTTTCCAAGAAGGTCTGATAAGACCAATGCATGTAATAAGGTCATGTTGACCATACTTTACTATTTTTAGCTAGGTTGTTAGGACAGCTGTTATGCTGTATGTCCGGTTGGATCTCCCAGCCACCTGGAGAGATCTCTTAGCCGCTTGGAAGCTCCCAGCCGCTTGGAGTCGGGTCGGTAGTACTCACAGGAGATCCTATTTATGCATGCGGTTTGGTTGAGATTGGATAGGATCGATCAGACTTTGCAGAGAGTGAGACAGAGAGAGAGACTGAGTATTGTACTTGCATCTTTTGAGATCAATAAAGAGATCCTGTTTGTGTCAATTCTCTGTTTTGGATTCCATTGTGTGATCGATTTGTTGTTCTGGTGGTTGCATGGATTCGCTGATTCATTCCACCGGTTGATTCATCGAATCGGTGGAATGGCCATGTATAATAGCTTAGGGTTTAGTCTATATTTTGTGTTTGTTTGCATGTAGGTGTGCAGGATCGTAGTCATCGAGAGGTGTTAAGAACCCTAGCATGGGTATGTGCTAGGTCGTGCTGGTTGTTAGAGTCTAGAAAGTTGTCCAGGAAGCGGATCGGGTCACCCCAGGAGGTTCGGTGGATCAGAATCCGTTAAGGCTGGAAATTCGTCGCAATGGCATCATCAGGATATTTCTGTGTATATCCTGCAGTTACTTCAGGCGTCATCCGAGTAGATGGAGGTGAGCATGATGCAGTAGATTGCATAAGGTGAATGTGCATTGGGGTGATCATCATCAGGTGTTGCTGAGGAGGAGCGTATCGGCATAAGGTAGAAGATCGGGTTGATAAAACCATCGCGGGCCGATAATGTTATGTTTGGCTGACAGCAGGATATTGAAGGAGCTGCATGTGACGTCATCGTCATCAGGATAATCGTCATCAGGATATCGGGGTGACGTAAGCATCGAAGGAAAGGTGCATGAAGTTGTCGTCATCAGGATATATGGAGGGAACCGGATATTTTATATCCTGCTGATGAACATGATGTTGAACATCATGATGCTACAGAAAGTGTCTGGCGGTAAGATGAACAGTGATCGTCAGGAGGATGATTGCGCTTGCCGAATATGATGAAGCTGCCGATAGCCAGATATGATGATGCTGCTGACAGGCGAAAGGTCGAAGGTTTGTCTGCAGGAGGATATCAGTCGGCAAGAGAAAATATGATGATGATGATGGGTTGTAGACATACATGCTGTATGTCAAGGTTTTAGTGTGGATGCCTCTGCATCACTTTGTTTTCCTATGCGACTACTTATTGACCAAGTGTGAGCTAAATCTGTATATGCACATACTTTTTGCCCCTAAGTGATCTCTATTCTATAAGTGAGCTAAACCTATATATGCGCCTACTTTTAGCCCATAAGTGACTTGCTTTTATCCATATGCGCATTTTGCCTATATTTGTGTAGCTGACTGAAAGTGACCTACTTTCCCATACATGACCAAGTCACGCCTATAAGAGACCTCAACTACCCTTAGTGACTTATTTTTCTTCCTAAGCGACCTACATGACCTATCCTAAAACCTAGTCACTTCTGGTGACGTGTGTGCATTTATGACACTTCTAGCCTATCAAAATCACACTTTTAGCAAAAGTTTTGATACACACCGGTGTGCCTACTTCCTCTGGTCATCCATGTGTCCTCACTCACTTGGCACGATGACCTCTATGTGGAATCACCATCCTAATAGCTCTCCAACTCTCGTCGCACAACAACTCTAAGGCACTCTACATTTCTCTAGATTTCTGAACACAAATGAGCACAAATGAGCCTATTTGCCCTAGAGAACCCTACTTATAGCCCTGTCCAAACCCTAATTCTTCTATGCCAAAGCCTATTTTCTTATGAACCATCCCACTTTCTCCCTCCCAACCCCCTTTTTTCTTTGTGTTAGCCTTGTTTCTAGCCTTTCATCTTATCGCGAGCCAACCTAGCCCTTCCTAGTTAGCCTAGTTTACCTCTCAAGGGGGCTTCACCTGCCAGTTACACTGGGGCATAACCTTGTTTACCAAGTGAATTATCGTATCTTCTTTGACACAATGCTCTAACAAACATTGTATCAAAGAGGGGCAAAATGTAGACACCCAAAATTGACCTAATTATCATTAGCATTCAAATATTGCATTAGCTACCATCTGCATTTACCTAACACACTTGAGCAATTTCCCTATCACTTTTTTCTTCTATTAATTAAATAAATTTATATTTATTTAATTAATTCATTAGCTATTTCTTCTAAGCTATAATTAAACAATCTTTAATTATTTAATTATCTCTATTTCTATCTATTTTAATTAAATAAATCTTATTTATTTAATTAAAAATCCATCTACAAACCCACTTTCCAATTAATTAAATAAATTTTATTTATTTAATTAAATTTTCTTATCATTTATCTTCATGAGCCGACATGTGTGCTTTTTCATTTAAAAAAAGATAAGTGGTACTACATCTTTTATTTAATATCTTTCACATGTAGTACTTTTTATGTACACGGGCACGCATAAGCCTTATCTTCCCTCCACTTGTCATCTACACATTCACCTATGACTATCCTTTAATCTTAGCTATTCACATAGCCACCAAATCTCCACCATTGATTGATTTTGGTTTAGTTCTATATAAACACCCTCTCATTCCATACTACATCTATCCAGTATTCATATAGCATCTACATTATCATCCTAAGCATATTGAGAATTTTAGAATCCATTTAGCATATTATCATTATCATCCATCCATCATGGTAGCTTTTATCTTCATAATTGTTCATTGTTGAAGAAGCAATCCACATCATAAACAAGGAATCATACAAATCTAGGTGATATTGTTCTTGAATTGCATGATTTTGATTTCATTTGGATTAGATTCTTTGATGATGGTAGGGTTAGGTTTTTATGGCTTTCCTTGATCTTATTAACCTAATTTTTTACCTATCACACAAACATCCAAAGACTATTGATCTTGGATCCAAGAACCCATCACATCCATCTAAGAAACCCAATAGCTATACATTAAGAACCTAGTCCAAAGAATGTGGAAACACCAACCACCCATCCTAATCTAAATCTAAACATCCCATCTCGGTTCCCTTACCATCTCATGGTCAACCTCTCTATACATCGATCCCATAATTAATCCTCCAACATCTCCTAGTGAACCCTCATCACCACCTCTTACTCCCCAATCCAATGAATATTAATGCATCCCCACTTACCCTATCCATATCTAATATTGTGCTATCCATGCTTATCATCCCTATGATCAAGATATTATCTATGATCAAGATCTTATCCATGAGCAAGTAAGTTCCCACATCACTCCTATCCATCATCCCATTATCCCTATCCATCAGCCCATGCTAGTCCTATTCATTATCCATCAATATCCCATGATGAGACACTTGGTCCCCAAGAAGACAGACAATCAAACAAATATCTTAGATCCTAGATCTTGAATCACATCCCAATGAGTATAATGATTTAATCAAGATCCAAGAATTCTACATCCATTTCACATTGATCTTCCATCATCCCAGGTCAAACTATATGTTTAGGTGTTTAGCTTGGTTGCTCAAGTTTAGGATTTAGGGGTCAGGGGCACTATTTGAGGTTTACATGAGTTTAGGCTTGCTCAAGTAAATAGGGTTTAGGGTTTAGGGTTAGGGTTTAGGAGAATTATTTTGGCTTTAGGGGTTTAAGGATGCTTGAGTTTAGGGTTTAGGGTTTAGGGGTTAGTATTTAGGGTCTAGAGAGAGATAGAGTGAGGGGACCAATAGAGATTGGGAGAGATAGGGAGATAGAGGTTTAGGGTTGCTTCCAGGGTTTATGGTTTAGGGGTTAGGGGTTTAGGAGTTTAGGGTTGCTCATTTTTAGGGTTTAGGGTTTATAGTTTAGGTGTTAGGGGTTAAGGTTTAGAGGTTTAGGTTTATGGTTTAGGTAGAGAGGAGAATAGAGAGATATAGAGGAGACTGAGCCTGGGAGAGATATCTCTATCTCCTCTATCCCTCTCTCTAACTATACCTACCTCTCTATCTCTCTCTATCTCCCTGTCTCTCTATCTTGCTCTCTCTTTTGATCCCCTCTCTCTAACTCTACCTTTCTATCTCTCCCTCCCTTAGTATTTGGGGTTCACATGAGTTTAGGGTTGCTCAAGTAAATAGGGTTTAGGGAACACCTTTAGGGTTAGGGTTTAGGGGAATTATTTAGGCTTTAGGGGTTTAGGGATGTTCAAGTTTAGGGGTTAGGGGTTTAGGGTTGCTTGAGTTTAGGGGTTAGTGTTTAAGGTTTAGAGAGATATAGAGCAAGGGGACCAATAGAGATTGGGAGAGATAGGGAGATAGAGGTTTAGGGTTGCTTCTAGGTTTTATGGTTTAGGGGTTAGGGGTTTAGTGTTGCTCCTTTCTAGGGTTTACAGGCATTATTTAGGGTTTAGGGTTTATGGTTTAGGGGTTAGGAGTTAAGGTTTAGAGGTTTAGGTTTATGGTTTAGGTAGAGGAGAATAGGGAGATATAAAGGAGACCAAGCCTAGGAGAGATATCTATGTCTCCTCTATCCCTCTCTTTAACTATACCTACCTCTCTATCTCTCTCTCCCTATCTCTCTATATTGCTCTCTCTTTCGATCCCCTCTCTCTAAATTTACCTTTCTATCTCTCCCTCCCTCAATATTTGAGGTTCACATGAGTTTAGCATTGCTCAAGTAAATAGGGTTTAGGGTTTAAGGGAATTATTTAGGCTTTAGGGGTTAAAGGATGCTCAATTTTAGGGTTTAGGGATTAGGGTTTAGGGGTTGGAGGTTAGGGGTTTAGGGTTTCTTGAGTTTAGGGGTTAGGGTTTAAGGTTTAGAGAGAGATAAAGTGAGGGGACTAATAGAGATTGGGAGAGATAGGGAGATAGAGGTTTAGGTTTATGGTTTTGGGGTTATGGGTTAAGGTTTAGAGATTTAGGTTTATGGTTTAGGGATTATGGGTTAAGGTTTAGAGGTTTAGGTTTATGGTTTAGGTAGAGAGGAGAATAGAGATCCCTATCTCTATCTCTCTGGGCATATGGATCCTTATCTCTTAATCTATCCCTCTCTACCTCTCTCTCCTCCTCTCTATCTCTCTCCCCATCCCTCTACCTCTTGAAATCTCTCTCCCTATGTCTCTAGACATTGCTCCATCTCTTTCCCTATCTCTATCTATCCTCATAACCCTATCACTTAATATATCCCTCTCTACCTCTCTCTCTATATTTCCCTATCTATATCTCCCTTGCTAGATCTATCTCCCTATATCTCCCCTCTCTCTCTATATATATGTATCTCTATATTTCTCCCTCTATAGACCCCTTTGTCTATCTCAATCCCTATATCTCCCTCTCCCTGTCTCTATCTCTACTTATCCCTCTCTATCTATCTATTTGCCCCTCTTTCTATATTTTTTCCTTTCTCTAACTCTATCTCTATCTCTCCATCTCTTTATGGATGTCCCCGGGCTCTCTCCCTATCAATGTCCATGTCCCTCTCTATATATAGGACAGAGAAATGAAGAGAGAGAGAGAGAGAGACTCTTCCATGTAGATGCAAGGTTACATTTGTCCCTCCTAGTATTAAAAATTTCTATTTCACAAACCACATGGATATTTGAGTCTAGGGATACTCTTGGACCATCACTTGATTACCTATTTGATGCACTACATGCATAGTTACAATATATTTTATGTGAGAGCATGACATCCTAGACCATGATTTTGGCACCAACATTGAGAAGGTTATGATTTTTGCATGCATGAACCTTTATGTTTTCATGCTTCCCAGAATGCGCTTGTGTTATAATGTGAGTGCATTTTGGGAAGCATGAAAAATGGTAAAAAAACATGTGGGATCCATGTTTCAGACCCCACATGACTATTATTCCTATTTTTCACAAGTATATCGGACAAGAATACACTTTTCATGTTGTTTGACTTATTGAGAATCATTTTTATATCAATCCACCACCTTTTTTTGTTTTTTCAACGTAGAAGAACTGATTTTGCATGTTTTTAGAGAAAATTTGATTATTTAAACTAAAAGTTTCATGTTTCATGTGTGATATTGTTTCAAAGCTAATTGTCATTGATATATAGATTGAATTTGATGATATATGTTTATTTTTTTCATAAATTTCACTAATCCTATTCTAGATGTATATAGAATTCATAATCAAACTTGCAAAAAAGAAGAATTTGAGGATTTTGAAGCCATATTTTGGAGAATTGGTCAACTGCAATATCAAATTCTAAGGTATGTTCAACTTATGTCCATTTTAATTCACATATATATGTTCTTATATTCTTTATGTCTTTATGTTTTTATGTTTTTTATGTTATTTATGTTCTAAGATCTATATGTGTCTAGGTATATCAGTTAGTTTAGTCAAAGAGACTCCAAATTCCTCATGTTTCCACCTTGTTTTAGTCCTTCATGCCTCCATTTCACCTATTTTCAGATATACAAGAGAAAAAATTATCAAATACTTCATAAAATAATTTTAGTGAACAATTGTTTGTCATACTCATATTCATGATCAATGGAGCCAAAATTGATTTTGGAAGACTCTTAATTTTTTCCCTAGGATGATATAGAAGAATTTATTCCTTAATACATGAATAATTCAATTCATTTAATAGAACCATGCAATGGATTGAATCTTAGACTATCCTATTCCCCCTATTATGACAATCCTAGTTGTCTTTATCGATCATTTAGACATAATTGTTAGGTGTCCTTTTGATAACTTCTCCATGCATGTTTCATAGTATGAATTCTCTTGGAGAAGGTTGGAGGATGTGGAGACCTCTTTAGTGTCTTGGGATAGGACATTCCTTGTGCACTAATTCATAAATAAGTCACTTTTAGTCAATAGAAGCCAAAATACATCCATTTGCAATCATGGATTAGTTAAGGACAACTAGGTGGTAAATTTGTTGCCATTTGGTAACTTCACAAATTTCATGTCTTATCTTGTCCTCCTTCAATTTCTCCATGGATCTCCATCATTGTCTTCATGATTCGTATAATTCATCATGTCATAGTGGCTTCATCATTCGATAATTATCTAATCACAATAACCCTAGATGGCTATCCCTAGGACTACTCTATCAATTGCACACTATGTATTTCAACAATTTAGATTTCCTTCATGTGTGTTTCAATGGTTTGCAATGTTAGGATAGTCATATGTGAAACTTATTGAACATAATTAAACTCCATCACACCATCTCAAATGAAATCAAACTCAATCCAAATTTCATGAATATGACTATCCTTTTGAATAAATTAGTTATGGCATGGCAATCCTTTTTGAGCACTTGGTCTTGGTCTTCTTCAAACTTTCAAATTTTGTCTGTATTGAAAAATCTCTAAAATAATCCTCTTAGAACCTTATGAATAAAGTTAGGACTATTATGATTGTTATGACTACCCTCATAGTTGTGACAGTTTTATTTGCATCTTAATATGATAGTCATGTCTCCATGCAATGAACTTGTCTAGGATATCTTTCTGCAACACCCATCCTCACCTTCATTCTCATTGCAAAGATCAACAACACTCTTGAGCAAGGCATTTGTACCTATTCATGATTATCCTACTTGTGTTGGTTATGACAGCAGATTGTCTCCTTCTTCATAGCGACCTTTATGGCAATTTAGCTTATGTACATGATTATCTACTTGAGTTTGGCATTGCCATATTAATGAGCCTTGACTTCAATAATTGTCTCTTGACATCCCTTCTTCACCCTCTACACTAATCCAAAGCATAATTTTTTCACTACTATTCACAACATATTTCATGAGACTGCCTTCCTTTTTGCCATTGTTGTGACAATTAAGGCATGACTAGGGAGTATCTAAATGAGGTCTCTTCTTAATTAAGATAGTCTTCTTCCTTATTTTACAAGCTTGTAGGATCTCATGAGTCACTTGACCCATACTTCACTAGAATATTCTTGAGGTGTGGAGAGATTTAAATTCAAAGATAGGGTATTGACATTTTGCTAAACAATTTCAAAATATTGGTTAAGACAGTCCCAGGCATGGAATTTTGATAGGTTGCATTTTGCTATGGAATTAAGGCTATGGTTTTCTTCCAAATACCCTATATGCAGCCATCCCCTATACTAAAAACTAACTTTTTATTTACTCCCATCACCCCCATCACAAAATCCTCTCATCCCCATAAAAATATCCCCTTCCTATCACTATCCTTGCACATACATCACTTAGGTCATTGAGTGATGCAAAACAGGGTTGTTGTCTTCAAACTAACTCAAACAACACTTTTCCAAAGTCTTAACACCTCAAACAAAGTGGTTTCCTTCACAAACTGCCAATAGGTCTTGTAGGGCAACAAACTGACCTTTTCCAACATAGTTTCCTAACTAGAACTCATACCTAGAATATGAGCACAGATTTGAGTACCCTTTTTGACCTACTCAACATATCAATAAATCAAGTGTGGTTTTTTTGTAACATAATGATAAAAAATCTACTGCTACGCTTTGGATGAGAGCTAATTTGGCCTGTTTAAATGGGTCACAATGAGACTTTGAAAATTGATACTTCAAATCTTCACACCAATGCCTTAGACATGTCAAAAATGGTCTTCCCAAACAATTCCAACCATTACAAACCTTTTCCCAAGAGATTTTCTACAAACCCTAACTCATTTGCACATTCTATACCCAAAAACATGAGATTTTCAGCCTAGGGCATCAACAAACTTCTTCACAATGCCTTCCCCTATTCTTGCAACATTGTAGACACCAAAAACACCCTAACCCCATCTATTCCACCATGTTTCATGAGATTTCACCAAAGGAATGGTGGGTTTTACATTTTTCTTAGCTTCAAGGCAATTAAACAAGGGTTCCAAACTAGTTTTAGGAAAATTGTTATAAAATGCTCAAATCCCTAGGCCTAATTGACTTTGTATTTATGACTTCATATATTTGAGCATATACTCCATGACTTTGTATGTTCAAGTGTATACTACATGACTTATATGTGTGTTCAAATGCATACTCCATGACTTATGTATGTTCAAGTTATCTTGATATGAGGTGTCTTACTCAGAAGTTTGTAGAACCTTGTTATTCATTCTGACTATGCTATTCATTATCATTATAAAATTTCTAATTATCATTGTCTTATTCATCATGCTTATACAAATCATCATCATTCCAAGGAAACAAGCAAAGACTCTAACACTAGAAGAGCGTGAAGCTAATAATGAGAGGAAAAGAGAAAGAATGAGGCAAATTCAGGAAAGTAGAAAATTGTCAACCATACAAGAAGACATTCCACCATTGCCAATTGAAGAGGAACATGACACGTCTAATGAAGCTAAGAGAGATATGGAACTGGTGACACAAAGGGAACGAATGCAAAACCTCCATGCAATGAGGAAAGGGAATCTCCAAGTTGGAGGCACTCCATCGTCCACAAGTCAAGTTGAAAGAACACCATCATTATCTTCTCAAATTGGAGACACTCCATCTTTCATAGGTGAAGTAGAAGGTACATCTACATTTCTTCTCAATTTGGTGGCACACCATCATTCACACCTCAAGTTGAAGGTACATTATTTTCATATTTTTCACCTCCAATTGAAGGTATGTCATCTATCCCATCTCAACTAAATATTGAATAAATTCCTAATGTTGAGTCTACTTTACCAATTAAAATGCCTCCTAGAATTTTGCATAGGAAGCCTAAGTTTCTAATTGATATTGATGAGAATGTATTGGAGCCCATCCAAGATAAGATTCCCATGTGCACTTGCCAAAGATATGTGAATAAGATATGAAAATTATTCTTTAAGAATTTAAATGAAACTGGAAGATGTCAACTCTTTGTTGAATTGATGAGAAATCTGAAATTTAGGCCCACTATGAAGATTCTTGGCCTAAGAACATTGAATGCCTCAAGTGAAAAATCAATTATCAAGAATCTAATGAGTGTATATGAGAGTGTGGGTTCCACCTCACACACCAAGGATAGTAATGTCACACAACGTGTCAATACATCAACAACTGTAAACCAACAAACAAAAAAAGCTCGCCTCATTAGAAAGACAAGTCAAGCATTGAAAATAAATAGAAAAACTCTAATGAGAGCCATTGGAAGATGTCAAAGAGTTGAGGATCCAAACACTAATGAATTGTGGGCATTCTTTGGGAGACTCCCACGGAAAGACAAAGTTGTTGTTGAAACTTTAAGATCACCAATTGAAGACTTTTGGAAGAATTACACAAGGGTATCTCCGAATCAAAGGGATGTGGTAAGAAGGAGAATCAGTAGTCGAAACCGTGAGCCACGTCCAAAGCATTTTTTTGGATATGACTCAAACATAGTTTTTTGGTAAATTTCTAGAGATGTATCCTCAAATTAAAATTTCTCAAATATTTTGAAATGCTAAAACCTTTCTTTGTCAAAATAAATCACACATGCACTACTTGTTGTAGATTGCATATTGAATTTTCTAACCATTTTGATGTTTATCGGTCTATATGTTTAGATTTGCATACTAACAATGTTTTGCAAGATTGTGGCATACGTGCCCCACCAACTACTTCAAGAGACTTCATATCAAGAATTTTATGTGACAAAGAGGATGGTCAAATATTCTATAGGAAATTATGCTTGGATGGCACATGTCAGCTGTATATCAAAAAATTTGGATTTGTAAATGGAAATGATCAAACAATTGAAATGCATAACCTAAACCCAAATAATTCAATACCTCGAAGATGCAAAATGAGCTTGATTGATTGATCGCTTTGTTGTGTTGATTGCTCGATTCCGCAGCATAACATTGATAAGGATGCAAGTTAGATGGATTGAAGATGATGGATGAGGACTTGAGATAAAAATTCAGCAGAGTGAGGTTGCATGAAGAAGAATCCTGAAAAATCCCCTAATCTCTTCTCTAATGTCTTCTCTAATGTCCCAAATGGCTCAAAAGAGGCTTGCTTTATAGGATTGGCTTGATTCCAATGGATGGCTAGGATCAATTAGGGCTTTAGATGAAATGGATGGATAGGATTGATTCGGTTATCTTGCACATTAAGAAATTGTAGTCAATTGACATGTGGCAAGGGAAGATAAGGCTTAGGTGTGCTTGTGTAGATAAATACTAAAATTAGGTCCCATTAGTTGTGCATGTGAAAGATAAAAGTTGTATTACAACACATGATTGACTGGACAAGTGTTGGAATGTGATAAAAGATGAGTGTTTAATTCAAATAAAATATTTGAATTAGTTGGGATATAGTTGGAAATTAATTAAATAAATAAAATTTATTTAATTAATAGGGTAGATGAATAGGATGGGATAAGATATGATGTGGAAATTAATTAAATAAATAAAATTTATTTAATTAATTGGGATGGAGATAAGATAAATGGGATTATGCATGTGAAATTAATTAAATAAATAAATTTATTTAATTAATTGGCTTAATGGATAAATGAGATTAAGAGGGGGATTTAGGACAAAAATGGCTTATGATGTTTAGGATAATGTTTTAACAAGGTGTTGCAAGACATACACAAAGTTGGGACAATTTTGGGTGTCTACATTTTGCCCCTCTTTGAGATGATGTTCGAGATGATGAGCTTTGTGTCGAGTAACATCATTTCAAAGAAGTTAAGGTATGGATAATTGATAGGGATGTTGACGACGACGACGACGATGATGATGATGATATAAAGGATAGGTTGGTGATGCCCCCTCGAGAGGATAGGTGGGTTGGACAAACACGGGTATGCTCTCGAAAAGAAATGGCTTGGTCAAGGAAGAAAGATAAGGGAATGGATAGAAGAAATGGATGATGCGTTATGCTGCAATGAAAGTGAGCAACCATAATGTTTGATATAGCACTTGACGTTATGCACCAAGGTATAAGGACCAGGGTGACGATGTGTCTCGTGCCCCAGCGTAATACAACCTTGTCTGGATACAAGATATGAATATTAGCTGGAATGGCATTGATTTGATGCAAATGCAAGATAAAATGATAACACGCACAAGCAAGCAAGCAAGCATGCACAAATGATACAAAAACAAACAAGGTATTGCCCCTGTCAAGCTGTAAACCAATGATTGATTGTTGATTGTTGATAGTGTTGTCATTGTGGGGAAAGCTATATCCCTAGATCAACACAAGGTTGTTTGCTGAGTTGGTTGGCTGGTTGGTTGATTGATTTGGCTTACAACAAGGCTAGGATCAAGACCATGGATTGCGTTTGGATAACTTGGCTTGATTGATTAACTTGATTGGTATGGAGTAAGGCTAACTTGCATTTGGATCATTGTTTCGGAATGGTTTGAAGATAATGAAATGCTGATTAGATTGATTTGATTGAGATTGATGTGCTATGATAGATTGATGAAATGTTGATGATTGATTTGAAGGAAATGGATTGATTGAATGATAGATTGATTGGAAGAAGTTGTTTATTGATGATGTAGAAGATAGATGATAGAAGAAATGATGAGAGGAGAAAAATGAAAATCGCTTGTGCCTGAATCTGGGCACTTCCTTCGTACTCCAGACTGCCTACATACCCTATATCCACGGGATCAAGGCACTTAACGATGGAAATGAGATGTAGTTCTGATTGTTTTATTGATGAGATGATGAAAATGGATTGAGATTGATGAAATGTTGATGATGTGATGATATGTGGTGGATTGAACTGCTTTTGATTTGTTGAAGTAATTGGATTTGTTCCGATTGGAGTTGATGTGATTGAGTTGATTTGCTTTGGTGTTGATGTGGATGATTGATAGGATTTGTTTTTATGGTTGGCTTAATGTGTTTTGGTTGTGATGTGTGTTATTGTTGGGTTGATTGTTTTGATGATGATTGGATTGTTTTGAAGGATGGTAGTGATGGTGTGATGATTAGAATGTCCATTCAATCTAAGCATAAGCAAGTGTTCTCAGTGTGCTCAAAGGATGTAAAACAAACAAGGTATTGCCCTTGTCAAGTCATAAACCAATAATTGATTGTTTGATGATGATAGTGTTGTCATTGCGGGGAAAGCTATATCCCTAGATCAACACAAGGATGTGGGAATGCTATATCCCAATGATGATGATTGATTGGGCTCATGACAAGATTAGGATCAAAAACTTGTTGATTTGATGGGATAATGTTCCTTGATTGATTAGCTTGCTTGATATGAATCAGTGTGACTTGGATTTTGAGATCATTGCTTAGATTGATTCGATTGATATGATTGGAAGAAGTGATTGATTGAAATGAATGAATGCATGTTATTGATAGGAAGAATTGATGATGATGATGATTTGATTTTGATTGAATGTTGGTGGAGTGGATTGTTTTGGATGATGTGATTGGTTTTATTGCTTGGATTTTCGTTGGATATTGATTTTTGTTTGGATGTTTTGAAATATTTAGATTTTTTTGTGTTTTTGGGGAATATTTTGATTTTTTTGAAGTTTTTGAATGTTTTGGGATGTCAATGGATTTACAATTTGGGTAGCCTTTGTGCTAGATACCAATGACAAGGGAGAAAACCAAGTCTAGGTGCAAGGATGGAAGGCTCATGATAAATGGGTGGATAAAGGGATATGCGATATAAGATATGGATGCTTGCCTCATGATAAATGGAGAGGTAGGCTATAGTGGAAAGCTCATGATAAATAGATGGGGATAAGCTATAAGATGGAAAGCTCGTGATAAGGATACGCCATAGTGGATGGAGCATAAGGGAGCTAGGATGTGATCTCCAAAGGCTATGTTGCATAGGAAGAACTTGCCCCATTATAAGTGGTAATGCTTAGGATTCGTACATGACAATGCTTATGATCAAGGGATGACATGATTGGATTTGACATGGCGCTTATGATAATAAGATGACATGATGGATTGGTTGGAATGGGATGGATAAATGGTCAATGGATAGGACTTGGTTTGGAAAGAAGGTATGTCAAGAAATATCCAAACGTGTTTCAACATTTTTCCCCTATGTCTTCATCAAGATCAAAAGGAGGAGAGAAGGATAGACTCAACATGATAGGTATGTGGATGTAATGGCTAATGATGGTAGGATAGGATATGGCAAGATAGGACATGATAAGATGGAAAATGATAGGTTGGATGAGACAATGTGCCCCCAAGTGTAAGTGGCATAGAAGATCAACCTACACATGACGCCTGTTTGCCAGGTTTTCATCATGGTACTTATCCAAGGTGCCTGTTTACCAGGTTTTCACCATTGGACGAAGGGATTTCTCTTTACTTTTTTGATTTTTATTTTTTCTTCTTTTTGCTTCTTTTTCTTTTTTTTTTGCTTTTAGATGGGTTGACAATTACACATGGTGCCTGTTTGCCAGGTTTTCACCATGGTAATGGATAGGAGGGACTCAAATGTTTAGTGCTATGAGAGGTGATATTGTCCCATTAGAGATGGATGATGTCTTTGTATGGACCATGTCATTATGCTCATAGATGTTGATAAGGGATTGCATGGATGGGAGATGGAGTAGGTAGATAATGAATGATGAAATGGATTATGAAAGGTTCATGCAAGGATGGATAGGGGATTATGATGTGGATTATGTAGGCTTATGGAATGAAGATGGATGGAAAACTTATGCAAAAGCATGGACCATAGGGTTAACATGGGGGAGATATGTAGGATAATGGATGGAAGATGGGGGGATATAGTTATGTGGGAATGCTTTGGAATGGAAGGGAACCATGACCAATGGTTGCACACACCGTGATAAACATTGAAGCTTTTGATTGGATGGTGGTGTAGGAAGCAATGGAGATGTTTGCTTAGGGGATGGTTGATGAAGTGATTTAGGAACCCACATGAACTTAGGATTTTTAGTGCTTTTGTTTTGCTTGTGGGATTTTTGAAAGGAATGGAAGTTTTGGGTGGAAATAGGCTCTTGGATGGATATAGGTGGTTGGGATTCTTGAGATGTAGAGGAGGATGCCTCATTCATTTTGCTAGCTATTTGCTTAGGAACCCAAACCATTTTGCTTTTGGGCTTTGCATTTGGAGGTAAGGGTTTAGATAGTTGTTTAGATGAACTTTGCTTTGAGTTTGATTCTTTATGTCCTAAGGTATGAAGACCTTTCAGATTTTTAGCTTTATATGTAGAGGCATCAAAATCTTTTCTTTCGAATCCCATGGGGTGGGTGGAGTGAATGGAATGATTGGAAGCTTTATGCTTAAATGATGTGTGCATTTGTTGGCCAGGATTAGGGATGTAAGGATACTTATGAATGATAGGTATGTTAGGTGTTGGAAGCAATGGTGGCAAGGTGGATAGAGGGATATTTGGAGTTGGTAAAAGTGGAGGCAAGGTGGATGGCAAAAAGTGTATGGTCACATGCTTTTGACATTTATAGGATGATGGAGATGGAATGGCTACATATGTTTTAGGTATATGATAGGATACATGATCGTAAGTGGTAGATTTAGGATGCATGAAGGAATTACCAACATCTTTGCCTTGTTTACCTTGGGGTGTGTATCCAAGGCCGTATGAGCATGGAGGTATTTTAACATGGTTTGGCTCCAAAACACCTTGTTCATAAAGACCTAGGCCTTTACCTTGGTAGTTCATGTTTTGGAGGATGTGATTGACTATGGGACTAGATGTGTTTTGGGAACTAGACTTGAGTTCTTTATTGGATGGAGAAGATGAAATGGAGGACAATAGTTGTTGTTGTCCTAAGGAAGAACATTCATGGAGGAAGGTGGTAAGACCACTAGGACATGATGGTGGACTTGAAATGGGATCGATGGTAGATATGGAGGGAGGATCATTAGCATTGTGTTCACTAAGATCCAAGTTATTTGTTTGATCTTCTATGCTTACTTGGGGGACAAGTGTCTCATCATGACAAGTGGATGTTTGCTCATTGTGGATAGGGCTAGATGGAGGATGACTAGGAGCAATTTGGATATCTTGCTCATGGATGGTTATGGGATTATGGATAGGATCAAGGTACTTTTTAATAGGTTCTTCATCACAGATATCATCTTGATCATGAGATAGATAAAGTTTTGCCAAATGGATCATCATGGTTTTCATGATCTTAGCTAGAACCTTGATCATAACTATGAGCAAAAATAGGATTAAGTGGGCTATAAAAGGGATAAATTTGCTCATGAATGAGGTCATGGTGATGGCTAACAGCTTGAGGGCAACCCACAAGTAGGTCATGGATAGGTTGAATGTAGAGGTGCTTTGATCTTGATTAAGATTAAGGTTCAATATTTCCACATGTTTAAGATTATGCTCTTGACATACCTCTTGACTTTGGATGGAAGTGGAAGGTTCTTGAGTGGACTTGATAGGCTCTTGATAGTTATCAACATGAAGGCATGATGGCTCTTGATAGTTATCAACATGAAGGCATGATGGCTCTTGACTTAGGCTTGTGGTTGGAGACTCTTGAATAGACTTGTTGGCTTGTAGGTCACATGATGGGCTTAAAGGGCTAGGTATGTTAATGGAAGGCTCTTGAAGAGGCTCAAGGATATGTGAACCACATGATGAGATTATAGGATTGGACATGACCTTTGGAAGTTCATTGGTAGGCTCATGAATTGGTGTTTGACATGGGGGTAGTCTATTCCTAGCTAGTAGCCAATGGATCACATTCTTTGCAAGTGTATGGGTGGATGGGAAATATAATGGATGGATGATAATGGTAGATGGTGTTGGATTAGGATTAGGATAAGGATTAGGTTGAGAGCTAATTGGATTGGATGGATTAGGATTTGGACTAGATGGGGGTGACACATAGGATGGGGATGATGTGGCATGATTTCCCATTATAGGTGGGTACACCTTGTAAACAATTGAGAGAAATATTGGGCATTGGTTTGTATTATGGCCTTTGGTCCTATGGTATGCACAATAATCATGTTCATTATATGGACTTTCTTCACATGGTTTGACTTTAGGGAGTTCAATGAGTTTTGCTTCAAGCATCCTTTGTAAAACTCTCTCAGCCGCATCCTTTGGTGAAGGATTAGAATGACATGGTGATGAAGGTAATGAAGGGCTTGGTGATTTGGAGGGTTGATGGACCAATGGACTAGGAATAGGATCACATGGTGGTGTTGGGATAGGATTAGTTGGCTCATGTGTTGGTGTGTGATTGGATGGTGGAGGCCATTCTAGATGGGTATCTCCCTTGTCAAAAGTTATTGGATCTTGCATAGGATAGCTTGGGCTTGTTTGATTTATGTACAAGGGGCCACTTGGATTTGGATATGATTCTTGTTGGAGAGGTGGATTTAGGTCTATCAATGGTGCTTGATGGTCTTGTTGAAAAGGTGTACTTGGATGTGCTTGATTTATGTACAAAGTGCTATTGGGACTTGGATGTTGTTCTTGTAATATCACTTGATTGCCTTGTGGATGGGCTTGATAGTGCATTGGAATGGTGGTATGAGGGATTGGATAAGCTTGAGGTGGATGTTCATAGGTTGATGTGGCATTGACTTGGTGGATAGGTGGATTAGGTTGATAGGAAGTAGATGGATATGACATGTGGCTATGAGGTGGATTAGGTTGATAGGAAGTGGCTAAGGATTGTTGTACTTGTCGAGCTTGACTAGTGGCTAAAAGGTGTTGGACTTGGGCTATGAAGTGTTGTAGTTGAGGTGATTGGCTTACGTGGGGTTGAGCTTTTTGGATGAAGAATTGTAATATTTCAATGGCGTCTTGGTTTAGGGGTTGTGATCCTTGATAAAGATTTTGGAGGAATCTTTGGAATTTGATTGTTGGGTCTTCTAGCGTAGACATGTTGTCACCAAGTGTTTGTCTTAAGTCCTTTTAACAAGTGCTTGTTTAGGGATTTGGATGATGATGTGGCTTGTTTGGATGACTTGGCTATGTTTGGGATGAAAGTGATTGGATTTAGATGTTGTTGGAAGAATGTGTAGGATGATTTGTCTTTATGTGTTTGGGTGTTTAGAGCTTGATGTGGCAATATTCAAACAAATGATTATGCATATACACACATGAATCACTCACGCAAGACACATAAGCAAGTTTTAGTTTGGAAGAATGTGATGATGGTTAAGCAAGCACATGAAGACAATTCAACAAGTCCTAGTTAAGGCAAGGCCACTATCACAAGGAGGTTCTAGTGAAAATCCGGGGGACCGGCACCCCACAAGCATCCAGCAAGCCACTTAAGACTTTAACTAACCCTACTAGGAGTTTTAATATACACAAAGGTACACCTCCTTTCGAGTTAGCACTGTATGGTGAGCGCTAATACCGGTTAGACTTGGCTTTCGCCTTATCCTCTGATTTTTATAGCGGACCGGATGAAAGTACTGCTTGAGGTCGTTCCCTTGGGGTGGATACCAAGGCAGGCCTCTCTAAGGCTAAACAAAAGTAACACAAGTAAATGTTTTTGATCTCCAAGTTCGTGTTGGGATGCGAGGAGAGAGCATACACATTTACTTGGTCACACTCGCATGGGGTTCATTAACCTTAGAAATTCCATGTGTGGAAGACAATGCAAGCACTTGTTTGTTTTAAAACCCAAATCCAAATGTGATGAAAGATGATGGTTCGTTTTAGCCCAATGTTTTGATGTGAATTTGCAAACAATTGTTCATTTTATGCCCAAAATCTAAATGTGTTTGCAAACAATGATTAGAAGATGAAAGAGATGAAAGATTAGAATGAGTGCACCTGATACAATCACTCTCCAATTTGCTGTAGATGTTGATGCCAATGCTGCTCCAGCTCCTTAGATGCCCTTACAAGTCACCAATTCCAAAAAGAAACAAGTAAACTTGCAAAGAAGATGATTACATGAAAAAGATGAAATCTGAAAATTTTGATGAAAATGATCTGATACAAAAGAATGGATTTCATAAACAGAAAATTCAGGAGATTCTAAGCAATTTGAAAAAAAGTTTCACTGAAAAACGATCAAAATTGCTCAAGTTATGCTCAAATGAAGTTTGCAATGAACCTAAACTTTGACTGATAAAAAAGCCTGAAAAATAGTACAGTCACCTGATAAAAGTGGTACAGTTGTGAAGTTTGTCCTCCCATCTTTTCAATGAGTCCTCATTTGTGCGATTTGGCCTCCGTATGTGAAAGTTATGCAGGTGCGACTCCTGTCAGCTTAGAAGCGATGCAGATAAACCCAGAAGCGAACGGTTGCGAGCTAAAAGCGACCTGTATCTACAAAACACAGTCAAAACCCTATCCTACAGAGGTGAGCAATGTTAGTTCATAAGTGATTCATATCCGTTTAAAAGCGGCATCTTCAGATTCATAAGAGACGCGGTTATATCCTAAAGCGACCGGTTTCAGGTTAAAAGCGACCTGTCTGCAAAAAGAGATAGTTAAAACACAGAAACCCTGTCTACACAGGCGATCAATGTTAATTCAAAAGTGATGCATATCAGGTCAAAAGCGGGCACTGTCAGTCCATAAGCGACACACATGACATCAAAAGCGACGACTGTTATTTTAAAAGCGATCCGATTAATGCGGAAGCGATCACTGTTACGCCATAAGCGATTAATTCAGTTGAAAACCCCACAGCGAACAACAAAAACAACAGGCGGGTTCTGTTAATACAAAAGTGATCCAAATCATACCTGAGGCGATCACTGTCGGTTTAAAGGCGATCTCGAAAATGATAGATGCGGCCGATCCTGGTGTAAAAGCGACGCGGATATGCAGAAAGCGGTGGATTTTTGCTCATAAGCGATGCAAAAATGGATGGAAGCGACAAGTAATAGCTTATATGCGACCAACAACAGACTAAAAGCGATGCATAATAGCCCAAAAGTGACCTGGAGAGTTTCAGGAGACAGAATGCAAATGTTAACCATAAGCGACCAATTTTACCATATGCGGTCTCTTTTTGTTCAAAAGCGAGCACTGTTTGCTTAAAAGCGAGCTAGATTTGACCATAAGCTACTGCTGTTTGCCCAAAGGCGAGCTGATTTAGCCCAGGCGACTGCTGTTTGATCATAAGCGACCTGAATTACCAGAAGCACATTGTTGCAGTCCGGTTGTTATTTTCTTCACCAAACGCTCCATTTTTCATCAAATTTAGGCAAATTTGTACTCAAAGTTTATGGAAACGGCCTCCCGGACGCAATGGTGAGGTTAGATTTGGGCTAAGAGATCATCTACATACATTTTTAGCCAAATCTTTGCAAACTAGGGTTAGAAAAATGCAAATTTTTGCTACAAAAGCTTGCAAAAATGAAAGATTGACGCTCCAAGAGATCTAAACTTCATAAAAACAACTCAAAAAAGAGAGGTTAATCAAGGACGTGAGTCCCACCGGGCGTGCCAAAATGTATATCAAAAAATTTGGATTTGTAAATGGAAATGATCAAACAATTGAAATGCATAACCTAAACCCAAATAATTCAATACCTCGAAGATGCAAAATGAGCTTGATTGATTGATCACTTTGTTGTGTTGATTGCTCGATTCCGCAGCATAACATTGATAAGGATGCAAGTTAGATGGATTGAAGATGATGGATGAGGACTTGAGATGAAAATTCAGCAGAGTGAGGTTGCATGAAGAAGAATCCTGAAAAATCCCCTAATCTCTTCTCTAATGTCTTCTCTAATGTCCCAAATGGCTCAAAAGAGGCTTGCTTTATAGGATTGGCTTGATTCCAATGGATAGCTAGGATCAATTAGGGCTTTAGATGAAATGGATGGATAGGATTGATTCGGTTATCTTGCACATTAAGAAATTGTAGTCAATTGACATGTGGCAAGGGAAGATAAGGCTTAGGTGTGCTTGTGTAGATAAATACTAAAATTAGGTCCCATTAGTTGTGCATGTGAAAGATAAAAGTTGTATTACAACACATGATTGACTGGACAAGTGTTGGAATGTGATAAAAGATGAGTGTTTAATTCAAATAAAATATTTGAATTAGTTGGGATATAGTTGGAAATTAATTAAATAAATAAAATTTATTTAATTAATAGGGTGGATGAATAGGATGGGATAAGATATGATGTGGAAATTAATTAAATAAATAAAATTTATTTAATTAATTGGGATGGAGATAAGATAAATGGGATTATGCATGTGAAATTAATTAAATAAATAAATTTATTTAATTAATTGGCTTAATGGATAAATGGGATTAAGAGGGGGATTTAGGACAAAAATGGCTTATGATGTTTAGGATAATGTTTTAACAAGGTGTTGCAAGACATACACAAAGTTGGGACAATTTTGGGTGTCTACATCAGCATTATAGTGGCTTGCAACATATGCCAATATATGAACATATGGAAAGAACACATGTGGTTGGAAATGAACTAGTAGAGTTTGACAAGTATAAAATAGTGGCATACAATACAAAATATGGTAAAGAGGTAAAGATGTGTGAATATGTTATTCAAAAGATTCTAGTGTATCAGTTTATGTCTATATTTCATGACAGTATAGTGTATGAGTATGTAAGACATGCCCATAGATCTTGATGGTTGGACTTAAAAGATGTTAATTGGTAGCATTGTTTTAGTCGTCGACTTTGCAGAGAATTATAGTCTACAGCTACAATGTGAGATGCAATCCCACTATTACAACTTGACACAAGTTTTAATATTTGTACACATCACATTCATTCATGCGAATGATAGTATAAAGGATGACAGAAAGATCATAAGGGAGTATCATTTTACATAAGTGATAATCGCATGCATTGTGTCGAGTTCATGCAAGGTTGCTTTCAGGTGTTCTACAATGATTTCACTAGAAGGGGCATATCATTTAGTTAGCATATCATATGGTCAAATAATTGTGCATCACAATTCAAAAACTCATAGAATTTCTATTGGTTGAGTAGGAAGCATAATATTACAAGTGTTTAGCATATATGGAACTTTTGTGAGGCGAAGACTAGTAAAAGGGAGCATGATGGTGTAGGAGCATGTATCAAAAGAGCCATAGCATGAGAAGAGTTAAAGTATAAAGACAATGCAAAGTTGACAGATGTAAAATCAATTGTCAAGTGGTGTAATGCTTCGATGAGTCCAGGTAATGAAGGTAAGTCTTCAATTCATCAATTTTTTTGCTTGATAGATGATACTAACATTGCACCATATGAGGACTATTGTACACTGACAAGATCAAGTGAGCTACACTCTTTCAGAAGCTCAATTGTAGGTTCATGGAGTATCCATACACAGAAGGTGGCATGCTTTTGTTCTTCATGTACAATTCAAGCCTGGCATGAGTGCAAGTCAAAGGAGTGGGTTGACAAATGGCAGTTAAGTTATCTTAGCCCACTTGACACGTATCGACCCCTAATGGCACTAGAATGACAAAAATGGAATCATCAGTTGACGTTGACCACATATCAGATCTAGTTCAACCCAGTAATATATCTACTTGCATAGTTTTTGAAATTCCTAATGTTATCTTAAACTTTGTAGTATTTTTGTAATGTTGACTAATTTCATCTAATTTGTTGCACATATAATTGGACATGTTTATGTAGTTATTATAGATGAAGATAATGAAGAGGGAACAACTTATTACTTGTGTCATTGTGTTGAGGCCAAAAATAAATTGGAGGCCCAAGTTGCAGATGGAGAAAACATCAAAAACCCTATAGGCTCAGTGGTTGTTACTAGAACATGGTTTAGAAGGTACCCACATAAGAGTGTTAATGTTTGGCTATTTGAGAACTTTGACACACATCAAAAGATTCTTCATTACTCCAACCTTGTCATGGCAACCAATGTTTATTTGATACAATGTCGAGGTAGACCTTTGAAAAAGACCTTGTCGAAGGTGTGTGAGTCTAACCATAAGGTAATACTTGACACAATAAAGATTAGAGAAGACCTAGATGGTTCGTTGGATTAATTTATAAGTATGCATAAAACTTTCCTACATGGTTACTTGTACTTAGTTTTGTATATAGACAGTAGTATGAATTGCTTCCCTTCAATTTATTTATGTTTAGTCAATTTTACTTTTTGATGCTTCTCATAGGAGGTCACAACTACAATGTGTCCAACTACTAACAAAGAAGCTAGAGAAAAGATAATGGAGAGTGATCATCAGATGGCAGTAAGTGATCACTTACATATGTGATGTTATATATTCCATATACATTTTATTATAGTAATGTGCATATTGTTTCATTATATTAATAGGTGGAGCTACATGAGCTTGAACTATCGAAGAGGTCTACTTAACAAAAGAGAGAGGATGATTCATGGATTCTCTATGGCTTATGTTTTATGGAGGGTTTTCTCATGATCAACTTATTACCTTTCTGATTTTATTTCTATAGGTTGTTTAGGAGGGCTAGTCTTAGGATTGGAGGAGAAAATATTAATAAACTTGAGGGGAATCTATGTTGTTCTTCCTTTATATGAGGATCATGACTATTTAAATTCATGACTACATTCTCTGAGGCTTATGTTTGATGGAGGGTTTTCTGGACCCTAATTTCATTAAGTGGTTTTAGGATAAGTCTCTAAGGGAAGTCATTGAATCTTTTATGGTGCAACAAGGTTATCACACCTATACTTTGGAATATGCTACCCTTGAGATAGTCCTTCCCAACCTTCTAATTGATATTGTGTAGGGTAGATCTCAGGGACAGTCACAGAGGTAGGGTACACTCATGTTTCTTATGTATTTAATGTGGTCCTCAATCAATGTGAGAGAGTGGGCATATTCTCTTAATGATGATGTTGAGATAGTATGATGAGGCGGTCATCAAAATACCATGAAGAGGAATGGTAATAAAATAGTCACAAGGTAAAACAATCATGCTTTGATGTTGCCATAGAGTCACACAAAGGGAGATCAGTGTTCAAACATGATTATGAAGGGTTTTAAAAGATAATAGAGGTCTGTCATACTTTGAGGATGGTATACCAATCCATAGAGTCATTAGAAATTAATTTTGTGTGAGTATCAAGACTATGGATAATCTATATGAAGGATAGGGTTTGATTTCCTAGGGAAATCCATCAAACCCTAAGCCTAAATCTTTGTATTAAGACTGGTGAAATTAATCAAGAAGACTGCCCTGAATCCTTGAGAACAATTGTCACACCCTAATCGCACAGCCCTAAATGGATGTTACTATTTATTGTGAGACTCCTTAATCTTAGAGTTATTATAGAAAGCAAGGTTGAAAGTTGTGTCAAGATGGGGAGATGTTGTTCAAGAGTAAGAAATTGATTACTTGTGGAGAAAGAAAGATTCAGCACTGTCATCTACATTTCAAGCACTGTCCAAACTCACCCATTAAATACTAGTTGTTACACTATGTGCAAAGCAACCCTCTTTAACGCACTATCCTAATACAGTTTTCCAATTACCTAGCTCTAAGTCATTGCAAGTTAAGTGAATAGTATTATCCATCCACCTTGGGTTGCCTTTTATATCATTCCTACTTCAAGTGCAATCACATAAGATGGATGTTATGGGTGGCCATGGTTGTCATAAGATTGAGTACAGTGACTTGGATCCAAGAGGATAATTCAAGATCATTAATATCATAGTATTTTGAGAGGGGATCAAAGATATTATCATATATTTTATCTAGGTGCACAAATTATGGAGAATCAAGAGATATTGTGGTCAAATAAACATACAATTTCATCAAAGGACTTTCGACACCTTACCAATATAGGACTACTAAATAGGGGCAACATTGTAACAACTTTTGTGCTTTGATTTACCATTAAAACCATCCATAGAATTATTCTAATAAACTTACCAAAAGACTATCCTATAAGTTTTGGGGAGTATGGATATGTAATCAAGGTCTCTAAAGGACTACCCCCATGTGTCTAGCTCACTAAACATCATCACAATACTATCTAGCTGATCCCAACCTACTTGTGAGCAACATTAATGACTATCTTAAATCATTTGGACTGGAGTATTACTACAAGAAAGGTTTTGAGTACTCCTTAGACTTTCATCTAGTAATCACTGAGGGTATCAAGACCTAAGAAGTTCACAAAGCCATCTTATAAACAAATTACAAGAAGAGGAATAGTCATGAGGCTCTAAAAAGGTTACTTCAGGGGTTTTCATTGTAAGCAAGAGGTAAAAAGTTTGTAAAGTGGCTCAATGCTTGTGTGGACTATTATGCTAATATGAATTGATGATGGACTATCTTTAATACAAGGTATAGTCATAAAGGATTGCCCTAATGTAGGATCTTTGTCATGTTAATATAGGGGAATTTGTCACCCTTTGATCCACAACCCATGAGGGATGGTGAGTGAGTGTGGCTTAATAGGCTTCATTCAAGGTGAGAACAATCCAAGATAGACACTTTGGATATTAATGCTTTCCTACTCATCCCAATTTCTATAAGACTACAAGAACATTGAAATCATACACCAAAGAAAGTACTAAAATCCAATTGCCAACATGCTAGTGAATGAGCATTGAATGTGACCACATAAAGAAAAATCATACTATTCTTCAACAAATACCATCTCCTTGGTCCCAAAATTCATAAGACCTAGAAAGTACATCTCAATGCACATTTAGATGAATAGACACACTTCCAACTTTATTGTCTCATGGAATGTAATGATTGCAAGATATGCACAAAATGGATTGTTGAAAATACTTTAGAAAATTTTGAACAAGTAAAAGCAATTGGCATGTGTAAAGACAATTTCCACAACCTTTGCCAACATCCTCCCTATATGTACACCAAAATAGAATGTTTGGAACAACGTACAGACAACCATCAAAGCATAAAGGATATAGGAAATTTGTCACATGTTATAATTATAGTTGCCCTTGTAGACATGTATGCAAACTATGGAAGCATAGACAAGGCACATGAACTGTTTGGCATGATGCCCCAAAGAAATGTCACCTCATGAAGGCACATGAACTGTATGGAAAGTGTGGAGACATAGGTCTAAGGCACATGAACTCTTTGAAATGATGCCTCAAAGAAATGCACAGTCCCACAGAATGCAATGATTGCAAGATATGCACAAAATGGATTATTTGAAAATGATTTATAAGCTTTCAAGAAAATGCAATTGGCACATGTAAAACCAAATTCTTGTAATGATAATTGATCGTGATATTAAATATTTAATATGTGCTGTCATATACATAATGTCATGAACATAACATCTAGCTTATATACAAATCCATATAGGCATGTCCAAACAAAGCTATATAGGCATATATTCAAAAATATACATCAGTAGTTCATACAAAAGCATGTATACAAAGCCATCTAGGCATACAAAAAATATCCCAAAAACTAGTTTCCTATGGACTTTTATGAAATAATTGGTAGTCGTTGCTTGACCATGAAGATGTAGAGCCAATCATTGACTCATCCTCTCTTTGTCATTGAGTAGACCTCTTCGATAGAAGTTGATCTGGCTCCACTTGTTAATACAATCAAACAATATATGCACATTAATATATAACATCACGTATATAACATGAAATATATAACATCACATATGTAATCGATCACTTACTTCCACCTGATGATCACTCTCCATCATCTTGTCTCTCTCTACGTCCATACTTGGACGGACTGGAGTTGTGACCTCCTGTGAGAAGCATCAAAATTGACTAAACATAAATATCATTTATGTACATCAAATGACATGAGATAAAACAAGAAATATACAATTATGAAATTTTCATGTTATTGGCTCATACCTCAGTCAAAGGATTTGCAGACATCATGGCTATGGAAATGCCTATATGCGCTGACTCACAAAGATCAGGAGGAGTCTCTATTGTATTCAGTATCAAAAATCAAGTTCAAGATTATTCAAACAAAATAAATACATAACATTGTTTTAAAAATGCATAATGATTAGAAATGGTTAAATTTACCTCTATAAAAGTGGTGGTTTGGCATCTAGGGGACCAAGGAAACTGTGGAGGTGCCGGTGACTATTGAAATCATCAAATTGTCACAAAATAATATTACCATTGATATATCTACAATAATTATGATTATGTGATAAATTACATACCTGCTGACTTGACCTCCTCTCATATCCCACCAATGGATGGCTAACGGAGGTAGAATGAAGACTTTGACCCTGAAATTTTATTTCACAGACAATTACATACATTATTTTTGACTTATAATATAAATAATCATATAAAATTATATACAAATTTCAAATAACAATATACTAAATCAAGATAAAACTTGTAACAAATTACCTGAGAGTCAATACCGAATGTATGTTGTAAGAGATCGTCACTGAGAACAAGTTCATCCAATATGTCCTGCCCCTGTGTCATAGCATCTTGCCCCTGCATTGCAACATCTTGCTGAGAGTCATGTCGTGCCTTCTGCATCCCATAATCATATAGGTTCCCACATGTATAGCATAAATGTGGGGACACATGACGCCTACTACTTTCACCCTCATCAGCCTGGGTAAGATCATCAGCATGCTGTGATAGAGTTTGGGTGAGAGTAGTCAATGAATGTAATTTCTCCACCTCAACACTCTCCTTCAAATCCAAAGGGAGTGACCTACATTCTGGCCTCACTTGGGGTATAGGCACATGGTCTTCATCTTGCTAAGCCCCAGGCCTATCTTGGGAAAAACCACCACCTCTACCCTAGAACTCACGAATGAAAAAATGATTTAGAATCTTGTTGAGGATGAATTCACAATAGAGTTTCCTCAAGAAATATTGTGGTACCTCATCATTGTTGCATGGGCACTCATCAAAGACCATGTACCATCTATCCCAAAAAATTTAGGATATTTCTTCATTCCTACACCAATGTATAGGAAACTGTTTGCAACTTTCTTCTAATCTTTGGCTGGTTTTGGGATTAATAAAGTGTGCACATAATTGAGATTTTGTAATTTTTTCATTCTTGACTTGTTCATATGACAACATGTCAGCATAATATTGCCGACACCTCTCCCTATAGCCTTGGAATTTGGTGATTTGTTTTGTCACCGAATTTGTGTGGGAAACAATCTCCTCTAGTGATTTTGCAAGTGCCCTCCTACAATCAGTGGTTCCACTTAGATTGTTTAGGGTTTGAATAATAGTTTGAAGATGTTTCTTGTTTTCTTCTATTATCCCATGTAGTGTTCTTGATTATCCCTTACATTAAAAGGAGGTGAAGGTGGGTTTTGAGGGTTTGGAAGATTTTGGTGGTTGTTTTTACCCTCCTCAACTGGATTTAGGTTTTCTCTTTTTCCAATAACTATAAATGCAATATAAAAATAAATCAAATATTGCAAACCTTAAAAATTGATCTCAAACTAATAAAATCAGTCAAACCCTACCTTCTTCCTATGTTGGAGCCTCCAAATTTGCATGATGACTTATTTGGCGGTGAGGCGGCATTGTGAATTTGTTGTTTTTTCTATTACACTTGATTGGATAGCCTTTTCTTCAACACAATCACATTTTTACTTGTTTTCTTTGCTGCTAAGCTTGTAATGGTCGTGGTTGTGAGTGTGGAGAAATGGGTTTTTTTTGCTTTTATGCAAAGCAAAATGTGAGCACGTCATAACGTGCTCACGTTTTTCTTTTATTTTGGACATGGTGGTGACTTTTTGGTTCCCCATTTTCTTGTATTTACCCTTGGGCTAGGTTTTCCATGAGACCTTGGTGATGTTGGCAGCTTACCAATGCAATATGAGCTTTCTATATTATATTCCTTGCATCCTTTATCATGGATCTGAACTTTAGGATTAAGTGGTGAAATGAATGTGGTGATGAATTTTGATAATGTGGATGGGTTGACTGAATGTGATGAGGTGGAAGGTGAAATTCCCCTATTTATAGGTACTTGATGTTGCGAAACTTCTCTTAGATGGTTGCAATATTGAAAGGCATTAGGATCACCATGTATAGTGATTTTCATGCTATTGTAAGGGAGTTTAATGCATCAGTAGTAAGTGGATGGCACAGCCTTCATGTCATGGATCCATGGTTGGTCAAGGATATGATTGTAGGGAAGTTCAGCATCCAAGACATGAAATGCAGTATTGAGAGTGGCGGGTCCAACTCTTATGGGAAGTGAGATCACTCCCTTGGAGGAATGTTCAACATCGTCGTAATCTTTGATGACAAATATTTTGGTGGGGTCCACACAAGCTTTTGAGTATCCCAATATCATCACTAACTTTAAAGGACATATATTTAATTCAACTCCATCATCTACCAAGACTCGTCTAATCTTATGCTTGTTAATGAAGACCTCAAGGTGTAATGGGTCGATGTGATTAGGTTGATTTGAGGGTACATCATGTTTAGTGAAAGTGACATAGTTGGAGGTAGCCAAATGTCCTATCATGGCCAAAAATTGATTGACATTTAGTTCCATGGGGACAGAAGATTCCAACAAAGACTTGTCCAGAATGGCCTTATGCTCTGGGGATAGGAAAAGCAATTTGAAAATGGATATTTGCATTGAAGTACTTTTCAAATGGTCCAAGAGATTATATTGGGTCTTGGGTTTTGAATTAAATGGATTGGATAAATTAGATGGAGTGCTTTGTTGTGTTATCTTCATCTTACGAGTCATGATGACACACTCAGGATGGGACTTGATGGTGATCACAGAGATGTTATCATCAAATGTGCGGATATTATTGACGGTGTATTCATTAGTGACATTTTAATTGACATGGCCATGTGGCTTGGTTCTTGAAGTGGAGGCTTTTCCTGATCCATGATTCTATAAAGGATTTGTGAATATGGTGTGATCGGTATTAGAGGAACATTGTAGATTATCCACAACTATATCTCCTTAGTCAATAAAGTCTTGTATGATGTTCTTTATCTTGTAAGAATTTGATGCAATAGAAGTTGGCAACAACTTGGTTTTACAAATTTTCACAAACTTATGCTCTTGATTGGCTTCACAAACTCTCACAATGACCCTTCAAAACTAGGTTATTTTAGACCAGTTTTAGAAAAATGGGGATATCTCCCTCCAAACTCAATGAAATTGAACCCAATAAAAACCTCATTTTCACTACGAACTCCCTCTAAAATGGGTTTCAACCATTTATGTAGAAAGTATTCCAAGATGTCGTACCATGCTCTGCAATAGGACTGTTACCCTAGATGAGGGTTTTTGGCAGTTTAAAATAATTTTTACAAAAATGGCTGTAACTTTTGCATAACTTAATAAAAATTTATAAAATTAGAATAAAATGAAGGATGATTCAAATACATTTCCAAAAAATCTAATTTTATGTCATTTTGAGGCCGTATGGGGCCAAACCATCCTCAGAAACATCAACATTGTAGAAAAAATTAGAAAAATAGAACTTTTTATTAATCAAAATGTGTTCTTACAATGCTATGCTTTAAATCTCCATGTTGCCTTCCCTCTAATGTGTGAAGGCTCTAATATACATGTTTTAACATGTTTCCCATTGGTTGTGACTTCATTTCAAAGTCTATGGCCTTTGAGAGCCTTAATTACATGATTTGTTAACTTGACATAGTAAACACTTCCTATTACTTACATTTTTAGACTTTGTTTTTAACAACATAAATTATGACTCTAAACACAAAATTTTCTCCTTTTAGACCTTATCACATGGATCTAATACTAAATTACTTCCTAAAAACTCTTTGGACATTCATATTTGACTAAGTATTAAGCTAAGATTGGCTTGGGTGCTCTTGCACCATACTCCCGGCCAAATGAAGACTCCAAGTCCACTTGGAGTGAAAGTATTAACAAGTCTTCATCATTAAATGCTCCTCTTTGTGGTTTTCTATGCTCTACTTGTTGAAATAGCTCCATTTGATCTTCATCTTCACCTTTGGCTTTATTTTGTCCATGCAAATCAGTTTTCTCCCTGGTTTGCCACTTGATATTAGATACTTCATGCTTTGATGCACTTCAATTTTCATCTCAGTAACTTGTCCTTCTTCCTGCACTTGGTCCCTTAGCTTATATCTCATCAAGATTGCAATCATGAAAGGATATATACTCTCTTAACTCTTTGTTTTTTCTATGTAGTAATGGCTTCTTCATTCTCAATGTCTTTCAAGTCCTCTACCCCCTCAAGGAGTTCTTCCTTAGTTATCTCTGTCTGATCAGGTTTACAAATCTCTGGAATAGTAGAGTGTAACTATCCTTTATCCTCTCTTGAAAACAATGAACAAAGTATTGCCTCAACCACCATACTATCTTGCACCTTTAACTCATCTTGAGTCTTCATAAGGAACTCTTTCTTCCACTTTGATGTGATAACATCCTCTCGTTTGGGAATGGCTGCAATGTCCATATCTTCTTCTTCTTCTTCCTTTGCTTGTTCACTACCTTTTTCCATCAAAGGTTCTTGTGGCTTCACATTTGGTTCTAATGCCTTCATTTTTATTTTCTTTTGCATCATCCTTTGAATAGGCCACACCATCTTCCTCTTTACCTTCAAGTGCGAACTTGTCATTTGGTTAATCCTTTACTCTATCTTAATCAGGAACTCCTGGAACTCCAAATCTCGTTTCTTTATGTATTGTTTTAGGGATGCTACCTCTTTCTCAAAATATTCTTTCCTCAACTTCTCCTCTTTCCTATTTTTCTCTTTTCCTTCTTATTTCTTCTTCCTTTGTTAATCCTCTACCTACAAAAGTCTCCTCAACAAATCCATCATATTCTCTACTCAAGCAAACTTCTCCTTGCTTCTCAACTTCTATCAACTTTCTTATCTTACAAAGATATAATCCCTAAAGTTGTAATACCAATTTTATTTAATATAAGGTGGCAATAACTTGGTTTTACAAAGTTTCACAAACTTATGCTCTTGATTGGCTTCACAAACTCTCATAATGACCCTTCAAAACTAGGTTATTTCAGACCAATTTTAGAAAAATGGGGATATCTCCCTCCAAACTCAATTAAATTGAACCCAATAAAAACTCCATTTGATTTAATAATTCCCTCTAAAATGGGTTTCAACCATTTATGTAGAAAGTATACCAGGATGACATACCACACTTTGCAACAGGATTGTTACCCTAGATGAGGGTTTTGGGCAGTTTAAAACTATTTTTACAAAAATTGCTGTAACTTTTGAAAAACTCAATAAAAATTTATAAAATTTGATGCAAATGAAAGGTGATTCAAATACCTTTCCAACAAATCTAATTTTATGTAATTTGGGGGCTGTATGGGGCCGTACCATCCTCGGGAACATCAACATTGCAGAAAAAATCAGAAACACAAAACTTTTTATTAATCAAAATGTGTTCTTATAATGCTATGCTTTAAATCTCCATGCTGCCTTCTCTCTAATGTGTGAAGGCTCTAATATACATGTTTGAACTTGTTTACCATTGTTTGTGACTTCATTTCAAAGTATATGACCTTTGGGAGCCTTTAATTACATGATTTGTTAACTTGACATAGTAAACTCTTCCTATTACTTACATTTTTAGACTTTGTTTTTAACAACCTAAATTATGACTCTAAACACAAAATTTTCTCCTTTTAGACCTTATCACATGGATCTAAGACTAAATTACTTCTTAAAAACTCTTTGGACATTCATATTTGACTAAGTATTAAGCCAAGATTGGCTTGGGTGCTCCTGCACCACAATTGGATGTTTTGTGACCTTTTATTTGATGATATTCACAAAAGTCATTGTCATTCCATGAGGGAAGTTTAAAAGTTGGATTGTATTGTTTGACCTTTGTTAGTTAGATGAGGTTGGACTACAACAACTTCTTTAATATTGATTCAATAGGCTTCGTCAAGGGTGTATAGTTTTTCCAAGGGCTATTATTCTTTGGAGGCTATCTTCTTCAGTTGTTTTGAATTGCATTAGCCATTTGTTGTTGTGGTTGTGGTTGTTTTTGAACAGATGGCTGATTATTTTGCACTAGTGGTGCTTTGAGGGTGAGAACAAGGCTAACCCTATTGATTTCCTTTGCATCTACTACCCATTATTGGTGATGTTCTTGTTTCGAGACCAAAACTTGTTCTTGTCATAGGGAAGGTTTTGAGTGTTTTGGTTCTTGTTGAAGATTTTGATTGTACCCTTAGCTATGAGGGATTTCTCAATGGCTGTTCCCTTTTCAACAACTTCTCTAAAGGAGGTACAATAATGGATTTGCAGTTGGTGCATGAGTTCTTTGTTAAGTTTCTCCATAAAAATTGGTACCAATTGATTCTTAGGAATATGACATGGACATTTGCTAGCTAGGATTTTGCACCTTTAGAAGAAGGAGATGAATGTTTCCCCATCTTCTTGTCTTGTATGGCATAAGGTAGCAGCATTCACATTTGTCTCGATGTTATAAAATAAATGAGATATGAATTTGTCTGTGAGTTTGGTCCATGTTCTTATCTCCATGGGAAGGTGTGCGTACCACTTAAATGCTTGACCTGTGAGGCTTCTTGGGAATAATCTCATCAAATATCTGTGCTCAAATGCAATCTCAAGGCATGTTGTATGAAACTCTTGCACATGCTCTATGGGACTCCCTTTTCCCCTATACTTGTTTAAGTTAGGTACATTGTAGTTTGGTGGTAATGATGGCATGTAAATGCTTTTGTTGAAGGATAAGGACATAAATCTTCCATGGAATACGCCTTCTTAGTCGTGGATACTTGCATGTTTGAGAAGCGTTGCTCTAGTGACTGCATTCAAAGGGGATCAATGATGTATCCATGGTATTTGTGAGTGTGTTTTGATATGGATTACCCATTTTTAATACTGACATGTTTTGGGATCCCAAATTTGTAACAAGTGGGTTGGTATGTGTGTTGAAGGGAGTGCGTGATGAAGACGCATTTAGGTTTTGGTTGTTGGGTATGTACATGGTATTTGGATTAATGTTTTAGAAGTGGGAGGAAGCACTTGTAGCATTTTGGTTTTGGATGTTATTGGGATTTGTTTGGAAGAGGATATTTTGGTCCACTTGTTGTTGCAAGGGATTTAAATGGGTGTTTTGATGTGATGCACTACTATTTTGATTGGCGTTTAGGTGAGACACATGTTGATGGATTTGGGCAATATTTTGATGACTCAAGGTGTGGTTTTGAGTGGCACTAACGGCTATGTATGTGTTAGGTATGGTATAACTATTTTGGTGATGTGGGTCTACATATTGATGACTCAAATATTACTTTGTGTAGCCCCAAAATTCATGTTCACATTTGGTATGGTGTTATTGCTTTGCAAAGGGGGTCCATGTTTTGATTGCCTAAGTTGTTATTTGTTTGAGGCCCAAGGTTCATGTTTACATTTGATGTGGCATTGATACCTTGTGTTTGTGCCCGCGAAGTCACTATGTGTATTTTTCACATTCTTTTTTTTACCCATGTTTGTCATTGAAGCGAAGGGATTTGAAAAATTCAGCGGTTGTGACATGGCATTTGAATTATTAGTGTCAAATGGAGGAAGCACATGGGAAATTGTGGAATCTTGTGATGTGTCTCCCATGGGAATGGAGGCATGTTCTTGTGTTGGATTTGTGTAGCTAGTGGATGGTCTTACTTGACCTTGGCCTTGTGTGATGTTGTTTGATGATGATCCCATAATTGCATTAGCATCTACCCCTACGGGAAGTTTGGTGTTAGTTTGTAAGAGACGCATGAGGTAGGTTTGAGCATTAGCACCTATCATTTCATCTAGGATACATAACATTCTGGGATCTTCGGAGGCTTCCTCAATTTCTTGTTGTGTAATCCCTTGATTGTCTTCTTGCAAAATGAGGTTTTCAAAGGGGTTTGGCATGTTGGATTGAGGTTCATGTCGTTCATTTGATGAAGTTCCAAATCTCATTTTTTTATTGAGATAATATATGGATTGTCCCTTCCTCTTCTTTTGCAACCGTGTCTTGGCCATATAAGACTTACTATTTTGTGGAAAATGAGTTTGACCTATGGATGGAAATGCAATGTATTTATGCTATATTTTGGTGTTTCTTGGAAGATACAGAGATGCAACTAAGGTTGGAAATGCACCTATGCAAATGAGAATGACTAAATGAGGATATTTTATGCCAATGCCTTGAGATGCAACTAAGGTAATGAGACCAAGACTATGCTAGAGGATAATGGGTATTAGTCTTCAAGAAGTTTGCTCCAAGAGGGTACTAATGTTTACTCATGACTTTATCAAAGCACTAGTTGGATTTATCAAGACCTTGAAGTGTTGATGTAGAAGAAATGATTGATTAAAGTGAACTCAAACTAGACTCATGAGTTGAGACTCACTTGTTGATTTGGAAGAGATCAACCTAAACTAGACTTGTGAGTATTAGTCCCAAATTGTGATTGATTTGAAAAAGATATCAAGGTCTTATAATCCAAATTCATACTTAAAATGTAGTCAAGTTTCAACAATTTCTCTATATGATTCAAACTTAAAGAAGACTAATTTTTAGGGACCTCTTTACATGTCAAGGGCAGATTTTGAATGTTCTAAGATAAGCTAAATGACTTGGACAATATGGAATGTAATCTAAACCTAAAGGAATGAAGTTAAGTGTGCAATGGATGAATAGAACTAGCAAGTCTAAAAATGTTTTGACATAGTTGCAATCAAATTTGATAGGGAAGGTCAATTTTTAAAGGATCCTCTAAGTGTCTCACTATAGGTAGATGTGTCACACAAGGGATTGATTGTGGTTTAGCAATCTTCAAATGTGTTTTTAGGGAGCTTCAAATGCATTTTACTATTTATCAGATGCATTTTAGAGGGTTTCAATTGCAGTCTATTTCTCAACAGATGTGTTTTAGTACCCTACAGATGCATTTCACTATTTGTTTGGAGCCTAAATTTAGTCTTATATGTTTGTTTGATAGTTTGTTGGGAAAATTAGAAAACACTTCATGCATAGAAAACATTCAGTATTTAGTTTGGCTATGACTCTTGACTTTATAAGCGTATGTGTATATTCAAGGGCTATCCAACTCCAAATTTCCACAGGTCTTAATCACATTTTGAAAACACTTCAACACATAAGACACCTCCTATCCCTAAGGGCATTGGCCAATAGCGTAACGCTCAAGCCCACAACTTGGAAACTCCTTCGACCTGAGGTAGGGACACCCTAGAAGGGGGTGTGTACACTTTTGTCTTATGAGAGAGGATAGATAGGGGCCTCCAGGACTAGAAGGATGACCCAATGACCCTTTCCTCATAAAGATACGTATAGCTTATGCTAAACTGAGGATTTCCATCTCATCTCAAGGGAGTTCATATAGTGAGTAACTTCTGGGTGATAACCCTTGCACCAAGAGTGATGTCAATAAAAAATCAATCATAAAAGGTGGCCTTCTAACTAATTTATCTTCTAGTCACAACTCAGGGACTTACCACCTCACGAGCATCGAACAATCTACTTAAGGCTTTGACCAATCCTAATAGTGGTACTAAAAATACCTCACGTAAATGTGAGTAACTTGCACTTTTGGATTGGCATTGTATGATGAAGGCTAATGATAGTTTTGACTTGGCTTTCACCTTATCCTTTTATATAGTGGTCCAAGGGAAAAACCTCTTTAGGTCGACAATGAGTTCTCTGTACAGATGTGTCTCAAATGTAGGCACTATGTAAAGGGTTACAAAAGTGACACAAGTAAATTCTTTTAATCTCCAAGTTCATACAAAGATGCGAGGAGAGAGCATACGCATGTTACTTGGTCACACTAGAAAAAGTTCATTAACCTTTAGAAATCAAATGTATGGTGTGATTATGAAAATGTTGAGAAGTGTTTTTGATTCCCAAGATCACTTAAAGTGCGAGGGAAGAGCATACACACTTCACAACACAAGCAAAATCACAAGACAACGAAGACAAATGATGCAAGTTTGTTGTTCTTTTTAACCCCAATGAATGTGAAAAGATGCAAGTTGTTGTTCCTTTTAAGCCAATGAGTGAAAGTATGTAATTTGTTGTTCTTTTTAAGACAATGAGTGAAAATACGTAATTTTTTTTTCTTTTTAAGCCAATGAGTGAAAATATGCAATTTGTTGTTCTTTTTAAGCTGATGAGTGTGAAAGAAAATAGATTGTTGTTCTTTTTATGCCCCAATTTAAAGTGTTCCTAATTTAACCAAACACACACATGAATGAAAGGAACCCTATAGCAAATAGGTTAGTGGTTTCAAACAAGATTCTTTTCCCAATGGATGCCAAAAATCTACAAATCAGATATTAGTACAAGAATAAACCCCCTACTCTACTGTGTAAAATAGAAAATTAAAATGAGAGAGAATTGAGCACTCCCCATTTTTTGATAGTCAAATGCAGTTTGGGAAAGTTTGACTGCGTCACACAGAGGCATAGATGTGGTGCTCTATCGAAGAGATGTGTCATAGGGTTCTTCCAATGCAACATAGAAGATAGTGACTGCATCACAAAACTCATCGATTGTGGTGTACAAATCTTCATATGTGTCGCACTATGTTTGCAAATTTAAAACAATAGAAACTAGCCAAATAGAAGATAAAAAATGACATCTAGACAATGAATAAGAAACCCTAGGATTGTTGAGTCATTTCCCTAATGCCAAAAAGATGTAAAACCTTCAGACATATGTGGGCATACTCCAAATGATCAATCAAGTTTAGATAAACCTAAATAAACCCTTGAAACATAAAACCCTAATGCCTTGAAAAACCCTAATAAAATAAACAATTGATCACAGGGTTAGCAACATGAACAAAGCATTAGAAAGCATGATCATACCTTATAAAACCAAATGGGTTAGCCTAATAAAGAAAAAAAAATTATATCCAATACACAAGTGGATGCATCACAAAACCCTTCTAATGCATTGTAGACTATAGCGAATGCGGCTGGCTGTACTGCATGTGCATCACGGGAAGCAGCAGATGTGTCGCATGGACCTGCAAATGCATCGTACTATCCTGTAAAACCCTAAAATCACAAATTCAAGGAAAGAATGGATGATTCACGTCAGGTTCACCAAATTTTGTTAGGGAAAAACATTCAAACACTTGAAAATAGTTCTATGCATGCCCTAACTCCTCAATGGAGTACAAAGAGCCTAAGAAATAAGCAAATGCAAACAAAAGGAATAAAACCTAAGATTACAAGTATCCTCCCTCCATTGTTTCTCCAATATCTTGTTGTACTTTGCTCTCAGATTTGCAAGCCTACAAATATTATGAAAAGCTCAAGAGTGAATGGATAGCAAAATTAGAGAGAAAGTGCTCAAGTTATGGTAATGGGAAGTGAGAAAATGAGGTTGAGAGAGTTATTTTATAGAGGAATAGGTTTGAATGGAGGGCTGTGATTGCATGTTTGACTTTTGATGGAATGGAGGGTGTAGATTGATTAGGGTTTCCCTTTCACTAAAGGACAAGGGATAATTTTTAATTTGAAGAAATGGTGAGGTGTAGAATGTTTTTAAATTAAATAAATTGGGTCCATTTATTTAATTTATTTGAGAAGGGGGAATAATACAAGAGGATTTAATTAAATAAGTGGCACTTATTTAATTAATGTAAGGATTATAATTTAAATAAATATTTATTTATTTAAATTAATTGGGTAAAAGGTGAGAGTGAATAATTAAATAATGAATTCAAAATTAATTATCCAATTATAGAGGAAATTCAAAAGAGAATAGCTAAATAATTAAATAAATAAAATTTATTTAATTAGAAGCACAAGAGGAGAAAATGAATTAATTAAATAATTAAAACTTATTTAATTAATAGTAGAATGTGGAACTAGGATGAATTAGGTGTAAAAATGGTGCTCACAGGTTCAAGACATTTTTAGTTGTCTACAGGTGGGATTCCTATAATGCAAAATCAACCACAAATAGTCTCACCTAATCTTCAAAACATAAACATGACACCATCTAGTCATCCAAATTTTTCAGGATATCAACAATCTAGCATACCCTTTCAAAAAGCACAACAATCTCCACCTAAAGTGTTAATGTTTGGGGGAAAAAAATCCTGTACACATAAGCCCCTCTTAGGAACATACCTTGAGTATTTAAAGGAGCTTCTTGACTACAACATTCGTCAGTCATACTACCATAGCCTCTCGTCGAGATTCCAAAATTTAAAGGAGAGGATGATCCCAACTCTCATATCAAGGCTTACATCATGGTAGTACAAGAACTCCTTCCTTGGGATGGGGTGGTAGTAAATATTTTTCCAATGACTTTGAAGGGTATCTCTCTAGATTGGTACTATTGACTTCCAGAAGCATCGATCAATTGTTGGCTACCTTAGACATAAACAAATTGGTCAAGATAGGAATACAAGAATTTTTAACAATCAAACAAGAAGCCAAAGAGTTGGTTGCACATTTTATCACATGATGGAGGAATGTTCTCTATCCTTTAACTAGCGCACCAAACATGGATCATAATGAACCTTTTGATCTCTTCTTACATGCTCTCAATAATGACATATGAGAACAAGTCCAAAAACTCCCTTTCAAATCATATGAAGAATCACTTGAAAGTTCCTTTAGAATTGACCAAGCCACTATTGATAGCGAAAGAAGGGAGTATGATTCCAATGGAAGGTTGATAAACCATGATACAAATAGCAAATCCTTGACAAATGATCAAGATGTAGATGGGTCAACAAACACTTCACCATCAGGGAACTACAATTGTGACTACAATAGTAATTAAAATCTAGGAGATGAAAATGCCAACAACTATCCATCGAGAATAAACAAGCAATCATACAATAATCATCATAAACCTCAAGATCACAATCATGATAAATATGGCTCATTTTACAAGATAAGGTAGCATGAGATCAAGTCATGTCAAGGGTACCATCACTTCATATCAAATCTCTTAAAACATCAATAAAAAGAATTCATGGACACATTCTCACAAGATGAAGAACTTAGTCTCAACACATTTGATCAATACACCTTAGGCCTTGTGGAATTAGATAAATATCAAGAAATTTGTGTCACCCAAGGAACAGAATAACCAGATGACACCTCTAACAATTCAAAAAATTTTCACATGTGAGAACTTATCAAAATTTGTCCTATGCACAAGAATGCTATCCTCAAAGCCTTAGATCTAGGCCATCTAGTTCAAAACACTCCAAGTGAAAGGTGTTCTTCTTCAACATTCAATTTTGAAAAGTTACCCTTAGACAATGACATAGCTAAATAGGGTGATCTCCCCCTCCATCTGATAGTCCAAGTTTAAGACTATTCCATTAAATGTGTAATGATAGATGATGCATCTGCAATCAACATACTCTCCTTTTCTTTTCTACAAAGAATGGGTTGACAAAACTCAAATCACAAAACAAACTTCCATCCTTAGAAGTCATGATAAACTAAACATTCAAACCATGGGTAAGGTCAATCTTCAAATCACATTGGGTTCCAAAACCCTACCAACTAAATTTTGTGTCATCAATAAAGAAACCACTTACAACATGATCCTCGGAAGGCCTTGGATCTATCGGATGAGGGTTGTTTGCTCCGTACTATTTCAAGAAATACACTTCTCGTACATGGGACAAACCCACATCATCAAAGGAGATCTTGATCCTTTTAGCCTTTGTAGAGTTGAACAAGTCAAAAATAAGGGAAAGACCATGGAAACCACCAATGACCCAAAATCAACACTTTTAAAAAAGAAGAGACATCAAAACAAATTGCAATCATAGCCAAGACCTCAAAATGTATAGGAAAGGGGGCAACAAGAGAATTCCCCTTCGATCCCCACTCAACAAAGTCTTATGCTCCTTAAATTTAGTGGCCATTCCAATCGATCTAGACATAAACATTCATATGATTGAAATCATGACTAAAGAAGAAGAACTAAAACCCACATAGAAACTAGAAGAGTCAACACCAACTCCAATTGCCCCTCAAAATTTCAAAACAAACCTACGAATTCAACAAGAACAAAATGATAAAGATAGGGGGAAAATAGTCAAACAACATGAAACATGTGAGTATGCAAAACTCCTCACTAAATGTAATGATATTTTTACACCAAGTCTTTAAGTGTCCTTGCGAATAATTTCAAATGAAGTTCAAACCAAATTGGATGGGTCCAGATGTAGTTAAGGAAGACAGATCAAAATGATGCTACCTCTTGTGTATTAAGGAAGGAGAATAGTTCAACATCTCAAAACATTGTGAAAGCCTATAAAAACACAAAAAAATCAAATGTTAGAAAAATACAAAAAATTGCAAAAGTCAAAAATATAAAAAAAAATTGTTTTATTGCATTTCAGTATCATTTTGTCCACCTTGCATTTTAGTGAATGACTCACTCTTCTATTATTTTCATTTTAGTAAGGAGTCTAAGGTTACCTAAGTGTAGGTGATCCTTTTAGGTTTTGTGATTCCCCCTATTTTCACAATCGCCATTCTCCCCCTTTCATTCTCAGTGACTCTAATCAAAGCCTAGCTCTTAGCTTTACACTGATCCCAGTCTTAATGAGTCATGATTTTAAGTCTAAGCAAAGTTAGTATTCAAACCCATAGTGTTCAAAGGAAGCTTGCAAGTAGACCTTCCCAATTCTTCCCTAATAGAAAGGAAGTCTAAATGGATTATAAAACTTTTGGTGGTGCTCAGCCCCTCATCCTTCCTGGGCAAAAATGTCAGGAGGATCAAAACTTTGAATGAAGCAATCTAAAATATGAGTGAATAAAAAAATGAGAAATAAAAAAATAAGAGTGATGAAAAAAGTGAGAATTGAGAGATCAAATTATTGTGTATCCAAAGTTCAAAAGAATTCATTTTTATAAAGGCTAAAAATCTAAAAAAAAAAGAGAAAATCAAGTGAGGCATTCCAAAAAATACAAAAAAAAGAAAAAAGCATGAAAAAAGAGAGTTACAAAAAAAAAGTGATGGAGAGAAAATTGTTGAATGTCCATACCCTTGGGTGAAGATCAATCTTTGAAACTTCAAGGGTGACATTCTATTAGAGAAAATAAAAGATCTAAAGGTACAAAGCACACACACACTAGTTGAAAAAAACCAAGAGTCTAATAGTCTTGAGGACAATTTTCTATCTAGGGACCCTTGTTCTTTCCCATTTTTCCTTTACCCTAGCTTTATCTTTCTTTCCATCTATGATCTAATTCTAGTGAATGTCAATAAGATTTGTTACTTGTCCAAGTTGAAAGCTTGTCAAATTGTCTTATCTAGATAAGGATCAGTGTTTAACCTTTAGCAAAGCCTAGATTCAAAAGCACTTCATCCCCTTCTCGTTCCCCACTTGAGTTATAATTCCCTATCTAAAAAATTTGAATAGGTCTCCTACACTAGGATAACCTGCAACCCCCTGGATTGAAAATCCTACTTAAGAGTAGTCATATTGTTTGTTCCACTTGCATACATGTTATTGTAGAAAATCAAAAGAAATAAAACATGTCATAACATTATAGCATTCATAGCACTTAGAACATAGATCTTTGCATCTCATATTTGTGAATCACACCCAAACACATTACATGTTATTCATATCAGAAAAAGATAAAAAACAAATTGCATCATCCATATGTGATCATCCTAGGTATGCATTCTCATAAGAAAAATAAAATATCTAGCCAACCATATGCACAAGAGGGAAAGTTAAGTACAAGATGTCGACTAAAGCTATGTATAGATCTCATCCAGTCAGGTCTTGTAACAATAAGTGTAAAACAATGTCTGAGCATAAGTCACTCCTCTAATGAGTCAAAAGAGCAAACCTATGTAATCAAGTACACAAGTATCCTTATGCAAGGGGGCAAGGGTAGAAATCTCTTCAATGTAGGTCTCTCAAAGACCTCAAGGAATGTCAAGTCAAATCTCCAAAAACTATAAAAATTAGAAAAAATGAAAAAAAAACCTAAAAAATTGTAAAATATCAAAAATCCCTAAAATTCAAATATGTTCTTCAAATCCTACAATAAAAGAGAATTTGTTCTCCTCTCTACCTTAGCATGTGTTCTATTTCTTTTATGCATCTCTTGTGCTCTTGTTTTATATGCTTTCATCTCTATGGGTCTCTTCAACAAAGGAGAACAACTAGGTGAATTCATAGGATCTATGGTATGTTCGTCATTTTAGTTTTCATTACTCATTTTAATATATTCAAGATGTTGAACTAATACCAGTTATTGCAAGTACTATTATGGAAAAATTGACAACAGGTAAGGCCTAGTTCAAGAATGGTACCTACCTTTCATGTAGACTATCGTCCCCAAGGGGGCAAATATGTAAGCACCAAAATCGCACACAGCCTCTATGAGGACCTCGATGATGACTCACAATCCTTGTCATGTACATGTAAGCATGGAATAATGCCCACTTACCAGCAATTCTCTTGGTAGCATGTGATTTCTTCTTCCTTTTGTTGTTTCTCCTTTATCATGCTAACCCTTTCCTCGCCTTCGACACTTTTTTACACTTGTCGATTTGCATTTCTTGTGCTTGTGACTTTGTCCCTAAGCCTTGTATTTGTCTATTTGTTGTGTTTTAACCTTTCCCTAGTGTTTTTCATTGATTCCCACCCCTAAAATCCCCTTAGAGGACCTCACAAGCCATCTCCAACTTTTAATTTTTAGTTTCAGTCAATCAATACAAATCTCCCTCTATTATTTTTAAATCTCCCCAAGAGATTCATCTTTTGCAAGTGGAGATTTGATTTTTGACCCATGTTTGACTAGTTTCTGGAGGTAGTTTACCTCATTTCCCCCTCCTAATTCATCTCCCATCCTGCACTTTCACCCAGGACCCCTCCTTTGAGGGTCACCCCCGGGTGACAATGATTGGTGAAAGGGGTAGCTAGGTGGTGACCCTGCCATCTTTTCCAGCTGTGATTCAACTTGAGTTTTTGGCCAAAAATAGCTCCATTTTCACCCATTTTTACTTTTATTTTCAAGGAATTTTGTCCCAAAGATAGAATAAACTATTTCATGCACCCAAGCATGCATATTTAGCTCATTTTTGTCTTTAGTTATCAACCCATGCATTCTTTTAACTCCATTTCTTTTTTAGTGATAAGCTATCATTGCTTCATCACTCCCTAATCAATCCAGTTCACTCCTCAATCAAGCTTGTTAACTCTTCAATCAATTTGAGTTAACTTCTCAATGAAATCCACCTTTCATGACCTCTTCCAACTTATAAATACTCCACATCTTCATTATTTCTCAATTTGGAGAATCCTCTTCCATTCTTCACAAGTTTTTTCAAGCTTCTTCATAGGCCCTTGAGCCTCTTAGTTTCTTTCCTTAGTTTTCCAAAGCTTCAAAACTTTCATGTCATTAGCTTTCCAAAGATTCAAAGCTTGCATTGTTGCATAGCTTCAAAGCTCCCCCTTTTGGGAGGTAATTTCATTTGTGCACACAGTTCTTGCAATTTTTTTCTCTCCAATCTAGCATTCATATGCTCACACAAGATGTCTGAACCTTTTGCTTTTTATTGTTGTCTTATCTAGCTTTGTCAAAAGCTCATTTAGCGTTGATACATTGCCCACATCACAAGCCATAGTGCTCACAAGCTCACATTAAACTCTCATTCAAGCTTCCAAAATCTTCTTTTACATCTCTTTCTTATTTTTACCATGAGGATTGCCCCGCTATTGCAAGAGGATAAGAGTTTGCCATACAAGAATTTAGATGAGGGTAGTAGAGGCTCATGTGTCTCTTTATTCTAGGTTTCTTCATGCTTTTTATTTCATAGTAATTAGAAAATCACATTTGCTCTTGGAAATAGTAAATGCATCTTGCTTTTTCCTTGATAGGCTAAGTAGATCTTGCAATGTTAAAGTAGTTTACTTTCAAAAGTTTATAGATTAGTTTTATTTCAAAGCAATTTCCCTTTTCCTAGAGTAATTGTTCCACATATTCAGAAAAATAAAACAAAAACATAGATTCAGTTGCATTAGGTAACTTCATATTAGATTGCATTCATTTTCTAATTTCTAGAAAAGAAAAAAACACTTTCATTTCCATAAAGAAAAAACACAAAAAAAAATGTTTTGCACTCATATAGGCTTGCATGCATCCAAAAAAAAAAAAAAAAACATTAGCATCATAAAGCATTCGCAAACCCTTGATTCCAACACAAGGTCAACTTTGGTCAACATTTCGGCAAAACCCTTGATTCCAACACAAGGCCAACACAAAGTCAAACCTTAGGTCAAATCAAGGTTAGCTTTAACTATATCTCTCTTGGTTTGGCTTCACAAATGTGCCTTGGACTTAGAGGTGAGTGGGTGAGGGCAATCCTCAATGAGATAGAGGAGATCCACCCTAGACCACAACAAGACCAACAGATAATTCAACAACAATAAAGGTTAAGGACATTCCAAATATAGGCTATCATCCAACAGTTCAAACAACAATGTCAAATTGAAAGAAGTATCAACGTAAAAAACAATCAACCTACAAAACGTTAGAACCTTAGAAATCCAAACAGAAGAACAATGACTACTGACCCTTCGGGTCATATAGTTATTTTAACAATGGTCACAAAACACCAAATTAGAATCAACACAAGAAAGGCCCTAGGACTGGCTGACTACTCTTTACAAAGCCTAGCTCTCAAGCGAGCCAAACCACACCCATGTCTTGCCTCCTCTCGACTACCTACTTCCACGAAAGCGAGAGTGACGTGGAGGTTCACCCCAAAGCAAGTAGAGCGGTCCATGTGCACACCAAAGCTGACTTGACTACCCGAGGCCACTGAGTCATGTTTTTGAGTGTACATTTCCCACTCAGTCATTTATGGAAAACATTAAATTTAAAGTTTTGCAAAGATTAGAGCATAATAGGTTTGTAGAGGGCTCTAGGGGACCACTTCGCATCATGCGGCTAGTCTTCTGATAAAATTTTATTCCCAATCAAAAGTTACAAAGTTATTAATGTTAGTTTCAAATATTATGGAGCACAAATATATATTTTTAAGTTTTCCTAAGGTTCTAAAAATTTTAAAAAAAAACATTATTCAAAGGAGTTTTTATGCAGGAGATAAATTTAATTTACCATAGAAAATGTCAAATTCAAAGTTCAATAGTTTAAATTATTGTTGAAAACTTTATAAAGGGGATTGAAATATTTTAATTGAAGTATATTTGAAAGTTCTAAAAGCTAACGATTAGCTGATACTTTCTCTATCAGCAGGTTTGAGCTTTTTAAAACTTACCAATCTATTGATACCTTCTCTATCGATAGTTTTTAGGGTTTGTAAACCTGATTTTTGCTAGATGCACATTTTATCACCAATTTTAAAGGTTTGGAAACTTTATTTTTGGCTTTCTAAACTCCATATTTTGCCCATAGGGCATTTTAATCGGTAGTTTTTAGGGTTTTAAAGCCCTTGTACCCGTCGATCCCAACAAACAAAAGGTTGAAATTTTAGTTGTAAAGATCCATGGCTGTGCTGATTTCTCATCGAATGCAATGATCACAGTGCTATATAAAATGTATTCATCAAAAAAGATCTGCATAAAGTTGTTTCATTGAAAAAAATTTACAAACCTTAAGGCATACAAATCAACCTTTTTAAAAACCTAATCCCATTTTCCTTTATTTGTGTACAATCTATCTGCAAACAATGCAATACAAACAAGATTTGTTGTCAGATATTATAATTGGAAATGTTTTGGTAGCATGCAGGCAAATGAATGAAGCATTTGATGTTGTGGAAGTAATGTTTTAGATGAAATATAGCGTCAAATTTCATAGTCTTCTCCATTATCATCCACCTGCTCTAGTTGCACCATAATGGGAGCTTTTAAAATAGGCATATACACAAATATGGATTTGTGGAATAAACTTTAGAAAACTTTAAATCAAATGCAACTAGCAGATGTAAATCTAGACTTCACAACTAGCGCCAACATCCTCTTCCGCATGTCAAAACAAAGTTTGAAATGGATTTTATTCAGATATATATTTGCATTCGCCCTGGGAAACATGTATGCAAAACATGGAAGTATAGGCAAAGGCATGAGTTGTGTGATAGCCACCTCAAATAAATGAAGCCTCATGTGATATAAAATATCTCAACATGCAGTATAGTCAACAATAAACCATGTACAACTGCCATCTTAGACTTTTTTGTAATGTCCATTAGGTTAATTAATTTTGTAGCTATCCTTTCTTGACTTTAGAGTCTTGCATTTAGTATTATGGTTGAGTTATTGGTCATTGTGGTTGTGTGCCATAACTCACCTATGTTTTTCAAAGTCTATATATTGGTACCTTACCTCTTCATCTCAAAAGGCAACCTGAGCTTTTGTAATTTGTTGTTTTGTGATCAGCAGATCACTAGTTTTATCTAATTTGCCTTCATCTAGTATCAGAGCCAAGTCAGTCATTTGAATGAGAGATGTTGAACTCCTTTAGTTATTGTTAGAAGTTGTGAGGTTGTGTTGGCTTGGAGGAATCCAACAGAAGCATCAAAAAAGTAGAGAAGAGGAGTTTGAAGTTTAGCAGTCCAGTAGAGGCATGTAGGTAGTAGAGAAGGACTCAAAGGAAGTGGCATGTGAAAGAAATGCAAGGTTGTATTTCATTATAACTATTGTATAAGAGGCATGCAAACACACCTGTTTGCAGCCATGGAAAGAGAATGACAGGTCAAATTTTTCTTGCAAATGCTTTAAATCTTTTTTTTTAAATCCCCTGTTTTAAGAGCTCTTAAAAAGCCCACGTGAAAGTTTCTTTAAATAAGCTTTATGTCCTATGTTTTATGCCTTATCTTACAAAAGGCCACATCAATGTTTTCATTGCCTAGGTTTTGTTTTTAAAAAAAAAAATCAAACATATGAGTTTTTTTATTTTAAATTAAAAGCTTGAGATAAAATAGTTATCTTTCTTTCAAGCCATGTGAAAGTCTTTTCAAGTTAAAAACCTTTTACTAAAGTGAATTTTTTTTGTAAAAAGGTTTTTTCTATATTACCTTTTTGATTCTTGAGTATAAGATAAAGGGTATACAAAGTTTGGTTGGTAATAATATGTTTACATATTGGAATTATCTTTTGAAGGGTTAAAAGTTCAATATTTTCAAAGTGTATTTTTTATTGCAAAGTGTAATTTTTCTTGCAAAGTGATATATTGTGATTAAGTGCATTTTCAGTTGAAACCGACACTTATACACCAAGACAATATAATATAAAAAACTTTTTGGTGTGTGTCCTATTTGAAAGGACGGGGAGAGTATCCATTTGCAGAGATCTATCTAAGTTTTTTGTGTTGACCCGTTGAGTTATTGTGCACATTACTCTTATGGCATCTATGGCAGGAAATGTTATGTCTAGCATGCAAATTCCTATATTTGAAGGAGACAATTTTACATATTAGTGTACTAGAATGCAAACCCTACTCAAATCCAAAGATTTGTGAGAAATTGTACAAATAGGGTATGTAGAACTAGATACAATTGCATTTAATGCATTAAGTGATTAGCAGAAGAGAGAATACAAAGCAAATGTAAAGAAGGATAATGAAGCCTTATTTCTAATTCAAGGTCTAATTAATCAAGAAATTTTTCCTAGGATAAGTGGTGCTAGTAATTCTAAGCAAGCATGGCAAATTCTCAATAACGCTTATCAAGGTGCACAAACTACAAAATTACAAACTATGAGAAAAAAAATTGAAAATGTGAAAATGGTCAATAGTGAAAGTGTAAATAAATTTTTAAAAAAGATAGAAGGCCTAGTTAGTCAAATGAAAGTTCTAGGGGAAACTGTGGATGGCAAGCATGTCATTGAGAAAATCTTAAGGAGTTTAGTTCCTAAGTTTGATGGTGTGGTTTCTACAATTGAGATTTCTAAAGATCTCACAACTATGCAAATAGAATGAAAAGTAATGAAGATGGTTTAGAACAAACATTTTCCTCTAAAGCAAGCATAATAGGTAAAAGAATAACATTTTTCAAGAATCAAAATAAAAATGAATACAAAGGTGAATCTAGCAATTCTAGAGGAAGAGGTAATAGTTTCAGAGGAAGAAGTAGTAACTTCAGAGGAATAGGAAGAGGAAGAGGTAGAAATAATGGGGGAGATAAAAAGAATGTCCAATGCTTTCACTGCAACAAGTTTGGACACTATGCATCAAAATGTTGGAGTAAACAAGGTGAATCAGAAAAGAGAAATGCTCACAATACCGTTGAAGATAAACAAAATTTGTTTATTTCTTGTTTCAATACAAATGTTAATGAGAATAATGTATGGTACATTGATTCTGGATGTTCATCACATATGACATCTAATAAAAATTTATTTATCAAACTAGATGAAAACCATCATAGTATAGTGGTATTAGGAGATAATCAATCTCATGGAACCAAAGGCAAGGGTACTATTGCAGTTGTAATAGAATATGGTGAGGTAAAACATATCAATGGAACATTATTGGTTTCAGCTCTCAAAAAGAATTTGTTGTTTGTTGGACAAATGTTAGAGCAAAATTATCAGGTGACCTTTGATGAAAAAGAGTGCATAATAAGAGACAAGTTAAAAGAAATGAAGTTATTGCAAGAGCAAAGATGACAGGAGATAAAATGTTTCCTTTCCATTTCACCCATAGAAACCAATCATTAAGATACAGTTGAATGAATGAAAGTAGAATTTGGCATCAAAGATATGTGCACCTCAGCTTTAGTGGGTTAATTTTACTCAAGAGATTAAAAATGGTTGAGGGTCTACCATTCATTGAAAATATAAAAGAAGTGTGAAGAATGTGTTGTTGGCAAATAACACAGAGCTAGCTTTCCAATTGGTAATTCTAGTAGAGCTAAGAAGCATATTGAGATAATCCATATGGATTTGTGTGGTCCTATGGAAATACCTTCTTTGAATAAATCAAAGTATTTTCTAACCTTTATTGATGATTACTCAAGAAAAACTTGGGTACATTGTTTGGTTTCAAAATCAGAAGTGTTTGACAAATTTGTAGAATTCAACAGGTTGGTTGAAAAACAAAGTGGTAAGTACATCAAGGTGATAAAGTCAGATAATGGAGGTGAGTACAAATCAAATCAGTTTCTAGAGTTCTACAGAAATCATGGAATCAAGAGAGAGTTCACTACTTCCTACACTCCACAACAAAATGGAGTTGCTGAGAGGAAGACTAGGACCATTGTTGAAATGGCAAGGAGTGTGATGAAAGAGAAGAATTTAGATAAGATGTTTTGGGCAGAAGCAGTTTGCACAACTACATATCTTCTTAATAGGAGTTCTACAAAAGTAGTTAAGGGGATGACTCATGAACAAGCATGGTCTATGGTAAAGCCAAGTGTTGAACATTTGAGAGTATTTGGGTGTGTTGCTTATGCACACATACCAAAAGAAAAAAGGTCTAAACTAGATGATAAAGGCCTAAAATATATTTTTATTATGTATGGATCAGAAAATAAAGCATATAAATTGTATGACCCCATAAGAAAGAAACTTTTTATAAGTAGAGATGTGGTATTCAATGAAGCATTAGAATATACCAAGGAAAATGAAACAAAAGGAAAAGAAATAATGATTGATAAGGTTGAAGAAAGAGGAGAAGAAGAAGAAAATGAACCTGAGTCTTCTAGTACAGGAACAAGAAAGTATCAAAAATATCAAAGGAGGATAGAAAAGAATCATCCATCAACTCTTATGTTGGATTCAAATTTTGTGAATTATGCTTTGATGACTCAAATCATGGAAAGTAATGAGCCACAAACATTTAAATAAGCTCAAGAAAAACAAGAGTGGGTTGAAGCAATGAATAGTGAGGTAGAAACAATTGAAATGAATGACACATGGGATTTGGTTCAGCTACCTCTTGGTAAGGAAATTGTTGGTACAAGGTGGGTGTATAAAACTAAGTATAAATATGATGGAAGCATTGATAAGCATAAGGCTAGATTGGTAGCCAAAGGATACACTTAACAAAAAGGTATTAATTACACTAAAACATTTACACCTATAGTATGAATGGATACTATCATATTGGTTTTGGCTTTGGCAGAGTTGGATAGTTTATCAAATGGATGTAAAGAGTGCTTTTTTGAATGGATATATTGATGAGGAAGTGTATGTTTTTCAACCTAGAGGTTTTGAAATACCTTCTAAAGAACATTGTGTTTATAGATTAAAGAAGGCCTTGTATGGTCTTAAGCAATCACCAAGAGCATGGTATTCAAGGATAGACTCATACCTACAACAGAAAGGTTTCTTAACAGGTCGATCAGATCTGAATATTTATATTAGGATCTCAGCTAAGGATTTTTTTTCTTAGTTCTCTATGTTGATGATCTTATCTACACTGGGAACAATTTAGATTTGTTTGCAGAGTTTAGAGAAGCTATGGTTGCTAAATTTGAGATGACAGATTTGGGACAAATGCATTATTTTCTTGGTATAGAAGTATGGCAAAACAAATGTGAAATATTCATGTCTTAGAAAAAATATGCTTCAAACATCCTACAGAAATTTTAGATGAACAATTGCAAACCAGTTGTAACGCCCATTGAAGTTGGACTTAAGTTGTCTAACTTGGATGTGTCAGATCCAGTGGACCCCACTATATGTAGACAGTTGATTGGTAGTTTGATCTACTTAACTACAACTCGACCAGATATCACATATGCAGTGAGCTTGGTATCTAGGTTTATGTTAGAAGCTAAGCAAACACATTGGAGTGCAGGTAAGAGGGTTCTTAGATATGTCAGGGGGACATTAAGTTATGGTCTTCGATTTCAGCATTCAGAGGATAGTAAGTTGATTGGCTATATAGATTTAGACTGGGCAGTTCCATAGATGATCAGAAGTCTACTTCTGGTTATACTTTTAGTCTTGGTTCTGTAGTCTTCTCTTGGAAGTCCAAGAAACAACCGACTGTATCACTTTCTACAACAGAGGCAGAGTATAAAGCCGCAACATTTGTAACATGCCAAATAGTGTGGTTGAGACAACTATTGGAGGATTTGCCCCAAATACATAATGGACCTACCTTGTTGTATTGTGACAACAAGAGTACTATACAGATGACTAAGAATCTAGTATTTCATAGCAGAACTAAACATATTGAGATTCAACATCACTTCATTAGAGAGTTTGTTCAACGGGGATTGATCAAGATTGTGTACTGCAATATAGAGGATCAAATAACAAATATCTTCACAAAGCCTCTCACTCATGAAAGGTTTGAAACACTTAGAGATCTACTTCAAGTTCTTCCCAATGGTCATGATGGGAGAGAATGATAGCAAATATCTCAACATGAAGTATAGTCAATAATAAACCATGTGCAACAGCCATCTTGGACTTTTTTGTAATGCCTATTAGGCTTATTAATTTTGTAGCTATCCTTTCTTGACTTTAGAGTCTTGCATTTAGTATTATAGTTGAGTTATTAGTCATTGTGGTTGTGTGTCATAACTCACCTGTGTTTCTCAAAGTCTATATATTGATGCCCTACCTCTTCATCTCAAAAGGTAATCTGAGCTTTTGTTATTTGTTGTTTTGTGATCAGCAGATCACTAGTTTTATCTAATTTTCCTTCATCATGGGCCTACTAAGATTGCAGAATATGCAAATTGGATTCATTGAAAAGGGGCTTTATAAACTTCATTGAAAAGGCGTATAAATTTTAAGAAAATGCAATTAGCAGGTGTAAATTGAAATTCTACTACATTTACTAGCATACCCCTTACCTGCACCAATATGGGAACACTGAAACAAGTTACTGACATCCATCAAAACATGGTGATAGGGGTTTTTATCAGATATACATGGCTGGAAATGATCTGGTTAAAATGTGTAGAAGTAAAATCATTTTCACAACCTTCATTGTCTCATTCGACCATGACGTATGCGCAATACCAAAAGGATTCAATGAAAAAGCTTTATAAATTCATAAACAAATACATTCAGCAGGTGAGCCAAATTTCACACCAATATCCATAATTGTCTGCACTGAAGGGGAAGGGTATTCTTACAATGCCAAGGATAGTAGCTTGCATAAAGTGTGATAAATCATAAATTGATACACACAAATAAAGCCAAACACTAAGCAAGATGATGCTAGGGTTATGAAGATTATCATTAGGTAAAGGATAGTGATGGATACTACTAAATAGAGGGGGGTTGGGGTTACATTTTTTGAGTAAATTGTCTTAACTTAGACCCAAAAAATCTTGTGTATTAAATATTGTCTTTAAGCAAGTGTCTCAAATTATTGAAGTATTTTTGTCTCTTTAGAGAAAATTTCACTTTTAGAGACAATAGTTGGGATTAAAGACATATTGTCTCTATTGTTTCTCTAGAGACAATGTGAAAAAAATTATTAAAAAAAATAATTTTTTTTAAATTTTTTTTTAGTCTGGTTTTCAACATTCAATGTTTCCAGATTCTCGTCATCTTCCTATTTGCTAGAATTTTTATTTTTATTTTTCCAAATGCGGTGGAAATTTGATCTGTGTACTGAAAAATCATCCTCATCTACACAAAATAAAGAAGTTAAGTAGGTCCAACTAGATAGTAGCACAACTCCACCAATTGTACATATTAACACCAAATAGTGCACCCTTACTAAGTTGTGAAAACTCAGCCTACTGGTGAAACATTGGATCTCTTCCAAGTTTGTGGGTCACCTATGATGGAAGAGAACCTCCAAGAGGGTTGGTTCCCTAGTAACTTCACCTATTCTAACTAAACTAATGCTTTGCTGAGAAAAAGAGTAAGAAGGAAACATGAAAATGAACCTACTTTTTCCTAAGGTGATGCATCAAATGATTTTTTCAAAGCCTACACTGTTGTTTTAACACACAATTCCCTCAATAATTCAATTGGTACTCGCACAACTCAAAAATTTACACATATTTTAATGCGTAAGTGTTTCATAGGAAGGTTTAAGTTTTACAGTTCAAAAGGAAAAGAAATGTTTCACACTTAATGGCTATTTAAATGAGCAACACAACCTATAACCTACACTAAACATGAGTTTTTTCTATTTGAAGGAGCTGATATATGAGACATACAATAAAGGATTTGCATATAAATCACAAGATAATACATCAATCAGTTATTGCACACAATCAAATAGAATATTGAGAAGGCAAAATTTGATTTTATTGATATAAAAGGTGCTTATATAGCTAAACAAGTCTAAAAATGAGTTACAATTTGCTGCTACAGCAATGAAAGAACTCAAGAAAGATACAATATAATGCCTAGAGAGAAAAGAACTACCTAAAATCTGCTCCAAAATCTTGCTTTTATGTTGTTTAATAGCTTACAAAAGAATAGAAACATGTGTTGAGGAATTCTTCACTCCATTTGTTGAGTCAAACCTCCTTTAGTCATCCAAAACTTTTTCCCCTACTTTTTAGCCCCCAAAATTGCTCCAAAAGGTTATTTGAGTGGTGAAAAAGTCATCCCTTGACCTCCTCTACCATCAAGGCTTCACAAAACAACTCCTAAATGTTGATAAATGCTCAAAACCTGGGTCAAAATTGTCCCCTATATCTTCTCAACCAGTTGCACAACTCACTCAACTTCCTTAGATGCTCTCAACTTGTTGGACAGCTCATGAAAGAGGTTATGTCTACTCATTCAACTCCCAACTGCTGGATACCTCTTCAAACTTGCTAATAGGACATGTGGAAGAAGGTTTGGAATAGTCAAAAGTTTCCAAGAGGGCATAGAATATTTTTTCAAGAATGAAACTCAATACTTATCTCATTGTTTAAGCTCCTTTCTTCATTGTTTCAACAAATACAAATATCCTTTATCCTTTGGAAAATGTACTTCAATCTGATATGATTATATTTTCTCCAAACTTTAGATCTTAATTTGCTCATTAGGTCTATCATCCCTCTTTATTTTTCTCTGTCCTCCTTACTATCCTGTAACTCACCTTTAAAAATGTGTACATCAATGAGGACAACAACTTGGTGAAGGCTTCTCATTACTCTGTCAATGGATGCTTGATCATTGTTATGCTTCATAGTATTCTATGATGATCACTTTCTTCTTACTATGACTGAATTTAAACTATCTTGAAGGCTTCAATCACTATTCTTATGCATTCAATACTGCCCTCTGCATCATTGTCATAAAATTTTTATATTACTAACCTTTATGACTATACCCATGGATACTACTATATAAACTATACCTTCATTCCATAAAGACATTTTGACAAGATTCTTTAAACAATTTGATATGATTTAGGACAGGAACAAAGACCTTCTCACAGTTCATCCATTTATTTCACTATTGTTTAGCAACAACATTGAACTTGTGGACATGATTCTTAACAGTCACAAACCTCTCTTTCTATAGACCTACAACTTCTACCGGCTCTCTGTGGTATTGTTGTCATTAGCACTATAGAAGCCATGAATTGAGGTTTATCATTTTAATTCTTTGTTTCTACCTATCAAACTGCCCTATGCTGCACACTGTATTTACCTTCAGGTTGTCTTGTAATCATCAATATTGCCTTTACCAGTCAACATGCTATTACAATGATAAAAGTAAAATATGAACTAGAAAAGAATAATAAGATAATATTTCTAGATAATTTTACCTTTTCGTTTGTAGTAATCCTTGCACTCCCCAACAATGTCCTCTCCCATAACTCAATTTGTTTAAGTATTTCTTTCCTAATTTCAACATTTTCAAGAGTTTTTGGTAGGAGCCTTAGTATTCTTGATTGTGACTCTATAAGACTCCTCAAGGAAACTTGTTTAGGTGTTGGTGGGAGAATTATGACTGAACCAAGACTTGATGGATTATTTATTTGTGATGTACTCCTAACAAGGGCATGCATGTCCATTTCAAAAGGGATACTAGGAGCATCCATGTTTGATGTAGAGGGCATGCTATGAGGTATTGTTGTTGATGCCACTCTTGTGATAGGTGTTTCCAGTCTATATGTAGAGGGCATGACACATCTTCTTAAAACATCCTACAAGGCACAAATATAAATATTAAAATGGTATAATAGGGGAAATAACCTAATCAAACCCACACAAAACATACATGATTGAATCTTACCTTTTGCATAACATTGGGTGTATCAGATGGCATAATCATATCTTGCATGCCAACAAGATGCATTCTCGGTGGACTTACTCTAGAAATGCCCTATGAAAGAAATACAAATATTAACAAAATATAAAAGGTGAAATAAGTTAATTAAATACACAAGAATCTAGATCAAATCTTACCGATGGCATAATACTAGATGTACTAAAGGGTGTGATAGGGGTTGGAATGACTTTAGAGATGACTTGCATTCCACAAACATAAATTAACATAATATAATATGAAACATAAGATAATTGAACCTATAAAAGACAATTTCAAACTTTCCTCATGCACCATCATAGTAATGTTTTGCCCTTGCCCATTCCTTAGCATTTCAATTAGACCATTTAAGATCAATGGATCCCCCATAGTAGAATTAAAGGCACCCATATGCACATTCTTAAAGAAATGCATAATTACATAAAATGATAGAATATTAATTACAGAATATATGCAAGTGATATTAGTAACATAAGTCAAATTCACTAGCACATGAAGAATAACATACATAAAAAATTTATTTTGTTTCAATACATAAGAAAAACATAAACAATGCTCAACTTCCAAAGTTTTTTTAGCTTTATGGTATTGTGTTTCTCTTGCCTAGGTTTCAATTGCATAAAGTGTGTAGGTGTTGATTGCGTAAAAATTTCAAACACAAAAGTGTCTTTCAAGTAAATTGTTAAAGAAGTAAAAAAAAAAAAAAAGAAACAACAACTTATCCAATTGAAAAAAATTGCAAGCTATATTCATTGACATTACAAACATCCACTAATAGAACACTCAAAACATTCAAATTACTTAATTTCCATTACATTTTGTGTACAATTAAAGACACAATACTTAACATGTAAAGAGTTAATTATATTGTACTAAATTCTCACAACCATCTTAAAGTGAACATAATGATCAAACAATGTCATTCTCACATGGAATGTCCTCATCTGATGACATAAATGCACCATCATTAATTGGCCCTAAATCCACTAATAAATTAATACCATAGTTTTCATGGTCTTCTTCACGTTCAGCTACATGTAAATGAAAATCAATAAATTCATCATCTTCATGGATTTGATGCCCATGTGGCTGCTCATATCCTTCAGACACTTCAGTAAACTCATCATGATCTTCATCTTGGTCATATGCATCATTGACAATAAAGTTTTCATCATCTCCATCTTGGCCATCTATGTCTTCAAGGGGGACTTTTGCATATTCAAGTAAATCATGGTCCTCTACATCTTGAATAAATGTTACTCTTTGTCCCCTTGGATCATAATCAATCACGAATGACCAACCAAGTTCTAAATTTGAAATGAGAAATATCTGGTCACATTGATTTGGAAACACATAAGGTTTAGAAGTGGCTTCAAACCTAGATGTATTGATCATATGGAATCCATTCTTGTGTAGAACTATAGTTTTGTCTTCACCCACTTTGATAAGCTTGTACCATTGAACACAAAAAATAACATTCTTGAATGATACCAACAAGTTGCTGCTTCTTTAGTTTCCTATTTTGGCACCTTTTGCAAGTGCAATATATCATTTCATTGAAGTATTCATCTATCCCTGGAGCAGGTCTTGTTGCCCATTCATCTGAATATTTAGATGATGATGATGTGCTATTTCCCTAAATGCACCATGTACTATCAACAATAAGAGTACAAAATTTAACTCGAGTATTACTTCTTTTTGAAGAGAACATGACTCTTAGGTGCATGATATGTTACAGCTTAAGAAATTTGAAACTTTGAAAACATGGCTTTAAGGTGAGATACACAAAAGTGGAAAATTTTTAGTCATTTTTATATATAATTTATGGGGTTTTAAGTGCATTTTCTTACTCTTGGATCACCCTTTTTTGAACATTTACAATGTGGATGCATAGCACCAGCATTGGAGGTTGAAGAAATTTTTTTCTTATAGTTGTACCATGTGACACCTACGCCAAAGATGCAAATGTAGGTTATCAAAGGTTGTATTGAGGCAAATGTAGGGTAAAGACCAACACGAATAACCTAATTTGGATGCTAGTGTGTCCTCTTGGTAGCTTGAGAGAATAAGTTACAATGATTTGTATCATTGTTTAAAACAATCCTATAGCAAAAAAAGGATACTATGTTTCAAAGTTTGTCTCATCATACGACCATGGCTAAACACCATCTTTGCAATAGGTTTCTCTTTGAAATCTCTCACTCAACCCTTATGTCATGAGTTGCTTGACTCCATAGCCCATTGGTGAAGACCATTTACTTTGGCCAAAGAAAGTAATCTATTTTTAAAAAATTTCACTATTATCATTACACTCCAAAGATTAATTAATTGTCTTCATTACATTAGTATCCCTAGTGTAGTAGTATGGTAATATTTTTTCAAGGTGTTTTCTAATTTGGAGGGTTTTATTGATGTCACAAAGGAGATTCATAATTCGTGTAAATTACTCTAAAACATATGTTTTTCATCACTAACTAGTCCAATTTTTTGATCATAAAAATGATATGAAATATTACTCTATGTGCTACCTATTAAATCCTAGGTTAGTGTTTCATTTCATTAAAAGGATACTGCAAGTACCAAAAACAACAACATAAATACTTGGTCTACCATTTTGTATAGACACCAAGAAAATAGCCTAATAGAAAGCTACAATGAAAAGTGTGTGAATGCTAGTTAGGATCATTACATAAATAGCTATTTAAATATACAAACACATGTATCCCAGAAAAAACCATAAAATTATTCTAAAATATAGCTTGAGAAATTAAAAAAAATGAAGATTCGATTAAAACTTACGTAGAAATTGATTATGAATTGCTGACATAGAATAACCTGAAATACATGGATTTAAATTCATTATAGCATGAACAGCAAACCAAACCTATACCTAAAGCATACTAAAATATACAAAATATGATAAGAATTTTACAACATAATTCAACCACTAAACAAATATAGAGATTTTCGATTGACTAAAGAATTTGTGTTATCTGCAAACCATCAACTATTATAATATTTGAAAATTGAAGGTCACTTGAATCAAAGGTGTGAGATTGGTACAATTTTTGTAATTCTATTTTTTTATTAACATAGTGGGAGTGGTGATTTGAAAAAATTGTAAATGCATTAACTAGGAGATCAAATTTCATGATAAAAATGAGAGTTGAAGTAGAAGGATATGATGAGTTTAAGAATTTGTATGAAGTTAATCCTCATATTGCACAAGAATTAAAAGAAGGGATAATTTCACAAGTTCAAATGTATCTAATTCTATATTTCTAGAAGCCTAGTTTCTTGTTTAAACCCCCCATGAAGATTTTCAAAGGTTGTAACTGTTCAAGTCCATGCACATCTAGGCTCTCAAAAAACCACGTCCATATACTCGGTCCATGCATCACCAATATCATAACAGTCCAAATAAATCATAACTTTGGGTACTTAGATATGTAGGTTTCTATCCTCATGGTTTGCACTACCAGTAATGGGATCAACCAATAATTACCATATACAATTTATTTAGAATTAGCCCAACTGACTCTAATCAAAAGATAATTAGTCTTTTACTTGCTACTTAAAGATAATTTTAGTTTTTCCTAATGTTACTAATGTTAGAAAATTAGAAAATAGACTTGTTGAAAATATATTTTAAATTACATTCAACAATTCATCATCAAAAAGAATAAACTAGAAAACAAGAGAGAAAGTGACTGAAGAACCTTATGCCAACTATTATTTGGAAATAGTTTTGGAAATTCTAATTGAATAGAAAAAGTTGTACTTACTATTTGCTGAAGTAATGAAAAGAAAATAGCTACTATAGATGCTATAAATCCTTTGGCGTTTAGTTTAACATTTGTGACCATACAGATGCCTACTCCCATTACTACGAGAAATAGTATTGTCTTAACTTCTCTAGAGTGTTGTTTACTATGGAGAAACCATTCCATTACACAGACAACTGGGATCATAATTAATTTTGAAATATGCTGAATTTAAAGAAAAGGGGATTATTAACTTTTTAAAATCTAAATTGAAAAGAGACTCATCCTCATCAATGTACAAGTGAAATCATTAATAATTTGTGTAATAAACCTGATAGAATCCCACGGAGTTCAACATGAGGCTCAAATTCATTCCTACAAATGAGATGTTTCCAACTATGGAAAACCAAAAGAGTTCCCAGAAGGGAACATGTTTATTTGAAGATGAGTATCCTAGTGTCTATGAGATGAACCCCACCAGAGCAGTCACAAGGAAGTGAAAACCAGTTAATGTAGTGGCTGCATTAGCCAAGGATGTGAAATGGTTGTTAGTATGGCATACTATTTAATAAATTGTTGCGGACAAAATGTACATTAGAGGAAAAGAAAATTAAACAATCATCACTGAAGCTCTCAGAAAATCATTACAAAATTGCATAATCACTGTCAAAGCACTTAGATAATTATAGCGACATTGGAAAATCACTAGCAAACCTGTGAGAGAGAGTGATTAACTAAGTAGATCTAGGCAGTCTCAATCCACTCAATAGAAAGATGTTATAATCTGCTAAGTAGAAAAAATTCCTAGAGCTCTAAATGAATCTTTAAGCAATAATGTAGCTGACCTTTGACTTTCCAATTATATTCACACATTCCAAAAAAAATTAAAAATTGGGGTTTTGATTGCATTCGAAGAAATTGAAATTCAAATAATTTTAGTCCCTAAAAATTAATAAAGTATAATAAAGCCTAAGACAAATCTAATACACTACATGAAAAGAGAATTTATTGCAGTTCTACACCAAATCCAAGCAACTAAACATAATCTTAAAATTTAAAATCAAATTAATTGTCCAAAACTCTCTAGTCAACCTGTAAGTCTTATTATTGTTCAGTTGTACAACATTTAGAATTTGAGATCTTATGATTAATGCCTATTGCAAAATAAGTTACACCTGTGATAAAGATAGACTAGTCATCAAGAGAACTGATAGTTCAGTGAGAGCATCCCAATAATAAATGGGAGGCCCTAAATTTAACTTCTATAGTGTGACTCAAAGAGAGTAATTGAAAAGTGAGTTGACATGTAATCCAAATATAGACTTGTAATCAATGGTGTAAATAAGTCACACCTAGACTACAATAGGTTGTCCAAAGAGGGGACAATAGCTCTGTTGGTACAATATTCTAGTAGCGAATAGAAAATACTAGATTTGCATCGTAATTGGTCATATTTTGACATGTAGTATTAAAGTCAGGCTAGCAGCCCCAAGCACCTGCAATGTGGTTTAAGAGTGGGTGCTGTAAATAAACCACATCTGAATTGACAATGGACTGGCCAAAGGGGGATATGTAGCTCAGTTGATAAAGCATTCCAATAGAAAATGGAAGGTCCTAAGTTTAAGTACTAACTAATCCATATGAACTATGTTTTGTCAATTACCTTGACAAAACCATTTTATGGGTTTTGTGAAAATCTTATCTGGTAGAATGTCCTAGAAAATATTTGAGTTAAATGAAAAATAAAAAACTTAATACAAAGATGAGACACATAAAGAAAACATGAAGAAGGCATTAAAAGAAAACACACTAAATCCCTAAATGGTGGATTTTTAGCTACCAAAAAATGAGACCAAGTGACATGCCATTCACATGCATAAGGACAATCCTTGTGAGACTGTGAGGGGCTAGAAAATTCAGATTTGGAGCATCCCAGTTGCAAGATCCAATAACGCATTCAATCAGTCCTCAAGTCATACCCCTTTCCCTTAAGGGAACATCTTGGTAGGTAGCTAAAGGACCAGAAATGTTACTACAAGAGTCAAGATTGAGCATTAAACATTACTTATAAAATTTCCAGGCCTCTATTTAATCCCTATCAAGCAATTCCCATTTACGGCTTCATGATAAGTGTCTAGCCCTTGCTAATATGGGTAAGTATAAAGTCGAGGCAAATAATTTTCAGATGCAGGAGAGGCAAAATCTTAGACCTATGAATGGTTTACCAACTTCTTAGAGCTATGAATGGTTTACCAACTTAGTTATTACTTACATTGTAGTAACTAATTGTGATGACAATAAATTGTATATCTAGTTCAACACAAAATCATCAAAACTACTTTATGAGCCTTTAATAATAACTACATATGCCATAATAAATCTAGTGAAGTTGGGACACAACATGGGAGTAACATGAATAATATTGAATACCTTATTGCAAAACAGATTGTAAATACTAAAACACAAACATTAACTTAAAATCAACTGATTGTAACTTAATGATTAAGAAAATATGATTGCATATTTATTACTACTAGATATGACTTACTCTAGCTGTTTATGCAATAGAGAGACAAATATATATAAAATTCATGGTAGTTTAGACTTGCAAAAGGCCAAAGAAACATAAGAGACAAGTTGAAACAGAAACTTAAAACGAAATCGATATGTTTCTAATTTTCCAAGACTTAAACAAACTCGAAACATATCCTATATCTTTCTGAATCTTCAGTAACATGTGGGTGGACTAAGATATTTTCATATTGGAGTATAGTACAATGTATGATATATCTAGTACTTATAACTTGTATATGGTTTTAAATTGAAGACTCAGAGTTTGCAATTATTAAGAGCCTTTGTAGATCTCTGTTTTCTTGCTCCAATTGCTCAATGTGCTGGTTTGCACAAGCATCATCTCTGCATATTTTCACTAAGATTAGATGATCATTATGCAAGTTGTTTTCGGTGAATGTGAGATAAGATAAATTAACATTGAATTAAACTGACAAGAATGAAAAGACATGTAATTAGAACAAAGGAACAAAGAAGCAGGAACATGATAAATTGATAAGATCCAGAATGAACATATCAGTGGCATGCAAGAGGGAAACGTTGTAGGTAAGATCCCTCCAAGCACTATACAAATAGAAAAACAATACTTACATATGCATGGAGTGAACCTTAAGAATTCAACTTATATGACTTTTCAACATAAGTGACACTACATTTTCTTAAAAGTTTTTATGTATTTTCATATAAGTGTTGTTTTCCAAGTATATCAAACTATGTGATGATTGAGTAAATAAATGAAGGCAAAAACAAACAGAAGCAAAGAATGAGGTTTGTACCTATTTTTCAAGAAGGGTTAACAACTTTTACTCTAAAAGATTTTAGATTTTCACATTTAGATATAATATCATGTATCTGGATTCCACTGTGAAGTGTTATTAAATTTTACTTTACTTATATATTAGTACATGTGGTTTGCAGACTCAAGCTCTGTGACTCTCCATCTGAGTGCACCCAGTTCTTCATCCATCTTTGCCTTGGTCACCTACAAACATTCGTCCAAGAACACAAATCCTTAAAATAAAAGTACAAATAAGCCCATTTGAAGACATCACAAAACAAGAGAGAAAGAAATGTGAATTTGGGTGAAAAAGAATACAATAGAGAATTTGAGGTGATCAATCTGGGTAAGCGCTCATTGAAGTTTGTTGTTGTCTTGGATGGCCCGCTGGTTGGCTTGATTAGCCCTTTCTTATGGAAAAACATAGTACTTATGTCTGTGTAAAACTGGTACGCACATTTAGGTTGCTGTTAAAAAACTTGGTAGTACTGGTTAACAAAATAAGTCTCCACCTATCCACAAGGGTCACATGGGCCATGCCATTTTAGCTACAAGTATAAATCGTAATTCACAAAGAAAATTGTTTTTTATTGTCTTTTTTTCCATTTTAACCTACTTGTACAGAAGTGACGGGTAGAATATGAGGATGCCATCACCCCTAAAGCCATTCAATGAGGCATCTATTAAACCTTGGAAACAAAAGCCTAACCCTAAAAAAGAAATTCTACAACAGTAGAGTGTAATGTATGCAAAGTGAGCTTCCATGCATAAGCAGAAGAACAAGAACACCAATCTCTCTCAACCCTTGATGTACTCAATACAAAATTTGCATTTTCCAAAATAGAGTAGAAATGAGAAGTAACAGCTTGCCTTAGCAAGATCTGATCTGGTGAGTAGGGTAAAAATGGCCAGCACTAGCAGTATATAAGGGGGTGTTTAATCTATTGATCCTACACAAGCAACAAATTGACACCGGCACCACTAGTCGCGGAGGGAGAAGCAACACCGCATAACCTCAACTGAAATGGGGACAACAACACCTATAATAGCAGTAGTAGAGGTGCTGGAAACAACTAATCCATGGCAACTCGTTAACATTTCTAAATCCCTAATCACCAATTGTTACGAAAAACACGATGCATGTCTTCAAAACTCCTTGTAACCCATGTCTTCTTCCTAAAAACCTATCACCGAGAAATTGATTTTCGTACGCTCTCTTTCCTCAAAACGCTACAATCTCCCTTGTCAGTGTTGAATGAGGGAGGGAAAAGGAAAATGCATGTCGAATGAGGGAGGGAAAATGAATGAGGAGAGGAAAATAAAAAATTTATTTTAAAAAAAGTATTTATTTTATTGTCTTAATTTAAAACAATTAAGAAATTAAAAATATAATTTAAACATAAAATATATATTTAACACAACATTATTATTTTGTTTTAAATTAATGTCTTAAACCCCCCATGTAGTAGTGATCGATGGAATGCTGTGACCATGTTTTGTTCTTTGGAATGCCACGACTTGGCCAAAAAAAATCGTACATATGCTTGCATAGAAAGTATGATGTCTCTAAGTGAGTTGCATGTCAAGGTTTGAATTGTTTACCAGACACTCACCAATCCAAGTTTTCACATGAATGGTAAAGTTAAGGAAAGTATACATATGTTGAGAAACTAGTAGATGAAATGATATTTTAAGGCTTAACACCCAACAAGGTGGTATCAAATTCATGGATGAAGGTATATGTTACAAGTGGGGATTTTACAAAAGAAAAGAAGGTGTTTACTGTACTGGATGTTGCTGGCCATATTCCTAATGAGATTTCATATTGCATAGTAATGCACATACATTTTAAGGAAGGTAAAATATAGGAGGCTCAATAGGTATTCAATGAAAGGAAAGCTAAGGGAATTAAATCATATGGATATACATATGGTGTGATGATCTCTCCTTATTCTAAGATTGGCAATTTTGAAGAGGTTTAGTTAGATTACCTGAAGAGATTGGGAAACTTCTCCATCTTGAATAAATCAATATCTTAGTTCTAGAAGTAGGCTCTTACGGACTAAAGATGCTACCTTCACAGTTTGCATTGCTATGACTATGGAAGTTGTTCATTTACAATACAATAATCTCTTCATATTACCCAAGAACATTAAAGACCTACATAAATTGATTTAACTGACTCTTCATGATTACGAAGAGCCTCTAGAATTACCATGTCTTCCAGGAAGTCTAGTGTATGTTGATGTAAGTAATTGTAAAAGGTTGAGTAGATTCTATGACTTTTTGAATATAAAATGTTTAGAGACTCTAGTGCTACACAACTATGAGAAATTAGAATGTGTACCTGGATTGGGATCTTTGAAGGCTTTGGTAGATCTCAATATAATTGGATGTAAGAACCTTAAGAGCATAGATATCACAAGGTATTGTTTGAAAGTGTAGAGTACTGGGTGAAGTATTGTTTCAAAGCAATACGAAGCCTGAACCAATATTGGTTTTGAGTTCAACATGCTACATGAGAGGTTTTGATGCCAAAGGAGTGTGGTTTTGGATGGAGATTATGAATTAACACCTACAACCTATGCAGAATGCTCTAGCAGTCACTTGTTAGTCAAATTTAAATTGAGGCATATCTTTTTATTATAAAGTTCATTTTAATAATATTTTAACTCATTAATGAGTTAAACATTACATACATGGGAAAGTGAAGATATTTATTTTATCACTTATAATTGATGCTTTTCAAGAACCCATTACTGAGAAGGCAAAGGTTATAAATTCAATAATTTTTATTGTACGAAGATCTATTTTTCTAGCTTCTCATTAGGAGAAATTTGTGAGAAGGATTTTTATTTTTCTGCAAACTTCTAGTAGCGACTATTCATCTTTCTAGCACAGCTATTGTATAGGGATTCCTGGGAAATTGTGTGTTCTCATTTATTTGAAGAATTGAAGAAATGTTTAGAACTTTGTTTCAGATATTTATCCATGGATTGTAATCTTTTCTTATGTTAGCTTACAATCATTCTTTAATATTTCTTTGATATATTTGGCTGCACCTGAGTTTAATCCAAAAATAAGTTGTATTCTAAGTGATTACATATTCCTCTTATGTTCAATGTATACCTATTTATATGTTGGGAAGAGATAGATACTTATTTTATTAGTTGTTGTCTGTGGGCATGAAACTATTTAACTTTGTGTCATTTGCTTCTACTCATTTTTATCCTAAATTCTTTTTTGGGAAACCTGGGTATTTTACTTATGTCTTTCATCTAGGTTTTTCTCTCTTTTTTATTTTTTGTAGTTTTCTTTCCTTCTTTCTGGTCAAAAGCATACGCTAAAAACTCTAAATTAAATCGTACAAGGGCACTACCCCTCTAAAACACAGAGGAAGATTACTATTCTATTGGTGATCTCTCCAACTATTGTAGGCAATTTTATCACCATTTCTCAGGCAAGTCATAGTTTTATTATCTATTTTAAAGTGACAAATCTATTTACTAACACATACGAATGTATAAATTGAATCCCAATGCAAACAATACAAATTTGAAAAGTTTTGTCGCTATGCTCTTGATTAATCCATCGTGATGAATCCTTTTCTTCCTAAATTTAAAATTCCTAAATTTGACAAGTATAAAGGAAAAGGAGATCCTAGAGACCATGTCAACCAATTTTACATGGCTTGTCAAGAAGTTTCCTATAGAGATGTCTATCTCGTGAAACTCTTTCCATTAAGTTTGGCAAGTCAAGCCTTAGAATGATTTCAACATCTCACTCTCAGTGACATTAAAACATTTCCAAAACTAGTTGAAACATTTGTCACACATTTCTCATATAATGTCAAACATGAGACTACAATGCTAGATCTTTGTAATGGTAAGAAAAATAATGGAGAAAGCTTCACCGCTTACCTACAATGGTGGAGAGGGCTTGCAAGTAGAATGCCATGGGTAATCCCTGAAAAATAATTGGTTAACATCTTCATCCAAAATATTCATCTAAAAATAATCTTTCATCTTCAAGTTCATTGTCTATCCAATTTTGATGAGGTCATAGTAAAAGGTAGCCTTATTGAAAAATCCCTTCTTGCCGAAGGATCACTCAAAACATATACCAAAGACTCTAATCAATCAAATGACAAATTCAAATCATGGACTAAGAAAAAATATATAGTTAATGATGGATTAGCGATATAAAACATATTCAAACAAAACAACAATCTCAAACAAATGTGCACAATATCCACAAACATGCTCCCATATCCCTTCCCACAAAACAATTTAGGACACTTCAAACGAAAAATATAACTATTCTAATATAGGTGAACCCCTTGAGATAGTGATTCATAAGCTAGTACAAACCAACATGATCACATATCCTATGACCAAACATTATGATGACACCCATCCTAAACATTATTGGTATAATGATAATGAGTATTGTGACTATGTTCATACCAAAGGACATCCTACAAACAAGTGTATAAGTCTCAAAAATAATATGCTTGATATCTTATTAATCAAGGAAAATTAGAGGTAACTCTCAACTCATCATCTAATGACCAATTCAGAATCTATTAAGATCCTTTGCCAAAGCATGGTCAATCCACTTCATCCTCTCCTTCCACTTCAAATCAATCCCAAAATAATAATGCCAATAATATTCATCATAATAAAACCCATTACAACTATGACTCTATTGCAAGGTGTATTGATCGTGATCCCTCACAAGTTTCCATTGTCACAATAAAATCCAAGTCCAATTACCAACTTACCTTTAGCCAATGTTACATGTCTCTCAATGATCCATTGCATAACAAAGCCCTTCATATTGAGGTCATCATTTCCAAACTCATGGTTACACATGTCCTTTTTGATAACGGATCTGGATTAAAATTTTATGTACCTTAAAATTGATAAAGCAATTGGGATACTCTACAAGTGAGTTGGAACCATGTGTCATTACCATTGAAGCTTATGATAATGCTGAGAGAGAATCACTTGGAACCATATGTCTTCCTATACAAGTGGGACCTATGCTACAAAATACTACATAACATGTAATTGATCTTGACCTTCCATATAACATCTTACTTGGTTGCCCATGGATACATGTTATGCAAGCCATTCCCTCCACATACCATCAATTCTTGAAGTTCCCTTACAATAGTATCGAAGTTACTATCAAAGAAGATCCCCAACCATTTGCATATTGTCAGCTATGGAAGCCATTTATCAAAAAGCTAAATTTTGTCCCAAAATGATATTTCCACTCAAGTCAAGGATACACCATATTCATCATACATCCATCCCAATGACCTTATATCCACATCATCATCTAAAGTCACAGAGGTCAAGATCATTGATAAAGGTTGTGGTGAATATGAGCTATTTAATGTCTTTTATATAAGTCAATTACCTCTATCTTCAAAGTCTCATGGTCATCCTCCACAATGTTCTTCTATTCAAAAGTCAAGCACTAAGCATTTTGGGTCTACCACTTTTTCCTCTAAACAAACCTTGGTTGAAGAACAAATTGGAGACTCTTAGATTCATGGCTCTATAAAGATGAATCCGATGATGAAAAATCTCCACTTGCCAATCTCAAGCAAAGTTATCCTATTCCATCACATATGTTTGGAAATATATGATATAAAGGTAAAGTTCTTGGGCTTCATGAACAAGGAATTATTGAGCCAATATTGATAGATCTTTATCATGACCATTTTAGACTAGGATACATGCCTCCTAGTTCATAAACCAAAGACCCTCATGCTACCTCCTAATGTCATTAAAAATACCCTCAATGGGACCATCAATGCCTCTCCCAAACACCTTGATATTCAATGCCTTTCCCATAACAATTCCATCTTCACCATTGAACCATCATCATCACTTCCTAATTCCATTACCTGGGATCAACAAAATCCAATACCTCTCACAACTTGTCAAAATGATGAAGAATATCTTGAGTTCCTTAGTCCTACAAATACAAAATAAAAAAGGCCAGCTAATAAAAAAGAAAAGGAATCAAACAAGAAAAATCATGCTATACCTATCCTCAAGGTATCAAAATCCAAAGAATAATTTACCTTTCCCTTAGCATCACATGATCCTTGAAGAAAAAAATCAATGTGAAAATAAAATAAAATCAAAAACAACTCCATAAAAGTGAGCTTGTTGATCCTCCATCATCTTCATTCCATGACACTTTCACCATCTTCCAGATCAGATTATTTCACCCCACTTATCTCACAATCACCACAATTCCATTCCCACCATACCTCTCACTCCACTATCACCACTCCTTCAACCATACAATACCATACAACCATCCCATAACAAAAACATCCAAAAAATAAAAATAAAAATAAAAACATTTAAAAAATCCACAAAAAAATCAAAACATCCCAAAAATCCAAAAAAAATAAAAAATACATTTCAAAAGTCCACCCAAAAAAATCAAAATATCTCATAAAATACAAAAAATAAAAACATGCAAAAATTCAAGCAATAAACTCAAATGTGAGACATCCTTAATACATACCAATCTAGTCAAGCAATCTATCCAAATCAGCTAAAGACATGCCTCAATTTTGTTTCCTATTTTGTTGTCAATCATCATCATTGGGATATATCATTACCCACAATGACAACACTATCTTTATCCTCGATCACTTTTCAATCAATCAATCATTGGTTTCAACTTGGAAGGGGCAACAACTTGTTTGTAACACCCCAAAAAAATAAAATCCCACTAACATAAAAATACAACATAAAGAACCCTATTTTTTTTACTTCTTGACTTTTGGAAAAAGTGAACATAACATTACTAAGGAGAACTAGACCTCTAGATCAACATTTCACTAGATCTCAATAGATTGGAGGCACTACTAATGTTTTACAATGGATATTAAATAGATAGAGAGTTAGTTGTGTAACACCCACAAAGCGTGTTGTGTGATCACGACACTAGCATCCCTGATAATAAATATTATTTACTTTAATCTTATATTTATTGTCACATACTTAAGAATGCCAACTACCCTCTTATTCCTATTCACCAAGGTCTTATTTTGAGGTTGTATTACTTCCATCTTGCTTTGTGTTCACCCAAGCAAATCCAAGTCAAGATTCTTGAGGACCTACAACCAAATACTTCCCATGGGGGTAATGGCAAAGTGAAGATTTGCATTGGGACCCCCAAGATTAAGGGTGGCCCCCATGTGGTGGAAGGGAAACCTGTTGAAACCCCTATTACTGTTAAAAACAAGAAACAGAAGCACACTACCCCAGTGATAGAAAGGAAGAATGCTAAAAGGAATAGGGTGGAGGTTGAAGAAACAGAGACTACCCTAAAGAAAAAACAGAAGGAAGGTAAGGGGGTTTCTTTTGTGGACGCTCCTATGAAGATTGTGGAAATGGATACTGGGTTGGAACTGAAGGATAGCAATGAAAGTGGAGAGACTGCTCCTCTGAGCATTCGCCGCTCCAAGCGGATTGTTAGGAAACTGTTGGTGAACACTTAGGGTGTGGAGGTTTTTGATGACTCTGAGTTTGTGGAAGAGATAGTGGAGGAAGGCAAGGATGAAACCCCCACAAAGTCTATGCATGAAGTTGAGGGCACCAGTCATTTTGCTTCGATGAATGAATCTGAGGGTCAGGAGGATACTGCGAGGGCTACTGCTAGTAAAGTCACTGTGAAGGATAATGTGGATCAAGTCAATAAGGGGAACTATGCTTGGTGTGACAAGAACATGGAGGATATTCAAAGCCTCCAGAAGAGAATGGATACTATGCAGAAAAAGTGGAAGGTGATGGCTTAATTTGTGGCCAAAGTACTGCACCGAGCTGATTCCACCTTCTCTACGGTCAAGGACATGGATGATAAGGTTAAACAGGTGGGAATTGACATCTTGGGTAACTACAAGGAGATGGTGGACTTCCTTGCTAAGTTTGGGGCGATTGACAGCCCATAGTTCCTTGTTTCTGTTGTTTTTTGTTGTTGTTGTTGTTTTGTGATTTTTGGTTAGTTGTTTTTTGGTTAGCTATTACTGTACTGTTCATCTATTGTTTATGGCTCATTGAAGACCTAATGCCCTAGGGGCTATTTTGTTATACGGACCTGGACCCTCTTTTCCAACTGAACTAATCAAAAACATGAATATTATAATGACTTATAAGGAATAGAGTTCTACACACTACTTCTACTGAGAATCCTATAAGTATTGTATTTATTATTAAAGACCCTTTTTATGAAGTCCCAATAGATAAGTCAGAATCACTATAAAAATCTATACAAAAGAAATATCTCTATGAAATAGGGTAATGATAATTCGGCGCATCATGTTTAACTTGGAAATTTTGTATGTCAACTAGTATAAGTGCAGAGGAGGTCGTAATAGTTTTAATAGAGCAAAAATACGGTTAAGGTGCTAAGTATAAAACTATAAACTAATGCTTAAAGTTTAATATAGCATGCGTAGAGTAGTCTGATTATGCTAGCACCAGCACCCTAAGGCGGTTCAAGGTGTACACCGATAAGGTTAATCAGGGAGTAAATAAAAATTTAAAAAAAACATATCCTCTTCCTACTAAAACAAAAAGGAGCCTATCAAAGGCATTCCTTACTAGGGAAAGAAAAGAGAATATAAAATAAACTATAATCCGTAGTTGAGCACTCACCATTATAGGCCAAGGATGAAATAAGTACAGTCCATAATTCATCTAGATATGCTCCAAAATCTCTAGTCAATTCATTTTAATGACATACAGGAAGAATCATATTAAATAAAAATAACATATGGAACTATTATTCAATCATATACTCATCTATGGCATTTCATAGTCTTTAGTTTTAGTTCTATGATAAAATTTCTCTAGTCTCAAAATAATATAATCATCACAAAAAGATCTTTGATTTAAATTAAATATTTTAACAATTTCTTTATCAATAAATTTTAAGCTGTTATGGTTTTACCCAGAAATATTAAAATGGTCATAACTTCCTCTTATTATAACAAAATTTTAAAATGTAAAATGTTCTAGAAAGGTTATAACAAGAGGAACACAACCCACAAATAGATTAAGTTGCACACAACCCACCGAAGAGAAGTTTTTACTGTAGTATGGCAGCCTAAAAATCTAAAAAAATAATCCACATAATTATATCATATATGATCTACATTACTTACCTCTGTTGTTTATGTTCAAATCGAATTCCAGCAGGTTCGTGGGATTATTGAGCGGTCATGCCAAAACAAGGGAGAGTTATCTACATGACTTTTTAGTTGTTGACGCTTAAAATTTTTATAGTATTTGGAAATCCCCTTATTGATCCAAAAAGAAATAGTTTGAGTCAGACGTATCGATAAAGCTACACATTAGGAGTTTGGCTTTGAATCCAGATAAAATGAATAATAATAACATTGAATAAATAAAATTAGGCAGCACACAGGAAGCAGATTATAAGGGTGTAAAGAAGTTCAAGTAAGGAAAATGGTCTCCACATTTTTAAAAAAAACATATTATATACCAGGTGTTAACGCTTAGAGAGCATAAAACTATGTTTTTTTTAATGCCATATACATTAATAAAAGTTAGAGAGCAGCATAAAAAAACAAGAGAGGTATTGCATCAGGTTCCTGCCTCTATGTTTTAAATGTTGTTGTAATTTATCATCAAGGAACAAAAGTTGAGTGAAGGTAAAAAAATGGAATAGTGGAGGGAGCTGGTCTAGAAAATCCATTTAAACAATAATTTTATGAAAAGGCAACACCTGATGACATGTGAACAATTAGTGCAAGTAATGAATTCATATATCCAATTTCATCTGCAAATCATCAAATAGAGGATTGTGAAGAATGATGCTCATATAACTGAAAAGTCAAAAGATATGCAATGCATAGAGCAAAAAGCATAGAAAACTAACTAGTGAAATAGGATGAAAAATGTGCAATGGAATCTTGGATAATTCCAGTTTACCCGCCTAGTTTCTTCAATTTATATGGCTTTGTCATATGTACAAATTCTTATTCGATATAGAAGCCACTAGTAGAATTTTTTTAAAAGTAGCAATACATTTTAAATAGAATGAATGCACTCGTTCATATGCTTAACTAGGGACAAATGTTCAAACCCGTACTTAAGAACACCTGAATACATGCAATTCTTAATACTCCAGGTCCCTGCTTATGAGCAAGAAAGACATTGTATACAAAAAGGCATTTTCTTATGGTATCACAATGAAATGAGTTACCAAGCTAGAAAGTGCTTTACAAGTAAATTAGAGTGATCTTGAACTCCCAAAATGTGCTTAAGTCCCAATGTTCTAATTGGCCATGCACATCCACCTATGGACTTAGGGCCTTTTGTTCTATATCTATGGTGTAAGCATACATAGTATATCCCCACGAAAAAAAATAGCATGTATGCATGCTATAAGACAAAACAAACCACAGTCCATATGCATTACAACAAAGAAAATAATAGTCCATATGCATTACCAAACAAAAATATCATAGTCCATATGCACTACAACAAATCAAATACTAAAACCAATATAATTTACAATTTAGAAAATTATTATGAAAATGAAGCAGCTTATTGTTGGAAATAGAAACAGACTGCAACTAACCTTTCACAGAACTATGTTGTATTACAAGGGTTTGTATAAGCTATTTTGTCTAGGATTTAGAGTTACCTCTACTCATGCTTTTTGGTTAGTGGAGTCCTATAACACTCCCCATTTGTTATTGTAACTTGCCATATTTTTGAATCTTGTTGACCTACTTAAAATATTGATTATTAGCATTAGTACTCTCATGATTAAGACAATACCAAGTGCTTGACGTACCTTGCTCAAATCATAACTTATTTTTTTCTTACAATTGTTTCAATATCTTTGAATATGTGAAACTATAAAGCTCTTGTCAGTTCTTCCTTGACTTCTACAATGATCTCTTCTCAATCTTAAGAGCAATGGAAGAAGCAAGGTAGGGGACATGATATGCAACACATAGTCAATGAAATGTGGAGCAATACAACAAGATGAGTAATATGCAGATAAAAAATATGACAAAATGACCAGTATTATGAATGAAATAGAGAGATAGAAGGACTATGAATAGGTCAATTATTAAAATGACAAGGCTCCATAGGAAAAAACATTGTAAAGAGGAACAGCCATCATATCATCTGTTGCAAGTGACAATTACAAATGAATAAGTATGATGAAGAGAAAGATCAATATAACTAATCAAACTACTCTATTGATTGATTAAATCACTAAACACTACTTCGATGCAATCCAAATGCAACTACCCTATGCAGATGCCAACAAGCAAGAAAGCAAGCAAGCAAAGACAACCAATGGCCACTTTAATCAATAAGTTGCAAAATTGTTGGATGTATATACAAAATAGAATAATTTCATTTGTCTCCATTAATAAATCCCTTTATAATTTACCAATTAAGCTCATCTCACTTGACTAGAATGTTAGTTCAGATGTTGGCACACACCTCATAGAGAATATGGAGTGGCTTTGGTTCTAGGTGTTTATAGATGTATTCCTTTGATGATTTCAAAATTTGAGTTTTTTAAAGAGAAAAGCTAAACTGAGGTTTTTATCTAGAAAAATGTTAGGGATTTACATTGAGATGGTTCATGGACCATGGATTACAAGGACAAGTTTGTTGGAGTAGAGAAAGAAATGTTCATTTGTTCAATTCTAACTTTCATCATGAATTTTATGGGACTTTTGTTAACAATGATTCTAAAGGAATTTCTACATAAATTCCCATAAGACCTGGATGCCATACATATTTAAAGTCAAAATTACAAGTATTGTAATTTTCTTCACAAACATCAGTAGTGAAAAGAACAAGGTTCCATAAATTCACATAACAAGATAACAATCCAATTTCAAATTGCAGTAATTTTTCCTTATAAAATATTTACAAATAGTGTGTGTTTATACATAGTCCTATAACAAGTTTTACCTAATAACGAATTAGCTATTATAAAAGACTTGCTAATAATGTATGCTCACACATGGTCCTCTATAAAGTGTGTAACTGATTACAGACAAGTAAAACTTATTAGTTTATATTGCAAATTCTTGAGCTTAAAAAGCTTGTAGTGGAATTTAATTGTATAAATTGAGCATTTTATTTCTTCTAAGTGTTAGTGCCAAAAAGAGAATAATGGTTTTCAGATGTTTTTCGAGTAGTTTCCAATAACTACCATAACAATTTATTATAGCTAAGAATATTGGCCTTTCTTGAAACAAAATCTTGTATGTTTCTTGTGTATAAGGGGAGAGAGAATTGAAAATTTGTAACACAATCAAACTACCATGACCTGAAAACAATATAAATGGAGATTTTTATGTCTATAGATGAAAGAGAGCATGTCAAGCATTTATAATAGTTTAGATGCACATCTGAGACATCCCATATGATAATTAAATTTAAGTGTTTAAGCTAATACATATCTTTCAATCAACATATAAAGAATCCAGACATGGATACTATTGTTGGCATTGTTATATGATTGGGTAGGAAGATGTTGGATGGTCAATCTGTCCATTGTAGTTAACTCTAATTGAAATCATAAACATTTTAATGTATATCTCTTAAACCTATGCTTATTATTAAGCATACCTAGATACGATTCTAAGCCACTTTTGATTTAAATTAGATGTTGACCCTTAAGCTGTCCAAATTATAGTCTCAATGGGAAGTAAATTTAAATGATACATTTGGACTTCTTTGGTTGTCATCTATGTAACATAAGACCATAGTTATTGTTCAAGCACAATTATTTTCAATGACTGGAACTCTATAACTCCATAAATTAAATATTCAATAAATCTCATTAGAATAAACCTCTTTTTAAGTGTTTGAACATCCCATCTATGTATTTCATCAAGACCTCCTTGTCCATGACATCCTTCCCCTATTGGACTACTCTCTTTTGGAACTCGCTAGTGTACTCTTGAATACTTTTTCCTTGCCTTTGACAAAAGTAGTGCCATTGCATAACCTTCTCTTCCTCTTGAAAAATTGGATAAAATTAATTTTTCAGCAGATCTTTGAAGTCTTTCCATTTGGAAATGGAAGGAACCTTGCAACAATCCAAAGATAAGGCATAATTCTCATACCAAGTTAATACGTGGCCAGCTAGCTCGAGTCTTGCAAAGGAAATTTGTTGATGAGTTAGTTTATGAAAGGCTAAAGTAGACCTCCATTTAAGAAATGCACTGATCAAGCTTCTCAGAACTAATCCATCAGCTACTCAAGTGTAATTGGCCTGCCAGACTTCAAGCTCCTAGTGTCAATCAAAGACCACTGTATAGCTAGAAAATACACATTCAAGTCCAATTCCGATCTATTAAATGTATAATTTTATAAATTCTACCAATTTACCTATGGTTTTGAGCCTCTCAATCAAAGAGGCTACATGTCAATTTTATCTTTGAAATGAAAACCGGCTATGGCTCAAGTTGCAACAATTGGCAGAACATCACATAAAATTGAAGAATCCAAATTTTGGCTCTTTCAGAGATGAGAAAACATAATAGAAAATCAATACAAGTAAAATTACAAATCCTTTCCACTACTTGAATTGAAAAAATTTCTCTAGTTCAGTTGCCTTTCCAGACTACTAGAGCTTCTAATGTCAATCAAAGACTGTTCTATAGCTAGAAAATGCACATTTTAAGGCCAATTTCAATGTTTTACACATAGAATTTTACATAATATGTCAATAACTCAGTCACTTGAGAATTTGAATCCCAATAACAACATCCCAAATTTAACTTTAACAAAAAATTAGCTAAGACTCAAGTTGCAAGAACCAGGATTATTGCCAGAACATGACATCAAATTGAAGAATCAAATTTTTTAAATTTTGGCTTCTTTGAAAATGAGCAAACACAATTGAGAATCAGCAAAAGTACAAAAATTCAACTCCTGCCACTACTTCAATTGACAAAACAACTACTCGATTGCATTTGCCTTTCCAAAGTTCTAGAGCTCTTACTGTCAATCAAAGTCACTTGTAGGTTTGAAACATAATCAGATGCTGATGTATAGCTAGAAAATACAAATTCTACATCCAATTCCAATGTATTACACTGCTAATTCAATATTCTATCAAAACCATTAGTTTTTAGGCATATAAATCATGGCTGTTAAATCTCAAATTTAACCTTAAGATGAAAGTTAGCTCAGACTCGAGTCACATGAGGTAGGATCATTTTCAAAACACAACATCAAATTGAACAACCATAAATTTAACGTCTTCAAAGATGAGAAAACATTATAGGGAAGTTCAGTTATCTTTCCACACTTCTTGAGATTCTGGTGTCAATAAAAGGCCGTAATAGTTTCAATAAAATGACCACCTGAGAGAGCTCCAGGTAACAATCAACTGTTCATAACTATTGCTCATCCATGTCATCTGTTCTGTACGAAACCAAAGTATCAACTCTATGTATCTGCAGAAAGAAAAATGAGATCACTTAATTATATCAAGCAATAAGTACAAAACTGAATTGTATAGCATGTATCTTCCACTAAAGGTGTGTGTATAAAAATGAAAAATGAAAAAAAAATGTGTGCATAGCATGCGTTTAGGATGCAGCTTAATCATATAACAGAAGGTTTTCTAGCTGGGGGGACCTCCCAAAACTCTAAGCAATGGAGCAAAGTCCTCCCATGTGTTCCTCTTTGTACGGAGTTTGACACTCCATATGGAGTAAAGTCCTCCCATGTGTTCCTCTTTGTACCGATTTTGACACTCCATATGGGGATGCTAGAAAAGATCAAGTTATGAAAGAGAACTTGTGAATTGAGAGACAAATGCACTTACCCTAGTGTCAAAAGAATGCAACTTCACTACTTGAGCATTCCTTATCAGTCTGGCATCAGTCTCCAACCAAGTTACTGGGACTGACAAATCCCTATTTGTGTACGCAAGTACATCAAATATGCCTGCAGCAAAGAAAATTGCATTAGTTCAAAATAGAGCTAGGAGACAAATTAATAATTATCTAAAATATTTTTAATTTTAAATGAGAGAACCTAGAAGATATTTGTCAGGTGTGTCATCCAGATTTTATTTGATTTAATTTAATTCAAATATTGCTATTGTTTTCTTCTTTCAGTAGGGTCAATCTGATGCAGATATGATTGTCATTCAAAGCCTAATAACTGCTCAAAATATCAAGACAAAATTGATGAGGCGTGTACTTACATGGCTCATCAAAGCATGGGAGGTACGTGATGCTAGATGCAATTTGGTGCATGATTGTCTGAATCTCTCTCATTATTTATTTGTCACTCTTCTCTCTAGAGACACTGCAAACAGAGATGCACAACAAACAGATATAAAATTCATATTCCTTTTTTTTCATTATAGAACTCTGACAACAAAAGTAAAGCATAGTCAACAAAAACAAGTGCTTCTATGAAGGTTGCAAAATAACCAGAAGAGCACAATGACAGAATATGTATGGTATCATACCCTTTCTGGATGACTTCCTAATCTGTCTCAATATTGAAATCCCATCTTTCAAGCACCTCTGATGAGCCTTTGCTCATTATCACCAGAACAATTCTCTGCAGCTTTCCACACCCCAACCACTCTGATCAAGACACTTACAAGAATAAGCAAACAAAACTCATCAAGATTTCACACAAGCAGCAGCATGCAAAAGTCCAAGATAGGTGAAAATCAACAAATAATGATAAACCTACAATTTTGAGTAGAGACCTATCCAACAACACCCACATGCACTCCAAGAAGGAAAAATAGAAAAGAAAAGAAATTCTTCATCCCTCAGATTTGAGGATCAACAAGAAAAGAATAAACCCTAAACCCAAGAATTCTCCATTAAAATCCCTATATCATTTTAAGTTCAAAACCCTAAACCCAATATATTAATAGCTGAAATCCAGGAGACAATCCAGGAAAAAGGTGAACCCTACCACATCAAACCTATCATTCAAATCCCATTTCAAGAATAACAGTCATCATGCATAACGCAGAATATAGAAATCTTATTACCCAAACAGAGAGAAACCCAAACCTTAACCTGTAAATTTCAATAATCCCGAGGGAAACCTTTAATCATAAAGTTCAGAATTCTTAGCAAATCTTAATAATTTTATTATCGACAGGAACAAGGCTCATGGCCTTCGCTTCAATGCTCGGTCTGGAATTACAGTTCAATCCCGTCTTCAAGCCACTGAATGAAATTAATGAGGAGGAATCCCTCATTTTCAATTTCAAAGAAGAAGATTGCTTAGCACTGAATTTCATGCTTAGCCTCTCCGAGCTAACTGAAACGGCTATCTTGAAAGCTCTGAAATTTTCTTGTTCCGTCCCCCTAAAAATTGTAACACTTGCAGAGTACGACCTGCATGGTGGACTTGAGAACGCATTTCATTACTTCTCCGCCATGTTCAAGTCGTTGGAGGGAAAATTTTCTGCAGAGCGCGAGATGGCGGAGAAGCTCTTGTTTACAGACAATAACAACAAATTTGTTGCAGAAAATAACATTTGTGTGAAAGCTACGGAGGAATGGCATTCGACGATGGAGTTGGCAGGATTTGAGGGTTGTAATGCGAGCAATGTGGATTGATCTATCATAGTGCCAACTTGCCAACTTGGCATTTGAAAGATATATTAAAAGAAAAACTTAAATTTTCAATGCTGAATTTTAATATAATTAAAAAATAAAAAATTCTATTTTTCACTATTACTATTCACCCATTTGACCAATAGCACGAGATTTATTAAATCATTAAATTAAAAAATTAACTTTCAACTATAATGTTTTGCACAGATTTTTTGTTCCTGCATGCCTATTGACTAAATAAATTGAAATGACTGCATCCAATAGATGCATTAATAATCCTGCCAAAGGCGATAACTAATAACATACCCATGGCATATACTTCACTGAAAGTAAAAGAACAACATAAAGAACGACATACCCACGTCCCCAGAAAGGATTCAGGGAGGGAAAATTTAAATGAATTGGAGATTATATTCACCTAAGGCTATATACATGACAAGGCGCCCTACTCCACAAAAGGAAGTAAACACAACCCAAATTTGGGCACGCTCTCATTGCTCCATTCAATAATTATTTTCTTCTTTTTTTTCTTCTTTTCTTGCAACCTAATCCTTCCTATAGCGACGACGACCAGAAAGGAGGTTTCCAACCCTGGTGAGAATCACGGTGGCCAGAAAGGAGGTTTCCAACCCTGGTGAGAATCGATTCATATGCCTTCAATTTAAACTCCATTGAATCGCTGGTATAAATTTTATGTTGAATCATTTTTTTTTTATAATCTTCTGGCACACCCAGCCTCTCCATGTGATGGCGGCGATCAAGAGCACAGTAGACTCTACTGCGGCTTAAGGAATGGTTGTGGTTAACCCAAACATATGTTGCTCTCTGAATATTTGAAAGGATCTACCATTAATCAATTTATTTCTACTTTTAATATGGCAGAACAACAACTAGAGGATGGCTAGCTGGAGAAGAAATAGAAGAGTTTTGAAGCATAGCTGAGACCATAAAGGGGGCCTTATAAGGTGTCCCCAATGCTAGATAAATAAGTCTTATTCTCTCTTTTTGGCTTCTAATAAAATGCTACCTTAGCCGGGATTTCCTTTGTATCTCTATTTAACTTGCAGCCCTTTCATATGCTTCTAAGGTAAATATACAGTTCTGCCACAGTCTATTACTAGACGCCTTCTCAGATTTAGCCAAAAATTTTTAAGGCTTCTGTGCTCCACACATACCTTGCCCTAATGAAACTTTTGCACTAGTTTACTCTTCTTAATATCAAATATTGAATGTTTATTAGAAAACCCCAAAACAATATATTGATGATGTCTACGGTTATATCTATGTTCTAACCAGATGACTAGTATGTTGGATCAAGCAAATCTTTTGATTAAATATAATATTTTTCTTTCTCTGATAGTGGTTCCCCAGTCCAAAGTAGCAAGCTGGTTTGTTTTCTTTTTCAACTGTTATATTAAAATCTATCACAAGGATATACTGAACCCGATATCATTGAATTTCCGGAATATACTTAACACAAACCAACATAACAATTGCATGATGTATCTTCCTTTTTATGTAGTTACATAAATTTTCTGATATGATATAAATTCCAGACATGATATAAATTTCTTCTTTTCCATTAACTTATGCATCAACAGAAATAACATTTTTCTATAGATTAAAAACAAGCCATAATACAGTTTATTAATATCTCTCTCTTTTCTTTTTACAGAGAGAAATAAATCAGGATCTTTTCACAGCTTCTGATTTACCAAAATACACAGATCTGAATACTACTGGTCATCTTATCATATACACAGGTTATCAGTCTTTCTTGGACACAAGACATATGCTCCAACCTTGAAGGGTATGAGTCCTTTATATTTTAACAGCCCTTGGTTGGTCTAGATACCTGATTCCATATTTCTTCACTCCTCTTGGAAAGGATCACATATTTCTTCACTCCTCTTGGAAAGGACCTGTAACATGACATTCAAGAAAAGAACCCTTTTGATCATCCAGTGGAGGCTCACCTCCCAGCCTAGGGCATAGCTGCCCACCCCAAAGCTTGGGGAGAACACAGGGAAACCCGGGTAGAACTGCACCCACATTAAACAACCCACATTCACCCACATACAAAATTTCACAAGTAGACAAAACATTCCTTTCTACAACTCCCACTGATTGACTTCACATTGGTTACATAGCCACAAGAAGCTCCTTGTAGAGGACTTCACAAGGGGTAAAGAATGATATAAAACTATAGAAAGAACTGAACATCAAATATATATGTACATATTTTTCTGTCAGAGCAAAAATCTACTTCACATGGGTACTCATACCCACTACAACTTTCTTACAGGTATACCACCCATCTACCCCACACCATGGTTACAACAATAGGAAGTAGTACTATAACACCCATTCTCTATAAACACACAAACATGACAACACTTTGACTCACAACATTTTGTAACTAGTACAACACTTTTATACTCAAAACACATAATAATTTCAACACATCTTAACAATATTGACACACAACAGAATACAATAATAAACAACACAATTAAATTTTCTACAATATAGCAAATTGGGTTGAGAGTTCATTGGGTAATTAAATTAATCATTCTAGTAGTTTAAACTTAATCGACAAAAAAAATTTCTCAATTTCCTCAAGTTAATCTTATGGACACATAAAATACCTACCTGGTGCTCTTAGCAGGATTAGAGGGCTAATTCAACTCCACTCCAATCTCCCTTTCCTCCAATTTGTCTTTTTTTTTTTCCCATTTACAACCCCCTTCCTTTTCCTTCTCTCTATTTTTTTTAAACCCCACAACAGAAGCCCAAAAAGAACCCCCACTTCTTTTTCCATTAAGGAAAACCCCTATCTCCTTGCCACCTCTCCTTTTTTGATATGCCACCACTTGTCCCTCAAAATTAAGTTCCACTTATCCCTCTAGGATACTTACAGCACTCATTTCTTTTGATTCCTCACTTGCTCAGTTTTTTTTGCACTTAAATCAGGGTATAGAAATAAAAGTGTTTTCAAAAATTATTTATTTTTGGTCAACTTTCCCCTCCAAAAATGTGCCTAGACCATAGTCTTAGGTTTCAATGATTTATTCTTACACAAAGGTATCTATTTAAGTTATTTTACACCCTTATAATAGACTGAAGGGAGATTTAATTAATTTAGGTTAAACAATACATAACAAAGCACGATACAACACAAGAGCAACCACGACATACAATCACACATAATACAAACACATGGAAAAAGTACCATACATGAACACAACACTTGGTGGTATAATTCACAATACAAAGGACCTAAGTCTCTCCACATAGACTTTGTTACCTCTACTGGTTTCACACACTAGGGTCTCCATGTGTCTTCCCCATTTCCACTGGTTCAATCTACATGCTTGTTTCAAATTGTTAGTTATGATAACAATAGCCGAAGCACAATACAATTATCCATCTACTACTTTGTATACATATGAAACATATAAAAATCTATCTTGCACTAAGCCACTATTTAAACCATTTCAATGTACATGAGAGAACATACATATACACATCTACAAGAGTCTAGATCACAATAGTACGAGACAACAATTTACATAATTAAATTTGCAAGATACATGTATCTGTATATATATATATATATATCAATAAGTCTCATAAACCATGGCAAAGTATAAAAATTCCCATAACGCAATCCAAGGCATCATGCATAGCTTCATCTCAATAAGCAACATAGTATGTTAAATGAGGTACAAGATAGGATCTAAGAAGCATCACATAAAGTAAAGTGAGATTATCCAAATATAAAAACATGTACCAACCATAGTCCAAGTCAATATCATACTTCTCAAACAAGTATATAACCATAACCATGATAGAATAACTGGGAGAACCAACATATGATGTCTTATCACAAAACTATAGTAGTAATATGTGAGATCACTTCCTACCATTATAGCGGGTATTGAAGAGGGGTCCTACATTGTTTGTCTTTATGTTGTTTTGTGCATGCTTATTTGCTTTCTTGTGTGTGTTACCATTTTACTTGCTTTTGTATCAATCCTTGCAACATATTTGTCACAATGACATCAAGTATTCCATATCACAGTGCCTAATGACATATGTTGTTGGCAAGAGACACTACTAGGCATGTCAAGTGTTGTCATTGATGGCAACTAAATCTATCTTACATATCCGCATTGTATCATTTGATCATATCGGAAGTCGGATTGTAGATTTGTCTAAGTCTGAATAGAGAGGAATAGAGCATATGACAGGTTCCAGTATTTTGGTCCGCAATGCTCCATAAGTAATCATATTGTGTTGCAGATCTAAGGGTATGTTAAGGGATGTCAGGGCTACCTATATCCAAAGTTTTAGCCTCAAGTGATGAAGGAATTGAAAGTTACAAGCTTCTGAGTATCAGGTTTTGGTTAGACAGTTCAGTCTAGTGAAGAACAAGCTGACTTGGTGTTTGATCCTTGTGCAGATTAGGAGAAGTTGTTGGTTGAGTAATTTGTGAGATCCAGTGGTATTGGCTGACATGTGTGATGACTTGAATACACAAGTTTTGGTCTGCATTAATATTTGTGTATGGATTCAACCAACAAAACAATGATCTTGAAAAAGTTTCTAAGTTTTCTTGAGGCCGACTGTAGTTGATGAAATACCATGTTGCAGATATATATAATCGATGAGTCAAAGTGTAGAAGTAACAAGTGTGAAGCAAAGAGATCTAGGCTTTGGATCATGGAAAAACAATGAAAGAGGGTAGTAAGAGATGAAGTGTGTGAAGTTAGTATATTGAGCCTAATCGGAACTATAATTTTGCATTGTCAGATGCTATTCTTTAGTTCAAACATTTCAGTGAACTCTTGTAATTGATCTTGTAGGCAATGAGCCTCCTTTGAATAGTGAGCTCTAGGCAGTGCGCCCGAAGGCATGTGTCTTCCCATTTTGTAATACTTTTAATAGAGTATAAAATCTTGTGGGTTAACCCCCACCATGGTTTTTCCCTTAACTAGGTTTCCATGTAAAAATATTGGTGTTCATATGTGATGATCTTTTTGTTACTGTTCTTAAGTTCATGCTTCTTTCTTTTGAATGTATGTGGTAATTTGATAAAGGAACATAATAATAAGTTTTGCATAACACTGATTCATCCCCCCTTCATTTTTCCTTAATTTCAACAATTGGTATCAAAGCTTGGTTCCTTGGAAGAAGTTTAACAACTTGAGGAAGATCTAGGAAGGTATTTCAATGGGCTCATTTAGGTATTTGGATGGCATCAATGAACAAATTCAAGTTTCTTTAGAAGATCTTGATCAGTCCAGAGCAGAAGTCATAGAACTGAAGGAGAACCTTAAAGATGTTGAGGATTTCATTCAAACTTTAAAAGGGCAACCAAGCAAATCTATGGAAAAGAGGAAGGAGCCACTTCAATGGCTAGCAAATCAGAATGAAGACAATGACATGGATGAGGCTCTAAAGGAGAAGTCAAAGGAATGTGAGAAGCTGGCAAAAGAAGTCATTGTTCTAAAATATGAGATGGAATCTACGGTGATGAGACTAACTAAGGAAATCGAGGAAAGGAAGAAGACTGAGGAAAACTTGAATCAATATCTGAAAGAAAGAATAGAAGAGTGATGCAAATTGGATAGAATAATTGGCCATCTAGAATATGATCTTCAAGAAACCATGTATAATGAGGAACAACTTGAAAGGAAAATTGTTATTCGCAAACATGACCTAGAAGCTGCAAATAAATACAAAGAGAAGTTTAAGATAAGCTCAACTAAACTGGAGGTATTACTTGATAGTCAAAAGAAGGCAGATGATAAGCATGGTCTAGGATATGAGAAAGGTGAAAGCCCTAGATCCAATCCAAGAAATCCTAAAGGAAGAAATCCAAGAAGGAATCCTAGAAGGCCTCCAGTAAGACAACCTAATGCTCAAAGGTATCCTTTCAATGGAAATTATTTCAATTGCAATAAATTTGGTCATAGAGCTACTCAGTGAAGAAGTAGAGTGAATCAAAATGGTCCATCTTTCTCCAATCAATGCTTCAATTGTAAAAGGTATGGTCATAGATCCAATGAATGTAGAAGTATGATGATGAACAACTCTAACAATAGAAGAAATGTCAATTCTTTCAATGGCAACTGTTTGCATGCAATAGATTTGGACACATGGTTAATCAGTTTAAATCAAGAGGAAATCAAGTAAATGAGAAAATGTCATGTCCCCATATCAAGACACTGTTAAAGTAAAGATTTGAACATGATAAAGATGGTTTGTAAAATATTATTTGGGATAATAGAAATAATTACATAAATAATATTATTGTATGAATATTTTATTATAATTAAAATATAATATCCATATTATAAATAACAATATATATAAATATATCTAATAATATAAATACAAATATTCTTATAATTATCTTACATTATAATATAAATACAAATAATATAATATAAATCATATATCATTTATTATGATATAAATGATATAGTATATATAATATAAATGATATAGTGTAAATATAAATAAAATAAATAAACATATTTTAACCTATCCTCTTATTATAACGGACTTAGGTATGGTTAGAACTAATTTTACCACAAAAAGGAATTAATATAAATTAATAAAAATAATAAGAGACATACCTCTTCGAACATATCCCTTGAAAGGGAAATAAATAAAGGTTGTGAGATAGAAGGAAATCATCATCGGAAGAATGAAGTAATAAAAAGAAATAAATAAACAATTGTGAATTCAATAAAGGCAATAAAGAAGCAACATCATTTGAATTCATCAAAGACGCAGCAAGAAAATATTACAAGGAAGACATGGGGGCAGCCAAGGTAAGTCTGCAACTATCACAAGTACGATGTTCATTAAGTAATTAAATATATAGTATAATATATGTTAGTAATATTTCAATATATATTGTGTAAGGTAAATAATAAATTTAGAAAGGAATGAAATTAAATAAATAAAGATATGTCAATAGGTAAATAGCATTTCATGATTATGAATGAGAAGTATAATGCTAGAATAATATAATTATGGCAGAAATAAATGAATTATGATTAGTAGTGAAATAAGGTATTGGTTAATTGTCTTATGCTTGAAAAATAAGCATAAAATGAATTGTCAATGAAGCCTAGTATGAGGCTATCAAAAAGAAAATTGAGGTTCCATGAAAGAACAAGAATAGAGATGTAAAGATCTCAAATTGATAAAATTGTGGCTCATGAACTCATGATGTAATCAAAAGGATGTTCAAGCCTCATCCTTAATCACTTTAATCAACCCATGTGTATGGGGTTAAGTTAAGGATGTAAAATTGGACCTAGGTGACCCTCAAGTGGATGAAGAACACCGGGTGTGTGTGAAGTCCCTTGAGCCAAGAGACGAAGAACTCCGGGAGTTGGGAGAAGCTCTTGGGCCTATGGTATTATGAGCTCATAATAAATGTGCCCGACGGTTGGTGACTCTCAATGGGATGAAGAATGCTGGGTGTTGCATGGAGTTCCATTGAGCCAAATGGTGAAGGACCCCGGGTGTTGGGAGAAGCCTTTGGGCCTCCATGTGGGATGGTTAATGCCTTAACAAACCATGCTCATGTGGAAGACAAGGTTGATTAATGATAGGGCTAACCAAGAACTCTCTTTAGATTATGCATGGGAACGATGAGAGAAAGAATATGAATATGAAATGTATAAACTTCATATGAATCATAACTAAAGTATAGAGATGAAATGTATGTGATTATAATTAAAGATTATAAGCCTTAAATACAATTGTAGAAAATATATGAGTTTGATACTTAGTTATTAACTCTAAATATGAAAAGAAGAATTGAATATTAATGTTCTCTTTTGTAAGCTGAAATTTTGTGCAAGGTTAAGGAAAATTTTGACTTACTAGAAGGGGACATTATAGCAAAGAAATGTTGTGTGCTTTAATTGCAACAGATTCAGTCATATTGCAAGATTCTGCAAAAGCAGGAATGATGATAGAAAAGGTCTGGTAAATAGAAACCAAAACATGTAGAGACAAGACAAAGGCAAGGGTAAAGTAGATGTGAATGAGATCCAAAATGAAATGAACAAAACATGGGTGAAGAAAGGTGAAATGAATGATGGTGATGGGTATGTACCAAAATCCAGCGCTGATAATTCCTCCGAGAATTGAAACAAGAACTCTGGCTCAGGGGGAGCTGCATTGAAAATCTAATTCCCCCTGCCAGTAAGTGGGTGCCTGAATCTGGAACAATGAATGAAGTTAAAGAAGCCTATTGCAGATCTGTTGAAGCAAATTTTGGAAGAAAAGAAGCTAATGCAATTGAAGATTGACTATATAATTGGATGAATTAGGGCAAAGCATTTATTACAATAGTGAATTAGGTTTTGCAAAGCATAAAAGGTCATTCACTCAACATTTGAATCACTTTACATTCAAAGAGAACAAGGAGAAGAGCAGCTGAGCTGAGATTTCAAAGATTTGGAGTGCGAAAAATGAATTTGATAGCTAACCCTAACTGGAGAAACAAGGTATTCTCTATAAAACTCTCTGAAATTACAATCTCTAGATATGGCTACTCTATTGGTTGTTGACATCACTGAAAGGTCCCAACCTAAATTCAAAAAGCATCCACACAAATCTATAGAGGTCGATCCGTTAGGTGCCTTTTCTAATATTCTGCATGGTGTGTTGCATGTTGAACATATTATGGCTTACATTCATGCTAGCATAGATGAGTTTGGGGATTTGAAGTTACTAGATTTATTTAAGAATCACTTGAGAGGTGAGATTTATGGCCTTAAACCTAAGTATAAGGCACTGCAAGACAAAAATTTCATTCAGGTTATTGAGTTCCCATCCTTCGATGAGGATGAGTGGGTCTAGTATGTATTGAGTCGGATGCATGCTGAATTCATGTAGTTGATGAAACCCTTTAAGATCACCAAGGATTCCATCTAGGCTATAATAAGATTGAACTCATTTGGTAGACTGTTGATGCTAAAAGCAGTGAAGAATTAGACTGTAACTAAAGCTACTAGATCAAAATTTGATAAGAGGGCAATGACAATAAATGATATAACTGATCTGGATGTCAAATTTGCATCTATGGTGATTGTGTATAAGATATACCACTCCAATAGGGAAAACTTTGTATCCGATACAACCATTTTTGCTGCCTATCAGATGTTAAGAGAAAATACTGACTATGACTTGTGTGAGCTGCTACAAAACCAGCTAATGGAGAATCTAAACAAGATCAAGAAGGATAAGAAGAATACATTCAAGTATGCTACGTTGGTCTTGTGCTTGTTCTTTAATTTCATGAATGAGTTACTCAGAATCAAAAGCTTGAATTGGACCAGTGACAAGCCTGTTACCATACAAATAAGAGAGCACTTGCACAATATGGGTGACTCCAATGCCCAAAGGATTGCTCTCTAGGGATATTTCAAAAAAATTTAGATTATGATGCAATCAAGGGAAAGAATCCCTACTTCTGTGGTGGAAAAGTACAAGGATACAATTTGTTTCATGATGGAAATAGATCAATGCTTGATGGAAGCAACTAAACCAAGGACTATATGGATCATGCCCATGGGGTATGAAGTTGATGAACAAGTATTGGAAATGTATGCTCAACACCTTCTGAGCAAACCAAAAGACACCCCAATTGAGAGATTCGATACATATGGTGAACTTAGTGTGAAACTACATGTTGAACTTTGGAGACCTAAATCTAAGAGAAAGATCCAAAGGCAAGTTGAAATGTATGCAGAAAGTATAGGAATAACAAAATAAGTTGTGAGACAAAACAGGGAAAGGATAGAGAAAGCTGAGAAAGAGAAGCAGGATAGGGAATAGGGAAGTGTTCCGATAGAATCCTCCTCTAAATAAAGGACTGCTAGGAGTTCTGGTACAACCTTTGGTGCAACACCTTCTCCTATTGTAGAGAAATTCAATGAAAAATCTACTGGTAAGGAAGGAAAAAGGACAAAAGTAATGGCCAAAAGGTCATATGTTAGTGTGGAGAAGGAAGATGAAGAAAATCCTGAGTCAGATGGTGAGGTTAAAGAGTTGAAGGCCTCAGGCACCAAGGTTGTTAAAGTGTCTAAGGAGAAGCCCTCTGGAAGCATAAATTTAGAGAAAGTAGAAGCATCAAGGGTTGCCAAAGACAAGCCCTCTAGACATATAAGGGTGAGCAACAGATAAAAGACTGAGACTCATGTTGAAAAATCCACCCTGTTAGTTGAAGACATTGTGAATTAAGTAACGGTTCATGAGAATTTGAAGTACATAACAAAATATTATGACAACTTTGATAATGTCAATAAAAAAATTTTGGAGGATGCTATTGTCAAGTACTTGAATACATTCAACAGAGCACTTGTGGAAATTTTGTCAGAAATCCTGAAGAGTCTAAGAGACATTTTGGAGATGAGAAAAGAAGTTGCTAAAGCAAAAGACTTGGAGCTAAGAGAACATGTGTTGTCCAGTCTGTGTCCGGTGATCTCTAGGAAGGAAGCAAATCAAATTTTTAAAGAAGTAAAAGATGAATTCAAAAGCAAGAAAAGAATGAATAAGCTAATGATTGGAGACATTGATGAAGTGGTCAAAGAAACAACACAAATTCTGAGGAAAGCCCTAAACAAGAATAAGTTTTATGTGGTCACTAAAGAACCTGTTGATGCTGATGATGCATTCACTCCAAATGATGAAAAGTTGAAGGAAGATGAGAAACAAGCTGAGGCAAATGATTGCTCTACTCTAGAAGAGGAAATATTGAATAAAGAAGATGAAGAGATGGTGAAGGAAAATAATGTTGATGGTGCAGAGGATACTCAAATTCCTCTGGACCAATATGGTGAAGAAAATATAGAAATGAATGCTCCTATTGAAGGTGATTTTGAAAAGAATAAAGAATAAAAAGAAGAAGAAGTTAAGGACAAGGAAGATCAAGAAGAAGAAACTGATGATAGAATTGATTCCTCCATTCTGGATGTTGAGGAATTTAATAATGTTGCTGCTGAGGATACACAAAATCCTTTAAAAAAGAATGTAGAAGACATTGCCGATGATGCAGAGAGAGCAGAAGCAAAGAAAAAGATTGAAAATGATAAGCAAGATAATGTGGTTGACTCCAAAAAGGGAGAAGATGCAAGCCCTAAAGAGCATAAAATAAAAACATCATATTGGGCAAGAGACAATGCAGAAGCAGTGAAAGAAATTTTGAAGAAAGATAAACAAGTTGTAGAAGATCCGGATATAATACAAGATCCAATCAATTTTGATACTCTATCACCGATACAAAAGATGAATTTGGCCTCTGTTGCACAAGCTCAGGCCAGAGAGGAAATTTTGAAGTTCCATATAGAAGACAGTGAGTTGCTTAATCTTGCATCCAGCGTATTGGAGAAAATCATGCCTTCATTTTAGAAGGATTCATCTCCATCCCCCTCCAATTAGTTGAAGAGTCTAATAAATTTTATAAGTACTCACTTTGAGTCTTTTGAGAAGTCAGCAAAAGTTAAAGTCCAGAATGAATTTAATGATAAAAGATTTAGTGAACTGAAAAGAATAATTGACAATGATAGAATTATGCTGGATACTAGTGTAAAGAGTATTCAAAATACCCTCACTAAAGGAGGAGATGTGTACAAATTTTGTTTATCTTGGCCAAAAGTTGTAGAGGATATTGAGAAGAAAATAAAGGAGTCTGAGCAAAAATTGTAAAATGTATTTCAATCCTTTAATCCTTTGACAATATCTGCAGTAAGTCAAGAATGTCAAGTAATTAGCTTGATTGATGAAATAAAGAAATTGGTGAAAGAAAAGGAAAATATTGTGGCAATGATGTGTGAACTCTAGGGACTAATTTTCCCTAAGTTAGAAATAATGTTCAATGCATTGACAGAAGCTCAAGTTGCTACCCTGATAAGTGATCCAACTAATCTACAGAAGGCAAAGTCATAGGCATTTTTGTTTAGTGGTCATATTTGAGTTTTGGGTAGCTTGAATAAAAGTTGGGACAATGAATTGGCACTATTGAAAAACATTTTTGGTGATGTGTTTAAGTTCATGTAGACAAGACATAAGGATTGTTTATATATATGTGCCCATGTACGTAGAGTTTTTGCATGAATTTTGATATGCAGATCATATCCTTTGCCATTGATGTCAAAGGGAGAGTGAAAAGTAGTGAAAAATGAGGAATTCAACTAAGGAGGAGCATTAGAAATCACAAGTGTACATAGTACTTGGGGGAGCTGTTCTAACACTTAGTCATTTTTCACTAAGTGTTGCCATCAATGCCAAAGGGGGAGATTGTTGGCAAGAGACACTGTTAGGCATGTCAAGTGTTGTCATTGATGGTAATTGAATCTATCTTACACATCCACATTGTATCATTTGATCATACTGAAAGTCAGATTGTAGATTTGTCTAAGTCCAAATAGACAGGAACAGAACATATGACAGGGTCCAGTATTTTAGTCTGTATTTCTCCACAGGTAATCATATTGTGCTACGGATCTGAGGGTATGTTAAGGGATATTAGGGCTACCTAAATCCAAATTTTTAGCCTTTGGTGATGAAGGAATTGAAAGTTACAAGCTTTTCAGTATCAGGTTTTAGCTAGACAGTTCAGTCCAGTGAAGAACAGGCTGACTTGGTGTTTGATCCCTGTGCAGATTAAAAGAAGTTGTTGGTTGAGTAATTTGTGAGATCCAATAGTATTGGGTAACATGTGTGATGACTTGAATACACAGGTTTTGGGCCGCATTGATGTTTGTGTATGGATTCAGCCGACAGAATAGTGATCTTGAAAAAGTTTCTAAGTTTTCTTGAGACCAACTATAGTTGATGAAATCCCATGTTGTGGATATATATAATTGATGAGTTTGAGCATTTTGAGGTACGAATGTGCAAATATGAAGCGAGAGGTGTGAAGTGTAGCAATAACAAGTGTGAAGCAAAGAGATCTAGGGCTCAGATCATGGCAGAACAGTGAAATAGGGTAGTAAGAGATGAAGTGTGTGAGGTTAGTATATTGAGCCTAACTGGAACTGTAATTTTGCATTGTCAGATGCTATTCTTTAGTTCAAACATTTTAGTGAACTCTTGTAATTGATCTTGTAGGCAGTGAGTCTCCTTTGAGCAGTGAGCTCTGGGCAGTGCACCCGAAGGCATGTGTCTTCCCATTTTGTAATACTTTTTAACAGAGTATAAAATCTTGTGGGTTAACCCCCACCGTTGTTTTTCCCTTAACCAGGTTTCCACGTAAAAATCTTGATGTTCATAAGTGATGATCTTGTTGTTACTATTCTTAAGTTCATGCTTCTTTCTTTTGAATGTATGTAGTAATTTGATAAAGGAACATAATAATAATTTTTGCAGAACACTGATTCACCCCCCCTCTCAGTGTTCCTTAATTTCAACATATGTTTGCTTGTGTGTGTTATCACTTTATCTTACATTTACATTATTATTTTATCTTGCATTAGCATTTTAATTTTATCTTAAGCTTAATTTTGTATCTACATTATATTTTTATCTTAGCATTATCATTTTAAGTAGCTGCATTATCATTTCATCTTGCATTATCATTATCATTTTATCTTGCATCTACATTAGTCCTTGTAACCTACCTAGCACAACAATATCATGGTGCTATATGGCATAGGTTTTCTTGTGACCCTATTGGGGCATCCTTTTACACACAAGACACATCATCACCTTGGTCTTTATAACTTGGTGCATAATGTCTAGTGCTATAGAAAAAAATCATGATTGCTCACCTAATACAACATAACTTATTTTTCTCCTTCTTTTTTTGTCCTATCCATTTCGAGAGTCTACCTACATCCTTTATACCCACCTATCCTCTCAAGGGGGCATCCCATCCCATCATCCCTTTCCAGTCATCCATACCTTTTCTTCTTTTAAATGATGCTACTTCCTTTTGGTTGCAATATCATGTCAAAGAGGGGAAAAATGTAAACACCTAAATTTGACCTTGTCCTTACAACATCACCTAGACACCATCTTGTGACATCTTGCAACACTTTCATCCTAAGCCCCTTTCATCATCCAATTAAATAAATAAATTACCTTTATTTATTTAATTGGTCTTAGTCTATTTTTTTGAATTAATTAAATAAATTATATTTATTTAATTTATTTATTCCATCCTTTATCTACATTTATTAAATAAATTTTATTTAATTAATTAATTTATTTCTCCCACTTTGTCCTATAATTAATTAAATAATTTTATTATTTAATTAATTATTTTTTAGCTATCCTAATCCTTGTACACTTTTGTCTATGAGTCTTAGCCGACCTCATACAAATAGGTCTTACCCTTCCCCCATCCTAGATTATATAAATATCACTATCAATCAAGTCATTTTCTCCTAGAGCAACTACTTGGAGCACCTAGTAAGATCTACCTAGAATGCCTAGCTATCACATGAGCTTTCAAGTATTGTTATGCTACTAGCATGAGAAATCAATATTTATACATCAAATATAATTATCAAACATCATTGGAGCACATCCACCATTCATCATGTTGCATTAAGGGCTATTGTGGTAACATTGTTTCATTGTCTTCCTTTGATTTTGATAGTCCTGTTGATGATTGCAATATACAGCCTTCTAGCCCTCCTTCTAGCGCCAAAAAATTGTTGATGATTGTTTTGATGCAATCATAACAATAAGTTAAAATTCACATATAATGAACTAAAACTATACTTGAAAGATAAGAAGGAATCATTTGAGATTCAACTAATCCCAAGTCTACAATGGTTCGGTTGGTCAAGTTCAGTTGGTCAATGTGAAGCTGTAATGTTCAAGGGGCCTTACGTAATTTAGGGTTGTTTGTGGTTTACTAGACTAAGAATATGCAAAAAGGTCATAGATATGTCAATACTTTTCATTTCTTTGCATAAAAGTGTTACTGTGCTGCAAGTTTTAGATGGTTTTCTTGAATTATTGCAGCTTTCTCCTTTATACATTTATGAAAACTATCTACTTTTAACTCTGTTATGCATGCTTCTTCAAATTTGAGACAATTTCCTTTAGATTTCTACGTTTTTAGCTAAATATTTCAGATGGGTTGGGAAAAGTTAGAAAGATTTAATCTACACCTCATTTACTCTACCGAAGGATCCAATTGTTCTGTTATGCACTATGTAAATACTACAGTAATTTGATCAAATCCACAGTAAAAACCTTAAATGCAAGTTCTGAGCATTTTCACAAACATACATTTAAAATTGCAAGCTCTCAAAGATAATATTTCAAAACACAAAGAAGAGTAGGAGAACACTCAGAAGATAGATGCAGAACTCTAGATTCTATTGTATTAGAAACAAATAGCCATACATGATTTACAATGTAGGAATGACTCTTAGTTTCATTGATCAAACTACAGAGAACTTACAAGCTTTACAGATACAGTAAGGAAGCCAGACATTCCACGCACACCTTACTACAGACAACAGGCGACCTCCTTCTTCTACTTCTAATCTAAACTAAGCTAACTTGCTATATGTTCCTAAAAATCCCTGTGTAAAGTATTACAATGTAGAGAGGCATAATATATAAACTTTCTGATTGTCCTCACTACAGCAAAAATCCTAACCAAACCCCTGGTTCAAACCCCTGGTTACAGCAATAAATACAGATGAACCAGTCCTTCAAAATATCTCTGAGCAATGTCAAATCTGGGTGAAATATTGCCCCTTCTGAGAAGCTCTGGCAGCTCAGCAATAACTTCTGTTTATCTACTGCAATAATGTTCTCAGCTGCAACTTTGTCCTTCACTTGAATGGCCTTGACTTCCTCACACTTCATCTTTATCTTCTTGCTCCTGAGATCAGATTTTCTTCCTCCATGATGTCACTATGTTGAATTTCCAGCTGCTTCCTCAACTGCAAGCCTGCAAGACAAGACAAGCAATAAGTACCAATTTATCAAATAAACAGCAAGAAATTAAAATATCTATTTAAATCAGGGTGACTGTGCAAAAAATGTGGAGATCGGGTCCAAAAAACCCTCAAAATGCGTTCAAAAATGCATACAGACTGCTCAAAACCATCGGGTCAACCATCGGGTCAACCATCGCTAACCGAAAAATGCTACGGGCACCAAAAAATGTTTAAAATTCCCACCGCCTTGTTCCTTCCCACCCATCGGCGTGAAACTGTCCATCGATGTGTCCAAAAATACATTGGCCGATGCTCGCTGTTTGGCCGATGGCCTTCTCTTTTGTTTATTTCCTCCTTTGTTTCTTTCCTATTGGCGAGAGATTCGCCATCGGCGAACTCCAAATCTCCTCTGCCGATGCCCTTTGTTACATCAATGTCTCTTCGTCGGCATGACTCCTGCCGATCTCCCTTTCGTCATGTTCTTCATCGGCGTGAGATCGCCCATCGGCGACTCACAAATTCCTTCTGCCGATGGTGTTACCTTGGCCGATGCTCTTTTTCATCGGCGAGAGTCCCGCCGATGTCTTTTTCCTCCTTCGTATTTCGGCTAAGTAGTCAAAACCAATGTATATCACAAATATACATGCAAAAAACTCTATTATAAAATCACCTCAGTTCCGGAGTTGCATATTTTGATTGTATATCGCCAATATACAAGCCTGCATATATACAAGGATTTAACCTTGTTTGATAATTACTTCAGGTCCAGCGCTTGTATATGGCGCTTGCATCTTTCACACTTGCATGTGAATAGTGCATTGTATGTGAACAATGCCTTGTATGTCCGCTTGTATATTCCGCTTGTATATGAAAATATACAAGCCCGAATATACAACGATTTTTCAGTATTTGATAAGTTTTCGGGTCCGCTATGTATATTCTACAATGTATATTTTGCTTGTATGTTAGAATATACAAGCCCGAATGTACAAAAGCGACCAAGCATAAAAAATATAACTTTGCACATACAAAGGACTTTGTATATGCAAAGTGGTAGACAAACCTGAATGTACATTTTACTAAAATGATCATAACTTGCAAAATATGGCAAATTTTAAGATGGTTCAGAAAGCAACCCTGGCTCATTTTTCACAAGGAATCCAACCATATCATGCAAAGGTACTGAAAATGTATTTTTCCATATTTTTAACAAAGTTTGCAAATTTGACTCTCTTTTCCCTTTACCACCAAGCAAAACAACACAAGCAGAAGCAAAAAGCAAAGCAACAGTAGGGGTCCCCATTTTGCCAAGGAGCATAATGGGGTGTGTTGTGAACATCACAACAACTAGCAACCAAAAAAAACAAGTAAATTCAAAGTGTTCAAGAAAACTAGATGAAATGAATCCATAACTTCCGACTATCCTTCCTGCAAATTATTATTCAGCTTGAGACTTAAAGTATTCAATAAGGGTGCATGAATTTCCATTTTCAGTTTAGTTGTGTGCACGTGATTAATTATCCTCATCTTGAAGATCGGTTGAACAAACCAGTGACTGACATTAGCCTACGTAGGTGAGGATATTCCCTCATAGCCGACCGGATAGAGCCTTGCTGCCAGCGAGCGTCCATAGCCCCAGCAAGGTTATCGTTACAATTCTCCTAAGTAGAGCCCCACTGCCAGCAAGCGTCTATAGCCCCGGTAGAGTTACTTAGATGGCTTAATCTAGATTTTCAGTATAATCCACTTTATTTATTTATTTATTTATTTATTTTGAAAGATTTCATAAGATATAACAATTTGTAACTTTATGGTGCAAGGAGTGGACACTTGCTGAAATTAAGCTGAGAATTGTAATGATAGCAAGGGTAACCTCTGATTTTTCACCTAATATCTACACTGGTAAGTTCAACAAACCCAAGGATTTTAGGTGTGTCATCGTGAGAAACTTGCTTCGAATTCTCAATCACATTTATTGAATACAAAACTTCAGAAGATAAGCAACTCTCTACATTCATGACAGTAACAAGTTATGTGTAGATTGCAAATGATTAACTTGAATATCCTAAATTTTATACTGTTTTGAATGGTTGCTAGTTTGCTCCCTAATACTCTAAAGTAAAACAAAGATCCCTGCTGAGGAGACAACAAAAAAACTAAACAAACAAGCTGTACAAACAACACAACAAAAAGAAAAACTGTACAAACAGAAAGAAACAAAAAATAGAAAGAAACAACAAGGAACTATACAAACAACTAACCTAAAAAAAAAAAAACAGCAAAAGAAGAAAAGAAAACAAAAAAAACAACTACCCTACAAAACTATATACAAGCCTCTCCAAGGCAAACAGAAACCCAGGAAAAGACCCAAGAACACCCCTACTTGCATATTTCTTTAGATTGTGCGGGAGTAACAGGGTACTGGTTATGGTTCTCATCCTAGCAGATTTATCTTTGAATTTTGAAAAAAATTCTTGTATTCTAAATTCATTGTGTTTATCAGAATAGCTCTTAATAATTAGTAACTGAGGCAGCTCATCAGGTTTATGACTAATCCATATGCATGTCGTATCTCTTAAATTTCCATAATCAAAGCAGTATTTATCATGGTTTACTAAGGAAAGGAAAGAGACAACCTGATGTGCCTTTAGCTCTATGGAACACGCTTGTTTATTGATAGCTGGCTTTTCATTTAACTCTGCATTTTCGTTACCCAGCTCTATGTCTGGTCCTTTTTCAAGTTGAAAGATGAATGACTCTAGATGTATCATTTCTTCATCTTCATCCAGCTTTGTTCCTTCATTCCGGATGTTCAGTTTACCCTCAAATTCAGCACGCCTCTCAATGTTCTCATTAGTTTCCTGCACATCAGCACTTAAGTAAGTATCTTCATCATCATCTGATATACAGAATTTAATCATTTCTAAATCACTTGAGAGTAAAGGTGGGACAACATCCTTTGATTGACAGGAGTACTCCCCTATTTTATTTTCAACATAATGCTGGGGTGATGCCTGATTGTGCACAGCAGCTCTGTGATCCTCTATATCCTCTTCTTTCAAGAATTGTTCATCAGATGACTCACATTTGTCATTCAGTGAAGAGTCTAATCTTATTGACCTGCAACAATCTTGATCTTGGTCATTCAATTTAAAGAAGTCAGGCGTAACACTAGGATTTACTTTCTTTTCTATGACTTCATTAGCTTCTATAGTAGGGATCTCATCAATTTTAGTGCATTTTAATTTTGCCAATGCTTGTTTACATTTCTTTGCCAAATCATGTTCGCTAAAACTTTTCAGGTCAGACCCAGAGGTTTCTTCTTGACAAATATCTCTTAGTAATTCCATATATTTATCAAATGTATCAAGACGAACCTCACTTTCCTTTTCTTTTTTATTAAATCCTTTTTGCTTATTATCTAGAAAAGGGACATGAGCTGCGATTTCTTCTCTACATTTTTGAGGATATTTATACTTTTCACTAACTTTAATCACAGCTGGACCTTGACGAAAAGACAAATTTTTTTTCTTACCATCACATGATTCCTGGGAAGAGATCTTACTATCCTTTATTCTTAGCATTGGTTCCATCTTTGTATCCTCTGCACACTTACTGACCGTTGATGCTGCATCCTCCTGTCGCTCAATAATCTCCTCATTTCCCTGCCAACTTTCAGCCTTATACACATCTGAGAGAGAGATTACTCCTTTTAAATATAAATCTAACCTTGTAAGGAAAGCTAGACAATTAAGCTCACCATGCTCTGCGGACTTATGTATCCTGCACCTTACAAATAAACCATAGCTATATAAATTTTTAGGATAAAGCTGTCTATTCAAAGCCTTCTGAAATGAAGGAATGTCAACTTGAAAACTGTCCCTATATGTGTCCATTGGAAATGGGACCTTCTTTTCACCCTTTTAGGCCTTTTGAAATTTTATGAGATCTAACATATCCCAGAATATAGCATTTAAAACTCAAAATTTTAACCCTAAACCAAATCAGGCCCTCCTTCTAGCGCCAAAAAAACTGTTGATGATTGCAATATACAGCCTTCTAGCCCTCCTTCTAGCGCCAAAAAACTATTGATGATTGTTTTGATGCAATCATAACAATAAGTTAAAATTCACATATAATGAACTAAAACTATACTTGAAAGATAAGAAGGAATCATTTGAGATTCAACTAGTCCCAAGTCTACAATGGTTCGGTTGGTCAAGTTCAGTTGGTCAATGTGAAGCTGTAATGTTCAAGGGGCCTTACATAATTTAGGGTTGTTTGTGGTTTACTAGACTAAGAATATGCAAAAAGGTCATAGATATGTCAATACTTTTCATTTCTTTGCATAACAGTGTTACTGTGCTACAAGTTTTAGATGGTTTTCTTGAATTATTGCAGCATTCTCCTTTATACATTTATGAAAACTGTCTACTTTTAACTCTGTTATGCATGCTTCTTCAAATTTGAGACAATTTCCTTTAGATTTCTACGTTTTCAGCTAAATATTTCAGATGGGTTGGGAAAAGTTAGAAAGATTTAATCTACACCTCATTTACTCTACCGAAGGATCTAATTATTCTGTTATGCACTATGTAAATACTACAGTAATTTGATCAAATCCACAGTAAAAACCTTAAATGTAAGTTCTGAGCATTTTCACAAACATACATTTAAAATTGCAAGCTCTCAAAGATAATATTTCAAAACACAAAGAAGAGCAGGAGAACACTCAGAAGATAGATGCAGAACTCCAGATTCTATTGTATTAGAAACAAATAGTCATACATGATTTACAATGTAGGAATGACTCTTAGTTTCATTGATCAAACTACAGAGAACTTACAAGCTTTACAGATACAGTAAGGAAGCCAGACATTCCACGCACACCTTACTGTAGACAACAGGTGACCTCCTTCTTCTACTTCTAATCTAAACTAAGCTAACTTGCTGTATGTTCCTAAAAATCCCTGTGTAAAGTATTACAATGTAGAGAGGCACAATATATAAACTTTCTGATTGTCCTCACTACAGCAAAAATCCTAACCAAACCCCTGGTTCAAACCCCTGGTTACAGCAATAAATACAGATGAACCAGTCCTTCAAAATATCTCTGAGCAGTGTCAAATCTGGGCGAAATATTGCCCCTTCTGAGAAGCTCTGGCAGCTCAGCAATAACTTATGTTTATCTACTGCAATAATGTTCTCAGCTGCAACTTTGTCCTTCACTTGAATGGCCTTGACTTCCTCACACTTCATCTTTATCTTCTTGCTCCTAAGATCAGATTTTCTTCCTCCATGATGTCACTGTGTTGAATTTCCAGCTGCTTCCTCAACTGCAAGCCTGCAAGACAAGACAAGCAATAAGTACCAATTTATCAAATAAATAGCAAGAAATTAAAATATCTATTTAAATCAGGGTGACTGTGCAAAAAATGTGGAGATCGGGTCCAAAAAACCCTCAAAATGCGTTCAAAAATGCATACAGACTGCTCAAAACCATCGAGTCAACTATCGCTGACCGAAAAATGCTACGGGCGCCAAAAAATGTTTAAAATTCCCACCGCCTTGTTCCTTCCCGCCCATCGGCGTGAAACTGTCCATCGGCGCGTCCAAAAATACATTGGCTGATGCTCGCTGTTTGGCCGATGGCCTTTCTCTTTTGTTTATTTCCTCCTTTGTTTCTTTCCTATCGGCGAGAGATTCGCCATCAACGAACTCCAAATCTCCTCCGCCGATGCCCTTTGTTACATCGATGTCTCTTCGTCGGCATGACTCCTGCCGATCTCCCTTTCTTCATGTTCTTCATCACCGTGAGATTGCCCATCGGCGACTCACAAATTCCTTCTACCGATGGTGTTACCTTGGCCGATGCTCTTTTTCATCGGCGAGAGTCCCGCCGATGTCTTTTTCCTCCTTCATATTTCAGCTAAGTATTCAAAACCAATGTATATCGCAAATATACATGCAAAAAACTCTATTATAAAATCACCTCGGTTTCGGAGTTGCATATTTTGATTGTATATCGCCAATATACAAGCCCGCATATATACAAGGATTTAACCTTGTTTGATAATTACTTTGGGTCCAGCGCTTGTATATGGCGCTTGCATCTTTCGCACTTGCATGTGAATAGTGCATTGTATGTGAACAGTGCCTTGTATGTCCGCTTGTATATTCCGCTTGTATATGAAAATATACAAGCCCAATTATACAACGATTTTTCAGTATTTGATAAGTTTTCGGGTCCGCTATGTATATTCTACAATGTATATTTTGCTTGTATGTTAGAATATACAATCCCGAATGTACAAAAGCGACCAAGCATAAAAAATATAACTTTGCACATACAAAGGACTTTGTATATGCAAAGTGGTAGACAAACCTGAATGTACATTTTACTAAAATGATCATAACTTGCAAAATATGGCGAATTTTAAGATGGTTCAAAAAGCAACCCTAGCTCATTTTTCACAAGGAATCCAACCATATCATGCAAGGGTACTAAAAATGCATTTTTCCATATTTTTAACAAAGTTTGCAAATTTGACTCTCTTTTCCCTTTACCACCAAGCAAAACAACACAAGCAGAAGCAAAAAGCAAAGCAACAACAGGGGTCCCCATTTTGCTAAGGAGCATAATGGGGCGTGTTGTGAACATCACAACAAGTCCTTTTCTCATTTTGAGGTGATGTAGATTGTGAAAATAGGAGCTTTCATTGTGATTGATTTTCATTTATTATTTCACATTTCTGCATCATACAATATGGATGGAAAAACATTATGCATTAAAGTCATAAAGGTTGTAGGTGCATTAGTTAATTCTAAAGACATAGAAAAAATCTCATAATGTCCATATCTAGTCCCAAAAGTAGTTTTTGCAACATTAAATTCTTTAATTCAAATTCAATGGTAAATAAATCATAAATCAATTTTAGAAAAATACTTGTCTCCATTTAATCGGTGTAACATATCAATGATTCGAGGTAGAAAATATTCTATTTAATAGTCAATTTATTAAGTTGCTAATAGTCAATGCATAATCTCATGGAGCCATCTTTTTTCTTAACAAACAAACAAGAGCACCCCAGGAGAAACATTAGGTTTGGTTTTTCTCATTTTGAGTAATTGAACTAATTGTGCATTCAATTCTATTAATTTAGGGATTTATTAACAATATGGAGCTTTAGTAACTAGTTCTACTCCTTAAACTAAGTAAATGGCATGTTCCATTGATTATATAAGAGGTAAATTATCTAAATTATCAAGAAAAACAACCTTAAACTATTACACAATAGGTTTTTTTATTAATGTCTAGTTTGTGGTTATCCATTGATTAAACTATCAAATCATAACAAAATTCACAATCCTTTCTAGCACTATGTTTAATTTATATGGTAGAAATGGTTTTAATTTTGAGAGGCCCTTTATCTCCCTGTAAGATCCAACATGTTCCCATGCTTGATCCTAAGAGAACCTACTTATTTTCATAGCCTATGAATGCATTATTTTTCTCTAACCAACTCATTCCTAAGATAGCATCATTTTACCTAGATTTAAAACATAAAAATAATCCTGTGCTATAAAGTTGCTTAAGAGAATTTCTAAATTATCAATGACTACATTAGTACATTTTATAATCACCCATCATCCATTTCTATTGCTATGATGTAGGAGAAACTACTCCTTAACTGAACGTATCAATCAAGGGAGATTTCTATTGACATTACATTAGGCTTTAGATAGCTAATGTTTCACATAAAATCTATGTCTACAGAACCAATTTACGTTTTTTATTACAATGTTCTAAAGTGAATGATAGTAAATAGAATTTTGAGAAATGAAGTACATAAATGAAATAATAGAACTATAAGGAACCTAGCACCAGGTGGGAAATCTCACTGCCCAAGATGACAGCACATGGTGCAGACATCTGTGCTTAGCGATGTGGTCTATATAGCACTAAAATCCAAAGTTTCATACTTGTACAACTTCACACAAGTTTCAAGGAGTTCCTATTGACAACAGATGCAATAATCAATACAAAGAATTTGAAAGATAATGGAAATAGATAGAAATTAAATCTAAATGAGGGAAGTGACAAGAAAGGGAAAAGAATGTGCAAACATTCGTGTGTTTAAAATCTTCTTTGCAGAACTTATAACCTGTAGAATAGAGAAAAGAGGGTTGGGTTGTATAGAGGTTTGCCTTAGTCAAACCCTATTTTTCATATTTGTACCTCAATGATAGCCAAAGATTGATATGTTGATAAATAGTGTGTGCTCTTGAATTCTATGTGCATTTAGAATTATAGTGAGTAGTGAAAAAATGAGATTTGATAAAATAATATAAATGAAATACAATTAATCTATATAAGCAAGTGACATGCAATGATTAGTATAAGCATGACAAAGATAATAGAACAATGGAGAGTGTTGATTTTAGTAGAGGTTCACTGTGAGAGAAGATCGATTCATAATTTTGGTAGAGCTTCGCTATGAAAGAAGATCCATCCTTTGAATGATAAATCGAAGGGGTTTTTATAGAAGAGGAAGGAGAGAAAAATTTGGGAAAAGAGTCATTTGGGTGCAGATAGATATAAAAAATATTCAAAGTGCCATGAAAGTAAAAAAAATCTAAAAAATGGTCAATGAATTGAAAGACACTATTAGGACGCTAGCACTTTGTGTAGATGTCCGCACATAGCAATTAGCACAGATGTTTGTACTTAGCACTTTGTGTAAACGTCTGTACTTAGTGCTTCACGTAGACATCTACACTTAGCACTTTGTGTAGACGTACGTATGTAGCCCTTCACGTAGACATCCGCACTTAGCGCTTCGTGCAGACATTCATACTTAGTGCTTTGATCTATACAGCTTTAGTTTTCAAAAGGTACAGATTACTCAAGGCATTTCTAAGGTTAAGGTACTTTTACAGTTTTTAGATATGAGAACCAAGAAGAGTCAAAGCAGTATTTGGAAAGAAAACTAAGGGAGTAGGCACTAAAGTGTGCCAAATAAAGCATGAAATTGTGGGCGAACACAATTTACAATACTACATTTAGCCCCCACTTTAGCGGGTGTATAAATCTATCGGCATATGCAAGCTAAAGTATAGGAAAGAAAGTATTGAAAGTAAATAATCACAAAAAGGATACCCGAAAAAACACTATAGAGGATGCAGAACTCTTTAAGTAGAGGAACAAGCCCTCAGACTAAGAACCTACAAAACCAATATGTCAAACAACAAAACCTACAAGTCAATAGCGTTAGAGAAAAAAACTACAAAACCACTATGTAATAACATCAAAAACATACACACAAACATAATTAACATATACATAGATGACAAAAACACACAACAAGAAAAGAAAAATTTTGAGTTAGCAAAGTGAAAAAGACCTCAATGTGAAATGTTGTCTCAATACTATGCATCGACAATAAAAATAAAGAAAACAACAAATAGAGGAATTCTTAAATGGGGATAGAAGAATATAAAGAGTTGATTGATTTATTAAAGGAGAGAAGACATATAGATAAATAGGGAATCAATCAATTTAGATTAAGAAGAGTACGTGACTCTAACACTAGCTTGCTCTATCACTAGGGGTCATGCAAATTATAATACCCTCATTGATCATGGACTAGCAAGTTGCATTATTCTAGGTGACCATGGGTGTATAAAGGTAGGTCATATGAAGCAAACAGACTAGAAAGCTGCATTATGCTAAGTGGCTCATAGACTAGACATAGATCATAGACTAGTAAGTTGCATTATGTTAGGTGATCATGAAACATCAACGCCTTAGCAAGCGCACCAAAAACCAATGCCTCAGGAGCATATCAAATACCAACTCCTTAGGGAGCGTATCAAAAACCAATGCCTCATGGAGCATATCAAATACCAACACCTCAAGGAGTGTATAAAAAACTAATGCCTCAGGGAGTGTATCAAATACAAACTCCACAAGGGGTGAATGCTTCAGGGAGCATTAAATGTAACACCTTAGAGGGTGATTGATAAGCTACAAATTAGGGGGTAAATTAATAAGCTACACCTCAAGGGGTGAATTGATAAGCTTACACCTCAGGGGGTGAATTGATAAGCTAAACCTTAGGGAATGTGAATAAAGAAGGGTGCATGTATGGATGCACATGTGAGGAGAATATATGCCCCCCTTAAAATATTAGCATGTATAATATGCAAATATTTTAAGGTAAAGAAAATGGGAAGATAGATGGAGGGGATATCCTTAGAAATAATGTATACCCATTGAACAAGTTTTCTCTACCCCCTAGAATATGAGTGAGGACAACCATGAAAAATAATATTGTATTGTTACTAAAAATTAAGTATAGTCATACATAAGATTGTACCACCATGAATGGCAATGATCAAATAAAGAAATCTACAGATGCCACATAGTGGGTAGCAACACAATAGTCTCATGAGAAAATAGAGAAAGAACAATGGACAAGATAGAGGCCATGCTCAATATCACTTGTCATGCAAAGAAGAGATGGGTGTTTCATTAGAAAGAAGAGTGAGAGAATTCATGTCAATAAGGTGTTGAATTTTACTTTTCAAGGTGTGGCATTCACTGGTGGAATGGCCAAGTGCTTGATGATATGAACAAAAAGGAAACTATGTTGATTGAATATGTTGGGGAAACTTCTTGCATGTAGGAGGAGGAAGAGTGATCAAGTGGGCTTTGAGAAGCCTTAGTAAGATACACTCTTGTTTAGATATAAGAGATGGAGTAAGAAGAAATCCTTCCTATTGTGGAGAAAGGTTTGATTTCTGAAAAGAAGAAGCCACAGATACCTCAGACAATGGCAGAGGGGATGCAAACAGAGGAGAAGGCTAGAAACTTAAACCCACTATAGAAGGTAAGTGTGGTGTAGGTTCCAAGGGACCTTAACTCCTTCCATGCTCTCTAAACCATTTCCATTGTAGCCCTGTTTAGGAAGAATTTTGCATCCAAGCCCGTAACATGTCTCTAAATCAAAAAGAGGAGGAGAATCAACATCACTAGCCTTATTGAAATGAGATGTGTATGCACATATTGTATGAGAAACAGTAACAAAATTTACCTAAGAAGAGGGATCTATTCTAATACTAGAATGTAGATCCTTGTTGAATTTCTGAATGTCTGGGTGAGAAGAGTCAACCTTATAATTAGCAAGCCCACAAGGCTAAAATCTAAGGAACTCTAATCATCACCAAGATATGTGTTATATGTGGAAGAAACATCATCAGCAACATGGGTGATGATGGTGTCTAAGAATTTGTTGTAGAAGATATAAAATAATGAAGAGAATAAAGAGTAGGCTTCTCATGACCCAATTCAACATGTTGACAGTATTGAAAAGTTTTTGGATTAGTACTTACCTTATGTAATTTACCATTATGAATAAATTTAAGAGATTGATGAAGGGTAGACAAAACTGTACCCATGACATGAATTCATGGGCTACCGAGAAGAAGATTATAAGAAAGAATCTCCTGCATGACATTAAATCTAGTAGGTAATGTAATGAGAACTAATGTAATAGGCAATGTGATAGTGCCTAAAGTTGGGTGATCCACATTATCAAAACCTTTGATGGATAGATTTGAATGATAAATAGAAGAAGCATCAATTTCAAGATGATTAAGGAGGCCTAAACTACATACATTAAGATTAGAACCACTATCAATAAGGGTTCAATCAATCCAAATTGAGTTTATAGATATAATAATCATAAGAGCATCATTTTATTTCTAAACTTTAGTAGAAAGGAGTTTAGAGAAATGAAAATCGATATTAGGATAGTTAGAATGAAAAACTTCAAGAAAGCCACATCTATGGGCTTCACACAAGAATGGATAGATATCTTCTGCAAGGCTTGCTAGAGGGAACTATAATAAGAAGGTGAAACTTGCATCAAGTCCCAAAGAGAGATCTTAGCTTGTGTATCCTGGAGTTGTTTAACAAGATCATACTCTTTGGTGTTCCCCATAGAAAGATGAGGAGGTGGTGGAAGAATAGGATTTGGTGGACGAAGAGAAATAGGGATATGAGTATCCTATTTTTTGCCGAGTATTATACGTGTGGGATATTGCATGGTAGTGAGAAGCCACAAGAACATTTTTAGTTATAGACTTTACAACTTCCAACCAATAATTTGAAGGTTGAGGGTTTTCAGGCATACCTCAAATAGTGATCACAAGATTAGAGAGTGAGAGCAGATCAAGTGCCATATGCACAATAATTTTAGTAATAGAAGAAATATTTTGAATATTAATGCACTTATCCAACATTCACTTTGCAAGTGGGATAAGTTGATTAATAATGACTAAATTAATATTATTATCAGTTTGACAAATACATGATTTAGGAGAAGAAACATAAGTATGCTCAAAATCTATTCGTGGAGTATCTGATGTGAGGTGAGGCTCTTCATCCACTAATGCTTCATCACTAAAATGGAGAGCATTGAAATGAAGAGAATGATGCTCTTCATCTACTAATGCTTCATCTATAGAAGGGAAAGCATTGAAATGAAGAGAAGGTAAAGTAATGTTAAGAAAAGTATCAATGATTTCATCCTCTTGCACCAAAATGTCCTCATTACTCAAGAGAGGGATCAAAAGAATAGATTGACATAGGAAGAGCTAAGTCACCATCACATGCATTAAATGGAACATCACTTTCATTAATTCTTTGAACAAAGTTGGAAAGTGATGTAAGAAGGGAATAGAACATGTTGGTTTAAAAAGATAGAGAGAATTAAGAAAGGTATTACCAGATCCTTTGATTTTCTCTTGAAAGGAAAATGCATAAACAAGAAGGAGCTTTAAGTTCAACATGTCAGGTTCACAAAAATATGATGTAGGAAATACTACTCCTCAACCGAATCTATTAATCAAGGGAGCTTTCTACTAACATTACATTAGGGTTCTGTTAGCTAATGTTTCACACAAAATCTGTCTACAGAACCACATTATGTTTCTATATACAATGCTGGAAAATGAATGATAGTAAATAGAATTTTGAGAAATTAAGTATAGAAATGAAATAATAGAAATATAAACAACTTGGTACCAGGTGGGAAGCATCATTTCCTAGGATGATAGTGCATGACATAGACATCTATGCCCAGCATTGTGATTTGTACGATGCTAAAATCCAATGCTCCATACTTGTATGGCTTCACACAAGTTTTAATGACTTCTTGTTGACAATAGATGAAATAATCAATACACATAATTTAAAAGATAACGGAAATACATAGAAATAAAATCAAAGTGAGCAAAGTGACAAGAAAGGGAAAAGAATGTGTAAACACTTGTGCATTTTCAATCTTCTTCTCACAACCTATAACATGTAGAATAGAGAAAAAGAGGGTTGGGCTGTATAGAGGTTTTCCTTAGTCAAACCTTGCTTGATATGTTGATAAATAGTGTGTGCTCTTGAATTCTAAGTGAATCTAGAATTGTGGAGAGAAATGACAAAATGAAATTTGATAAGATAATATAAATAAAATATAATTAATCTATGCAAACAAGTGACATGAAATGATTAGTCTAAGCATGAGTAAGATAATAGAGCAATGGAGAGTCTTGATTTTAATAGAGGTTTGCTGTGAGAGAACATCAATTTGTAAGTTCAGCAGAGCTTCTCTATGAAAGAAGATCCATCCTTTGATAACTCAAAGCCCAATTTTTATAGAAGAGGAAGAAGAGCGTGTTGAAAATTTGGGAAAAGAGTTGTTTGGGTGTAGATAGACATTAGAAAAATCTTAGAGTTCCATGCAAGTAACAAAGCACCTTCTAAAATGGTTGATGAATTGAAAGACACTATCGGGATGCTAGCGCATCATGCAAATATCCGCACTTAGCACTTGGGTTCGTGCAACTTTAATTTTCATAAGTTTCAAATTACTCAGGGCATTGCTAAGGTCAAGGCACTTTTACAGTTTTTGGATATGAGTAGAAGGAAGGGTCAAAATAGCATTTGGAAAGAACACTAAGGGAGTGGGCACTAAAGTGATCTCTAAATAAAGCATGAAATGGGCAAGAACAATTTATGACACTATAATTGTTAAAGGTTCAATTTTTCTCAATGAGATTTTTTTATTTAGAAACAATTTTGGGAGAAATAAAATTATGGATACTATCAGAATCAATAAGAAAATTAACATTCTGACAATGTAGTAGCCCTTTAAGTTCTATTAAAGAAATTTGGCAATGTATTATACTTGTATTGACAACTGCATAAATTTTAATTTTAGGTTGTGTGGAAATGTCAAATAAATTGTTTCAATGTTGAAAAGTACTGGATAGTTTAGTGAGGATAGTCCCCTACATAATATTTTTTTCACAAACGTAACATTTGAGTCCTGTTGGTATTATTCTTTGAAAATTTTTACCATGTTTATGTGTGGACATATAAGTTGCATGATAATGAAAGTTATTTTGATGTGATCAATCTATTACATTTCTCATTCTAGAGGAAACATCATTAGGTCTTATTTTATGATTCTCTCATCTTTTTTGTACAATTCTATTATTTTTAAATTGCTCCACAATTTGTGTTGCTTCGTCAATTATTGTTGGTTTTTCACACCACATATTAGATTTATATTCACTTTTGAGTCAATTTATAACTTTGACTACTCGATCTCTTCCTCCTATAAAAGGTACAAATGAGTTTAATCTTTCAAAATTTTGTTTGTCCTTATTAATTATCTATATTTTCTATTTCAACTCAAAAAAAATCATTTCGTCTTTCTTGCACAAAGTGATTAGAAAGGTTTTTTTGAAATACTGTTTTAAATTGGGACCATTTTACTTTAATAACTCATAGTTCCAAGGATTTAATTGTGTCTTACCGCAAATTTAAGGCATTAATATTTAATTAGTATGTGACAATTTTGGTCCTACCACAACTACTGGTGTCTTGTAACTCAAAATATCTATCTAGATTAGCTGATCATTGGTCTTCTACTTCTTCACTACCAACATCTCCATTATACTAAGGTAATTTGATTTTTCAGGTAACTTATCTAATGCTTTCCATGTTCTCTTAGTACAAATGTCTTCAAAGGATTTTGATTATGAAGAATTAGAGGTGCTATCACTTGAACTTTAGATTCATTATATGACTCATGTATTTTCCTTTTTGTTTTCTTGAAACCTATTTTTTATGGATTTTTTTATGTTTAGTTTGTTTGGAATTAGTATTCCTATTTTCTCATCTTATAGTTTATGTTTCAAGGCTTATTCTTTGAGTTGTTATATTTAAGAGGCTAATTAGAAAACTTCGTTTGATCAGGCTTGATTGGTCTTTTCCACTACCTCGTATGCATCTCTATCATGTTTAGATGCCATAGTTGGTCAATCTAAATTTTGACACAAAATTATCAAATCAAAACAATCTATATCAAAGTTTATACTTGTAAAATAATTAGAAATTTTTCAATTTCTATTAACTTATGATTATTAGAGTTTAACCTTGTCTTTTAGATTTGTTTATCTTTCCTATCCTTATAAAACAATTATACTTTTTGATTCCTATTAACTTATGATTATTAGAGTTTAACCTTGTCTTTTAGATTTGTTTATCTTTCCTATCCTTATAAAACAATTATACTTTTTGATTCCTATTAACTTATGATTATTAGAGTTTAACCTTGTCTTTTAGATTTGTTTATCTTTCCTATATCTCTAAAATAATTAGACACTTCTTGATTTGTATTAAGTTATGATTATTAGAGTTTAACCTTATCTTTTAGATTTGTTTATCTTTCCCATCCTTAAAAAAATAAAATGTGTTAAATTAGATCCTTAAATGTAACTTAGAGGGTTTGAACCTACAACCTACCTACAATACAACTCTTATCAACTACACTATGCTCAACTACATTCTTTTAACCATAGTGATAAATATTTAAACTACACAAAATTTTGTTTAAAAAATAAAATAATAATAAATCAATTTTAAAACATTTATGGGTAAAAAATAAAGTGAAATTTTTTTACTATGCTTTATCTTTATGTAGCATTTTCCCCTTATTTCATTTTTAATTATTTGAGATTAAATCATACCATGCCATTTAATATTTACTTTTTATTAATTTAAATGATTGTAAAATGAAATACATAATGTTTAATAGGGTTCTTACTCCTTTAACTTAATAAAAACAATATAGTAGCTATTGTTAAAGGAATCTACTATTGGACAAGTTAGGACTTAAACCTAGTGTGACCTATTATTTGCTTTTGGGGTAGCTTATTGACCTAATTGGTGACCAATCCATCTTTGGTTGAGGTGTCATTCATTTTCCAGCATCTACAATTATGCACAACTATTGTTTGTTTCTAACTAATACAACATAATTATTTCTAAACATATAATCTATTTTAAACCTAGAATTTCAAAGAGTTAGTTATGTAGACACTCAAAAATGTCCATCTCTTGCAACACCTTGTCACAACATTACATCTTGTAGCATGTTTTTTCCTAGGTACCCATGTCATCACCTAATTAGTTAAATAAATCATATTTATTTGACTTATCCCCTTTCTATCCCATAATCCCTTTTTCTATAATTAAATAGATTTTTTATTTATTTAATTATTCATGTCCATTTATCCTCTCTAATTAAATAATTATTTTTAATTGTTTAATTAGCCATTTATCCTTTTTTCCTATAATTAAATAAATTTTTATTTAATTATCCTTTTCTATATTCATCTATAATTAAATAATAATTTTTACATTATTTAATTCTCTTTCCACATCATCCCTATCCTTTATTAGATAATGCTTTATCATTATTTAAAAAATTTATCACATCATCTCACAACTAATTTAAATAAAGCATTATTTAAATTAAATTTATCCTACACGTCACAACCCCTCACCTAAGGGAAAAATCACCCTTTCTTATCTCAATAAATCAAATAAATTGGGCAAGTTTATCTAATTTTACATCTCATCATATCTTCCCTCTTATCTTGTAGAGGGAAACCCTAGTCAGCCTTCCCTATAAATATGGCCTCTCACAAGCCATTTGGATTAAAAAAATCTTCTTCTAGTATCTACACTCTACCAAAATCATTCCTCCAATCTTCTCATCTATCTCCATCTATCTATTTTTCTTCTATCATCTTTATCTTTCTGTTATGTTGCTGAATTGAGCAACCAACATCAAATTAATCTTCATCAATCAATCATGTATGCATCTATCATTCAAGATATCTGAGGTATCAAAAGTTTTTGGATTAAGGTAATTGCATTTGTATTTCTTTATCTTTTCATTTTTTTCCAAATTTTTTGTATACATTTTGGTGAACCCGACATGAACATGCTTTAAGGATCTAATCATTAGTTTTTTTAGGTTTTTGTTGGAAAAAAATTTGCATGCTTCTAACCCTAGTTTGTCAAGTTTTGCAACAGATTTGTTGAAGGTGATCTCTTGGGCTAAAACTAACTAAGCGCATCCAATAGGCCATTTCTATGAATTTTGACTATAAATTTGCTAGGGTTTTCTCACAAGAAATTTTTTTGTAAATTTTTTGAATTTTTTTTACTTGGTAGCCATATTGTACAGATCCATATAGACCCGTATAGTATGGATCTGTCATTTAAGGTCTATGTGAGTATTGGATTCTTCAATGAAGCATATCTAGTTTTTGCAAGCTTCTTGCATGGTTTTTGCTTGTGGGATCAAGTGTTGTTGTTCTCTATCGACCTATATTCTTCATTTGCCAACTGTCTAGTTTACAACCCCTACTTGTCCTCACATCCATTATTAGACACTCTCCTATCGCCACTTCAAATAAGATAAGTTATTACTATAGAAGCTAACCACCTATCGAATTCTTTCATTGCCCTGCTAGAGACTACCTTGTTGGGCACCTTTAGGGCTAACCTCCACTTCTGTAACCTACAGCCACCATCCCCTGTGTATATTCTCATCACCATTCAACCTCTATCCCCATCACTTTGCAACCCATCGGCAATCCCTTTTAGGATTTTGACCCTGCCACCTTTCCACAGCTTTGACCAGCACACCTTGCTATAGTCGATGCCCCCTTTGAAACCTTCAACCTAGTCACTGCCAAATTTGTTTATACTAGATCTGGGTCATAGTCGATAGTCGTTTAGTCATAGTCGATAGTCTAGTATAATAGTTGCTTTTATATTTTGATCCTAAACTATCAACTTGACTACTAGATAGACTATGCACATGTGACTAGATAGAAGCTAAACCATTAGTGGTTAAGTATCAAACACCTAGGTACCTTGTTTTCTTTACATGCCATAAGGGGGTAAAATTTTTCTTTTCATCATAATAGGAGCACACGAACTCAAAATCGCACGTGAAAGGACTCGTTGGAAAGCTGGCTCAATGAACTTTGTAGTGGAGAAGGTTTCATCAGCTTACAAGTTGGTGTTTCTTCTTGTATTTGTGACTTTCAGGGGTATCTAAGTATTTGGAACAACATTGACATTAGTCATATACAATAGATTTAAGGATGAAAAATAATTAGCTTTTCAATCCATTTGTGGAAGAAAGGAGAATCTGAAAAGTTGATTATTTTTCATCATAATTTTCACTAATGTAGGAACATTTGGGCTTGCTACTTAAAAAGAACCTTGTTTGCACCATGTCTATTTTATCTTTTTTGTTTTCTTATTGTACATGTGTGTAACCCTAAGTTAATAACAAAAGTATCCTCTCCCCTTGCCTATCAAATGGATCTTGGGTGTAAGAGAAATTGTTATTACCTTTAGAGTGGACCTACTCTTTAGACACATCCGCAAGGAGAACTCATTTACAACCCCAAGCGGTACTTTCATCTAGTTCACTATAACAAATAGGATAAGGTGAAAGCTAAGTCCAAACCAGTATCAGCGCTTACCATACGATGCTAGTTCGAAAGGAGGTGTACCTAGAGTATTTGAGACTCCTAATAGAGCTAGTTAAAGCTATAAGTAGATTGTTGGATGCATGTAATGTGCTGGTCCCTTGGATTTTCTCTAGAAACCTTTGTTTAGTGGCCAAAATCCTTCTATTTGCTTGCACAAGAGGTCAGACCTCTGAAGCCATCCCACGTTCTCATAGTTCAAAGTTGAGATAGCAAATTCCTCGAGATCTTTGGGTCTTTGGGAATTCAAAGTTTGGTACCATCCAAAAAGTGTGTCTCGTGTAAGGGGGAGCTAGTACCACCAAACTTCTAAGCTATATGCTCTGAATAAGTGTAGCTCAGATTTATTCGCAGTGGGAATCCAGCAAATATTGTCTTTTCTAGCATAAGTTGTACATGTTTGTGACTATCTTGTGTGCCTGTGTCATTTGTTGTGTGTTCTCTTGCTAAAACAATACCAATAAATAATTTGCCACATCATCCAATCTTTCCAAACCAAATCATCCTAGTCATTCAAGCAATCACATACTAATCATTCTAAATCATCTTCGTAATCCTAATCAAACATTTGCCAAAAGTGACACTGACAAGGTGTCATTGTACCTCATCATTTAATCATATTTTAGATGTCAAAATCCAAGGGCTATGTCATCGGCTATCTATAATTAATGATTCTATAGTTACCAGTTTTCCTAGCTAATCTTAACGAATTCTACTAATTTGAAGAGATTGATCTGTCTACTTACTAAATGAATATAAGGAATGCTAAAAATAGAATTAAACAAGAAGTTACTTAAAGCAATCTTAAAAATAGCAACATGTGTCTATCTATAAAAATTAGTAAATACTTTTCATAGCAAAATCTGAAATAACAAAATAGTGGTACTAGCCTTCTGCCTTGGTGGTGAGAGTGGGCCCTTGCTCCACACCCTTGGAGATGAAGGCTACAGTAGGGAATCAACACAAAAGAATAAGATCAAAACTAAATTCATTCCAATTCCATTCGCTTTGCATTCATGAAAAATATTGATATCAAAGAAACTGGCATTACCGAGAATCAAAATAATCCAATCATTGTGCATCTTCTACTATTTCTATAAGTATATATATAAAATGAGTGATGACATATCACTTATCTTATCTACCAGTTACTCTACGAGATGACATCCATCTCTTTATTACACTAGCTGTCTAACTATGGAAAAATAATAATGCAAATAAAGGTAGATTGAGTGGAATAGAAGTCCACTCTGAATTTTAAGTTTGAGTCTTAATACATTTAGGCAGCGAGGCCCTGAAAATATGGATATTGAATTTGTTTTATCATTAACTCATGTAAAAACTTTAAAAAGATTAAAACTCTAGCAGTTAACTAAAGATGACCCTTCGCCACTTAGGTGATGATTTGAGTGAAATGAGGGGTATCACGATCACTGCTGAAAGTGCCTGATCGACAGCTTATGCTGGAAATATGCCCTACTCTCAAGAGGTACCAGAGATGTATGTCCCTATCTGCAGCTCTGGCGATATGTCTATTGCTCCAGAGATATGTCTGTAGCTCTGGAGGTATGTCTGTAGCTCCGGAGATACCATTGTGGCCTTCTTGTTCAGCTCCGAAGATGCTCTAGACTCCCATCCAACTTTGGAGAGGCTTTTCTCTTTACTTCAAAACTTATGGTGTTGTGGTATTCTAGTATTGTCTCTAGAGATCATTGAAGACTACCTCCGGAGATACATAAAATTGCCGTTCTGAGCATCTACACCTGTTGATTCAAAAGAAGAGAAGTTTTTTTGCATTTTTCCATCAATTCCATGCACATTAGTCCTTTAATCAGAAATTATGATCTTAAGTAATTTATCTCAATTAATCATTATCTAGAATGATCTTGCTAGCTTATTCAGGTGCAGACATTAAGAAAGATGGAATCAGGAAGGAGAAAAAGAGAGGTAAAAAGATGTATTTCATGGGTGCTACTTGGCACTCATCATCCCCCCATACCTAAGGTTTGGCAAGTCCTCCTGCTTCTCACAATCTAGATTTATTCTGGTGAAGTAGCATGTCAGTCAATCTATAATCTTGTGCATAGGTAGACCAAGTGGTGCAGTTGGTATTACCATTGCCTTTGTATTGGTCAACCTGCTTCAACTAGTCCTGCAATTTCTCATCTTCCATCTGCTCAACCCAGACAAGGAGTGGTTCAATTATGAGAGGGGGCCTGAACCATCCACCTATCCATTCCTGCTTATGCTTATCCATCATTTTGGCTATTAACTTTGATTTTCTCATAAATAATCTTAAGTTTGCAGGGGTGACCACCTCTCTCATTTTATGCTCCAAGGTCAAAACATTCCATCTTTTCTTTGCTATGGCAAGTACTGGATTTGCTGAACTATTCATGAAAAGACCAAAATCGATGGAGCACTCTTGCAAACTTTGTAGGTATAATGGAAAAATTTTGTTCTGACTCTAAGGGTGATAGATATAGGACTTGAATTAGGTCTTAAAAGCATTTGGATTAGGACATTCCTTCCTGATGAAGAGATCTATTTTTGTATCTTTCTTGAGATGATCTTCCATTCGTTCATTCCAGATCTGATGATTCCTCATTAGGGACATAAATGCTTTAAGATGGCATTCCCCCACAAAATAATTAAGAGTGAAAGTTATATCATTAACACAGAAACCATGTAGATATAATTCACATAGGAAATTCTTGTCTTCATCATTACTCCTTGTATATGTTGTTATGAATCCTTCTGTTCTCTTTGTATTCTCAACTAGGTCAGACAAGACTAAAGAGAATTTCCTCTGCAGGACTCTTTCCTGAAAGAACATAGCATAGCTAGCACTTGGAGGCCTACAAGATAGAATTTCAGAAGAAAGGGAGGCCATCTCAATGATTTTTCCTTCCAAAGTTTCTATTCTTTTTGTCTTGGCAGTAACTGCCCTTTGTAATTGCAGCATAGGCTTGGAAGCCTCATATTATCTACATTTTTTCTCCCAATGGAACAGGGCCTTAGGAATGTCAATGGGGATTGGAACCACATATGGATATGTTTGTATCTCCTACTCATTGGTTGTCCTTGGGCCAGCGAACTCTTGAATATATTCCTCCTGATCATCTAGTTTGTTGTTGGCCCAAGTCAACTGTCTATCTTGGCTATGTATTTTCTTAATTAATGCTGCCATTATTATGAGGCCATTGTCTCTAGCCATGGTGAAATCAGAAACCCTCTATGCTACCTCTATCTCCTTTTCTTCCAATAGTTTGACTGCCTCAATTTTCTGGGCCTCCAATTCTGTTTCCTTCTCCTGGATGATCTGTTTTTTGCTTTGGAGCTCTATTTGTAGATTTTTAATGACTTGTTTTTGTTCCATTTCTACCTCCATTCTAACCTTCTTGAGGTCAGTAATAATTTGATTCTTCCCTAGAGTGGTCTCTTTAGGTTGTCAATTTCTTCTAACATTTGCTATTCTTTTGAAATCTCAACATCCTCTTGATTAGAGGGGTGAGGGAAAGTTTCTGCTTCTACTTCTGTTTGTTGAACATCACAGTTTTCCATGGCCATCTTCCCTGCACTGTCAACTGTACCCATTTGCCCTATTTCATCTTTTCCTACAGATTCCCTATCCTGAGGGTCCTCTTCGGGTTCCTCTGCTTCTTCTGGCACCGATGAAGGCCCAGCCTTCGCCTCATATTTTCTAAAACCTAGGAGTACCTCAGCTAGGAGAGCAGTATCTTTCTCAATCTGTGAGAGTTGTCTTTTCCTTTTCCTTCTTCGTAGCATAGGTGGTGCAGGTGCCTCCGAAGCAAGTCTCTCAACCTCAGAATCTAAGGAAATAGTAAGAGTTTGTTTGTGTTTTGTCTCTGGAGCATGTGATGGTTCTGAAATTGGACATGACCCCAGATGGACAAATGGTGCTGGGGAAACTTCTCTTTGTCTTCTCTTCCTAATTAGAGGGATCTCATCTGAATCATGAGATGTTTCTTCAGCCCAGGTTTTCTTTATTTTCTATCCTGACCTCTCCCCTATTAATTCCTTAGGGAAAGATTCCTCAGTTAGAGTCATCTTTCTCCTAACTGATCGAGTTATGTATGGGGTTTGTTTAGGAGCAGACTCTCTAATTTCTTTGCCTTTCTTCTTTTTAGCAGGAACAGGGGTTGTAGATGAAGTTGCCTCATGTGAGGACTTCTTTCCTCTTTGAATAGCTATGGAGGAGGTTGAAGGCTATGTTTCTTCTTCTTGGTGGGTAGAGGAACCCTCACCTTCTGTCTGTGCCCTCTCTGGTTCTCTGTCCCGGGAATTTTATTCAAGAAAATTTTTCCATAATTCTTCCCCATTGGCTTAAGATAGGAAGTGGTGTTTAATTACTAGAAAAATGAGGCCATGATGTTTCATAGGACCCTTGTTTTGCTGATATTTTTCTGTAGTTGCCTTGATGGCAAAATATAGGAAATTGGGAATATTTATGCTAAATTTAGGGTGTCCATTCCCATACCTTAGAAAAATTAGCATTTTCATTATTGGTCCTAAAATTAAAGAGAATTGACCATCACAAGTGAAATATTTCATCAGCTAGGTAGCTACAGATTGCCAAGGGTTTGGAAGTGTGGACCTAAGAATTCCTTTTACTTCATTTTTATTTGAATGCAGTTGTATTGCAGGTTCACCTTCAACAAAGAAATTCTTAATCACATCAGTATATAAGGTTTTCAGATGATAAAACCTCTCACCTTGTTCAGGCAGTCCTGAAATATGACTGACAGTGGTTGAGGAGAGATTGATTTAGACTCCTCTGATAGCTGTCTGATTGTCACTTAGATTTCTTAGGAATTTGTCCAGGATATCTTCTTGAAACCCTTCAAATTTTTCTAGAAAGTCCAACCATCCTACAGTTCTTAGAATGTTTTTTGCAGCTTCATCTTGCAAAAGACCCGCAGCACTCTCTGGTTCAGACTTCTTCTTTACGCCGATGGCTAAATTGGTTCCACCTTATGTGCTTAATTCCTCACTCTTCTATCTGCAATTTGTCCCTTCTTCTTAACTCCGTAGGCTCTGGAGGACTGTTCAATTTACTCTGTTCTTCAGGGTTTTTTGGAAGTTCGAATGAGGATTATTATGTTTCTTAGCTTAGGCTTATGGAAGATTTGCAGATTAGTTAGAGTACCTAGGTGGTCATAAATGTAACAGAATGATAGGACACTCCGGAGGCAAGGTGACAGTACAGCAAGGATGGTGGCATGCATGAACTTGGAAAAGAAAATGATGGCAGGAGGACGTGTCATAATGATGGCACCCAAAAATAGAAAGACAAGACAGTTGCTATTTAATGCTTAATTTAAGATAGAATTACTTGAACCATTTTTAATGATGAGGAGCGATGTACTCAACAAAGATGCTGTGGCATTTTATGAGACTGCACGCAACGTGGCACATGAGCAGCTTTTGGTGGCTTGAGATGACACCAACTACTTCATTGGTATGCAACCTGTAATCATTTCCATCGAGTGGTTTGAGAATTCACATTCCTTGGGTGATGTCAGCGTCGTCTTTGTAAATACCCCTGCGAATGAAATGCATGCTGATTTTATTTTATTCCTGTCATAAAGTAGAGGATGAGTCATGATGACCTCATCATTTGATGTTTTCACTTTATTGCCTAGAGAGGTGGATCCCCTCCCCCATTGTTGTAAATGACTCTTTATTGATGGAGCGCCAAAGGTGCTCCTAGTTGGTGAAGCACCGGAGGTGCTCCTAGTTTGTGAAGTGCCAGAGATGCATTTGACTAACTCCCGACACCTAATCACCTTCGTAGCTCGATTGTTTTCAACTATCCTGAAGAAGGGAACCACCATTTTCTAGTTTTCAACTCCCTTGGTCGAAAAAGACAACCATTTACTAGTTTTCCATCTTTCTCTTTTTTTGTTAGAAGGCCTCTATTTGCTGGTTTTCAACCTTCCTTTTTTTTTTTTTAGTTCAACACTGTGATAGAGGAGGTATCCCCTATATCAAAACACAAATCATTAAGAAACTCTTCTTTAGTAGATGGTCTTTTATAGAGTCTGATTCGGTGACCATTTACTAAGAATGTGTCTATGCTTCCATCAATAGGTTCCAGTAATACTATTCCATTTTCAAAAACTTCCTTTATTTGATAAGGACCCATCCAATGAGTTTGTAATTCCCTTTGAACTCTTTGAATTTAGAATCATAAAGAAAAACTCAATCACCTTGCTGAAATGTCCTCCTTTTGATGTGTTGGTCATACCATTGCTTCCTTTGACACTGAACCAGTTCTGTTTGCTGAATGGCCTCTGTCCAAATTCCATCCAACTCATTGAGCTGAAGAATTCTATTCTGTTGAGTTATAAACAATGGTAGACCAATATCCAATACAATTTTAAGTGTCTGGAGTTCAAATTCTATAGACAAAAAAGGCTTTTTCCCATAAACCAATTCATATGGTGAGAACTTTGTTGTGGACTTCCAAGTGGTATTGTAAGCCCAAACTACTTTAGGTAATCTGTTAGCCCAATCTTTTCTATTCATTGCTACTATCCTTGTCAGAATATTTTCAAGTTTCCTATTAGTTACTTCTACCTACCCATTGGCTTGAGGATGGTAAGGTGAAGATTTTTTGTGCTTGACTTGATATAAATCTATGAATGCTCTGATTACCCATGAAGTAAAGTGAGGTCCTCTGTCTGAAACTATTGATCTTGGGGCTCCAAACCTTAAAAAAATCTTATTATAAAGGAAATGAACAACTTTTTCTTCTCGTGTAAATTGTAATGTTTGAACCTCGGCCCATTCAGTAACATAGTCTGTGCATACTAGAATGTACTCCTTGCCTAATGATGGTGGAGAAATTGGTCCCACAAAGTCTAAACCCCACTGCTCAAATGGTTTCATCATGACTTGAGGATGCAGTAACATCTCCTGGGTAAAGGTTGGTTGTCCCATCCTTTAGCACTGGTCACAGTGCTGCACATATTTATTTGTATCTTTATGAAGAGAGGGCCAGTAGTAACCAGCTCTGAGGATCTTGTGGATTGTCTAGTGGGAGGAGTAATGGCCACTAGATGGTTCATCATGACATGCTCTCAACACATCAAAAATCTCATTAGATTTTAAACACCTGCGTAGAATGAAATCAAGACCACATTTAAATAGTAAACCATTCAACCATTTGTAAGATAAACTTTCTTTAACTAAACATATTTTTTTGTTTTGAGGTAAAATGGGATGGATACAAGCCTGTAGCTAGAAGATTAGCTATGTCAGCAAACCAAGGTACAATAGAGAAGATAGCAAAAATATGTTCATCTAGGAACTTGTCCTCCACTGGTTGCTTTTCTCCTCCTGTATGCAATCTTGACAAAAAATCAGCAACCAAATTAAGCTTTCCTAGATTATCAACTATGGTAATATCAAATTCCTACAATAACAATAACTACCTAATGATCCTTGCACCCACTACCATCTTATTCATTAGGTACTTGATGGATGCATGATCACTGTGTACAAATATTTTATATCCAGTGATGTAATGCCTGAATTTATTTATAGCATAGAAGATTGCCAAGAATTCTTTTTCAGTTGTGGTGTAATTTATTTCTGTAGAGGTAAGGTTTTTGCTGATGTAATAAATGGCATGCATACTCTCTCCTTCCTCCTTTTGTCCTAAAACCCCAATGGACTCATTTGAAGCATCAGTCTGTATGTGAAATGGTAAAGTCCAATTAGGTCCTCTCAAAATTGGTGTGACAGTAAGCTTCTCTTTCAAGGTTTTAAATGCTGATTGATAGTCTTCTGTCCATAGAAATTTTATCTTTGTTAAGCAGGGTAAACAGGGCGGCAACTATTCTGCTGAAATTTTCTATGAATCTCCTATAGTAGCCTGCATGACCCAGAAAACTCCTAACATCTGTCTAATTTTTGGGTGAAGGCAACTATGTGATCACTTCTATCTTGTTTTGATCCACTTTGATCCCCTTGGCTGAAATGTGGTGTCCCAAAACAATTCCTTCCTCCATCATCATGAAGCACTTTTCATGGCTAAGGGATAATTGATTTTTCTTACAGTATTTTAGTACTTTTTCAAGGTTTGTGAGAGCTTCTTCAAAATTATCCCCATACACAGTAAAGTCATCCATATAGACCTCCATGCATTCATTAGCTAGTTCAACAAAAATAGCTAAAACATGTCTCTGAAATGTAGCTGGGGCATTGCATAGTCCAAAGGGAAGAACTTTGTAAGCAAAAGTTCCCCAAGAGCAGGTGAAGGTGGTTTTGTCCTGGTCTTCAGGTGCTACTTGAATTTGGTTATACCCACTGAATCCATCTAGAAAATAAAAATACTTCCTCCCAGCGAAGTTGTCCAATACTTGGTCAATGAATGGTAAGGGAAAGTAGTTTTTTTTTGTAGCTTTGTTGAGCTCCCTATCATCAATAGACACCCTCCATTTCCCATTCTTTTTAGGCATATGACAAGGGGTGAGACCCATTGACTACCTAAGATTGGATATATAAACCTTGCTTGTAGTAATTTTTCTATTTCAGTTTTAATAATGTCTTTTAAAGCAGGATTCAATCTTCTCTGGGGTTGTCTGAAAGGTTTAATATCCTCAGTGTCTATATGATGGGTATAGATCTCAAGAGGTATTCCCTTCATATCTTGGTATTCCCAAGCAAAAGCTGTTGAATGGGAAATTAGAAGTTGGATAAGTTTTCCTTCTTGATTTGTTGTTAACTGAGTATTGATATTAATTGTCTTTCCTAGTAAAATCATGATCTATTTTGTGATTTGATCCATAGATGTTGTTAATCCATACATTGGAGTCATGGTATCGAGAGGACAAGAATGTGGAAGTAACATGTGGAAAGTGGCTAAGTCTTTGTAAAAGGTTTCGCCACCAGGAATGATGTTGGCGAGGGTACAATGAGAAGAAGTAACAAGTTCTCTCCTAAAATCTTGGGTGAGCTCCATCACATCCTTATTGATTAGGATATAAGTAATGTCTTCTATTGTATCATAGTAGATTTCTTCTTTTAATTCTCCTAGATGTTCCCTGATGGTTACCATAGCTATTGAGGCACTATTGTCATTGTTCTCTGGTTCATCCACCCATACTCTTCATGTATATTGTATTGATGGTTTAGCCAAAGGATACAGAGATACTTTCTTTAAATCTACGCCATTAGAAATGACCATATCCCTAGTTCGACAATCAATAGATGCTGATGTTGTAGCCAGCCATGGTCTTCCTAAAATCAGTGGGTAAGCATTTCTCTAGTTTCTCAGTTCTAATATCAAGAAGTCTACTAGAAATTCCCATGATTCTATTACAACTGGTACATCATTTATTACTCCTTTTAGGATAGCTACTGACTGGTCAGCAAGTTGAAGGATTATAGTTGTGGATTGGATACCTGATAGAGCTAATTTGTCCATTGTGTGAACTGTTATCACATTAATTGCTACTCCCAAATGAACCAGAACATTTGAAATTTCTACCCCTGAGATGAAAATAGTTATGACAGGATTTCCAAGGTCTCCATATTTTGGGAGGAGCATTTCTCCCATCAACAGATCTACTACTTTTCCTTCCACCTGTATTATGGAAGGAAAGTTTTTCTTCCTACCATGTGTTTTGATACAATACTGTTTAATGAACTGATTTAGTTCTGGTACATCTCTGATTGCTTAGAGAAGAGGAATTTCAATGTTTAGTTGCTTGATTTCTTGTAAAAGTTCTGATTCCAGGTTGGTTTGGACTTGTTTTGTAAGATCTTTTTCTAGGGAACATACTAGTTAAGTCGTTCTGGGTATGGTGCTAGTTTTTCCATCTTTAGAGAATCTCTAAAGCTCTTGTCAGAATTGTGTTTAGGAATGTTCTCCAGAGTCAATCTTTTAGGAGCAATTCTGAAGTATCCAAGGATGATTCTTTTAGCACTTTTTTGTTAGTAATCTCCTCCGAGAGTTGAGTGGATGAATTTCAGGTTCCTCATCATTAGTTACTTCAACTATAGTTGGAGGAGATGGTCTTGGGAATGCTTTCTCAGAATGTAACTGGAGATTATTTGAATATATAGCATTAATACTAGCCAGATTTTCTTGCTCTGTCATGTAAATAGCTGCTCCATGTTTATTTTGTGGGTTTGGTATAGGTTGAACTGGTAAAGGTGGTTGGCTAACTGGTTCATTTTATGATTGACCTTATGTGTTGGAGGGTCCAATTAGTAAATCTTGTTGTTGAGGTTGGAAACGTCTAGGTTGTCCTTGGTATTGTTGATTATATCCCTGTTGAGAACCCCATTGAGGTTGCATGTTTTGTGATCCAAACTATGGTGGCCATTGTTGATTTCCCCAGGGTTGACTTTGCCAATTTTGGTTTTGCCAATCCTACTATCCCCAAGGAGGATTATTCTGAGGCACATGCCAAGTTGGATTCCATTAATTATTTCCCCAATTAGAAGGAGCCCTGTAAGAAGGTTGGTTTGGATACTGTTTATAAGGGAAATTCCTAGATAATTTTTGTCCCACATAGTTCAATTCTTCTTCCATTATGGCATTCTTCTTACTCAATCTTTTCAAGGCTGGAAGTTGACTACATTGACTGGTAGGATGTTCCCTATCACAGATCTGACAAATCTTTGATTTGTCCAAAGGGTATTCTCTCAACAGATGCTTGTTTCTACACCTAGGACAATAGATGGAGAGTGGTTCAATTGTTCTACTTTGATTAGTTGTTCTAGTTTTTTCTTGAATCCCATCCAATGTGGTATTTAGTTGGACCAAAATGTCTATTTTTAGATTTGCAATCTCTTCCATTAACTATCCTATTTCATTCTTCTCTTTAAAAGTTTTGGATGATCTCACTCCATCTTGGGTTCTAGAATAGTTCCTGCAGAGTTCTTCTATAGTAGCTATATCCATTTTGTTGATATTTCCTTTTCCTATTAGATCTAGTGCCTATTTTGATTCTTTATCCAATCCTTTTACAAACAGGGTTCTGGCCAAGGAGTGATCTACTGGGTTGCCATACCTTCTCAAGGCGAAATTAAACCTGTCCACATAGTCCTCTAAGGTATCTTCCTCTCCTTGCCTAATTTTAAACAATTCTTCATTTTTATTAGTAGATCTATAGTAATTTTGGTACTTTCCCAAAAATTCTATTTCCATCTGATCCCAAGAATGGATAGAATTCTGGGGTAAACCCATAAACCGTCTCATCGTAGAATCTTTCAGGGTTGAAGGGAATAGTTTGAGTTTTTGGTTATCTGATCCATAATCATAAGTTTGGCAAAGTAATTTGAATTCAAACAAAAACTAATTTGGATCCTCAGAAGAAAGTCCTCTAAAATTTGGCAAGTGTGCTAGTGAGATATTCTTCATAGGAGCATTGTCTCCAGCAGCCAAAACAATAGGATATGAGAAGGTTCTTGGAGCCTAATTTTTCTCTTCTTCATGATTATCATTGTCCATGTTTAGTATTGGTTCTTCTCCCTAAGGTTCTAGGAAATTAGGTTTTATCAAAGGATCTGCCTGAAACTTTTGTTGTAATTCCTGGATATAATCAGCGAGTGGAAGATTTGGAGGATCTAAAGGATTATTGATTTGAGGTGTAGCTTCCAAAGTAGGTTCTAGGTTTCTCTCTTCAACAAGATCTTGTGCCACCCCACTGCTTTCCCCTATGGTTTGTTGATGGGGTGTCTATTTTATATATCTTCCTTTTGAATCTCTAGCTCTAACCATACAGATCTATCCTAAAAACTATTTTAGCTAAGTTTCCCTAATTAACACAATACATCCTTAGTAATGGCACCAAAAATGACAAGGTATCATTGTAGCTCATCTTTTAATCATATTTTAGATGTCAAAATCCAGGGGCTGTGTCCTTGGCTATCTACAATTAGGGATTCTATAGTTACCAGTTTTCCTAGCTAATCTTAACGACTTCTACTAATTTGAAGAGATTGATCTGTCTACTTACTAAATGAATTTAAGGAATGCTAAAAATAGAATTAAACAGGAATTTACTTAAAGCAATCTTAAAAACAGTAACATGCATCCATCAATAAAAATTAGTAAATACTTTTCACAGCAAAATCTGAAATAACAAAATAGTGGTGCTAGCCTTCTACCTTGGTGGTGAGAGTGGGCCCTTGCTCCACACCCTTGGGGTTGAAGGCTACATTAGGAAATCAACACAAAAGAATAAGATCACAACTAAATTCGGTCCAATTCCATTCACTTTGCATTCATGAAAAATATTGATATCAAAGAAACTGGAATTACCGAGAATCAGAATAATCCAATCATGTTGTATCTTCTACTATTTCTATAAGTATATGTATAAAATGAGTGATGACATCACTTATCTTATCTACCAGTTCCTCTACGAGATGACATCCATCTCTTTATTACACTAGTTGTCTAACTATGGAAAAATAACCATGCAAATAAAAGTAGATTGAGTGGAACAGAAGTCCACTCTGAATTCTAAGTTTGAGTCTTAATACATTTGGACAACGAGGCCCTAAAAATATGGATATTGAATTAGTTTTATCAGTAACTCATGCAAAAACTTTAAAAATATAAAAACTCCAACAGCTAACTAAAGATGACCCTTCACCACTCAGGTGATGATTTGAGTGAAATGAGGGGTATCACGATCACTGCTAAAAGTGCCTAATCGACAGCTTATGCTGGAAATATGCCCTACTCTTAGGAGGCACCGGAGATGTATGTCCCTGTCTGCAGCTCTGGAGATATGTCTGTTGCTCTGTAGATATGTCTGTAGCTCTAGAGGTATGTCTGTAGCTCCAGAGATACCATTGTGGCCTTCTTGTTCAGCTCTAGAGATGCTCTAGACTCCCATCTAGCTTCGAAGAGGCTTTCCTCTTTACTTCAAAACTTCTGGTGTTGTGGTATTCTGGTATTGTCTCCGGAGATCATTGAAGACCACCTCCAGAGATACACAAAATTGTTGTTCCAAGTATCTACACCTGTTGATTCAAAAGAAAAGAAGTTTTTTGCATTTTTCCATCAATTCCATGCACATTAGTCCTTTAATCAAAAATTATGATCTTAAGTAATTTATCTCAATTAATCATTATCTAGAACGATCTTGCTATCTTATTCAGGTGCAGACATTAAGAAAGATGGAATCAGGACGGAGAAAAAGAGAGGTAAAAAGATGTATTTCATGGGTACTACTTGGCACTCATCAGACACCATGACAACATTAGAAAACATAGTACCCCAATTTCAAGACCTCCTCCAAGCACTTTACCGAGAACCACAACCCCTAGACTCACAAATCATTCAATTACTACAAGCCTTCATCCAACAACCTCAACTTCAAACAAGCTAATCACCTCAAATACAACATCTCATAGCCCAAGACCAACACCTCATAGCCACATGTCAAACCCAACAAGCACATCATCTTCTATCCATTCATTATCAACAACCTCCACATCAATCCTATGTGTCACCTACATTATCATATCAACCTCATCTATCCACTTGTCATGTTACCCCTTCATCAACCTATCACACCTCTTCCCATGTCAACCCTTATCCATATCAATCCATATCTCAACAACCATTATCCTATGTAACCCCTCCATCATCATCACATCAATAATTCCCATCACAACAACATCAACCAATTCAACAATTCCAACTACAACATCAACACATTCACCACCACCAACAACAAATCATACCACAACAAGCCCAACCTCAACACATTTTATCTCAATCCCAGGTGTCACCTTCATTTACACAACATATCAATGCCATATAAACTTATCAATATTCACCCCAAGATTATCCATTTTCTCATTTCAACATTCCAACACACCACCAAACCCATCCACAAGGAAACCAAGTATCCTTACAAGAATCACATGCAAGTCCAAGTGGCCCTTTGTACATAAATCAAGTGAGCCTAATTTATCCTATGTAAGACCTCATATCCTTTGATGAGGGAGATACCAATCTAGTCAATACATCTTATAAGTCACCTCCACCATCCAATCGCATGCCAACACATGAGCCTACTAGTCTTATCTTGGCACCACCATGTGATCCTAATCCTAATTCATCCAATCCTCCTATCCCTCCATCCAATCTTAATCCTAATCCATCCAATCCTCCTGGCCCTCTATCCAATCCAATTCCTAATATATTCACTTCCATAATACATCCATCCAATCGCATTATCCCTCCATCCAATCCAAATCCTAATCCATCCAACCTTATTATCCCTTTGTCCAATCCAAATCCTACTCCTAAGCCTAAAACACCATCCACCCTTATTGTCCATCCACCCATACACTTGCAAAGGATGTGATCCAATGGCTACTTGCATGGCATAGACCATCCCCATGTCAAACACTCATTCATGAGCCTATCAAAGAACTTCCAAATGCCATGTCTAGCCCTCAAACCCCATCATGTGACCCACAAGCCATCAACCCTATTCAAGAGCCTCCCATCATGAGCCCAAGTCAAAGTCCATCATACTCTCTTATTGATGAATATCAAGAATCCATCAAACTCATCCAAGATCCTCCCACTTCCAATTCCATCCAAAACCAAGAGGTATGTCAAGAACATAATCTAAAGCATGTGTAAATATCAACCTCTTGTCTAAGTCAAGATCAAATCCCTTCCATTCACCCCATCCATAACATATATCTTTTCCATGATCAAGATCCTACCTTTGATCAAGAAGACCATGATGATCCTCTTAGCCAATTTTATGCATTCCATGGTCAAGAGCTTATCACCCCTTTCATCCATCCTCCATCTAACCCTAATGCACAATATTCCACTTGTCATGATGAGACACATGCCTCCCGAGCAAGCATAGAAGATCAAACCAATAGCTTGGATCATGATAAACATAAGTGGCTCAAGATCTTAATGATACTTCCATATCATCCACTATTTACTCCATTTCAAAGCCATCATGTCCTATTGGTCTTACCACCCTCATTCATGAATGTTCCTACCTAGGAAAACAACAACCTTTATCCATCACTTCACCTTCTTCATCTAATAAAGAACTCAAGCCTAGTGCCCATACCAAACATAGTCCCATTATCCATCGCATGCTCCAAAGAATTAACTATCAAGGTAAAGGCTTAGGCCTTCTTGAACAAGGAATTTTAGAGCCCATACATGTCAAATTCCCTTCTCCATGCTTATATGGCCTTAGATACACACCCCAAGGTAAGAAATATAAAGATGTTGGTATTTCCTCCATGCCTCCTAAGTCCACCTCTTTTCATCACAAACCTTATCATGTACCTAAAACATATGTTGCCATTCCACCTCCACCATCTTACACATGTCAAAAGGATGTAACCGTACACCTTCCACCATCAACTTTTCCTCCGTTACTTCCAACTCCTAACATCCCTCCATCGAATCTACCTCCACTACTTCCAACACCTAATATCCCCATTATCTAATCCCCTTATCCATTTACCCATAAATCCTCTAATAATCATAATCATGACCAACCAATGCACACATTGTATAAACATGAAGCTTCCACTCATTCCACCATGACCATGGGATTCCAAAACAAAAATTTTGATGCCTCTACCTATAAAGCAAAACATCCTAAGGGTCCTCATGCCTTAAGACACAAAAGGAAAGAATCAAATAAAAATCCATCTAAACAACTATATAAGCCCATACCTCCAAAAGAAAAGACCAAAACTAAAATGGTATGGTACCTAAGAAAAAAGCAATCAAGTCAAACGTGGCATCCACATCTCAAAAATCCCAACCATCATCTTCCATCCAAATACCCCACTCCATTCAAAAATCTCATATTCCATCCCACAAGCAAAATAAAAGTCATGAAAATACTAAGTCTATGTGGGTACCTAAAGTATTTTGTCACCCATCTCCTAAGTAAACATCTCCATTGCTTCCTACACCACCCCCTCATCAAAACCTTCAATGTCTATCATGGTGTGTGTAACCATTGGTCATGGTTCCTTTCCATTCCACATCATTCAACCACTATCCTACGTATTTCACCCATCACCTCCCTTTGGTCCATGCTTTTGGCTAAGCCTTCCCATTCATCTTTTACATAAGTCCTATATAATCCACATCATAAACCACCATCTTCCCTACATGATCCATATCATAATCCACTATCCTTCCATTCATAATCCACCATCTACCTACTTCATCTACCTCTTTCATGTCATCCCTTACCAACATCCATGAGCATAATGACTTGACATGGTCCATGCAACATTCCTCTCCAATGGGACTATCACCTTTCATGGCACTAGACACTTGAGCCCCTCATATCCATATCCACCTATCCCATTCAAAAAAGTTAAAAAAAGTCAAAAAAAGAAAAGAAAAAAATCAAAAAAAAGTAAAGAGAAATCCCTTTGTCCAACAGTGAAAACTTGGTAAACAGGCACCTTGGATAAGTACCATGATGAAAAGCTAGCAAACAGGCGTCATGTGTAAGTTGATCTTCTATGTCACCTACACTTGGGAGCACCTTTTCTCATCCACCATATCATTTTCAACCTATCTTACCATACCATTTCCTACCATCCTTATCCATTCCACATACATATACCTATCCCATTACATCCATTCATCCTCCCTTCCTCATCTTGATCTTGATAAAGATTGGGGAAAAAATGTTAAAACATGCCTTGGATATCTCTTGATATACCTCATCCTTTCCATCCAATCCTATCACTATCCTATCATCATGAGCCTTGTCATGAAAAATTCTAAGTATTACACCTAGAATGGGGCATGTTATTCCTATGTGACATAGCCTTTGGAGATCACATCATTTCTCTCTTACATGTACATCTTTTCCACTCCACTATCGCCTATTCATTTATCTATCCATCCTACATTCATCCTTCCACCTAGACTTGGTTTTCTAGCGCAAAGGCTATACAAATTGCAATCCAATGCTATCCCAAAATATTTTCAAAAAAAACACTAAAACATCCAAACATTACAAAACATTAAAAAAATCACACAACATTCCAAAACTACAAAAAAATCACAACATTCGAAAACTACAAATAAATCTACAACATTCAAAATCCAAAAAAAATTGAAACTTATCAAAATCTAAAAAAATCGAAACATATCAAAATCCAAAAAAAATTGAAACATATCAAAATCCAAAAAAATTGAAACATAGGAAAATCCAAAAAAAAAAATTGAAACATTATCAAAATACAAAAAAAATTGAAACATATCAAAACCCAAAAATCAAAATATGTCAAAAATAAATAAAAATAATTTCAAAATCCAAAAAAAAAAAAAAAATCCAAAAGAATTACAACATTCCAAAAAAATCGAAGCAATAAGATCAATCATCATTAAACACTCCATCACATCAAATCCAATCAAATCATCAAATCAAGTCAATGTACCAATCAATCCATAACCCGATCAATCCATTCACCTTCATCATCCCCATCAATAAAACACAAAATCAGAACTACATCTCATCTCTATCGTTAAGTGCCTTGATCCCATGGATATAGGGTATGTAGCCAATCTGGGATACGAAGGAAGTACCTAGATTTAGGCATAGACGATAGCTCATTTCCATCTTCCATCCTTCTTCTAATCTTTGCCAACCATCATCTTTATCCATCTCATTTCTTCTATCATCTATCTTCCTACATCATCAATAAACAGCTAATTCCTCAAATCAATCAATCAAAATCAAATCGTCATCAATCTTTCAAATCATTTCTTCTAATCAATTCTTCATTCATTCATATCAATCGAATTCATTCAAATCAAATCTTCAATCACTTCTTCCATTCATCCTTATCCAATCAATCCAACCAATGATCCAAATGTAGGTCATCCTTTATCCACACCAATCAAGTCAATCAAGCTTGTCAAATTATCTAATCACATCAATGGTCTTGATCCCAGCCTTGTTGTAAACCCAATCAATTAATCAATCAATCAATTAATCAAACATCCTTGTGTTGATCTAGGGATATATCATTCTCCACAATGACAACACTATCTTTTATCATAATCAATCAATCAATTAATCATTGGTTTACAGCTTGACAAGGGCAATACCATGTTTGTTTTTGAATCATTTATGCATGCTTGCTTTCTTGCTTGTGTGTGTTATCATCTTTTTATCTTGCATTTGTATCACATCAGTATCATTCCAACTAATATTCATATCTTGTGTATGTTGGAATGGATTTTTGCATTATCCTTTGCATCTAATGTCACATCATACCTTTTGTGCATTAGGACTTTAATGCTCTAATTTTTCTTCCTCATATGCCTAGACAAGGTTGTATTATGATGGGGCACAAGACACATCGTCACCTTGGTCATCATACCTTGGTGCATAATGTCTAGTGCTATATCAAACATAATGGTTGCTCACTTTCATTGCAGCATAACACATCATTCATTTCTTCTATGCATTTCCTTATCTTTCTTTCCTTGACCAATCCATTCCATTTTGAGAGCCTACCCATGTTTTTCCAACCAACCTGTCCTCTCAAGGGGGCATCCTCATCCTATCTTTTCATCATCACCTTTTTCCTCTATCCATACCTTAGCTTCTTTGAAATTATGTTACTCGACACAAATTTTATCATCTCGATCATCATCTCAAAGAGGGGCAAAATGTAGACACCCAAAAATGTCCATCTCTTGCAACATCTTGTCACAACATTACATCTTGTAGCATGTTTTTCCCTAGATACCCATGTCATCACCTAATTAGTTAAATAAATCATATTTATTTGACTTATCCCCTTTCTATCCCATAATCCCTTCTTCTATAATTTAATAATTTTTTATTTATTTAATTATTCATGTCCATTTATCCTCTCTAATTAAATAATTATTTTTAATTGTTTAATTAGTCATTTATCCATTTTTCCTATAATTAAATAAATTTTTATTTAATTATCCTTTTCAATCTTCATCTATAATTAAATAATGATTTTTACATTATTTAATTATCTTTCCACATCATCCCTATCCTTTATTAGATAATGCTTTATCATTATTTAATAAATTTATCACATCACCTCACAACTAATTTAAATAAAGCATTATTTAAATTAGATTTATCCTACACATGTCGCAACCCCTCACTTAAGAGAAAAAACCCCCTTTCTTATCTCAATAAATCAAATCTAATGTTACACCTCATCATATCTTCCCTCTTATCTTGTAGAGGGATACCCTAGTCAGCCTTCCCTATAAATATGGTCTCTCACAAGTCGTTTGGATAAAAAAATCTTCTTCTAGTATCTACACTCTGTCAAAATCATTCCTCCAATCTTCTCATCTATCTCCATCTATCTATTTTTTTCTATCATCTTTATCTTTCTGTTATGCTGCTGAATTGAGCAACCAACATCAAATTAATCTTCATCAATCAATCATGCATGCATCTATCATTCAAAATATCTGAGGTATCGAAATCTTTTGGATTGAGGTAATTGCATTTGTATTGTTTTATCTTTTCATTTTTGTCCAAATTTTTCGTATACAAGTTATAGAAAAATTCAAAAGTCATAGTTTGAATTGTAAATGTTATAATTATTAATGACGAGGAACAACATATCCCTAAAATTAAAAAATATCAATATCCAATCCAAACAAGCCAAAGAAGAATATAGGTGAAGAGATTGAGAGAATATGTTGACATATTAATTGGAAGGTATAAATATGATGTGTCTAGTGAAGCATGTAGAAGCCTATATAAAAGTGTTCAATCTATATTTATTTTTCTTTAGAATAACTTTATTTGCATGCAACAAGTTATTAGATTTAGAGGCACCACCCTAGATAAGAGTAGTTTAAAACTTTAAATTTTTATTCTAAAACAACATGCAAGTCATTAAAATTTTATTTTAAGGTGATTTGGTGTGGTTACCTTAGAAGTGTTCTATTATGTAGTTGAGATAGATTTATTTTGCTTCATCGATGGGGGAAATTAGAATAGATCACTTCTCTTCTTAATACCTTAAAAATAGACCGAGGTTGGTGTGACCTAACTATACAAGCAATTCAAAAAGAATTTTATTTTATTTTCAAGATAGGTAATGTATTTAAGCACCTAGGTTTGTTAAATTTGATTTGATAATATAATCTAACCACATCAACACCTATTATTTAAATAGTTTTTGAGAGTGAAAATATTACCAATGAAAGGATCAATCCTATATAATTTGGGTAAATAAAAATGGAAGAAATTGATTTTATGTAGACAACATAAAGATCAATGGAAGGATCTGATACCAAATTGTAATGAGCAGTTTCTCCTTACTAATTTATTTAATTGTCTACTCAAGTTTGTAGGTAATTTAAATTGAAATTAATTAGAATAATTGTATGATGAACATATACATAAATGTTTCAAAAGAGTACTTAAATAACATTCCATAAATTTATTCATTAGGAATTGAAATACATATTTGTTTTGCTCTATTCTTTTCTTATTAGATACAATATTTATCAAGTTTTCTCACACTCTTGATGTAATCTATATAATTAAACACAACATGTGCTCCAACACTTTATCTTGATCAATCAAACAAGATAATTTCCATAATACCCAATCACACCTAGAGTTTACATATTTATAATTGTTGTGGGTAGTTATTCAACCAACATTTCTATACATTCAACAACACCCTTTTATAATAAATAGGGTATTACATATTTAATAAAACTATTTACATGTAGCATTTTCTTTTGTGTTTTTCACATATATAAATAGAAAATATGTATTGCTTTTATTCTTGGGATTTTGAAATGTAAGATTACACCTTTTTTATATTATTTTCACTTTTGAGTAAAAAGTTATATAACATCACAATTGTCAACATTTCAATAGAACGTTGATAGCTAATTATAGACTATAAATTTACAATTCCATCTAATGCAATGCCAAACCTCTATCCCAAGGCCTATATTTATAGGATATTATCTATCTATAAAACCACTGGCTTCCAAAGAGAGTGTCCAAGTCATGGTCATTAGGACCCTTCAAATACAAGCACCACCTTTCATGTATGCAAGTGTAACTCCTACTATTTTACTAGTCACAAAATCAACTAAGTGCTCCTTTTGGAAAGTGTAACTCTTATTCTAAAATTCTCTTACACACTACTTGGAATAGAAGTCCAAGATGATTTTTATTCTACATTGTGTAATCTCAATATCAAAACTCTCTTAGACCTATCATAATACAAATCCCAAGTTACATAATATGTCATCTAAGGAATCTTGACATTACTCCAAAGTGTGGTGCCCCATTCCATGAGGATCTAATAGCTAAAGATTACAAATTATTAAACATTACATTGTTTCTAGGATTTACAAGGTATTCAACATCTAATCCTAACAATCTCCCACTTCTTGTATACATTGAAAAATAACATAAGAGTCCAACAAAGAAGACTGACAAAAAAGGGAATAAATGCCTATATATTCCCTATACCAAAAACATTTATTAGTGCTCACTAGATTTGGTGAGGGAATTTGTAGTGTTCATCAAGGATTAAAGTTTTTGAATCAACACCTTGTCCTCAAGCATATCCAAAATAAATTGATATTGTATTTCACTATTTTTAGTTCAAGCATGGAAGGGTAGGATTCTTATCCAAGTTAATGACACTCTTAACTATCAAAGTTGATTCTTACTATTTTATAATTTTCAAGACTAACATTCAAGTACAATATTTGTAATTGCACTACTTATTTACAAGCATGTGTAGTAGCCATATATTCAACCTTAGTAGTGGAAATGGCAATAACTTTTTGCATCTTACTTATCCATTTAATTTCTCTTATAGCCACTAGTAGACTTCCTATTATTCAAGTCACCAACCTAATATGCACCCACAAAGACTTGTATGTCCAATATCCTACCCACACTACTTGTTTCATAGTAAGAAATGTAGTAATAAACAATCATATGCAAATATTCAAATACCCTTTTAACATAAGTATAATGTTTCTTACCATAATTAGAGATAAACTTGCTCAAAACTTCCACTACTTGGGGCAATATCTAGTCTAGTACAAACCATTACAAACATGAAACTTCCTACTATACTATCACATGGAAAATTACACATATCTTCAAAATCCTCATTAGACTTAGGACATTGTTCCAAAGATAGTTTTGTTCCAACTAGAAGGGGTACATTAATTGGTTTACTATCATGCATCTTAAATATTTACAAAATAGTTTCAGCATAGTTTTTTAGTTTAACCAAACCATCTTGTTATGATGGTCCATCTTAATTTCCATTCCTATGATGCATTTTGTAGCCCTTAAATCTTTCATTTCAAATTTCATGGAAATATAGTTGAAATATATCATCAATATATGAGAATATGATTACACTATGAGTATTAAATTTATTATGATAAACACAATGATTAGATTTGCTATGAACAAACCCAAATTTTAAAATATATGCATCAAACTTTTGATACCATATCCTAGGTGATTGCTTTAAACCATGCAAGGACCTTGTAAGTTTACAAATAATATTTTCCTTCCCCTTTACAATGAAATTATTAAGATATTATATAAAAATATCCTCTTCTAGATCTCAATGCGAGAAATTTATTTCCATATCCATTTTATCAATTTGAAAATCAAAAGCAATAAAATAGAAAGTAGGAACCTAATGGAGTTAAGTTTAGCACAAGAGAAAATATTTCATATAATTGTATTCTCTTAACTTAGGAATACACTTTTACCACCAATCTTTCCTTATACTTATCAAAATTACTATTTGCATGGTATTTGTTTTAGACACCCATTTACAACCAATGGTATTCCTCCTCTTAGGTAGATCTACTTGATCGGAAGTCTTACATTTATCCAAGGCCACCATTTCCTCTTTCATGGCCTTTTACAAAGATTTTCTTTTCTTTACTGAAATAGCTTCCTTAACTGATCCAAGTTCATTGATAGTAAAAGATATAACATGAAAAATATATGGTGGGCTATACCTTTCCATTTATTTTTAATGTATTTTGGACATTCTCAAATGTGGTGGAGTATAAAACTATTTTGAATTTTATTTTGAACTTTCTTTTTGGTCTTCTTCCTTATCTTGATCCCTATTTCATCCCCTTCTTGTACAACTTGTTCATTTTTAGGTGTATCTTTATCCTATTCCTTTATCTCAAGGTACACCTTATTTTCCTCTCTCCTTTGGCTAATATAAAATAGAACAACACTTCCCTAAAAATTACATGTCTAGAGTAAATTATTTTCTTAGTTAACATATTCCAAAGTTTATAACCTTTAATATTTTCACCATAACTAATGAAAATATATATTTCATCTCAAAAATCCAACTTAGACTACTTTTCCTTAGGTGTATGAACATAAGTCTCACAAAAAAACTTTTAGGTGTGCAATAGATAGATTTTTACCCATCCTAATGTAGGATCACCCCAGAGTGTAAGAGAAATCTTGCATCACCCAAAAATATTTTATTTCACTTTGTTTGTTTGAAGGTTTATACTCATACTTCACTCATTTCTTAGTCACTACAGATCCTACTACATTTCATTACACTTGCACATTTTACCTCATGGTTAGGACATCCTAGAATGTTGCATTCAATTTATAGAAATTTTTGATCACCAAAAAGGTCTAATTTAGTCTCCGAACTACTATCAGGCATAACAGCCCAACACTCAATTTCATTATTCATTTCTTGTGGAAACTTCCCAAAGCATTCAACAAGAAAGAAACACATTTTCATGTTCACTAGACCTAAGAGAGATTATAGTATAAAATACATAGATATTCATTAATCCATCATTAACACATTCATTCCAGATGTTTCTTTCACATATTTGGCTAAAAACATGTTTCACAAGGCATCAAGCTTCAAACCACCTTGCAGTCGAATGGGATCACTCCTAAGGCTAGAATTTCATACATAAACATCCTTTTATATTATTAGAATTCATTGAATCAAGTAGAAGTTATTTTGGCATTAGATTGTATTGCAATATCTTTTGAATTCTATAATTTACACATTTATAATCAAATAGTTGAGGCTTAAGTATGTTGGAAGCCCATTGTGGCATATTGTAATGTTTTTGTGGCTATGAATGAAGAACTTGAGCATATCATTATTTCAATGTTCCATTAAGTTTTGTTCTGTATTTTTTGTTAGTTTGCATAGTTGGATAATCCTTCATTAGACCCTCTTACCATGACTACATCAATTGGTATTAGAGCAGGTCAATCAACACTTGTAAAAGGAAAGGTGAGGAAGCAAATTTTCAAGTGTTGATTGACTTAGTTCAGGATTCAAGAGTTCATGATGCAAGTTCATAAATTAAAGAATACTAAGGAGTGTGTCATGTATATACCATTGAAATTGAGGTAGTGCACACTAGTTTCCATTGTCTGGAACTTGTAATATAACTATTATCTCAATAAAAGTTCCATGTTTGGGTTGTACCTTATAGGAATTAAATAAGGGTATCTTCTAGTAGGAAAGTGTTGGGTAGAAGATCCTTCTAATCCATTGGTTGTAAACACACCGCCGAACTAGTTAGTCTACAAGAAACTTATAAACAAAGCACTGGTAGTGATGTAGTTAATAGGATTGATTAAGGACATATCACCAACCTGAGGCAATTTACATCAGATCCAAGATGTCACTATCGAGAGGATATGGTATTGTTAATTTCACTAGAAGGATGGACAAGGTGTTTGAGATGATGAAGGTTATGAATATCTGAATGGATGTTTTTGAAGGACACAAAAGAAACCCTAACTCTAAAGATGTTGAAAGTGATGAGGAAAAGTAAGTTATCCCTCCAGGCAAAGTGAAAGCCAAAAAGAAGACAAGGAAGAAAGGATGTTGAAACTTATATCAAGTATTGGTAATAAAACTAAAGTAGATATTTTAAATTATTTTGGTAGTCTAAATCTTGAAAAATTAATAGATTGGATAACTAATTTAGAAGAACATTTTGAGTATGAAGATATTGATGACCTAGATAGGGTAAAATTTGCTAAGTCTAAGCTGAAAGGTCGTGCTGCCATTTGGTGGAAGGATGTATAGCTAGAAAGAAATAGGAAAGGTAAACCTAGTATTGGGAAATGAGACATAATGGTGAAGAAAATCAAATCCAAGTCCATTCTTGAAAATTATTAGTTAGTGTTGCTATTTAGCAGCTACACAATCTAAAACAAAAGGATATGACTATGAAAGATCACACTGAAGAGTACTATAGACTAACAATCCATTCAGGTCATCATGATGGAGTAGAGAAAGTAGGTAGATACATGAATGATTTAAGAGAGTCAATTCAGAAAGAGTTGAGTATGTTAAATATACAAAAAATAGAGGAAGCATATTAGATGGCCTCCTAACTGCAAAAAAAAATTGAACAGACAATTTGGAGATAGGCAAAACCGACAAAGAGGTAGAGAGGGAAGGTTTCAAGAAGATAAGTCTCATCACAATGACATGAGACCATATGTAGAGGATAATAATAGCCCATACTACAAGGAAGGAGGAGGTAGTAATTACCATCATAGTAATATGGGAGGAAATAATCGATACTACAAGGATAGAGATGATAGGAACTCATACCGTAATGACACAATTGATGGCTATCAGAGAGGCAGAGGGAGATATGGTGGAGGAAATGGGAGACCCTTCAAGAGAACATATTTCAGATGTGGGGAAGAAGGACAATGGGAATTTGAATTCCATCAAGGTTAGGGAATCTCTAATAGGAGCCCAGAAAGGAGATGGAGAGTTATGCATGCTAATGAGGAGATTGAGAGATCATATAGATTTAAGTATGAGCCAGAGAAAGGTGAGTCACTTTCTACAAGGAGAGCTCTACTAAAACAAGATTATGAGGAGGAACCAATATAAAGGAATAGTTTATTCAGAACAATATGCAAATAAAGAGGTAAGTGTTGTAAGGTTGTTATAGACAATGGTAGTAAAAATAATTTGGTGCCTAAGGAGATGACTGATAAGATAAAATTGGAAAGACTAGAACACCCTAAACCATATAGGATTGCAAGTGGTTGTAAAAAGAAGTTCAAGATAGGTATGTACTATGATGAAGTTTTATATGACTTTGATAGAGTTGTCTATGATGGTAGCCACCCAAGATCTAGGAATTCATGAAACCACAAGAGAGATCAATGAAAGAATAATTATATTCTATCAATGTATGCAAAAGATTGTTACAATGTACATGATATGCCTTTCTTATAAAGAGAAGGATGAAATGTAGGATGTTGTAGTCATGTGATAAGTGTCTTAGACCTATGACATGTGACAACTATATGATAAGATGCCAACTATCAACAACTATCAACACTAGACACAACTAGAAACAACTAGAAACATCTAGTAGACTCACTAAGTCAACTTAACATGTGATTTATGTGTGATGTGTGAATATTATTTAACTAATAAATAGTTAAATAATATGAATTGTCACACAAGGAGAAATTAACTAGGAAATACTAAACTAGTTAGGAAAAAAACCCTATTCACACCAACACCCCCTTAAGTGCAACTTGGGGATTAGCTGACTAAAACAAGATACAATGATGGGTTCTAGCTACTAGGCCATGTTAGGTACCCATGTACACACAATTCTCTCACAAATGGAGTAAAGAAGAAAACCCCATAGGAAAAAACCCCTCTCCAAAAGAGACAAAAATAATGAAAGTGAAAGAAGAAGTAATAGTAGGAGTCAACATGACCCCCCAAGGACTACTTATATCACATATATACAATCAAATGCCCCCATAGGAGAGATAGAGTGAGACTATAGGTCCCCTATAAAGAGGTATCTAATGTGTCAATGGTGAATGCCTAAAGACAAATGTTGAAAAGTGTCATGTACCTACAAACAACATTCCTCCCCTTATGAAGAAACCAATCCAAAAGTTGATGTAGAAGAAACTCCATCTCCAAGAAGAGATATGAGGGAAGAAATCTCAAGAAAAGTGCCTTGGAAAGCTAATTAAATGTCCACATGTCAAAATCAAAGGATGGAACTATGCAATGAGGTGTGGCCAATCCATAATCCTGGGTAGACTCATGAAGAACAATCTCCAAAGATGAAGTAGATGGGATAATAGTTGTGTTGTAACTGTCATCAAAGAGGAGAGATATCCCCTCAAGTGTGTCCTCCAAATCTGCAATATGAGACTCATAACACAAGTATGATATATATACCAAGAAAGTATCTCACAAAGCTGTGTCTAAAAGACTAGAACAATCATGTTTAACTAAAGTAGAAGAAACCATATTGACTTTGATCTCTGAAGAAGTAGGAGGTTGAGGAGATGGAAGCTCAGCACTAGTCTCAAGAACTAAAGTAGATAAAATAACTCCAAGGTTCAAGTGACCAAACTTCTCTTTAGAATCATGATTCACACTTGATGCATGCATGTGAATATCAATCAATGAATCTACATCATCAAAAGAAGAAAAATGGGAGAATGTATACAAGCAGGATGTGTGATTAGCCATCCCAACAACAATGATATCTCTACTCCCCAAGTCTCCTATGGTCACTAAATTAAGAGTGAACTCAACTGTCTTCATTGCACCATAATGAGAAATCTAGTAGATGGAAAGGAGATTGGTTGACAAGGAAGGTACACACAATACATTATTGAAAGTACCCTCACTAATATCAGTAGTCCCTTTTCCACTTGCATGCATGTATGTATTGTTACCCATCAAAATAGGTGGCAAAGTACATGACTCAAATGAAGAGAACATCCCTTGTGAAGATGCCATATAATGAGAAGCTTTTGAATCAAGAAGCCATCTCTCTAACTAAAGACTTGTAGAAACAAAGAGTGTCTGTCCTTTTCCCTTGTTTGTCCCATTAGAAATGCCTGTTGTCCCTGTCTGTGTAGATGATGATGGTGTTGAAGAAGAGCATGTACTAGGTGACATGGATGATGGAAATTTTATGTTGTGCTTTTGAATAATGTGAGTCAACTCATCAATTTTCTTCTCATAACACTTATGCTCATCATGTCCTAGTTTCTTGCAATATGCATACTTTGGTTTCTCCTTCTTAGATGATTACTCTTTGGGAGAGGATGAGGACTTAGGTGAATCAAGGTTGACTCTTTTGCTTTCTCATTATTCTTGAAATCCTTATTTTTCTATTTCTTTCCTTTGCTAGTTGAATCCTTTTGATCCTTTGTACCTTGATTAACAAGAAGAGCTTGAGGTCTAGGAGACTTCAATATGCCCATGTGCACTAACTTAGCTTGCTCCCTTGTGAGTGATGAGGCAAACTCATCAAGTGAAGGCATTGTGAAAGCTTTTCCATGTGTATCCATAGTAGCATAAAAGGTAGAAACAAAGACTGAATAGGTAGGACCAAGATTGGCAAGGATTGAAAGAATCAATTGAGTGTCCTCTTTCTCAATTCCACATTGTTTGAGTTGCAATCTAAGTGATTTTAACTTTGTGAAGAAGTCTTGGATGCTTACAAATTCAATTGGATTCAAACCAATTTATTCATTCTCCAATTTGAAAGCTCTCATAGTATCTTGCTTGTACCAAAGATATTCTATAAGGTAGTCTATACTTCATTAGGTGTATTACAAGATTCAATATCAAAAAGAAGATCTATAGAAATAGACAAGCATAGTGTTCCATAGGCTTGATCACATCTATTGTAGCACTTTCCCTTTTCTGCATCTTTTGCTGGTTCAATTTCTGTACCCATTGTTATTCTATGAATTTTTAAACTTCTTAAATGAATCTCCATTTTAGTTTTCCACTCGTGATAGTTATATGATGTGAGTAGAGGAAGTTTGTTTTGATCCATTATACATGAGTACAAAAAATAACAACACAAGTACAACCCCCCTTTTACTCAATCAATGAGATCACCCCCAAGAAAAAAATGATTGTGGGACTTTAAAATCAGTCCAATTACAATTACCACAAGCCAAAACAACAAAGTGGTCTTTGATTTTGGTACAATGCAAAAGCCAAGATTAGGCTAGAATTGAAAGTACAATATGAGAAAAATTAGATCAAACTAATTATAGATCTGGAAAGTACTCAAAAAATTATGCACTTTCAAATAATATTTCATCGAAAAATGTTACAGTATGAGCCCGAATGAAGCCTTTGAAGTTATGAAAATGGTAAATGTTTAGCTATAGGTGAAAGAAATTGCAATTTCTAGATAAACCAAGCACAAAAATAACAATCTGATTCCACCACTTTGAAGCTTGCAAAATTCTAGCCCAAAAATAATTGCACAAAAAATGGAGCAAAATTAAGCAAGATATGAGCCTTCAAAGTTGAATTATCAAAATGAAAAGCTCAATGAGAGGGAGGCCAAATTGGGCCAAGGGTTCTGACGTAGTGCTAATGTCAATAGAATCTTTGACCAGAATCTTATAAGATTCTTTGGAATATTCTCCAAGATTCGTCAGGATGTTGACGTCAGCTACTAGAAAGATGATATCAACAGAGATTCTAGGATGATGACATCAGCTGACAAAATGATGATGTCAGCAACCAGAATCTTTAAGATGCTGCCAGAATATTTGTTGTATGGTAACTAGAATGTGACGTCAATGGATGAGAAATGTCATGTTGACATCAACAAACGTAAATTCTTTTTTCACCCGAAATATTCTAAATGCTCTCAGAGATTCTAAAACTACTTGTTGCTTTCAGAAAACCACTATCGTATTACCGAAACTACTTCTTGTTTGTTTGAAAATCATCTTTGATTGGAAAAAATCACCTTACGGAGGGTAGGAGGTTGTTTTAGGCCCCGCCATATGGTTTATGATAGTTGCCAAGATTTTGATACCGCATGTGGGCAATTTCAAGGCTACTGTGATTGTTTTTGCAGCCGCCAACAAAGATTGATGACCATCGAAGGGTAAGATGTGGTGTTGGCAGGGTTATAAACCCTATGGTGGTTTTTGCTAACTATCAGGGAGGTTAAACACTGAAGATTGTGAAGGATTAAACATCATAGACCACCAGAAAGGGGGCCCAAGGGGCTAGACAAGTTTTGCACCAAATGGTGCCTGCTAGATCTACTGGTACCTACACGTACCTGCCACTACATAGGTTGCCCTACAGAAAGGGTATGAATGTACCCTGAGAGTAATAAAAAACCTACAAAAAATAGATTAAACCCACAAAAAATTGCTTTATCCAGTGAACAAAAATATTAACCACCGGATAAAAATTTTGATGATGCCAACAACTACCTATGTTGCGTAGTATGACACCAAAGGAATATTCTATTGACGTAGAGAATATTCTCTGTGACAATTTCGTATGATAGGATATGAGGTAAAAAAATTCCTTTTGGTGTAATAGCTCTGATTTGGTCAATTTGACAATTGATCTATAGGTTTTTGGGTGTTCTTGATACGTTGGCAAGGTTTGATTTTGCCCAAACTGCTCAAAAATTGCAGCTACCTCCCAGATCAGGGAACCACTCCCAAAATTGAAAACCTCGCAGATGTGGCCTCTCATGTCTGATTTGGATGAAATAAAAGGCAATCTTGACTATTTTAAACCTCCTAAACACAATGGTGTGCTCATATTTGCAGTAGTACACTCCAAAATGAACCTACAATACAAGGTCACAAAGAGAAAACGCTCACAAATCTAGGATTTCCATCAAGTCTTTATGATTCTCCAAGTCATCATTCGATGTAAGAGAAGAGCATAATCAACTATCATGTTCCACCATGATTTACACTCAAGATCTCTCAAAAAATGACTAACATAAAGTGATTCCTCCTAGAGATCTGATACCATGTTAGTGTTGGCTATGATGGTAGCCACCCTAGATCTAGGACTTCATGAAAGCACAAGACAAGTCAAATAAGAGAATAATTATATTGTGTCAATGAATGCAAAAGATTGTTACAATGTACATAATATGCCTTGATTATAAACACAGGGATGAAATGTAGGATGTTGTAGTCATGTGACAAGTGTCTTAATCTTATGACATGTGACAACTATAGGATAAGATGTCAACTAGACACAACTAGAAACAACTAAAAACATCTAGTAGACTCACTAAGTCAACATAACATGTTAATTATATGTGATGTGTGAATTTTATTTAACTAATAAATAGTTAAATAATATGAAATGTTCACACAAGGGGAAATTAACTAGGAAATACTAAACTAGTTAGGAAAAAACCCCTATTCACACCAACAGACATGTTGCCAATGGATGTGTGTCATTTTCTATTGGGGAGACCATGGAAATTTGATAGAAGTGTTGTACATGATGGAAGAGTTAATAGTTATAGTCTAATAGTGAATGGTAAGAGGCACATGTTTATTTAATTGAAATAAAGAGGACAAGTTTGTAGTAGTGCCAAAATTTGTTTGGTGGATGGAAGAAAGTTCTTATATGGATTGAGACAAGTAAATATGTGATGAGGGGGTCAATCCTAGAACAGATAATAACATAGATTGTACACAGAAAGTAGGAATATCCTTTTGTTGATTTGAACAACACATTACATTACAAATATTGGAATCAAATCAGAGGATGAATCCTCAATAGGTTGCAACACATTACAACTTCTTATCTCTAGATTCTAGAACTTTCTACCTTATGTAGCTTCAAATCTACTAGGGTTTCTATTTTACCTCCCTTTTCTAACTCTCCACTTTCCTCCTTTTCTCTACTACCCCAAAGGATTCCCAAAAATGGTCATAAATAGCCCTTTTTGGTGCCTTCCAACCAAAATTTTGAAATTTGTAACTCCCTCCAAAAATAGTTCAACTTATGGGAGCCATAACTTTTGATCTAAGTGTTCGATTGATGAACTGTTTGATGCATTGGAAAGATCATGGAGTTCTCTATGTACTAGGAATTTTCTTTGCTAATTTTGCCCATTTTCAGGGTTGTACGGGGCCTCTACGTGCTTAATATCTAACTTTGAAACTTTTTCAAGGGTTTTTAAAGAAACAAAAACTTTAATATCTTTCATCCCACAAGTGATCTTTGGCTAATTGCTTCACCAAAGGTCATTTTTTTAATCCTGAAGCTTTGAGTAAGTTTCTGCGTCTATGTGTTCTCAAATGTAAACTTTCTAAAAATAGTAGTTGGTTATTTTTAACAAGTTGGAAAAACTGAAGGTTCTACATCATTATTCAAGAAGTTGTGTATCCAAAAATATAAAATTTGAAAAGAACAGAAAACAAAATCATCATTTTTTGGGTGATGCAAGATTTCCCTTACACCACTAGATGCTCCCGCATCAATATGTGTTTTGCATTTTAAAGAAATGAAAACTTTAATAACTTTCATCCCACAAGTGATCTTTGGCCAATTCCTTCACCAAAGGTCATATTTTTAATCCTAAAACTTTGAGTAAGTTTTTTCTTCTATGCGTTCTCAAATGCAAACTTTCTAAAAATAGCAGTTGGCTATTTTTAACAGGTTGGAAAAGTTGAAGGTTCTACATCATTATTCAAGAAGTTGTGTATCCAAAAATATAGAATTTGAAAAGAACAGAAAATAAAATCATCATTTTTTGGGTGATGCAAGATTTCCCTTACACCTCTAGATGTTCCTGCATCAATATGTGTTTTGCATTGATTCCTAAGGTATGTGGTACCGCAAGAACAACAAGCACCACTACAAATGTAGAAAAGATACTATAGGAGGAAGTTTCAGCATTATATGGATTTAATAACGAGTATTAGTCACCACATAGATTTAATCCTAGGGAAAGTTTTCCAAATGAGGTAGTGCATAGGATGACATTGGTAGAAAATGAGGAGTTGAATTGACAAGTGTAGGATTTGTTGAGGAGATGATTGATCAGATAAAGTTTGAGCCCATGTGTGGTACCCACAGTACTAGTACCCAAGAAGGATAGTGAGTGGAGGATGTCTATGGATTATAGAGGAATAAATAAGATCACTATAAAGTATAGATTTCCTTTGCTAATTATAGACAATATAATGGACTATTTGAATGCAGCAAAGTACTTTACCAAGATTGATTTGAAGAGTAACTATCATTAGATTAAAATTAGAGAAGGAGATGAGTAGAAAATCGCATTCAAGACAATGAGGGACTATATGAATGGTTGGTTATGCCCTTTGGGTTAACTAACACACCGAGTACATTTATGAGATTGATGAATGAGGTCTTAAAGAAAATTTTGCATAAGTTTGTGATTGTTTACTTGGATGATATTTTGATTTTTTCAAAAGACTAAGTAAGAACATCTAGAGCATATCAGACAAGTATTGTAGAGGTTAAGGGAAGAGAAGTTTCTAATCAATGTGAAGAAGTGTAGTTTCATGAAGAAAGAATTGAAGATGGATCTAGAGAAATACAAAGCAATTGTTGAGTAGCCTACTATGTATATCAAAATTTGGAACAAAATAATGGACAAATGTATGTAAACAAACTATCCCAGGGTGAATGTGAGATCATCATGGGCCAAACAATAATGATGGAGGAAAAAATTGCATGAAAGTGTTAGCCCAAATCAAGAACCACTTTTTTAGGCTCAAAGTTTGGCTTGGTAAGCTTTTCCAAAATATATATTAGCATTTCTAAAATGGATGTCTGTTATGGAAATAAAATAGATATTTGTTTTGAAAATCTCATTTTTTAATTTTTTTCCTATGAATAAATGAATATCAATTTATTTAAAATAGATATCCATTTCTTAGAAATAGATATTCATTTTAGTTTTAAAAATCCCCTCAAAATTGCATGGGAATTAGGCTTGGGATTCCAAACCTACCTTTTCCACATGAATGAAGAGTTGGGATGTTTTCATAGATTTTCTTCAACTTCACCCTTGACACTAATAAACTTATTTTTGTTCAGATTTGATAAAACGAAAAGGGCATATTCAAGAAACTATCAAGATTCTATAAATAGAATTTATATGTCTGATTATAATTTTAATAGGTTAATAATTTTCTACATACACTATGTCTGAATTCCTAATAGACACATTGATTGAAAAACATCAATAACTCTCAAAATGTTTCATCTTTTTCAAATCCAAAAGATGTATCACACTCTACACTTTGTTGGCTAGAGGTCTTTCTTATTAATTTCATATTTTTTGACCAAGAAAGGATTTTTGTAAGATTACAGAAAGGCTGGACAAATTTCTTCTTTCCCCTGAGTGTTTCCATGATGATGTCAAATTTGAATCAGATATTCTACCACTAGCTGGTTCTTATCACTTTCCAGTTAGGCTCATATTTGGAATAGATAAAATGCTTGGAAGGAGAAAGTTCAAGTTTCAGACAATGTGGTTCAGGGACCCTACCTTCCTTCAAAAGATTGATGAATGGTGGAAAAAGGCTCCCTTTGTAAGGAGATCTCACATGTTTCAGCTGACCTCTAAGCTCAAGTTTATAAGAGGAAAATTAATGGATTGGAATAGATCCCAATTTAGAAATATATTTGCCAAGAAATATAGACTTCAACAAGATATGTGGATGCTCGAAGAGAAGGTGATAGGAGAAGGTATGGATGCTTAATCATTCCAACTGGAAAAAAGACTTAGAATCTATTGAATCCTCTAATGGGAAGCTGCTCACTAACCCGGAGGATATTAGAAGAGAAGCAAGGAAGTACTACAGAGATCTATTATCCAAAATGGACATTACAAGCAATGGGGTGATAGACCTTTCTTTTGTTCCAAAATTGGTCACTGAGCGCCACAACATAAACAACAACTATGGTCACATTTATCTTCATGGATAAGCTTGTTAAAAAGGGAGAGAATTCTCCTAGGCAGAGATTTCAATGCAATATTAGATGACTCAGAGAAAATGGGTGGGATTTCACACCCATCGAGATCACAACAGGATTTTAAAGATTTCGTAGAACTATATAATTTGATAGACTACATCCCAAGAAATGGTAAATACACATGGATAAATAGAAGAAAGGATTTTGTAAGATTGTAGAAAGGCTAGACAAATTTCTTCTTTCCTCTGAGTGTTTCCATGATGATGTCAATTTTGAATCAGACATTCTAGCTGGTTCTGATCACTTTCTAGTTAGGCTCAGATTAGGAATTGATATAACACTTGGAAGGAGAAAGTTCATGTTTCAGACAATGTGGTTCAGGGACCCTACCTTCCTTCAAAAGATTGATGAATGGTGTAAACAGGCTCCCTTTGTAAGGGGATCTCACATGTTTCAGCTAACTTCTAAGCTCAAGTTTATAAGAGGAAAAGTAATGGATTGGAATCGATCTAGAAATATATTTTCTAAGAAATATAGACTTCAACAAGATATGTAGATGCTCGAAGAGAAGGTGATAAGAGAAGGTATGGATGCTTCATCGTTCCAACTGGAGAAAAGAATTAGAATGGATTTGGAGGAGGTCTTCAAGAGAGAGGAAGTATTTTGGAGACAAAGATCAAGAGAATCTTGGTTAAAAGAAGGTGACAAGAATACTTCCTTTTTTTCACTTAGCAGCTAAGATTAGGAAATCTACAAATTCAATAAGATCTATTGAATCCTCTAATGGGATGCTGCTCACTAACTTGGAGGATATTAGAAGAGAAGAAAGGAAGTTCTACAGAGATCTATTATCCAAAATGGACATTATAGATGACGAGGCAGTAGACCTTTCTTTTGTTCCAAACTTGGTCACTGAGCACCACAACAGAGAGATGATGAAAGAATTCACCCTAGAGGAAGTGAAGGCAGATGTATTCTCAATGCCAAGAGAGAAAGCATCAGGTCCAAATGGATAGATTGGTCTCTTCTTTTAAAAATGTTGGGACATTGTAAGTAAAGACATTTTTTAGTTGTTGAGGAGTCTAGGAAGTATAAGAATGTGCTCACAAAAATGAAAACTACTTGTCTTATGCTCATCCCTAAAACAAAGACCCCCCAAAGATTTGAATATTTCAGGCCTATCTCCTTATGCAATTTTGTTTACAAAATAATCTCTAAAGCGATGGCCATGAGAATTGCATGGTTTTTGCCAGAGATCATTTCAAAGGAGCAAAGGGGCTTCATTACAGGTAAAGAAACTCCCAAGGGGGCAATACTAAATGATATTAAATTATGCATTCAGTTAATAAGGGAGGATACCTAGCCATGATCATTAAGTTAGACATATCAAAAGCCTATGATAGGGTCAAGTGGAAGTTCCTATTGGCTATGCTAGATAATTTGTATCTCACTAAGGACGTCTATAAATGGATTTCATCATGTATTTTAGGCTTCAAGATTTTAGTCTTGATTAATGAAATGGAATCACATGCCTTTCAACCCTCTTGAGTATTGTGGCAAGGGGATCCCATATCTCCATATCTTTTTATTCTAATGACAGAAGCACTCACATGGGCTATCAGAGAGGCCAATAGAAGGATGGCATGGTATGGTATTAAACTTCAAGGTATAGAAGATTATTTCACACATGCCCTCTTTGTAGATGATACAATTCTCTTCGGCCAATCTACAGTGAGGGAAGCACAAGTGATTAAGAATATAGTTGAAGATTATTGTAAGATTTCAGGTTAGCTAGTCAATAGTTGCAAGTCCATGGTCTGCTTCTTCAATGTCCAACCAACCGATCAAGTTGTGATAGGTAAAATCTTTAACTTCAAGATTGAATCCCTTCTTGGGAGATATTCAGGTATACCTCTTTTCAATGGAAGACATAAGAATAACCTCTAGAAGAATGTCATTAATAATTTGCATACAAAGATTACTACATGGAAGGGACATTGGCTATCGTTAGTAGGAATAATTACTATGATTAAGGTTGTTTTAGCTGCAATTCCAGTCTACATGATGTCAATTCTCCAAATTCCAAAAGGAGTGAACATGAAGATTGAGAAAATTTGTAAGCAGTTTCTCTGGTAAGACCCATCAGAGGGGAAGAAAATTCATCTTATGGCTTGGGACAAAATTTGTAAACCGAAGGCAGTAGGAGGAGTAGGTATTCTAGATTTAAGTGTTCAAAATCAAGCACTTGGAGCTAAATTGGCATGGGGATTGTACAAAAAGTCTTACTCAAACTGGGCTTGATTGATGAGATCCAAATATTTGGACTCAAATGATTGTGAAATAATTTTTACTGCTAAAAATCCTCCTCAGGGATCAGCAATCTAGAACTTTATCTTGAAAAGTAGAGAGATTATTCTACCAAAAATGTCATGGGTAGTCCATAATGGGGAAAAAGTAGATTTTTGGGATGACTCATGGTGTGGAGAGCCCAAGTTATCAGGCTGGGAGTAACTTAGAGAAGCCAAGACTTATTTGAAGAGATATTGGGGAAGCAAATTGAAAGATTACTAGTGTCTCAAAGGGGGGCATGGTTCATTGACAGTATCTTGGAAAAGCACATGGGACTACAATATTCCAATTGACCAGAAAGTCTTATTGAAGAGATTATTGGCTAACAGAGTGGTCATCTTTTCCAATATGGAGGACAAACTGATTTGGATGGAGGCTAGGATGGGTTCTTACTCAGTCAAGGATGGTTGTAAGAGTGTCATGGATAAAGTTAAATCAAATTGGCTGGTTAATCTTTGTTAGAATGACACCATCCTACCCAAAGATGGGACATTTGCTTTGTTGGCACTTCATTAGAAAATCCTAATGAGGGATAGGATAAAGAGACTGGGCATGGGATCAAACTTCAATTGTGTTCTTTGTGGAGAGGTAGAAGAATATGTGGATCACCTATTCCTTCACTACCCATTCAGCAGAGAATGGTGGCTCTAGTTCATGAGAAAATTGAACTAGATTACTCCCGTAACATTAGATATGTTGGCCTCCATGTTCAAGAACTAGCCTAGCCTATTTTTAGAGTCATTCTTTGCATGTATTTGGGAGGTGGCCCATCGCTGATTGTTTGGCACCTGAGGAGGGAGAGAAATTATAGAATATTTAGAAAGGAAGCTCTCTCCTATAGTGTTGTATGCAACAAATTAGAAGAGGCCATTACAGAATTAGTTGTGGAAAAGGTAAGCAGACCAGAATTCAAGTCAATAGGTTGGTCAAAATGGGATGTTGAGTTGGTGTGGAACTGGTGGTTTCTCAACATATTCGGGAGAGAAGGGAATGGATTGGCCATTGGATCTCCTTCCTTGAGAGAATAGGTGAAATGGATCCCTCCCACCTAACACTTCTTTAAGCTAAACTTTGATGGTGCATGTAGAGGGAATCCAGGTGTATCTAGGATAGGTTGTGTCATTAGAAGAGGGAATGGATCACTTGTGGTAGAAAAGTTGACAAAGATTCCAAAGGGGACTAATAACGAAGCTAAATCTTGGCTGTTGGTTCATGGACTACAATTGGCAGCTAAATTTGACATCAAAGATATTTGGATAGAAGGTGACTCACAAATAATTGTGAATGCCTTGAAAGAAAAGGGCTCAGACAATTGGAAAATTAACTATATCCTCCAATAGGCGGTATCCATGTTCAATGAATTCAACAACTACTTTATCTCACATGCCTATAGAGAAGGCAACAAGGTGGTGGATGACTTAGCTAATATGGCGATAGACCAAGATAAGGATTTTGAAGTGTTTCAATAGGGGCAACCAAACATTCATTGTCATCTGATGACATGGCTAAAAAGTGACATAGATAATATCAAAGTCTAGGTGGAATTCCCTCTGGCCAGACATGTTTAATCCCCGTGCATTCATTGCACCTCCAACATCCCTAGTATGGGTCCATTGTACATAGGTTGATGAGGAAGAAGGACTTCATCTTTTGCACGTTAGGAGTGGGCTAATTCATTTATTCCCACAAGGTGGCAAGACTCAATGTTCTTTCTATCAAATCTATGATGGTTGGGCTTCTCTTTTGAACTAATTATCAGTAAATTGCTATCACCTCAAGGTCTCTTCGCATTGAAGAAAATATCTTTTCAAATCCAATTGGAATGAATGATGAGTTGGTAGGATTTATAGCTTAATTGGGAAGGCACCAGGAAGTCCACGTTGTCAATAAAGTACATTAGACATCTTTGCTAATGGCATCATCTGTCTCATCCTTATTTTACACATTGAATAACTTTGCCATTATATTTGGAGCATCACTAGCTATTTTACATTTCCCCTTAGGATTTGTTGCCCTTGAACTAGATGGAAAAGTAGGAAATCGTGACTCTTGGAAAGTTCTAGTACTACTAGTAGTAGGACCCCTTGGTGGCATAGAAGCAATTACAGGTGTTTGTTATCACCCAAACCCCGCAATTTATTTATTTCAGCCCTTTGTTTGAGTGACAAGACACCACCTATGTCTACACCTTTGCCTCAGATGTGAAGGAGGTGTGCATTAACTCTAGTAATGCTGTCTTGAAATTCAAGTAGACAAAAAATGGTACTTTCATAGCCTAGTGTCCCATGATACCCTAGGCTTTGCTTGAATGTGGTTGTTTCTTGCTGGTTCTTAGTGCTTTCTTGGAGTTCAATACGGTGACTACATATCTCACCTAATCAAGATCGCTTTGGGATTGAGCAAGGACTATAGATCCATCCCCCTTCATGTGGAAGAATTTATGCCATTTGTGTAGCTACTGATATATCTAACTTTCTTCCACTTATCTTAGATTCATTTCAAAATTGTTTTATGTCTAGGAGCTTTTCTTGTCTTCCTACAGATTTCATGGCAGACACACGTTTGAACCAAAAACTCTTTTTCCCTCCAATGGACTGGGAGCCTGAGGTGCGGGGGAAAGCCAAGATTACAAACATGATGACCCTGATAGATTGTGACTACACTCTGATGCAGTTCTTGGTGAGAAATACAGTTGGACATAGATGGATGAAAGGTTATCAAGGCCAAGTCCTCAATTATTCTAATATCATTTTGCACGTCCTATCCAATATCATGGACCTGGTTCAAGATGGTGAATATGTCAATGCGCTAGCAACTAGTCTGTTTTACAATCACATCTATACGGTGGAAAGATGGATTCCTGCGTTGAAAGGCTATGACATGTTACAGGGTGATGCCCTTATTGGAGGGCTTTTTAATATCCAAATTTTGAGAACCTGTCCAGCAATGCAGATTGTTTATAGGGCAATTCAAATCAGCCTTAAGATGGTGTGTATGGATGAGGTTGAAAGAGAATTGAATGCCTACAGCTTCTTCTTTTCCAAGAATAAGGCTCTGCACATCAGGGAAGTCTTTACAGCTATAAGATTTTTAAGGGTGCATGCACCAACCTGGTCACCCCATATGCCCAGGGAAGTCTTCAACAACCAAGATGATGATGATGAAGTAGACCTGGATGATGACATCCCTCTGGTGCAAGTCATCCTTCCTAGAGCCAATGAAATGGAGGCTGTTGAGAATGCAAATGGTCATGATGTAGTTTGAAGTTAGTAGATGCAGTTTGCAAGTGGCGGGTGTCTCTTTGGTGGATGACAACTTTTTGTTTTTTTAGGTTTTTGGGTTCTCCACATTCAAGGATGTTGTTTCTGGGAGGGAGAACATTAGTTCTTTTGTTTATGTTCTTTAATGCTTTATTTTAGGCTGATTTGGGGCCTTTTTTACTATAATTTTATTAGTGTTGGACATGGAGTTATATTTGTAAAAACCTTTTATTATGCAATATTATGGGTGGTATCCCACCTTTTTCGTTTTAAAAAAAAAGTTAAGTTGGCCGAAAAATTACTTTTTAATATTTTAAAAAGTTATAGTAAAACATTCATAACTAATTATTTGCTTGTAAAAAAAATCACAAAAATATGCATCACGTCTAGGAATATGTTTTTTACTTATATCAAAAGATTGAAAAAAATGCTCATACTTAGGTTGATTGGAATGACACTTATTTTTACTTTTTTCCAAAAAATTTAGTAGTGCCTCATTGAAATATCTAATTTTCACAAAATAAATTTTTTTTTTTTTTTTAAATAGTAGCCCATAAACTACATTAAATTTTCTACAAATTTTATTCCTACATATTTTTCAAATTATGTAGATAATCCATTTGAATTGTCACGTGAAGTTGCTTAAGTTTGTTTTCTAGCATTTCCATTGCCACTTAAAGGTATTATTTGGCCCATGATGATTTGGTAATCACCCCCTACCTACACTAAGCTACACCTTTGATACAGATAAAGAAAGATAACTAATAATTAAAAAAAACAAACACTTCTCACCAATACTCCCTTGGTGCCATGGATGTTCTCAAGATGGGCATTGTTGAGGAGTTGGAGTGTTGGTTTCTCAATAAAACCTACAACATAGCCTTGTTATAATTCACTTTGGACTTGTTGGAAATGGATTGAGAGATTATGAATTTATATATTTGGGGTGAGATTCATAGATGGTAGAAATTTGATCTTGTGCGCTAGAGGGAGGGGGTTGATCCATTTGCAAGGGAGAATGAAAAACTTTCAAGTGTAATCTTGGGATAGGTGCACATGATTAGGGAAAAGATTGAAAGAGATGAAGGATGGAAATTGAAAAGGTACCTTTTGGGGCCATATGTAAGGTTGACCTTGAGTATTTTAATTAAATTGGTGGAAGAATGTACAAATGATTAATTAGTTGACAAACTTGATTTATTTATTGAGCTAATGATAAGAGGGGATTTGGTGATTATATAAATAATATATATTATTTAATTCATGGAGGAATGTGTAAGAATGATTGAAATAATTTAAATAAATATGAATTATTTAATTATTGTTGAAAGGTTAAATTAATTAAATAAATAAATATAATTTATTTTTAATTAATATTAGAAGAATAGTTAAATTAATTAAATAAACATGATTTATTTAACTAATTTGATGATATGGGAATGCAAGATGTAAGTAGTGTGATGTTAGGCCACGGTAAGATTTAGGCATCTACATTTTGCCCCTCTTTGAGATGGTGTTACGACTAAAAGAAATAATAATGTTTCAAAGAAAGTATATATAGGCACCCACTGGCATGGCATTGGTGATATTATGCCCCAAGCATTGAATTTGGTTTGAGAATGGATTGATACTTTGACTTGATTAAATGATGATTGGGTTAGGGATGCCCCCTTGAGAGGGTAGGTAGGTTTGAAGAACATGGGTGTGCTCTCAAAATGGATGCAAAAGATGTTATTAAAAATACTTAAGGATTATGGAAAAGAAAGATGTGCATAGAAGTGGATGTTAATGATGGATGAAGGGATTGGGGATAATAAATAGAAGTAGTTAAAGGATGAATGATAAGGATGAAAAGATTAGTTGAGTAATGGAGGGGAGGAATATGCAAATGGATAGGGTGAAGATAGGTACATGCTAGTTGGCTGAGTAACATAGTGTTTTTTGTAGCATAGTACATGATGCACCATGGTATGAGTAACCATCATGGTGTTGTGCCAGAGACATGAAGGATTGACCCAAAAGAAAAGGTCACAAGAAAGCATATGCCATATGACACCATGATATGAAAGACCATGATGTCATTGTTGCGAAATACTATAAGGACTGTTACAAAACCTAAACAAAATAATAAAATACACAAGAAAGTAAGTATTCATGCATAGATAATACAAAGATAAACAAAAAATTTCCCCTGGTCAAGATAAAAATTGATGATTGATCGATTATGATAGCACTGTTGATGTGGGAACAAACTATCCCAAGAACTATGTGAGGATTGGGAATGATATATCTCAATAACGATGGGTTATTTAAAGAAATCAAGGTTTATAGCAAGGTTGGGAACAAAAATAATAGATGCTTTTGGATATGTGCTATATTTCTTGGTGAGATTTGTGTCTATTGGGATTACTTGTGTTGGATTGTGTTGATGGGATTATATTTGGATAAACTTTTTCTTGGAATCAATGATAAGGTAAAAACAAGTCTAGAGACAAGTATGAAGGGAGGATTGGATGGAATGTTTGAGGGATTATAGATAGTGGATAGGTGTTAGGTTGAAGGATTCAGGATGGGATGGATGGGGATGGATTTATGGAGGGATTTAGGATGTGATTTCCAAGGACTATGTCACATAGGAATAATGTGCCCCACTCTATGTATGTCACTCATGACACAACAATACAATTCATGTGACAGTATGTTGTAGCATTTTCTATGAAATATGATGCAGGAGCATCCATGGTCAATGGCAATCTTGCATCACCAAAAATATTTTAATTTATGTTTATTTGTCTTCAATAATATTTGTGGGCTTTGGAAAATAATATTTAAATTTGGAACAAATGCATTTTCTTGGGATATATTATTAAATGCAAATTTTGATGTAAAATATCCCAATAATTTGTAAATTCCTCCATTAGTGGGGAGAATCTTTCCTAGGTGCCCACTTGGAGATATGAATTAATTTGTATTTTGGTGGGGTTGATTTGGTGGGAAGATTCCATCATAAGTGGGTCAACAACTCCTATTTTTATTTCCAAAATTGTAACCTCCAAGAAGGGTGTGGATTTCCAAGAGGTGGTTCTAGTTGATGTTTTTAGTAAAACCATGGGAAATTTTAATGAAACCATGTGGACCACAAGCATTGCATGTTGTTGCATGTCTGGGTCATAATTATGAAACCTAGTCTTGGTAAAATGGGAATAAATTACTCATTTCTTATTGAAATAAAGAAATTAAAAATGTTATAGAAAGTTGTGAAGGAGGCACACAAAACCTAGAATCTATTTCATATAATTCAAAAAAATAAGGGAGCAGTGATAGGAAGAAGTGACAGGTTTTCATAGAGCTTGAGGAGAGGAAATTTTCTACAGACCCAGATGTTGGGGAACGAGTCTAGAGGTGGATAAACTTATTTTTTTGTAGGTGTTGGATGTGTAATTCTTAGAAGCTCATAATCTTCCTTATTTTGTAATGCATTTTCAGATTCAATAAAATATAAGTTGCAGATTTCTCTTCATATTTTTTTGTAAGGGCTTGTGTTAGTGTTGTGTTGCATAGGCTTGTGGCAGTGTTGTGTTACAGATTTACAAGGGAGAGTATCCCTTTTATATTTCATCAATTGTATCAGAGCGTGTGTTTGCAAGTATGGATAAGTTCCTACTTCATCAAAATATCTAGATATATCAAAAGGTGTCCAAAGAATGTTTCAACATTGTTTACCTATCCTTATCAAGCTCGAATGTGGGAAGGGAGGATGGATTGGGTATGATGAGATAGATATGTAGATAGAATGGATGGAAATGATAGGATGGGTAGATAGGATGAGATATGCTTGCCCCCAAGTGTAGGGTTCACATAGATAGTAGACCCACACATGATGCCTGAGATTAAATTTTCAGCATGGTACCTGTCCAAGGTGCTATAAGAATGGTTTTAGCAAAAGGATATTTTTTTCTCTTGATGTTTTTAATTTTTTTTGTTTTGATTTTTATAATTTTGGATTTAGGATGGGATGAATGGATTTTTAGACTCAAGTATTTGTTTCCATAGTGAATTAATAGTATATCATTCTAAATAATTGTCGCACATGAACCATGTTGTTGTTGCATTATATGGATGTTGTTAGGAGCCTTGTTGATTGCTAAGTTAGATTCACCCAAATGTAAACATGATACCATCATAGCCCCTACATTAGAGGATGTTTCCAAGGAAAATAGAATAGAAGGTAGGTTCGATGAAGGACGGACAGTGATTATATGAAATATTGGATTAAAGGGATGTTATCTTTGAGGTATGTTGGATACTGGATTTGATAATGAAAAAAGGGATGGATAAGAAGATGAGATTGTTGAGGTGCGAATAAATGCCATGGGACAAAGGAGAATTGAGGCTAAAAATTTCACACATTGAATGTTACATTCTATAATTGGATTTTATTTGGATTGGATGATGGATTTTGAAGCATTCGATTTAGATTTTAGATTTTGGGTGTATGGGATTCGGGACTCATAGGGATGCTTGAATTTTTGGATTTTGTATTTTGGGCTTTAGGGACCCAAATGATGTTTAACATATTTGGATTTTTAGATTTGAGTTTAGGATTTTTGTATTGGATTTTGGATGAAGGTAAGGATTCTTGGATTTGAAGATGGAATTAGATTTTGGAGATGTTGATTTGGATGCTCTACTTGGATTCATTGCTTCTCTTTATTTTGGGATCCACATTGTTTTTGTGCTTCCTTTTTGATTTGTGAGCCCATGTTACATTTTTTATCCATTTTGATTTTTGTCTTGATTTTGATTTGATATTGCATGTTGATGCTTTGCAACATGGTGATCATTGGATTCTTGCGGGCTCTTTGCTTTAGATGCTGGTGTGTCTAAATTGCTTCCAAAGTCTATGTTATGGTCCCATGGGGAATATTATCTTGGAATCCCATGAATTTTGTGATAGCTTAATCGTTTTGGAATAAGTCAAATGACATGTGATTTTGTCAATCCTGATCTATGAATTTAGGTGATGGATGGTCAAGGTTGGTGATAGCGATAGTGGTGTCAATGAAAGAGTTGGTGGCAATAAACTCTTGTGACATGAAGAATCTATTTTGATGTTGGAAGAAGTCTCCTTAGGATGCACATAGGTGTTATCAACATCTTTATATTGTTCACCTTGATATTTGTAGTTGATTCCCTAAGATTTTTTATTTGTATTAACATGTATGGGCTCCAAAATTCCTTGCTTGTGAAGGACTAATCCTTTTCCTTGATATTTTGAACATGGTTTGACACATTTGATTTGTAATAGGATACTTGTCACTTTGGAAATAAGATACAAATCCATATTTAGATAGACAAGAGTTAGCACGGTTGTTCTAATTTGTCACTCTAGTACGAGAAGACCAAATCAAACAAAGTTGGTTGAACCACGATGATGGGATTGTAGTTTGTGGATGACATTAATGTGGGTGTATTTACCTTGAGAGTGCATTGGATCATCAAAGGAACTAGATTGGTTTCTTGGATTTTTATTTGATCAGGGACAAGTTTGGGAATGCTTTGGAACAAGCCATTGACATATTCTTATTTTTTTATCAGTAAGATGGATGAGTGTCATTTTGCTTCTAGATTTCCTTTAGTGATTAATGTGTGGATAGAGTCCTTTAGTTTTGTACATGTATTGGTGATGGGTCTTTGAATCTTATGGGTTTTATGAATCTAGTGGATTTTGGATTTGATGGATCTTTCAAAATGATTGTATTTATTTTCCCACTTAGGTACACTTGTAGGGAAGATGGATTTAGGAGGATCTTGGACATTCTTGACATTCTTTGGGTTGATGACTACATTATTGATAATACACTTGTATTTTCTAAAGAGGGATGGCATTGGATTAGTGATGTTGCATGACTCCATAGCTTTTCTCTTTCTATTTGGGTTAGGATTTTTTTCTAGTAGTCCTTAGAGGTTCAATATGTCAGGGTTGAGTTGTATGAGATAGGAATCGATTGTTGATTGTATGTTTGACATGATTCGCATCTAGATTGTGGATTGTATGTTTGACATGATTGGCAGTTGGATTGATGGGGTTGGTTAGATTGAAAATGTTTTGAGGATGAAGGATTCATATAGGAGATAGAGACTACTAGTTTCTTGTGTAAGGCAATAGTTTAGGTATGGATTGATTATGAGGGCCTTGGTATAGAGTGGTGTTTCCCTTTTCAAAGGTGCTATAAGGATGACCAATAGATATTCAATTTAGGTTTTGGGGGATAACTAGTGCTATCCAATTCTCATTATAAAGGATCTTGTTGTTCATGATTGGGTGGTTAAAGCCTACGACAATCTTTCTCATAATAATGTCTTCAAGGGGATTGTTGAGAAATTCTTCATACCATTTTTTAAATTTATAGTTTCATGGTTTTATGATCAAAAGGGGAACTCGATCTGTGCTAATGTGAAGGCACATCAATAATATAAATACATCATTCAATTCATATATGGCACGGCCTCTCATAGCACTAGCATAGGCTATTAGAAAAGGATTGACCTATCAACTTCTACGGAGCCAATCTCCAATCAAAGCCTACAAGAATCAAAAATCATGACACAATCATAAAGGATCAAAGGCGTATTACAAAAATGCAAGTGGAGCTCACGCAGCCTCACAGTAAAGAACACATAGGAACTGTTGATCAGAAATGATCTGATGGTTGGCACAACTTTGAGGTCAGGTAGAGAATGTCATTCTCCGGAGATGCACCAATCTTCCACGTGGCGGTAGGAAAGAAGTAAATCTTTTTACTTTGTTTAAGACTCACAGGGATGTATTTTATTTTAATCTTTGATCTTTTAAAAGATTAAATGAGTTAAATTGAGTCAAATATTTTAAAAGATTTAAAGTGAATTGAGTCACCATAAAATAAAGCTAAAGGCTTTATTAATGAATCTATAAGCTTTAAAGATGTGGGAGAGGATAAAGTTTATTAAAGGGAAGCTTTATAAAAGAGAACCTACAGGTAATAAAGAAAATGCTTTAGTTTCTCTCACCATTTAAAATAAAGTGAAGGCTTTATTCTTTATGCCTTTAAAACCTAAAGCTACAAGATGAAGGAAAGCTTCATTTATTTTTTACGCCGTGAGACGGAAGGAAATCTTTATTTATTTTTTACGCCGTGAGATGGAAGGAAAGATATGGGAAACTCCCAGTGAAAAAGGTATGCAACCAGTTTAAAGGGGTTTTTTAGGGTTTCTTTCCTTTATATTGGTTTTTAGGGAAGCAAAAAAGGGGGGTTAATTTTTGATGGCAGAGGATTTATGATAGTGGATAGATACAAGGAAGAGGTTTCAGCTACAACAGAGATTTATTGTAGGCCTTTGTGTCAAGTATTCTTAGAGTTACATGGATCTGATGTATTGTACCTTCAAGGTCTTTTTTGCATCTTCATTTTAATTCACCCATGAAGGGAAAATAGACATTTTGTGCCATTATTTCTATTTAGATGTTTCTTATTCTTTTGTCACTTGTTCTGTGGCCTTGATTTGTAAACCTGAGAGTATAAAGCCTTATATAGCTGAATGACTATGTGTTCATTACTTTTCATTCATCATATATATGTTTATATTGCCTCTTGTTTATTAAATCATGAACATTATTGGATCTTTTGTGGGTTGGAGGGTTTATGTTTGGTGAATCACCATGTTAGATAGATTTATTTTCTGGGTTTCCTTCTCTTTTCTCTAAGGTCTGAAAAATGAGTTTATTGAAGATCCTATGAAGAGTTGACTTCTAAAATCTTGGAGGCATCTCATAAATTGTGTCTCACATTTACAAGGTTTCCCATTTTTGTTAGTTTAATGCAAGTTTTACTATTCAACAGGGATCATCATTCTATTCATCTTGATTGACAAGGATATCATCGTCATCATGTTCAAATGGGTTGTGAGATTGGTTGTGATGAGGGGACTCATCAAAATGAAATTCATTTATAATTGCCATGATTTTGTTTGGAATTTGGATGGACTTATACTTTGGTAGATTTAACTTTTGGATAATTTGGATTCATGGATTTTGATTGGTTTAGGAGATCTAGGGCCTCAAATGATCAGATAGTGGAAGAATTTGGATGTTTAGATGATTTTTGTATGTTTATATGTTGGATGGATTAATGACTTAGGATGATTTGGTTTTGAAAAGTTTGTATTTGTGTTGAAAGATCTAGGATCTCGAGATTGATTTACTTTTTGGAAGAATTTGAAAGACCTAGCACCTTTGGATTGATTTTTTTTGGATGACCTAGGATTTTAGCTGGTTTAATTATGGATATTGGATGAATTTTGATTATTTGATTAGGATTTTGGAGATTTTGGACCTTAGGATTTGGAAGATTGTCAAAACTTTGATTTTGTAAGTGTTGTGTGGTCTCACAACATGCCTCATTTTAACCTTAGCAAAATCAGGACCCAACTTTTTGTTTTGCTTTGCTTGTGTGTTTTTCCCTTTCGGCATAATGGTAAAATGTCATGACATGATCCATGGTTAAAAAAATCAAGTCTAATATATTCCTAGGTAAAGGTTATGAATAGATAGAGAATCAAATTTTAAACAACTTTACCTTTTACATCATGTTGAAATTCCTCAAAATGAGTGAGTTATACCTATTCAAAGTTCCAGTCAACTAAATATCTTGGTCAAATGGATATGGATATTATACTTATAATATCCTATCCATTCTTAATGTCCATGTCCATGTCCATGTCTATCATTATGTTTGGTCTTTATACCGACACTTAAAGGCATGAACCATAGGTCTAGTTAAATCAAGTTAAGGCAATAATCGCCCCGACTAGATGGATATAGTCTTTTACCGAAATATCCATATCCATTCAAATGTCCATATCCACACCATGTGATAGTTATTAAATTTATTCCTATAAGTGGATTTCTAATGCATGGACATTTTCCACATGGATATAATTGAGTTCCAAATATCCATATCCATATCTTGTACTACTACAGAATCATGTCTCACATACCTAAAACTTTGAATTTTCAAATGGATATTTGCAACTGGATATTTTGCACTTGCCCAAATATCCATATCCATGCAAATATCTAGATCCATAACTTGAGTAAGGATTGTGCTCCACGTGTCCCTCTGTAACAACCCTTTTTGACCAATGAATATGGCTTTACGGGGTTGGTAGATATTGAATACAATAAAATATCACTAGAGGCCAGATGGGAGAGGGCTAGGAATCAAAAGCTACATTAATTTTTTAAGGTATTTTATTGGAATCTCTTCCCCATGCGATACAATGGCTGGGAGGGAGGTTGAAAAAGAATAAATGCAGCAAAAATATCTTGTGTGGTGGGTGAGCAAATGAGGGTTTGGTCCTAGCTAGATGAGCACATCTTAACGCGGATTGGAGGAAGAAAAAAGTAAAGGGCTTGCAAAAGGAAGGGTCTCTGTTTGTGAAGGAAGCAAAAAAAACATGATTTGGGGGAGTTTATTTTTGAGGAGACGCCTACAACTAGAAACATAGGAGTTGAAAAAGAAAGTCAATCTCTGAGAAAAGAGAAAATACCCTCTGTTTTTAAGGAGAGACAACAAAACACAGAGGAATGTAGAGGAGGCCTTTGATAGAGAAGAAAGAGTTTGCTTGGGTTATGGCAGGCGTGAGGGGCAAGTAGCTAACTGCTCCCACGTATTCATCAAAAGATTTATATGTATCTTCCTTCCCTAGAACAATCAATGCTAGAAAAAACACAGCAAAAAAAAAAAGAAAAGATCATTCTTGGAGAGGATACTGAGAATCTGGAGAAAGTCAACCGTTGGGACCTAAAGGGGACAGTGAAATACCTTAGCGAGCATATCAAATTGCAAGATCTGAGGCGAGCTGAAGGGGACAGCAAAATACCTCAGGCGAGCATATCAAATTGAAAGATTTGAGGCAAGCTGAGGGGAGTGTGAAGGGAAAAGAGGTATTTACCTCTATTTTTTTTTAGCACAATAAGTAAAATACATTTGTTGTGATTTCATTAGGCACAGAAAAAAATAAAACCCCATTACTACTTATAAATCTAGAGTATGTGTGATGTTGTTTTCATTAAGCACAAAAAAACCAAAACTCCATTACCGTCATTCAAAAAAAGAAACCCCTGTTGTCTAAAATCTATGCCAAATTTTATTCCAATGCAAGATATTTACATTACCTCTCTCTCCTGAAGCATTATCATATGCCAGAAATTTTATTTAAATGCAAGACTTGGTTACATCGCCTCCCTTCTGGAATTATTTCTGTTAAACCTATAGAGATTTCCTCTTTTCATTTGATCCATAGGGTTTCCAAAGAAAGATCATATGTTTTCTGAGTTAATTTATTAGGCAAACAAAAGAGGGTCGATCTTATAAAGAATATAATGAGGTAGCCATACAAGACTGGGACATATGATAGAGATTGAAGAGATCTCAATCCCACGAAACCCAGTTGTTATATGATGACTTCTGTGATAGATTTTCATTACAACTCTACTTAAACAAAAACTAAGTGGCCTTTGTTTGATCATTACGGTCATTTTCTGTTAAAACACCAACCTTGGGAAAACCATCATTGAGTTAAAGAATGTTATGGCATTAAAATACCTTAGAAACATCTACCTATGTTTGTGCATTAAAATTGGTTATATAAACTCTAATTGGGAAAAATCCACAACCCGAGGATCTAAAGGAACTACTGTAAGAGGGAAAATTACGAGTTCCATTTTGTAAGACTTTTTAATATTTTATTTTGTTATTTTACATATGGTAGACAATATACAAAATTTAGGCTGAGTTAACTTGTGTCACCATTTGTCATACCTCTCTTATGATATTCATGCATTCCTTTGTGAAGAGTGATTATATTGGGGTCATGGGAGTTATTACAAAACTGATCTAACTAGAAAAAGGTGGTTTTCAATAAATTACACTATCCATGAAAGCTTTTGGTCTTGTAGATCACTTTTTTCTTATTTTCTATTTCAAATTTATACTTTAGAGTTTCAGTTGATTTTGGAATCCTCGTTGGTTAATGAGATGAACTAGGTCTAGGCATTAGAGTGGTCGTTTGGAGTGGCTCTCTACAGGCCCGGTGATGCAGAGTACACAGTGGAAGCTCTCAAAACATGGATGAAATACCCATCATGCCCACAATTCAAATAGATTAATGTTCAAATGGTTTTAAAACCCCTCTCAAGGTCCTAACAATACCGATCACATACATTATTTTATGATCGGCAAGACCATATACTTTCGCTGACTTGCAATCACTGGTTTCCTTCACCACTGCTACTGGTCAACCCCTTGCATCTAACACAATGTATATGCGCAATGTATATTCTCAATATACATTCAGAAGATACATTCAAAACATGCATTCAGAATATGCATTCGGAACATGCATTCAGAATATGCATTCGGTGAGATTGACCATTGACTTCCCTTGTATGATACAAAATGCACATTCAACACATACAACCACAATATTCACTTGCGAGATACACACAAACATGCAACTGTGAGATACACATGAAATGACCCCCGACATACATTAGCAATATACACACAAAATGTATATTCACAATGTACATTCCAAAGTTGCACTCTCAACATGCATTCAAGATATGCATTCGGTGGGACCGACCATTGACCTTCTTGGTATGCCGATACACTATTCGCCAGACTTCCAATATCAGAAGCTTTTAGACTTTTCTCTCTGACACCTCCTGTCCCCCTGATGTAGAATTTAACCATTCACAACTGGTCATCCAAAGCATGATCAAGCATATCATTGATGATCAGAGGTAAACCACTGTATCTAAAAATGGTGACTTTCTAAAAGACCCTTCAACAGATCTTCGCCCAACTTCCTGTGCTAGTAATACAAAGCACCTTCAGTCTAACTATCGATTCTCCTCTGATGGTCTCGACTCTCTACAACTTCACAACTACACAGACCTTTTACTCTGCCAACCTAGTACATGATGATGCTAGGATCTCTTAGCACCATTGTACGTGATCCTACAAACATAAAACCCAAATGAACAAAACAAAGAAATGAAAGAACTGTACAGCCATTCCACAAATTTTGAAGAAATCTAAATGGTGGAATGGGCTAAGAGTCCATATCGACCACAAAACAGAAATTTGATTACACAAAAAAAACCTAGCGAATCCGGAATGACAGAAAGATGCACAGAACAAAACTTTGTTTATTATGCCTTTCAGAAATGTACACATAGATGCTTTGTTTCTCAATTGCAATCACACTCCTCTCAGATCTTTCTAATCTCAACTACAACTACAACTACTAATTACATTCAATCTGCTCTGGGTATTTATCTCCTCACCCTGAGTAGTACCAACTTGACTCCAAGTAGCTGGGAGATCTAACAACCTCCAACTGCCTAACAACCTTCGTGATTACAGATCGACAAGTGTCCTTGGGACTTACAACATAAACCTAAATACAAACTAAAATGACATGCATTGGTCAAACAGACCTTATTACATGAATGGTCTTATAGGACCTTATTGGAAACAGTAAAATGTACATCAAACAGTTGAATGCCTCATGGAGGCCACTGTGGATTAGGTGCTCCTGCACCACCTGGGGCCCGCAAGTGGCTTCCAGGGGAACAAGTAGCAGAGTTACATTAATAAGTGATAACTAAATAAAAACATTGGGGTAAAAACATTAATAAGATCATTAGTCCTCGTGCATGGCCTTGAGCACTTGTAAAGGCTAAGGATGCAACGGGAAGGCCTATCTGTCTGTGGGGTGTCGAGTCATCCATCTATGGGGCATTGATTCAGGCACGATTGAGTCTCCTTGTCTGCATGAGAGGAGTACTTGGTTCCATGAGGTGCCATTCCTTCGAGCACACATGATGACACTCCATCTGATTTCACTCTAGTATCTAGCACATTAGTAGTCATGAGTAGTACCTAACCTATGACTTGGAAGAGTACACCTGTGTTATGACTTTGGTTGTATGAATTATTCTCCATGTTTGCTCCGTGATTGATGTGAGTGTTGGCCATCTTGTACCCCCTTGTTGTTCTTCTGTTTGGGCCTTGTTACTATCTTTGAGCATGGTGGGATGGTCTCGTATGAGTCCACATGGTTGGGAGGCATGGCCACCACCATTTGGGACCGTCGAACAAGTTTTGGAGCACCAGTGGAGACATTCTCTCTCTCCATTACTTCATTAGTTATTGTACTCATTTAGTCCTTGTATCATATTCAAGACTATGTTATTGTACGTGTATCATATTCCGGGCTATATCATTGTATTTGTATATTCATTTACATAATTGTACTCTCTTAAGAGAGAAGATGTAATCATGCAAGTTAATGAGAATAAATGAGATGTTTCCTATTGGGTTTATAGATTCTGGTGTGGGTATCAAATCCACTTATACTATGATGCTTATGGATTCATGTTTATATTAGATACGGGATTAGGAATATTTGATTTGGTGTTTAAAATGAACATAGTTGTTTTAATGTTTCCTCTGGAGAGTGAATTAGTCATCTCTTTTGGGTTGCACATTCGGCCATACTTGGCCATGAATGTTGTTGATCTATCAAATTGGCAACCGAATCTATGTATGTTGTCCACTTATGTAAAAAATATTATGTTTCTCTTTTGGCTCTTATCCTTTGGGGGTTACATAGTGAGATGTACATCTGGTATTAGATCCCATGTTCACACACTGGGAGCTCTGGCGTACTTGAGCCTTCTATGTTTAGCTGTGTTTGGCATGTGTGGCGTGAGCTTGTTATATTATTTTATAGTCTTGTCGTTATGCTTTCATGCCTTAGTATGGTGCATAGTTCATCCTTGTGATGATCTATTTTGATGTGTTCTTTGTTTCCTTTAGGATGCCTCCTAGGGGTAGAGTCAAGGGCAGAGTTAGAGGTATATCCACTATTCTTCAATGTAGAACCCAACATAATGTCAATCAGCATAACAAGGGTGGCTATAGACTCCCTTGTTCATGGTTGTGTGTTGGATTTGGGCACCTTCACTACCATAGTGGATCTTCGTGTATTGCCTTTGGGGTCCTACAGGATTATTTTAGGCATGGATTGGTTAGAGACCCATCTAGCTAGTATAGATTGTTAGCATAAGTTAGTTCAGTGTGTTGACGATGTTGGAGAGCATGTTGAGTTAGTTGGGGTTCAGAGACCCATTTCTCTCCATGTGATTTCAGCTATGCAAATGAAGCGTACCATGTGGCAAGGTTGTCAGATGTTTGCTATTTCAGTTAGTGATCTCGCTGAGGATGGGATCTAGGAGGTATCTATTGATGATCATCCTATTCTTTAGGAGTTTGCAAATGTCTTTCTGAGTGATAGTCTAGGTATGCCTCCTAAGCGCGACATAGACTTCTGTATTGATCTCATTCCTAGTGCGAAGCCTATTTCTCAGGCACCGTATCACATGACTACTCAAGAGTTGAGTGAGTTGTGGTTGTAGTTAGAGGAGTTACTAGAGAAGGGTTTCATTCATCCTAGTGTATCCCCTTGGAGAGTGCCTATCAACTTTGTGAAGAAGGATGGATCTCTTCACTTGTGCATTAATTATCGCCAGTTGAACAAAATGACGATGAAGAATCGATACCCGTTGCCACAGATAGATGATTTGTTTGATTAGATGAGGGGATCCAAGGTGTTCTCCAAGATAGATCTAAAGTCAGGATACCACCAGCTTCGTATTCATGAGGCAGACATTCATTGGATGACATATTGTAGATGCTATGGGCATTATCAGTTCATGGTTGTCCCTTTTGAGTTAACCAATGCTCCATCAGTTTTCATGAGTTTGATGAATGGGGTGTTTCACACCTATCTTGACCAGTTTGTTCTCATGTTCCTTGATGATATTTTGATTTATTCAAGGACTATGGAGGAGCATGAAGGCCATTTGTAGCAAGTGTTGCAATGCTTGCGAGATAATCAGTTATTTGGCAATTTGGCCAAGTGTGAGTTCTTTCAGATTGAGGTGAGATATTTGGGCCACATCATCTCAAGGGAGGGTATCTTAGTGGATTCTTCTAAGATTCAGGCCATTGTGGATTAGCCAGTGCCAATAAATGTGGATGAGGTTTGCAATTTCATGGGATTGGCGGGTTACTATCACTGATTTGTGAGATATTTCTCTCGAGTAGCCCATCCCATCACTTCTCTTCAGTAGAAAGGGAAGAAGTTTGTGTGGTTAGATCAGTGTGAGGTAGCTTTTTAGGCTCTTAAGGAATGGCTGACCAGTGCACCTATCCTAGTAGTGTCAGATCCTACAAGTGATTTTGCAGTGTCATTGATGCTTCGTTGGAGGACATGGGGGAAGTTCTTATGTAGGAGGGATGAGTGATTGCATATGAGTCTCATAATCTCAAGGATCATGAGCTGAACCACCCCACCCATGATTTGGAGTTAGCGGTCATCATCCATGCACTTGTGCATTGGAGACATTTCCTCCTGGGACATCAGTTTGAGTTGCATAGTGATCATCGCAGTTTGTAGTATTATTGATGAGGATGTTAGTCACACACAAACATGAAATAAAAGTTACACAACAACCCTTATTTATCTTGAAAGATATGATGAATTCAAAGAATTCATGATCCCAAGTCTCCGTTGATTAGTTCATAATCTACTAACATTACTCAGTGGTTGATGTGTGTTATTGTTAATCATTTAGGGGCCTTACATTCTTCAATAGATTATGCAAAGTTTATCAGTATTCTTCCAAATATGCTATCCTTTCTATCTACTCTACATAAATCTCCAACAATCCTACATCTGCACTATGAATTTACTCAAATAATGTGCCTACAGGTTGATATTTGCATGATTTCTACCATTATTTATGATTCTTTGCATGATATTTTCAACATTACATGCATTTAGCTCAAATATGCTAATGATATTCAGTTATCTATGAGATGTCAGCATATTTCTCTGTTCTGCTTATTATTTATCATGATTTGTAGTTAAGAAAGTGATTCACTGAAATTAAAATAAGAAAAAGGGTTAGAGAACGAGATTCCCCAAATTACTTGACTGAGATCACTGATCCACATACATGTTCCTATACAGAAATGAAGAGAAGAAAACTAGAATCATACTTCACCATGACATTCCACAAATCCACATGATCTAGTGCAAATCTTCAAAGGAAAAGTTGACAACAACATGCAATGAAATGAAAGCGCTTCTATTGAACACAGCATTCACCAGTACATATCCAGAAATCAACTTGAAGATTACGTAAAGTTTATAATCAGGATGTAATCTAAAGCTTCATCTCCATTCAATATGCTTTAGAACAAGTACATTTACAATGATCTGAAGAAAGAACCTTGACATTTCAACAATTCAGTCCTCATTAGTCTCAGTAATCTGATCTCGTATATTAAACTGGTTCGGTCAGATTTTTTATTGATTGACCTCTCCCCTATTACAAAGTAAAGGGACTCAATATATAGCTCTGATTGTCCCCAATACAGTGCCCAAGAAACCCTAGCTAATCAACGGTCTGTATCCCAAGTGCAGCATCAGACAGTGGAAAACAAAACCCGCCAAAAGACTCTGAGCAGCATACCCATACCGAGCATAAGGATGTCCTCTGCCATTCCTTTAATGATTTCCACCTACATGATTTCTTCACATTGAATGCCTTTACTCCTCCTGCCTCATTTGCGATCTTTCGTGATCTGATCTATCGCCTGGGATGTCCTTGCCATTAAAGCTTTGCCTTAATATCTACCTACACGCCTGCAAATAGAGAAGAATTAAGCATTATCATTTAATAAACTAGCAGGAAGATAAAAATTATATTAAATCAGGCCGAATGTGCAAACACAGATATCGGGTTATGAATATTAAGCATCTACAAACACATGCATATCCAAATGCATATACAACGTTAAGAATGGTCAAGTCAACCATCGTTGACCAAAAATATGCAATCAGGCTCCAAAACGGCTTTAAAATCCTCCTCTTTTGCCTTTTCATTCCTTTGTATATCATGAATGCATATCACAAATATACAAACGCACCAACATACGAAGACTTCTCTATTTTTAAATTCTTTTCGCGTCTGCTCTTTGTATATTGGCACTCCATCTTCCACTTGTACATCGGTGTGACTCACTTATTCGGAGCAGTCTAGAAAACTCACACTGAATATATATATCTGCCTAATGCATATAACATTTTTATCGAGTCTTTAGATACAAACATAGATACATACAAAGGCTCCTACATGTCCTTTCAGACTCCAACCCTTTATAAACCACAGTTTACTTACCCGCTGGATTCGTGACATGTATATAATGCAATGTATCTTCTAATATACAAGCCGAGTGTGATACATTATATATACCAGATTTTAATTTCTTCTAAATTCTGCCTTGTATGTATCAAAATGCATGTCGCAAATATACAAAGTGCGAGACATGCAAGCATTATATCTCATTTCATAAACTTCTCAATTCCACTGCATGCATATTTCGTTGTATATCTGCTTTGTATGTAAGATACATACAAACATAAGATGCATCCGATGGACCTCACTGAGCATTCATTTTAACTTTTGAACCTTTTCGGGTTTGGCTTGCATGTATAAAGTGCAATATATGAATTGCAATGTATGTATCAAAACATACAACAACTTAACTGTATTTCATAAATGTTTCGATTCCAGGCAATCTATATCGTGTTGTATGTCCATTTTGTATATTTCACACTTTTCAAACATACAAACCAAAATGCATGCAACGGACATGACAAACCATGCAATTCAACTCTGAAAATGGTCAGGTCCACCTTGCATGTATAAATAAAACATTAGCCAAAATACATACAAGGACGGACGCGACAAAACCAACGACTCGATATACAAAGGACCTTGTACATGCAATACCTGACATACAAACAACTTTGTATATGAGAGACCTTATATATACAAATGACTTTGTATATACAAACATATAAACCTTTTATAGTGCATTTACCAAAAAACACACATAACTTGCAAAATATAGGGAATTTTAAGATGGTTCAAAAAGCAACCCCTATTCATTTTTAACAAGGAATTCACCCATACTTAGCTTCAGTACTTAATGCTATTTTTTCATTGTTTTCAACAAGGTTTGTACTTTCACTTCCTTTTCCCTTTACCACCAAGTAGAACAACACACGAACAAGCAAAGAAGCTAGCCACAGCAGGGGTCCTCATTTTGCTAAGGAGTAAAATGGGGCGTGTTGTGAACATCACAAAAACTAGCAACCAAACAAAACAATCAAAAATTAAAACCATTAAAGGAAACTGAATGAAATAAATTCATAACTTCCAACGATCTTTTTTGCAAATCATCATTTAACTTGAGACTCAATGTATTCAATAAGGTGCATGAATTTTCAAATTTAGTTTAAGTGGGTGCACGTGATTAATGATCCTCATCTTGAAAATTAGTTGAACAAACTAGTGACTGACATTAGCCTACGTAGTTGATGTCATTCCCTCATAGCCAACCGGATAGAGCCTTACTGCCAGGAGGTGTCCATAGCCCCGACAAGGTTATCGTTACAATTCTCCTATGTAGAGCCCCACTGCCAACGAGCGTCTATAGCCCGGTAGAGTTACTTAGATGGCTTAATCTAGATTTTCAGTAAAATCCATTTTATTATTTTTTATTTTTTATTTTGATAGAGATTTCATAAGATATTGTAGTTGTAACTTTATGATGCAAGGAATGGTCACTTGCTGAAATTAAGCTGAGAATTGTAATGGTAGCAAGGGTGACCTCTGATTTTTCACCTAATATCTACACTGGTAAGTTCAACAAACCCAAGGATTTTAGGTGTGTCATTATGAGAAACATTCCTTGAATACTCAACCCATTCTTATTGAATACAAAATTTCACAAGTCAAGCAACTTTCTAAATTCATGACAGTCACAACAAGTTATACATAAATTTCAAATAATTAACCTGAATGATCTAAAGTTTTATTGTTTTCAGTGGTTGTTAGTCTACTCCTTTATACTCTAAATCAAAATAAACATCCCTACTAAGGAAACACAACAAAGCAACCAAAACAAACAGACTGTACAAACAACTAACCTACGAAACTATACACAAAACCCTACAAGGCAAATAAAACCCAGGAAAAGACCTAAAGACACCTACATTTGCATACTTCCTTAGATTGTGGAGGAGCATCAGGGCATTAGTTATGGTTCTAATCCTAGCAGATTCATCCTTGAATTCTGAAAAATATTCTGGTATTCTAAATTCATTGTGTTTAACAGAATAACCTCTGATAATCAGTAACTGAGGAAGCTCATCATGTTCATGATTAATCCATATGCATGTCTTATCTCTTGAATTTCCATAATCAAAATAGTATTCAACATTATTCACTGTGGAAGGGAAAATACAACTTGGTGTATTTCTGGCTCTGTTGGACATGCTTGTTTGTTGACAGCTGGTCTTCCATTTAACTTTGCACTTTCATTTCTTAGCTCAACATCTAGTCTCACTTCAAATTGAAGGATGTATGACTCTTGATGGATTATTTCTTCATCTTTATCCAGCTTTGTTCCTTCATTCTGGATGTTCAGTTTATCCTCAAGTTCAAGAAACATCTCATTGTTCTTTTCAATTCTCTGCACATCAACATCTAAATGAGTATCTTTATTGTCATAATCTGATATACAGAAATTTATCATTTCTAAATCATTTGACTGTGAATGTGAAACAACATTTGACTGATAGGAATACTCCCCTATTTCACTTTCACAATGTCATTGGATCGACGTCTAATCAGGCACAACAATTCCAAAGCTTTCTGCATCTTCAACTTTCATGAATTATTCATCAAATAATTCACATCTTCCATCCAATAAGGTATCTGGTTCCATTGTCCTACAACACTCTTGCATTTGATCATTTGATTTAAAGTTATCAAATAATAAATCATGATTTACTTATTTTCCTATGGTTTCTTTAGTTGTTATAATAGGAACCTCATCAGCAGCAATGCATTTAAATTGTTTCACCACTTGTTTACACTTCTCTGGCCACACATTCTCATCACAACCATTAAGATTAGAATCAAAGACACTATCTTGACAAGCACAATTTAATAGTTCAATATATTTATCAAATGTATCAGGATACTCTAATCTTCTTAATTTACCTTCCCCCTCATCAAATCTTTCTTGCTGATTGTCTGATGACGTGAAACAAGAAGTACTTTCTTCTCTATGATTTTCAAAAGATTCATACTTGCACTCTTCTAGAACTGATTCAACTATTGTATTTTCTAAACGACTCTTGATTACAAGTGTTGCCTCTTCTTGTTGTTCTAGAATTTATTCATTTTCCTGTCGGACTTCAGCCCCGATCACATCTAAAAAAAATATTAGTCCTCTCAAATATAAATCCAACCTTGTGAGGAAAGTTAAACAATTAATTTCACTGTGTTCCACAGACTGGTGTATCCTACAACAACTGTATAAACCAAAGTTAGATAAACTATGAGGATAAAGATGCGTATTCAAAGTTTCCTGAAATAAAGGAATATCAACTTGACAATTGTCCTCATACGCATCCATCAAAATGAGACTCTATTTTCAATTTTTTTAGGATTTTGAAATTTTATGAGATCTATCATATCTTAGAATAAAACTTGAAAGCTCAGAAAATCAAACAAATCTTTGAAGCTTTGAGCTAGAACTTTGCAAAGATATAGCCAAAACCTCTTAGATAAGAGATATTTGCAAACATTCAACCTCAAATAATGACCTATCTATGCAACATTTGCAGAAATCTACAGATTCCTTGTTCAGGCCCTCCTTCTAGCGCCAATTAGGTGTTGATGAGGATGTTAGTCACACACAAACATGAAATAAAAGTTACACAACAGCCCTTATTTATCTTGAAAGATATGATGAATTCAAAGAATTCATGATCCCAAGTCTCCGTTGATTAGTTCATAATCTACTGATGTTACTCAGTGATTGATGTGTGTTGTTGTTAATCATTCAGGGGCCTTACATTCTTCAATACATTCTGCAAAGTTTATAAGTATTCTTCCAAATATGTTGTCCTTTATATATGCTCTGCATAAATCTCCAACAATCCTACATCTACACTATGAATTTACTCAAATAATGTGCCTACAGGTTGATATTTGCATGATTTCTACCATTATTTATGATTCTTTGCATGGTATTTTCAACATTACATGCATTTAGCTCAATTATGCTAATGATATTCAGTTATCTACAAGATGTCAGCATGATTCTCTGTTCTGCTTATTATTTATCATGATTTGCAGTTATGAAAGTGATTCACTGAAATTAAAATGAGAAAAAGGGTTAGAGAACGAGATTCCCCAAATTACTTGACTGAGATCATTGATCCACATAAATGTTCCCATACAGCAATGAAGAGAAGAAAACTAGAATCATACTTCACCAGGACATTCCACAAATCCGCATGATCCAATGCAAATCTTCAAAGGAAAAGTTGACAACAACATGCAATGAAATGAAAGTGCTTCTATTGAACACAACATTCACCAGTACATATCCAGAAATCAACTTGAAGATTACGTAAAGTTTACAGTCAGGATGTAATCTGAAGCTTCATCTCCATACACTATGCTTTAGAACAAGTAAATTTACAATGATCTGAAGAAAGAACCTTGACATTTCAACAATTCAATCCTCATTAGTCTCAGTAATCCAATCTCCTATATTAAATTGGTTCGGTCAGATTTTTTATTGATTGACCTCTCCCCTATTACAAAGTAAAGGGGCTCAATATATAACTCTAATTGTCCCCAATACATTGCCCAAGAAACCCTAGCTAATCAACCGTTTGCATCCCAAGTGCAGCATCAGATAGTGGAAAACAAAACCCACCAAAAGACTCTGAGCAACATACCCATACCAAGCATAAGGATGTCCTCCGCCGTTCCTTTAATGATGTTTCCACCTGCATGATTTCTCTGCATTGAAAGCCTTTACTCCTCCTACCTCATTTGTGATCTTTCGTGATCCAGTTCGCCGCCTAGGATGTCCTCGCCATTAAAGCTTCACCTTAATATCTACTTGCACGCCTGCAAACAGAGAAGAATTAAGCATTATCATTTAATAAACTCGCAGGAAGATAAAAATTATATTAAATCAGGCCGAATGTGCAAACACAGATATCAGGTTATGAATATTAAGCATCTGTGAACACATGCATATCCAAATGCATATACAACGTTAAGAATGGTCGGGTCAACTATCGTTGACAAAAAAAATGCAATCGGGCTCCAAAACAGCTTTAAAATCCTCCTCTTTTGCCTTTTAATTCCTTTGTATATCGCGAATGCATATCGCAAATATACAAACGCACTAACATACAAAGACTTCTCTATTTTTAAATTCTTTTCACGTCCTCTCTTTGTATATCGGCACTGCATCTTCTGCTTGTACATCGGTGTGACTCACTTATTCAGAGCAATCTAGAAGACTCACACCGAATATATATATCTGCCTGATGCATATAACATTTGTATCGAGCCTTTAGATACAAACATAGATACACACAAAGGCTCCTACATGTCCTTTCAAACTCCAACCCTTTATAAACCGCAGTTTACTTACCCGCCGGATCCGCGACATGTATATAATGCAATGTATCTTCTAATATACAAGTTGGGTGTGATACATTGTATATACCAAATTTTAATTTCTTTTGAATTCTGCCTTGTATGTATCAAAATGCATGTTGCAAATATACAAAGCACGAGACATACAAGCATTATATCTCATTTCATAAACTTTTCAATTCCACTGCATGCATATTTCATTATATATCTGCTTTGTATGTAAGATACATACAAACATAAGATGCATCCGACGGACCTCACTGAGCATTCATTTTAACTTTTGAACCTTTTCAAGTCTGGCTTGCATGTATAAAGTGCAATGTATGAATTGCAATGTATGTATTGCAATGTATGTATCAAAACATACAACAACTTAACTGTATTTCATAAATGTTTCGGTTCCAGGCAATGTATATCGTGCTATATGTCCACTTTGTATATTTCACGCTTTTCAAACATACACACCAAAATACATGCAACGGACATGACAAACCATGCAATTCAACTCTGAAAATGGTCAGGTCCACCTTGCATGTATAAATAAAACATTAGCCAAAATGCATACAAGGACGGACGCGACAAAACCAACAACTCGATATACAAAGGACCTTGTACATGTAAGACCCGATATACAGACAACTTTGTATATGAGAGACCTTGTATATACAAACGACTTTGTATATACAAACATACAAACCTTTTATAGTGCATTTACCAAAAAACACACATAACTTGCAAAATATAGGGAATTTTAAGATGGTTCAAAAAGCAACCCCTATTCATTTTTAACAAGGAATTCACCCATACTTAGCTCTGGTACTTAATGCTATTTTTCATTGTTTTCAACAAGGTTTGTACTTTCACTTCCTTTTCCCTTTACCACCAAGCAGAACAACACACAAACAAGCAAAGAAGCCAACCACAGTAGGGGTCCTCATTTTGCTAAGGAGTAAAATAGGGTGTGTTGTGAGCATCACAACAAGTATATCTTCACTCAACCAAATTTGAATGCTCAGCAGTGCCATTGGATGGAGTTCCTCTGTGAGTATGACTTTGAGGTTCACTACATCTAGGGTAAGGAGCATGTTGTTGTGGATGCCTTGAGCAGGAGGAGACATGACATTTTAGTTTTGTCTCTTGGAGTGGATTTGTAGAACCATATCTTGGAGTCACTTCCTAGTGATACTTGGTATCAAGAGGTTAGAGTAGAGAATGAGTCTAGGAGAGTCCTTGAGGGTAGATTTACAAGTTTCTCCCTCAAGTCTGATGGACTTTTGCAACATCTTGGTCATATTTATATTCCAAATTTTGGTGATCTTCGTTCCTTGGTTTTGTTAGAGGCCCATCATGCACCCTATTCAGCTCATCTGGGTGTCATGAAGATGCATGCCGATCTTCGACAGTTGTATCATTGGGTAGGTTTGTGGCGTGACATTACCGATTTTGTGGCTCAGTGTTTTGAGTGCCAGCGAGTGTAGGCAAAGCGACAACACCTAGCAGGACTGTTGCAGCCTCATTCCATCCATGGATAGAAGTGGGCTATGATATCTCTTAATTTCATAGTCGGGATACCTATGTCTTCACGTCATCATGTCACTATTATGGTTATAGTGGACAAGTTGTCCAAGGTGGCACACTTCTCACCCATGAGATCTTCCTACACTGCAAGGTCCGTAGCTCAAGTTTTTATGGAGGATATCATGCGTCTACATGGTATTCCTTGTAGGATCATTTCTGATCATGATCTAGTGTTCACTTCAGCTTTGTGGACTTCTCTTCAGCATGCTTTGGAAGCTCAGCTTAATTTTAGCTTTGCATACCATCTCAAGACTGACGGATAGATAGAGCAGGTTAATCAGGTCTTAGAGGATATGCTTCAGATGTACGTTATGGATCAGCAGTCTCATTGGGAGGACTACTTGTACCTGGTTGAGTTTGCTTATAATAATGGGTACCATAGTTCTCTCTATATGTCTCCCTTCCAGGCCTTGTATGGTAGGCCATGTCGCACTCCATTGAGTTGGGATCGCTTAGAGGACTGAGTTCTTTTGGGTCTAGAGATGCTTCAAGATATGGAGCAGTAGGTAGTGCAGATCAGAGAGTAGCTGGTTATAGCTCAAGATAGGCAGAGGAAGTATGCCGATGCCCGTAGGTTGGATTTCTACTTCTTGGTGGGTGACTGTGTGTTTTTGAGAGTTCATCCGCAGAAGAGCCCCATCCATTACGGGAAAGGATTGAAGTTGGCACCTCATTTTGTTAGACATTTTGAGATCCTTGAGAGGATTGGTCCTATTTCTTATCACCTTGCATTGCCACTGAGTCTATCATGCATCCACGATGTGTTCCATGTTTCAATTCTTAGATAGTATATTCCTGATGTGACCCATGTTCTTGATTGGACTATTTGCAGGTCAAGGCAGACAAGCAACTTTCTTTGGAGCCCATGCACATCCTTCAGCATTGAAGGTTGACCCTTAGGGGTTGGGACATAGAGTAGGTAAGGGTCCAATGGAATCCTGATGGTGAGTCCTCATCATCTTGGGAAGATGCAGCGAGGATGAGAGATCTTTATCCATATCTTTTTGCAGGCTTCCATGAGTAAGCCTAGTCGTAGGGGATGTAATGACCCCCGTATTCGTATTATGTTTTTTCTTATCTTGATGGAATTCGATGATTGTATGTTTTGTATTAGATTATGTGTCTTGTTATTATTTTGTATTGGAACCAGTGATGTGCAATCTCAATACTATTATGATGTGGACATTATTATTACTTATGATGGATTTCATGTTTACATGATTGATATTTCTTCGGCTCTATGATGTATGTATATGCACAGATACCTTGATGTGTTCTTGGAGTGTTGCAGGTACTGAGTATCAACTCTGCCTAGATTCACAGACATGAGCATACTCTTATTATCCCTGATGGCGGTTACTAGCCACTGCACCCAGTTAATGCAGTGTTCCCATGTTGTGGTCTTACCATTTGAATTACCTTATGGTCATGTGTAGTTTGCCAGTATAGTGGTTGAGGCTTTTCTCCTTGGTTTCCATTGATTGTTCGATGTGGTTTCCTTGGCATCATTCTTTATTTTGATTGGTGAAAATTGTTTTATGCTAATGTATGTTTTTGTAGGAAATGAGTGCCTTTCCTATTCCTTACCCATGTACTAGGACTGATTGCATGTAATTGTGCATGTGATAACCTAATTTTTTATTGTATCGAGTTTCATGGACTACTGTGTTCTTTGGCTACATCTTAGCATTTGCAGGCTTCCAGGAGTAGGCCTAGTCCTAGGGGGTAGGATGTAACAACCCTTTTTGATCGACGAATATGGCTTTGGGGGATTGGTAGATATTGAATGCAATAAAATATCTCTAAAGGGCAGATGGGAGATAGGTAGGAGTCAAAAGCTAAGTCAGTTTTTTAAGATATTTTATTGGAATCTCTTCCCCATGCGATACGATGGCTGGGAGGGAGGTTGGAAAAGAATAAATGCAGTGAAAATATCTTATGTGGTGGGTGAGAAAATGGGGGTTTGGTCTTGGCTGGATGAGCACATCTTAACACAGATCGAAGGAAGAAAAAAGTAAAGGGCTTGCAAAAGAAAGGATCTTAGTTTGTGAAGGAAGAAAAAAACCATGATTTGGGGGAGTTTGTTTTTCAGGAGACACCTGCAACTAGAAACATAGGAGCTGAAAAAGAAGGTCAATCTCTAAGAAAAGAGAAAAGACCCTCTATTTTTTAGGAGAGACAATAGAACATAGAGGAATGTAGAGGAGGCCTTTGACAGAGAAGAAAGGGTTTGCTTGGGTTATGGCGGGCGCGATGTGAAAGTAGATAACTTCTCCCACATATCCATCAAAATATTTATATGTATCTACCTTCCCTAGAATAATCGATGCTAGAAAAAGACAGCAAAAAAAAAGAAAAGAGCATTCTTGGAGAGGATATGGAGAGTCTGGAGAAAGTCAACCGTTTGGAGCTGAAGGGGACAATGAAATACCTCAGCGAGCATATCAAATTGTAAGATCTGAGGTGAACTGAAGGAGACAGTGAGATACCTTAGGCAAGCATATCAAATTACAAGATCTAACGTGAGATGAGGGGAGTATGAAGGGAAAAGAGGTATTTACCTTTATTTCTATTTTTCTACCACAAAAACTAAAATACATTTGCTATGATTTCATTAAGCATAGAAAAAAAATAAAACCCCATTGCTTCCTATAAATCTAGAGTATGTGTGATGTTATTTTCATTAAGCACAGAAAAACCAAAACTCCATTACCATTGTTTAAAAAAAGAAACCCCTGCTATATAAAATCTATGCCAAAGTTTATTCCAATGCAAGATATTTACACTGCCCCTCTCTCCTGAAGCGATATCATAGGCTAGAAAGTTTATTTAAATGCAAGACTTGGTTACATCACCTCCCTTCTAGAATTATTTCTGTTAAACCTGCAGAGATTTCCTATTTTTGTTTGATCCATAGGGTTTCCAAAGAAAGATCATATGTTTTCTGAGTTAATTTATTAGGCAAACAAAAGAGGGTCGATCTTATAGAGAATAGAATGAGGCAGCCATACAAGACTGGGACGTATGACAAAGATTGAAGAGATCTCAGTCCCATGAAACCTGATTGTCATATGATGACTTCTCTAATAGATTTTCATTACAACTCTACTTAAACAAAAACTTAGCAGCCTCTGTTTGATCATTACGGTCATTTTCTATTAAAACACCAGCCTTGAGAAAACCATCGTTAAGTTAAAGAATGTTATGGCATTAAAATACCTTAGAAACATCTACCTGTGTTTGTGCATTAAAATTGGTTACATAAACTCTAATAGGGAAGAATATGCAACCCAAGGATCTAAAGGAACTACTGTAAGAGGGAAAATTATGAGTTCCATTTTGTAAGCCTTTTTAATATTTTATTTTGTTATTTTAAATATAGTAGAAATATGCAAAATTTAGGCTATGAGTTGACTTGTGTCACCATTTTTTGTACCTCTCTTATAATATTTGTGCATTCCTTTGTGAAGAGTGATTATATTGGGGTCACAAGAGTTATTACAAAACTGATCTAACTGGCAAAAGGCCATTTTCAACAAATTACACTGTCCACGAAAGCTTTTGGTCTTGTAGATCACTTTTTTCTTATTTACTATTTCAAATTTATACTTCAGAGTTTCAGTTGATTTTGGATTCCTCATTGGTTATTGAGATCAACTAGGTCTAGGCATTAGAGTGGTCATTTTGAGTGGCTCTCTACAGGCTCAGGGCCCACAAGTGGCTACTAGGGGAACTAGTAGCAGAGTTACATTAATAAGTGATAACTAAATGAAAATATTGAGGTAAAAACATTAATAAGATAATTAGTCCTCGTAAATGGCCTTAAGCACTTGTAAAGGCTAAGGATGCAACAGGAAGGCCTATCTATCTGCGAGGTGTCAAGTCATCCATCTGCAGGGTGTTGATTCGGGCACGATTGAGTCTCCTCATCTACATGAGAGGAGTACTTGGTTCCATGTGGTGCCATCCCTTTGAACACACATGATGACACTCCATCTGATTTCACTCTAGTATCTAGCACCTTAGTAGTCATGAGTAGTACCTGACCTATGACTTGGATGAGTACACTAGTGTTATGACTTTGGCTCTATGCATTGTTCTCTGTGTCTGCTCCATGATTGATGTGAGTGTTGGCCATCTTGTACCCCTTAGTTGTTGTTCTTCCATTTGGGCCTTGTGACTATCTCTGAGCACGATGGGGTGGTCTCGTATGAGTCCACATGGTTGGGAGGCATGGCCACCACCATTGGGGACTGGCAAACAGGTTTTGGAGGACTAGTGGAGATCTTCTCTCTCTCTGTTACTTCATTCAGTCCTTGTATCATATTTAGGACTATGTTATTGTACTTGTATCATATTATGGGCTATATCATTGTATTTGTATATTCATTTATGTAATTGTACTCTCTTAAGAGAGAAGATGTAATCATGCAAGTTAATGAGAAGAAATGAGATGTTTTCTATTGGGTTTACTATTTCTAGTGTGGGTATCAGATCCACTTGTACTATGATGTTTATGGATTCATGTTTATATTATATATGGAATTAGGAACATTTGATTTGGTGTTTAAAATGAACGTAGTTGTTTTAATGTTTCCTCTGGAGAGTGAATTAGCCCTCTCTTTCAGGTTGCCCATTCAACCATACTTGGCCATGAATGTTGTTGATCTATTGAATCGGCAACCGAATCTGTGTATGTTGTCCACTTATGTAAAAAAAATATTCTATTTCTCTTTTGGCTCTTACCCTTTGGGGGTTATGTAGCGGGATGTTACACCCATCATTGACTTTTCAACGAGATCTTTCACAGGGATGTTTTGCAATGGATATTTCGTATATCTTGACCATTTGAAAGCAAGTGAGATTCTGGTGCTTACTCCTTTAGTCAATGATGTTTGACCAAAGCTTTTTTTGACGTCACCTAAACATTTCGACAAGATATTCATCCTCATTCTAGTTAAAGTCAAATGGACATTTTAGAATGGATATTTCTCACTAGATATTAATTTTTGAATATCCAGACCCAATCTCTTCTCACATTTAATGACCATACATAAGTGTCATTGGCCTTTTGAACTCAAAAGAATGCTTTTTGACATCTGTTAGTTTCTCCCGTGCCTAAACGATGAATACTCACCTAACGGTAGAAGGGGTAATTAATATACCCTAATCAATGGATTTTCTAAAGGATAAAAGGTAAATTTTTCCACTAATGTTAATTACCAAAGTGATTGAAGCTAAAATTGTAGAGAGCTGAAAGCGATTAAAGGTGAACTATAGGCGATTAAGGGGATTTTACAGTAACTAGAAAATGGTGTTACAAAGAATGGAAACAAGGAGCATAGCTAAAATGGTATTTATATCCACATCTACACATTAAGGTTGAGATTGTAACCACCAGGTATGAATATGACAAGCCCTCTATCATTTTTACCATTACAGTATGTTTGTACATGGTAAGAAGGTAAACTTCCCATTATGAGGGTAAATATTTGGGTAAATTTGCATTTGTATATGGATTAAAATAGATTTCATTTTACGCTATGAATTTTAAGGTAATCAATGCATTTAAATTCCTAAACCCTAGGCTTAACTATGGATGTCTATAACTCGCAGGACAAAATGCAGAACCGTAAAGATCGCAGGGATGCTAAGTTCAAGGCACCTGTGTTCCCCATGCTAGGGTCTATATGCTATAAGTTTGGATGCGCTGATGACACATTATAGGCAAACTGATCTAGATGCCTTCAAGGTATGAATTATGGCAGGTGAAAATAACCCAATTATAAAGAACATTGTGCAAATAGGGATGTTTCACACTAAAGGGTTCCCATATACAGTTGAAGCTTTGGAACTCATCATTGAATGTGCAAACAATTACAACATGGTGACCAGGAGAGTAGAGCGTCAAGACCATGTGTATGCTAACTTTTTTGTGAATGGCATTACTAAGACATTCAAGTTGCCCACTAACAAGGATATGTACTAGATAAATTTAGAAGATCTAGCTGCAGAATACAACAACAATTATATAAATTGTAGGAAAATCATCTTCTCTTCATGGAAGGCTCCGGAAAATAAGGTCAAGGCCATAGCTAAAATACCCCAATATTTGTTCAAATATGATTTTAGCCCCAAGTTACAATACATGATAGCACTCCTTAGTAGGACGCAGGGAAGGTGGATGATAGAACATTCAAGCCATGGATGTATGGCCTGATCTGGATGGTCAAAGACAAAAACAAAGTGGTCAGATGGGCCAAACTCATAAGTGACAATCTCCATGATGGAATGGTACAATGGAGGAATAGAAGAAGGTTATTTTATATGACCTCCTATGTTGTATATGAATCTGCATATAAGTCACCACTCCATGGACTGCAGATGGTTGGAAGGCTGGGACATCTACCAAATGAGAAAACAATGTGGGAGCACTACGCACAGTTGGAGAGGAAGATGTCCATCCAACATTACAATGTGGTTAATGACTATTGTATAATGCACCTTATTAGATTAATGGAGGGTGACATAGCCAAAAGGCTCTCAAAAGAGGCCTAGGAGATGATATAAAGAAATCTAGCATGGTTTATCCAATTCCCCACTTACACATATGTTGGGATGGAGGGTTTTGAGGGTAACCCATTCATGCTACCCATATATCCCACTAACAAGGTATTATTTCTATAAGTAATGAGGCAAATTATCCCCTCTTATGAGGTGTATGTGAGGAAGAATAAGAAGGGGAATATCAGATTTCCCATGGAGATTAATTAGAATGCTTGTGGCTCAATTGATGCAGCAAATAAATCCAAGGCTACTTTGCACATGTTCCATCTGTAATTGTTCCCTTTGGTTAGATACTATGATCCATATCATAGAATGGAGAAGTGGGTAAACAAGAAGTTGCAACACGTAGTACACCTTGAGGACTATTGGACAGACTATGATGATGAGGAAGATGTAAGGAAAAGAGGATATCAAACATTGAATTTAAATCTAATCAAGACATTAGTATGCCTGGAAGTCCCACCCCAAGTCAAGTCTGATGATGGGAGCCTGTTGGACCTAGAATATGAGGAAAAGTAGATATACAAAGAGCCATTATCCTTGCCTCATTGGAGTAAACTTGATGAGACATCCATAAATGTTGTAATGGCAAAGGTGATTAGCATTACAAATAAATGGATAGAGAAGAAAGTAGCTGAATTGAAAGCTAGGGGTGTGGCTATCACCCAAGATAGGAAAAGGAAGATGAAAGAGAGTGATGACCTAGGGTTTAATGACTTTATCATCCATAAGAGACAAGTCATGGAGGCAAAACATGCACAACCAAGACCCTCTGTAGAAGGAAAATAGTTGACATCTGAAGGCATAACCATAGCCACCCGACCTTCACCTCCCAAGGATGTGCCTTTACCAGCTATTCTTGTTATTACCATGGCTACAGAGGAGCCAGAGCCTACAAATTTGTTGAAAGGGGTAAATATCCCAAAACAGAAAAGAGGACATGTGACGATCATGAGAGGATCCACCTCTAAGTTTGTGGATGTCCAGATGAAAGATCAAGAGGAACCTACAATAATGGAGCAAATGTTTTCTCATGGCCAATCCCAGGTAAGGTCATCATCAGCACCTACCCCACCCACCATTCTTCAAACACATTTGGCAGAGCAAGTCAAGAACTTGCCTGATCCTATAGTGGTCATGGTGAAAGAGTTGCAACACAACATCCTAGCCCCTCAAATCATAAAAGTGAAGAACAAATTAGCCGAGGAGGAAAAGGAAGCAGAGCAAGCAAGGGTCGATGAAAAACCATTACCCTTAGATCAAATCATTGATCTAATAAACAATGAAGTCACTAGGGATGTGACTAATAATCTATTGGGATTCCTACTCACACCCACTAGATCTGCATGACAAGAGACACCTTAAGTATAGGTTGTAAAGAGCCAAGGGGTGACAAAGGATCCCGATGTGCAGGAAGTCTCTAATGTAGAAGAGGAAGGATCGCCTAAGGAGAACATCCAACTTGAGCAATTAGATGTCCTTATTGATACAATTACAAGTCTTAAAGTTGCATTCTTGTCATATCTTGTAGGAGCAAGTACAGAAGCGAAAGAAACTGTTCAAGATAGACTAGGACAGAGAGAGACTACATAGGGTATGGACATGGATGAATAAGCTTAGGACATCCATGTGGATGGAAAGGATCAATAAGCTAAAGAGCACATGGAGAAGGAATCAGAGTAGCTAGTTTAGCAACAAATAGAGTCATCCAAGCAACAAGCTCAAATAAATAAAGGGGATGAGGAGATGGAGTAGGTGTGAATCCTAATATTCCTCAACAGATTCCCCATAAAGAAATTCAACAAGAGGAGCATCAAGAAGAAGGGCCTGAAAAGGAGCTTCCACAGGATATGGATGTAGGACATCCACAAGCTGAGAATCCTAAGGATGAACAACAACAAGAGGAAGTTCATCAAGAATAAATTCTTAGGGATGATGCCTCTGATCAGGAGGAAGTTCACCAGTAGGAAATGTTGCAAACAGGAAGAGTTCTAGATAAAGATGATGATACAACAATGAAAGATGCTCACATTGAGTAGCTTGGCCATGAAGGGGCAAAACAAGATGTACTAGGTTGGTTATCATCAGAGATAATAGGACCTCCTTCCATTGATACTGTTCCATTCTATTTTAAATCATTATTTTTGATTGAGGAGGCCAAGTCAAAACATAAAGCTAGGGCGATGTCAACAATAAAGCAAGATGCTACAAATGGGTGAAGAACAACCCAATTGGTTGTGCCCACAGTTGATAAGGCAAGGAGAGAGATAAAGGCTAATGAATATTAGGTAACAACAATTAATTTAGGACATACCACTACAGAACAGGAGATTAAAGAACTCAAAGGGAGTACTAAAGTCATGGCTGCCCGTATTCATAAGATGAAGATGAAAAATAAGGAGTTGGAAGGGCATATTGCCCAACTCCATACATTCATGAGGGGATTGGTCACCCTAGGTACTCAAATAATAGAGGCACCAGTTGCCCTTACATTAATCAGGAAAGATGAAATAAGTGGTCTAGATGCTCAAAAGCATCAAGCTCATGTTATGCAAAAATGGTTCACCAAATTCATGACTGAAGGTGAAGAAATAATAGGGGCATCACTATCCAATTTGGATACTGTTGAACTGCACTAGACAACTGAGAGGGGGGGTGAATCAGTTGTCCTAAAACTTTTAACCAAATATGATAATCAACTTATTCATTACTTATATTTAGATACAACCAAGAAAGAATCAAATGAGAAGCTCAACACAAAACCATAAACAACATAGGAGACACTAGATGTTTATGTGGAAAACCCTAAAAGGGAAAAACCATGGTGGGTGTTAGCCCACATAAATATATAAGTTATATCAATATTGAAAAATAGAGGCTCACTGCCTATAGGGCTCATTGCCCAAATTGCTCACTGCAAAGAAAGGCTCACTACCTATGGATGGCTCACTGCCAAAGGGTAGCTCACTACCAAAAGGTTGAACTGAGATAACAGCATCTACTCCATGCCAAGGTTTAGCTCCATTGAAGCACAAAAACACCTCTACTCTGCTCTTCTATCTTACTTCACTTTATCGTCACATATTTTCCACTTCAATACTTTTTCATGACTCAATTACAAGTATATATATCATCCATCAACCTTGGAATGTACATCAAGGTCAGCATTACATTCATCAACCGTTGGAACAATCTCCAAGGTCGACATTACAAACATTTACAAAATAGGTCTTTACCTAATACAAAATTATGCTAAGGATATGTAGTAAAGATGTATATGGATCACGCCATGCCTTAGTTGGGACTCAAACATGATCTTCTACACCACAACACGCTTCTACAATCTTCAAGACATCTCTGCAATCACTAGAATTAACCAAGTCATCTAAGACTAGTTACACACTATGTTATCTAGGAATAATCTTCAAACACGATCTCAATTCCTTAATATGGACCAATGTAAAGGCAGGAACATAATTAGGAGGCATCCATAGGCACATTGTAATCACCAGGAGCAACCGCACAAACTCTAACCAATTTATCCATGAGATTCTTCACACCAGAGCACATGAACTTCACTGTCTTCAACTATCATAAAAGAAGGATAGATTGCATACTGCCAAATCATGAACCATTGTAGTTGTAGGCACTTATCATCATCCCAAACTTCCCTTTAGAACTACAGAGAAAAATACTTCAATGCAGAGAAATGTGGAGTAAAATACTTTCTCCCTGGCACCAGTGAATAATCAGAAAAAGTAGGTTTTACTCTTGTGAATGTACTTCACTCAATTCTTCATACTGGAGGCTCAAACTCAGGACTTAGCATCTTTAGACATGCCTCTAAATAACTTCCAATCCACAAACCAAGATCTTCAATATACAAGAAATGTGGAGCAATCTTCTAGACTGTTCTTCAGTATACAACTCAACATCTTGACTGTGATTCTCTGTTTCCTTTCTGATTCTTCCAGAGGGGCTAATTTTCTCAATTTCCTCAACATATAAGACTTCTAATCAATCAAAAGATAAGGATACAGTTTACATCAATGACAACAAAGATATGTTGACATCAATGACAACACTGATTAGGCACATACTTGCAACATATACCTTAGCATATATCAGGACAAAAGCTGATATCCTAAAAGAAGAATGTGCTTAGAATCTTGATCAAAATGATCAAGACTTGCCTAAAATCAAGGGCACCAGAAAGTTAGATGATCAAGTGCTACTCAAGTGTCACATCCTAACATTGCAAACTATGCACAAGATATCTACTTGGATTAAAGATCTGAAATTTGAAGTGGATATCCTAAAGAGGTGTCGAAATAAAATAGAGAATATTAGTACTAAAGTGCAAGAGTTACTAATAGACGAGGTGGATATTCTTGAAGAATTGTTGGGGACCTTGATGGATGACAAGGAGACGTGATGAATAGGCTTCCAAAGAAGCATTCAAGGCTAGGTTTAATCCTATGATAAAGGATCATGTGTCACATTTTTTAGAGGTGTCTATAGAACAACTAATGGAATTATCCATGAAAATCAAGGAATACAAAAGAAGATTATATAATAAGACAAGTCAATGGGTATCCATCAGCGATCAATTGCAAATGCAAGAATATGCAAAAGCTAAGGCACATAAATGGATGCAACTATAAAGGCCTATGAATTGTACTAGAAGTTCAATTCTGGGGAAGTAATGATTGGAGAAGATTCATCTAAGGCAGAAGAAGAATAGCATATCTCAATGATGCCATAGTGAAGATATTGAAGAATATTCCATTTTTTTAGTTGTCTTCCACTAGTGATTGCCAACTGGCAATCACGTGCAATGTTTCTTGAACATTGATGTTTTGAGAGATATGTTGACCATAGGATCATTGTAGTTGAACTCAGGTCCTTGTTCTATAAAAGGGCCTAGATCACCTTGTATACCAGAGACTAAATTGATGAACTTTTGAACACTGATCTTGTAAATTTGAAAACTATGTGGCTTTCTCATGGTTCTTTCTCACAATCAATGTAAATGTGTATATTTCTTTTCATACATAATGAAAATGAAGCTTCAAATTACCATCTAATTGTATATATCAAGTAATCTTCTATTTATTTTCAACTTGTAATGGTAAATTGTTGTGTTCATTTTGAAGTGCATTCAACTTATTGCATGTTGTCATCAACTTACCTTTGAAGATGTGTACTAATCATACATAATTATGGATTTCCTAGTGAAGTATGGTTTGGTTTTGCTTCATTTCATGACTATGTCAAAGTATACATGTGGATCATTGGTGCAATCCAATTAGTTTAGGATCTTACCCCTTTAATTCAATCTTTTACTCTTCATTTTAGAAAATACAATGGATAAATGCAAATAATTGATATATCTTAAGCCATACATATTGAATTGATACAAATGATGACATAGCTAGAGCATACAAAGTAAAAGGCTGCAAATAATGGGAAATATTATGCAGATAATCATAAATATCAGTAAATTACAGGTCTTAGAGAACACCTTTAAGTAAATTTAAGATATATATGCAAGGATTAGTTTAGATAAGGATAGTTTCAGAAGAACTAATCAAAGTTAGGGATAGTTTCAAAATAATTAATCAAAGTTGAGATAGTTTCAAAAGAATTGATCAAAGTTGTGTTCAATTCATACTTATATGCTTAAATCTCAACTAGATACTATAGGATCTTATACAATTGTCAAGAATATATGCAGATTAGGTACAATATACAGGATATTTGTGGAATTTGATAGAATCTAAGAAGAAATGCAACTACAAGGTGTAAGTCCCCAAAATGGAACAACATATCACAATGACCCCTGAGTAACTTTCAAAAGGTCAAGACTTGACCAACAAAGCCTTGAGATCATAAATTCACTATGAATTTATTGTATCTTTCAAGATGAGTAAAGGTTTGTTGTGATAATTTGTATTCTTTTGTATGTGACTAACAACCACATCAACATATTTGGCACTAGAAGGAGGGCCCATGACTTGAGATTTGTGTTCCTTCAAAGATCCTATCAATATTTCATATTCTAAGCTAAGTGACTGCAAATATCCCTTGAGAACATTTGACTGTATCTTTGTAAAGATCTAGTCTAAAGCTTCGAAGATCACCCTGAATGTCCGATCTAGCTCATCGTCCTACTACTAGATCAAGATCTAGTGGTCCTTTGCATGAATTACCTATTGTAAGGCCAAGATCATACCCCTCTAGTGCGCAACTTAGACCTCCTATCCTTGTGACACCATTAGTCCCTGTACAAGCTACCATGACATTATTTAATGTTGAATTGTTTATTCATTTTGTGGTATACAATGATTTGTCGAAGAATCTAGATAAGCTTTGCCCAAAATATCATTTGTTTCAGATTGTAGAGGATCACCTAAGAATATTTAAGGAAGCTTGATTTAGAGTAAGGATCCAACATGAGGATGTAGTCTGTAGACTCTTTCCATACACACTGGGAGAAGAGGCATACAACTGGTATGTAAATTTACCTCAGCATTCCATCAACTCTTGGTTACTGATGAAAAATGCATTCAAAGCTTGGTTTCAAATTCTAATTGATGCATCAATGATGTAGCATCGCTTTGTTGAAATCAAGAGAGGTGAAGGTGAGTTCATTGCAAATTTTAATGATCATTTCCAAAAAGCATATTCTAGGTTAACAGCTTTGTATTAAATTGTAGAGGATGCAGCTATGCTAGTCTATTATTCCGCTTTGAATTCTTTAACTACAATGTTCGTGAGGAGAGAAAATCTTGGTATTTTGACATTATCTGGTGCCTACACAGAGGTAGTCAAAGTAAATACTGAGATGAAACAAGTAGGACACAGTCCCCTACCAAGCATAGGACCTCCATCGATGTTCAACCAGATGCAACAGATCAATGGAGCATTAATGAATCAATTGCAAGTTCCATCGATCAACATAATTCCTCCACAAGAAAATGGCCAGATGATTATGCATCGTAGGCCTACTTCTGTTGAAATCAGGCTAATGGAAATGGTAATTCATTCTTACTTCCTGCTTAGGATAATATAGTAGCTAAAGTCCAGGAGGAGAATGAAGATGTCAAGGAAATTACAGTTCAACTGAAGAGGTTGATTGCTGAGGTGACTCAATTGAGGAATCAAAACCTTTATTCTCAGAATAATGCTCAAAATGTGGAGAATAGAGGATATCAAGATAGGGGATATAATGACAGAGGTTATGATAATAGCACTCCATGAACTCCAAGAGTCTAGAACACTAGACTGAATAACATAAGTTTACCATCACCTCTAGATAAGCAAGGTCCTACTGAACCTAAACAAATGACCATAGTCAACTTCACTGAGGTTGCGTTGAACAACTGGTGTTGGATCCACAACACAAGTGCTCATGCTGAGTTGGATTACCCACAATTTAGAATAGCTGCCAGCATATTCCAAGATGAAGTACAAAATACAAAAGGGGGAGCAAGCTTGCCTGAAGATAACAAACTTGTTCCTTTAGGATATTACTCCACTTTGGTATTAGAAAGCTCCTTGTTCCCAGGAGAAGAAGTAAATACAGTACATGAGAACCATACTCTCATATGCAAAGAATCAGTTCTAGCTTTTGAGGATTACACTTTCCTGTTCGAGAGTGATAATGAACCCGAGAAGGAAGTGGATGAAGTCCATGTCTTCCAGCAATTTCAAACAAGGCACAATTACAACCTCCAGAAAAATAGTAATCAGTTGCCTAGACCTTTAACTAGCTCCGTCCTATCAAATAATTTTAACATTTCTCTAGATACAACTACCAACAACAATTCGGGACCTCCAAGGGTCAATCAACAATATTTCACATCATCATCCACTCTAGCTAAAGGTATGAATGAACTTTCTGAATATAATAATTTAGTTACCTACTTAGTTGAAGAGATCAAGAAGATGAAGATTATTTTATTCTTGTCAAAACTACTTAAGTCCCCAATCATAAAGAAAGCCTTCCTTAAGTCTTTAGAAGAGCCTTCATTGAAAGAGAATATCTCTAGCAATATCCAAACTAGAGGTCTTCCACCTAAGGATGTCCCATTCAGGCCTAAGGACAAAGGAAAAATCCATGTAGTAAATGAACAAATGACCCTTTACAAAAGACATATTGAGTCTCCTCCTTTCCTCCTCACCTTGAGGATATTTGGGAAGAACTTGCACAATTGTCTAGTAGACTCTAGAGCATCCACCAATGTCATGCCCCTATTAGTATGTAAAGTCTTAGGTCTCTCACCTACTAAATCATTGAAGAAATTCACCCAATTAGATAAGTCCAAGGTTAATATCATAGGTGAACTGACTCATATTTACATGCAGTTAGCATTAGACCCTAGGGTCCAAAACTCTATTGACATCTAGGAAGTGGACATCCCTAATACATACGACATGTTGCTAAGTAAGGATTGGTCCAAGACCCTAAATGGATACATGGATACATATTTTTTACATATGTGGTTACCCTGGAGGGGTATCCCTAACCAAATTTGTATTGAGGCTAAACCAAGGATGAAGTATATGATCATGGAATATCATCAGAATAATGAAGTGTTGTATACAAGCGTAGAGCAAGGCATATACAGAGTTGAGCTTCCAGATATCACTGTAGAGGAAATATGGATGTGCCATTATATGCAAGAAAGAAGTGAAGTAAGTGTAATCACACCAAAGACAGATGTCTTGATAGAGTTTGATCATGAAACTTCAGATGAAGATGGAGGAAGCACCATAAGTGAATTTGAAAGGCACTTGTCGGAGGAGATCCAAAGGTATAGATTGTAGGGTATCCTACCCAAACATACCGTGCTAGAAGGATGGTGCTGGTTGCATAGGACTTCCCACTCCAAGACTACATGTGCATTATGTTTAAACCTAATTGACAAAAGGGAGCGCATGTATTCAGGAAGCAAATTGAATTTGCCAAGTAATGTCCCTAAGAAAATGAAATGTGAAGATAATGAAACTAGTCATCCAATATAAAGTCAAATCCCTCGGATGTAGAAAGATGAGTCAAAGATGACTAAGCTAGCCCCAATGGATGTCCCAATAGTACTAAATAGAGTTTCAGATATCAAAGTTATTGAGAATGCAATTGGCACAGATGTCTAATCACATGACATCCAGACACCTGAATGTCCAAATGTTCAAAATCCTTTATAACAGAAGCTACCCAGCCAATGTGAACTGCCCAAGTTGAGATGGATCGCTAAAGGAAGTGCCTCTAGGGCCAAGAGAAAGATGGTTCTTGACAAAGATCCTCCTAATGATAAACTATGGATATTAATATTTGATGGATCAAAATCCAAGCAAGGTGCTAGAGTAGGAATCAACCTTATCAACCCACAAGGAAAGTCATTCCTAGTGGCATACAGACTGTAGTTCCATTGCACTAATAATGTGGTAGAATATGAGGCCCTGATTCATGGTCTGCTATTTGCGTTAAAGAAGAAAGTTAAAGCTCTTCATGTCTTTAGAGATTTAGAGCTTGTAGTCAATAAAGTAAGGAAGCAGTATTCCTAAAACTACAAATGCTTATTTAGCTACAAACATAGAATCTGGGACTTGATAGAAGGTTTTGAAGCCTTCAACATCACCCACATACCAAGGAACCTCAATCATCGAGCTAATGCCCTAGCAATAGTGGCCAGTACTTTGGAACCATTAACAATATCTAGGATGAAATGATTCTCAATTCAATTGGTCTCAGTCCCATCAGTTCTAGATAATGTCACTAACTTTCAAGTTTTTGAAGGCAACCAGCACATCCTAGATTTTATTGGGCCAATAGAGATGTCTTTGAAGCCCAGGTAATAGATGAACAGGATAGAGATGATTAGGATTGGGATGAGGAATCCATTATTAATTTACAAGATAACAAGATCCCTAAAGGTATGATTAAACTTGAACGATTATTCAATCTAGATGGCATTCTCAGACAAAAGGATCTGCCCAAAGCAGATGGAGGGGATTATGAACCCATGAACATAAGAAAGAATTCAAAGGTCGAGAAGGTCCTAATTGGTAAATTTTGTACTCCTTCAGAATGAGAGGGGATGGCTCAGCCCTTAAAGGACTATATCCATGTGATTCCATGGACTTATGAGGAACTCCAGACATATGGCACCTCAATCATCACACAGACCATCATGTTGAATCCTGATGTGAAACCATTTAGGTAAAAGCAAAGGCTAGACAATGCATTACTAGAACCTTTGATATTTGAAGAAGTTAAGAAGATGTTGGTGGCCAGGACTATCTTCCTTGACAGGCACTCTACCTAGGTCACCAACCTAGTCCTAGTACGAAAGAAAAATGGAGATTGTTAGCACATGGAATTGCACCCTGCTTAAAGCCTATTCAAGCATTCTAATGGCACAATGGGACTAATCTCAAGGTGTGGTACCTTGTAGTTGAGATCAGACCTCTAGAGAAAGGTTGGTTCATCTTTCTGAGCTTAAGGCTCAGAGAATTGAACTAAATCTAATTCTACTCACAAGGAAAAGGGAAAGGGAATACTGAAATTAGAAGAGGAGGTGATGTACCAGATTTATAATGTGTTTTGACTATGTCTGAATTAACACAACAATGACTTCAAGACTATAAAAATCTCACATAGATCCATATAATCTATATAGAGGTTCGACAAAGAACTAAGACCAAGAAAGGGGCCATTTTGCCCACAATAATAGCATCTAATTCTCAAATAAACACAGACCAAAACTTGAGAGAAAGGCAAAATAACAGTCTATATTAGTCATGAAGGCTAGAAAGCCATTACAAAGCAGAACAATTTGTTGCAAGAGAAATAAATACAAAATAACCAATTACATTCATTGGTGAATCAGACTAGAAGACATCAAAGGCCCAGTTGCATACACATTGTATAATAGCCTAGAACAATAGCTAATAACCCATTTACATTTTTTCTTCATGTATATATAGCACTTTTATCCATCTATAGCATTGGGTACTAAAAAATCAGTCAACTGACCCTGCACATGGCCACGCTGCATTAAACTCTGGCTCAGAAGCCCTATCAGAACCTACAAATTTGGAATGATGGCCATGCTTCTAACAGGCCTACAACTCTATAGAATAAGATCACTTGTACGCATGGGTACCTGACGCATTGAAGAAGGAAAGTCTGAAATCCTTCTATGTACCTGCAAATTCATTATGTAGCTTCTTTGTATTGGCACATTGAACAATTCCACTATTTTAGCTACCTAGATCTGATCTTTCTGCAACATTTGTACTTCATGTGTTTAATTCTCTCTGCAACAATGGTGTGATTTTAGGGGAATGTGATCTGCAATCTTTTACAACACTTTAAAATATTTAAATTTCTTTTAATATTCTAAAACATTATGTTTCATTGATTTTCCTTTTGTAGCTCTCTATATTTGGCTTCATTGGCAAAAATCCATTTTTGCAAACCTTTCTATCTTTTCTTTTGTTGGCAATTTCTTCATTTCCTGAACCTCTAAGTCTTTGTTAGCGAAATCCCATCTTTTCTAACTTGGCAGCTTTCCTTCGCATTTTGCCTTATCAGCAAAATCTCTATTTTTTGAACTTGGTTATCTTCAATTTTTGCCTTGTCAGCAAAATCTCACTTTTTAGAACTAGACCTGCCTCTAAGTTCCTTCTCTCTTTTCACCTTATCAGTGAACTTCTACTTCTACAAACTTGGCCTTTTGCCTTATCGGTAAAATCCCTATTTGACAAACTTTACTTTTATGTTGCCTTCTTCTTTGCCTTTGGTTCTCTTTATCACCTTATCAGTGAATCATCAACTTCACGAACCATCTTTGGCCTTGCCTTGGCCTTATCAAAAAATCACCATTTTGACAACCATCTTCCTTTGCTACTCATCTCCCATTCTACCTTAGCTTTTTACCTTATCGGTGATCTTTAAAAATTTTGAACCTATTGGTAAGTTGGCATTTTTACTGATTCATCGACTAGCCGACCTTTTATCAATTTTTTGTGTTATCGACAAACTTTTCCTTTTCAAAACCACTAATACAACCCTTTTTCCTTTAGTTACAGAATTTGTTGTTTTGAGAACTTTGCCATCCCTTCCTTTTCTTCTTTGCCTTGTCGGCAAATTGCCCTGTCGACAAACCTTGCAAATTATGAACTAGTTGGTCAGTTAGCCCTTTCACTGACCTCCTAATTTCCACATCCTAGCCTTTTATGTTCCTTTATTGGCGAAGTTGCCGATTGGTGAACCTGTCAATTGGTGAACTTAAGGTTTGTGAAACCTTAAGTTTGCTGACAAATGCAAGCATTTGCTTTTCTTTTTATTTTTACCTTCTTCATTTTCCCATCACTTTCTGCTACTTCACCCCTTCAGTTAGCAAACTGGTGAATCAACGAACCGGTGAACTGTCAAATCACCTGTTGGTGCCCAAATCAACAGACAGTAAACCCTAAAGGTTTGCCAATTTTGATGATTAGGTTTATTGTAGGACTTGGCCAACAAAGATAGGAGATTGTTTGCACTTGTCTCCCCTACACTTTAGGTTCTGCCGCACCTAGGGGGTATCCATCATTCACAATAAAAAGATTTAGCTTTTCAATACCAGGTAGAATGTTCACAACCATGCACCAAGATTTGTTGGATAAACCCTAGACTAGAAATGTTCTTGGACTATCACACTGGTTAAATCTGAGAACATGTAGGACCTAAACCTAAAACAAAACAAAACATGAGATGGTTTACTTCAAATGATTTCTCTTTAAATTGTTGGATTTTCTTAGACCTTTTGGACAAGCAAATCCTCAGACCAGTGCTTTATCAAGGCAATAGAGTCAGACCCATCACTGTAAATGTTCCCTCATGACAACAAAACTTCACATCTAGAGGACCCAAAATAAAAATATTACTGCCTTACAGTAATATGTCCAAGAAAAAGTGTTATATGTGATTCTATGCTTCAATATTCCCTAAATATAACACATTTCCCCTAATACCTGACTCAAAGCAATTTAATCCATTCCTTGAACAGATGCAACAAATCAGATATATCACATAGCAAATGTATATGAATGAGTTCAGAAACCCTTAGCAACTTCACTCAAAAGAAAAATGCTCATAAACAAGGAGATAATCACACATAACACACACAGAAAGTGTTTTTCATATAACTCAATCTGGAAAGAACATTGTCATTCAAAAATTTATACACCTACAACATAGAAAATACCTCTGCATCTAGATGAAGAACCAAGTCTACAACAGAAAATGCTCCCCAAAGTGTGGATATCTTGTATCCAAAGTCAAAAAGAAAGAAAAATTAGAATGGCCCTAAATTCCTTTTTAAAGGAGAAACAAGCTACCGGCCACCTACATTCTAACAAAGCTTTTATGAAACATTAGGATCCTTATAGATTTTCATGAAACGATTAGATCCTCAATAAAGAGAGTAGCTGAAACAATCAGATTTCTTGGTAGAGATCCATCGATAAAATATCCTAGACCTTAATCAAACATGAAGATTTGATATTTTTCCCTAGCCATGTTGAAGTCTCACTAACTGCAGAGTGGAGGTGTACAGGAATGGTGCTGACAAACAGTGGCTTCAATATTTAAACCTTGACCGTAGATTTGGGCTCCCTTTTGTGAGATCAACATTTATGAGCCACTTCCCCAAACTTGAAAATTTATGTCCTCCTCATTGAAAAGTCTTCCGCCAACAGAAACGAGCCACATCAGACATTCTCCCTCCGTTGACTGCATCACCTCTTTGACCAACCCTGACACATGGTGCCATCTCGCAACATCACAGCCAGAAATGGACCACCACTAAATTTCCTTGTGTAGGCATGCAAAAGCCTCCACGTGCCCCCTCTTCATTTTCTTTTCATTTCTTTACTAAGATGAGGCCACGTGTTGACATCTTGTGACCGCACGGTGAATATTCTCTTCTGACTGGATCCTTCTATTCGCTTGCGCTATCGTCAGATCTTGACTCTCTTCAATAGATCATTTCTTGTCATGAGACTTGGTAGCACACATTTTGTTAATGCAAGATTCCTCGATTGAATGGCAGCAAGCCCCACCACCTAGACAGATGTCACCTTGTCGCAGCCGTGCAGGGGGACATTGATGTTATTCATGATGTGTTGTGATGCTGCGAAATACTTTTGTACACACCTTATAACCCTTTTGAAGACTTAGGACATAGATTTAATTTTTCACGGGTTATAAAGGGTAAACCCAAAACATGGGACCGATCACTTGATGAAAACAAAGGGTTCAAGTTATAACTTAAGTGATCGAGGACCTACTGTAAGGGGTCAACTGGGATTTAAAAGATAAAGTGCATGAGACTTAGGGACTGAACAACATAGGGCTTTAAGGAAATATGGATGAAGACTTGCAGACCTGATTTAATACCCTAGACCTAGGTACACACCACCATTGGCTCTTGCTCGGGGATGCATGCCTCCTGCAGGCATGGTGAGGATCCAAAAATCTCTGGGATGCAGGACAAGTGCCTAATCTATTGGGCCACAGAGTCAAATGCTCCATTATGCACCACAATTCATATCTTCAATTTTATTTGGTGGCCCTAGGCCCCCAAAAATGAAAAACTAGTATTTCCCTCTATCAAACATCATGTTTTCATCAGACTGTTCTAGGTTCAACTTAGAAACAACATGCCGACTGTAGCATTCCATCTTATTTTTAGTTATGCTTTTTCCAATTTCATCTTTAACTTCCTCAGAAAATCTATAGTAACCTTGATCTATTTTTGGTATCCATAGTTGTAGACTATCTTCATCATATGTCATCTTTAGATCAGAAAAGGTAAAAGGCTCATATAAAACAAATGAATCGATATCTAAATTTTGTCTTCTTTCAAGCAATGGTACACTCTCTGTACTAAACACGTGATACGTAGGCACAAGCAGTATTTCCACTTTTCTCTTTATCACCTTATCAGTGAATCATCAACTTCACGAACCATCTTTGGCCTTGCCTTGGCCTTATCAAAAAATCACCATTTTGACAACCATCTTCCTTTGCTACTCATCTCCCATTCTACCTTAGCTTTTTACCTTATCGGTGATCTTTAAAAATTTTGAACCTATTGGTAAGTTGGCATTTTTACTGATTCATCGACTAGCTGACCTTTTATCAATTTTTTGTGTTATCGACAAACTTTTCCTTTTCAAAACCACTAATACAGCCCTTTTTCCTTTAGTTACAGAATTTGTTGTTTTGAGAACTTTGCCATCCCTTCCTTTTCTTCTTTGCCTTGTCGGCAAATTGCCCTGTCGACAAACCTTGCAAATTATGAACTAGTTGGTCAGTTAGCCCTTTCACTGACCTCCTAATTTCCACATCCTAGCCTTTTATGTTCCTTTATTGGCGAAGTTGCCGATTGGTGAACCTGTCAATTGGTGAACTTAAGGTTTGTGAAACCTTAAGTTTGCTGACAAATGCAAGCATTTGCTTTTCTTTTTATTTTTACCTTCTTCATTTTCCCATCACTTTCTGCTACTTCACCCCTTCAGTCAGCAAACTGGTGAATCAACGAACCGGTGAACTGTCAAATCACCTGTTGGTGCCCAAATCAACAGACAGTAAACCCTAAAGGTTTGCCAATTTTGATGATTAGGTTTATTGTAGGACTTGGCCAACAAAGATAGGAGATTGTTTGCACTTGTCTCCCCTACACTTTAGGTTCTGCCGCACCTAGGGGGTATCCATCATTCACAATAAAAAGATTTAGCTTTTCAATACCAGGTAGAATGTTCACAACCATGCACCAAGATTTGTTGGATAAACCCTAGACTAGAAATGTTCTTGGACTATCACACTGGTTAAATCTGAGAACATGTAGGACCTAAACCTAAAACAAAACAAAACATGAGATGGTTTACTTCAAATGATTTCTCTTTAAATTGTTGGATTTTCTTAGACCTTTTGGACAAGCAAATCCTCAGACCAGTGCTTTATCAAGGCAATAGAGTCAGACCCATCACTGTAAATGTTCCCTCATGACAACAAAACTTCACATCTAGAGGACCCAAAATAAAAATATTACTGCCTTACAGTAATATGTCCAAGAAAAAGTGTTATATGTGATTCTATGCTTCAATATTCCCTAAATATAACACATTTCCCCTAATACCTGACTCAAAGCAATTTAATCCATTCCTTGAACAGATGCAACAAATCAGATATATCACATAGCAAATGTATATGAATGAGTTCAGAAACCCTTAGCAACTTCACTCAAAAGAAAAATGCTCATAAACAAGGAGATAATCACACATAACACACACAGAAAGTGTTTTTCATATAACTCAATCTGGAAAGAACATTGTCATTCAGAAATTTATACACCTACAACATAGAAAATACCTCTGCATCTAGATGAAGAACCAAGTCTACAACAAAAAATGCTCCCCAAAGTGTGGATATCTTGTATCCAAAGTCAAAAAGAAAGAAAAATTAGAATGGCCCTAAATTCCTTTTTAAAGGAGAAACAAGCTACCGGCCACCTACATTCTAACAAAGCTTTTATGAAACATTAGGATCCTTATAGATTTTCATGAAATGATTAGATCCTCAATAAAGAGAGTAGCTGAAACAATCAGATTTCTTGGTAGAGATCCATCGATAAAATATCCTAGACCTTAATCAAACATGAAGATTTGATATTTTTCCCTAGCCATGTTGAAGTCTCACTAACTGCAGAGTGGAGGTGTACAGGAATGGTGCTAACAAATAGTGGCTTCAATATTTAAACCTTGACCGTAGATTTGGGCTCCCTTTTGTGAGATCAACATTTATGAGCCACTTCCCCAAACTTGAAAATTTATGTCCTCCTCATTGAAAAGTCTTCTGCCAACAGAAACGAGCCACATCAGACATTCTCCCTCCGTTGACTGCATCACCTCTTTGACCAACCCTGACACATGGTGCCATCTCGCAACATCACAGCCAGAAATGGACCACCACTAAATTTCCTTGTGCAGGCATGCAAAAGCCTCCACGTGCCCCCTCTTCATTTTCTTTTCATTTCTTTACTAAGATGAGGCCACGTGTTGATATCTTGTGACCGCGCGGTGAATATTCTCTTCTGACTGGATCCTTCTATTCGCTTGCGCTATCGTCAGATCTTGACTCTCTTCAATAGATCATTTCTTGTCACGAGACTTGGTAGCACACATTTTGTTAATGCAAGATTCCTCGATTGAATGGCAGCAAGCCCCACCACCTAGACAGATGTCACCTTGTCGCAGCCGTGCAGGGGGACATTGATGTTATTCATGATGTGTTGTGATGCTGCGAAATACTTTTGTACACACCTTATAACCCTTTCGAAGACTTAGGACATAGATTTAATTTTTCACGGGTTATAAAGGGTAAACCCAAAACATGGGACCGATCACTTGATGAAAACAAAGGGTTCAAGTTATAACTTAAGTGATCGAGGACCTACTGTAAGGGGTCAACTGGGATTTAAAAGATAAAGTGCATGAGACTTAGGGACTGAACAACATAGGGCTTTAAGGAAATATGGATGAAGACTTGCAGACCTGATTTAATACCCTAGACCTAGGTACGCACCACCATTGGCTCTTGCTCGGGGATGCATGCCTCCTGCAGGCATGGTGAGGATCCAAAAATCTCTGGGATGCAGGACAAGTGCCTAATCTATTGGGCCACAGAGTCAAATGCTCCATTATGCACCACAATTCATATCTTCAATTTTATTTGGTGGCCCTAGGCCCCCAAAAATGAAAAACTAGTATTTCCCTCTATCAAACATCATGTTTTCATCAGACTGTTCTAGGTTCAACTTAGAAACAACATGCCGACTGTAGCATTCCATCTTATTTTTAGTTATGCTTTTTCCAATTTCATCTTTAACTTCCTCAGAAAATCTATAGTAACCTTGATCTATTTTTGGTATCCATAGTTGTAGACTATCTTCATCATATGTCATCTTGAGATCAGAAAAGGTAAAAGGCTCATATAAAACAAATGAATCCATATCTAAATTTTGTCTTCTTTCAAGCAATGGTACACTCTCTGTACTAAACACGTGATACGTAGGCACAAGCAGTATTTCCACTTTTCTCTTTATCACCTTATCAGTGAATCATCAACTTCACGAACCATCTTTGGCCTTGCCTTGGCCTTATCAAAAAATCACCATTTTGACAACCATCTTCCTTTGCTACTCATCTCCCATTCTACCTTAGCTTTTTACCTTATCGGTGATCTTTAAAAATTTTGAACCTATTGGTAAGTTGGCGTTTTTACGATTCATCGACTAGCCGACCTTTTATCAATTTTTTGTGTTATCGACAAACTTTTCCTTTTCAAAACCACTAATACAGCCCTTTTTCCTTTAGTTACAGAATTTGTTGTTTTGAGAACTTTGCCATCCCTTCCTTTTCTTCTTTGCCTTGTCGGTAAATTGCCCTGTCGACAAACCTTGCAAATTATGAACTAGTTGGTCAGTTAGCCCTTTCACTGACCTCCTAATTTCCACATCCTAGCCTTTTATGTTCCTTTATTGGCGAAGTTGCCGATTGGTGAACCTGTCAATTGGTGAACTTAAGGTTTGTGAAACCTTAAGTTTGCTGACAAATGCAAGCATTTGCTTTTCTTTTTATTTTTACCTTCATTTTCCCATCACTTTCTGCTACTTCACCCCTTCAGTCAGCAAACTGGTGAATCAACGAACCGGTGAACTGTCAAATCACCTGTTGGTGCCCAAATCAACAGACAGTAAACCCTAAAGGTTTGCCAATTTTGATGATTAGGTTTATTGTAGGACTTGGCCAACAAAGATAGGAGATTGTTTGCACTTGTCTCCCCTACACTTTAGGTTCTGCCGCACCTAGGGGGTATCCATCATTCACAATAAAAAGATTTAGCTTTTCAATACCAGGTAGAATGTTCACAACCATGCACCAAGATTTGTTGGATAAACCCTAGACTAGAAATGTTCTTGGACTATCACACTGGTTAAATCTAAGAACATGTAGGACCTAAACCTAAAACAAAACAAAACATGAGATGGTTTACTTCAAATGATTTCTCTTTAAATTGTTGGATTTTCTTAGACCTTTTGGACAAGCAAATCCTCAGACCAGTGCTTTATCAAGGCAATAGAGTCAGACCCATCACTGTAAATGTTCCCTCATGACAACAAAACTTCACATCTAGAGGACCCAAAATAAAAATATTACTGCCTTACAGTAATATGTCCAAGAAAAAGTGTTATATGTGATTCTATGCTTCAATATTCCCTAAATATAACACATTTCCCCTAATACCTGACTCAAAGCAATTTAATCCATTCCTTGAACAGATGCAACAAATCAGATATATCACATAGCAAATGTATATGAATGAGTTCAAAAACCCTTAGCAACTTCACTCAAAAGAAAAATGCTCATAAACAAGGAGATAATCACACATAACACACACAGAAAGTGTTTTTCATATAACTCAATCTGGAAAGAACATTGTCATTCAGAAATTTATACACCTACAACATAGAAAATACCTATGCATCTAGATGAAGAACCAAGTCTACAACAGAAAATGCTCCCCAAAGTGTGGATATCTTGTATCCAAAGTTAAAAAGAAAGAAAAATTAGAATGGCCCTAAATTCCTTTTTAAAGGAGAAACAAGCTACCGGCCACCTACATTCTAACAAAGCTTTTATGAAACATTAGGATCCTTATAGATTTTCATGAAACGATTAGATCCTCAATAAAGAGAGTAGCTGAAACAATCAGATTTCTTGGTAGAGATCCATCGATAAAATATCCTAGACCTTAATCAAACATGAAGATTTGATATTTTTCCCTAGCCATGTTGAAGTCTCACTAACTGCAGAGTGGAGGTGTACAGGAATGGTGCTGACAAACAGTGGCTTCAATATTTAAACCTTGACCGTAGATTTGGGCTCCCTTTTGTGAGATCAACATTTATGAGCCACTTCCCCAAACTTGAAAATTTATGTCCTCCTCATTGAAAAGTCTTCCGCCAACAGAAACGAGCCACATCAGACATTCTCCCTCCGTTGACTGCATCACCTCTTTGACCAACCCTGACACATGGTGCCATCTCGCAACATCATAGCCAGAAATGGACCACCACTAAATTTCCTTGTGCAGGCATGCAAAAGCCTCCACGTGCCCCCTCTTCATTTTCTTTTCATTTCTTTACTAAGATGAGGCCACGTGTTGACATCTTGTGACCGCGCGGTGAATATTCTCTTCTGACTGGATCCTTCTATTCGCTTGTGCTATCGTCAGATCTTGACTCTCTTCAATAGATCATTTCTTGTCACGAGACTTGGTAGCACACATTTTGTTAATGCAAGATTCCTCGATTGAATGGCAGCAAGCCCCACCACCTAGACAGATGTCACCTTGTTGCAGCCGTGCAGGGGGACATTGATGTTATTCATGATGTGTTGTGATGCTGCGAAATACTTTTGTACACACCTTATAACCCTTTCGAAGACTTAGGACATAGATTTAATTTTTCACGGGTTATAAAGGGTAAACCCAAAACATGGGACCGATCACTTGATGAAAACAAAGGGTTCAAGTTATAACTTAAGTGATCGAGGACCTACTGTAAGGGGTCAACTGGGATTTAAAAGATAAAGTGCATGAGACTTAGGGACTGAACAACATAGGGCTTTAAGGAAATATGGATGAAGACTTGCAGACCTGATTTAATACCCTAGACCTAGGTACGCACCACCATTGGCTCTTGCTCGGGGATGTATGCCTCCTGCAGGCATGGTGAGGATCCAAAAATCTCTGGGATGCAGGACAAGTGCCTAATCTATTGGGCCACAGAGTCAAATGCTCCATTATGCACCACAATTCATATCTTCAATTTTATTTGGTGGCCCTAGGCCCCCAAAAATGAAAAACTAGTATTTCCCTCTATCAAACATCATGTTTTCATCAGACTGTTCTAGGTTCAACTTAGAAACAACATGCCGACTGTAGCATTCCATCTTATTTTTAGTTATGCTTTTTCCAATTTCATCTTTAACTTCCTCAGAAAATCTATAGTAACCTTGATCTTTTTTTGGTATCCATAGTTGTAGACTATCTTCATCATATGTCATCTTTAGATCAGAAAAGGTAAAAGGCTCATATAAAACAAATGAATCCATATCTAAATTTTGTCTTCTTTCAAGCAATGGTACACTCTCTATACTAAACACGTGATATGTAGGCACAAGCAGTATTTCCACTTTCTTTGTTGGGCACTGACTTTCACATTCACATAAACCTTTCAACCTCAAAGTAAAATTTTGCAAAGCACGATCATACAAATAATCATAATTAGTTAAAAGTTGATCATACTCACAGTCACCATGACTAGGAAGTTGAAAGAGCACACTTTTAGAAACATCCAAATACCCATCATTATTGTGTTCAACAATTTCATCATTAAACCCCACCTGGAATGTTTCAAGAGAAGGCATAAAAAATTCATAATATAGCCCATTGTCAGAAGCTTCATAGTCACCCTTATCATCACAATCAATATCATCCTCTATTGTATGAACATGAACGCTTGCAACTTGTCCATTCACATCTGAATAATGACCCTTGTCTTACCTTTCACCAATGCACTGATATTGTAGAAATGATTATCATCCTCAAGGAAACATTCATATTCAGTATTTTCATATATTTCATCATCTGAAACACTCATACATGGGTCTGAATTTTGACAAGTATCAACACATTCCTCATTATTATGTAAGTCAATATTCTCCTCATTCAGAGTGAAAAATTCCATATCTGCATCATAAAAATAATCATCTACAACTAAAATATCATCATGTTGTATCATGAGCTCTTCATCCTTATGCATTATGCCATGACTGCCCTCTACATAATCACCTCTCAATAAACAAACAGAAATAGGCAAAACACACTCGTTTTAAAAACTATTCTAAAAAATTGTTGTCATGTATCCTATTGGCATTCCATATTTCTGATTATTCTCAATATCCATAGCAAACTTGTAGGCCCGATGCAGTGTGGTAGGTTCCTTATCTCTCATCAAATAACTCATTTCCTCATCAAATGCAGCTAGATAGATTGCCAAACACAATGCACTATTTGGTCTCATATATTCAAGAATGTGTCTGAGCAACTTTGTAAATCTTAAATTAAAGGATGGAACCAACTCACCATTTTCTCTTTGAATGTTCATAAATTGTGTAATCAATGAGGCCACATCAGTCCTTTCACCAAACTATTATAGGAATGCACTCTCTAGATCCAACCATGAATAAATTGAACACATAGGCAAATATGAAAATCAAAACCTAGCATCATCCTTTAATGAGTGAAAAAAGAGTTTCATTACAACATCTTCAACCTCAATCTCATAATCTTCTATCAAATTACAGAAATCTTACAGATGTTTGTTTGTTGATTCAGAATTCTTTCCACTATATTTTGGCAGGCATTTTCTAAGTTCACCAGGGATAGCATTTGGGTAACCACTAATACCATTGAAATTTAGGGTTTTATATCTTTCAACAAAGAATGACCTTTTTTGAGGACATGACAAAGATTGTAGATCTGATTTAATCATTTTAAATGCAAAAGATGGAGTACCTGGGAATATACATTGCAACCTTGAATAGGTTCAATCAATAGAGTTGTCACCACTCCAAAGAGGACAAATCAAGAAGGCAAGGATATTTTGGATTCAATCCACTAGCAGAGCATCACACAACCTTTCTTTGATCTAGCTACAACAATAGTAAGCAGAGTCGCCACCCTCTAAAGGGAATGATAAAGCATTGTTCATATACTAACTCTACATACCCACATGACAAAGGTAAGCACTGGTTTTAGACACTCCATGGTAAGATTTGATAGTTTGATCCCTAGTCGAGTCACCAATTTTGTTGGTGCCCAAATAAGCAGACAATAAACCCTAAAGGTTTGCCAATTCTCATGATCAGGTTTATTATAGGACTTGGCCAAGAAAGACGAGATATTGTTTACACTTGTCTCCCCTGCACTTTAGGTTCTGCCGCACCTAGGGGGGTATCCCTCATTCATAACAAAAAGATTTAGCTTTTCAATACTAGGAAGAATGTTCTCAGGCATGTACCAAGATTTGCTAGATAAACCTTAGACTGGCAATGTTCTTGGACTATCATACTGGTTAAATCAAAGAACATGCAGGACCTAAACCTAAAACAAAAGAAAACATGAGATGGTTTTCTTTAAATGATTTCTCTTTAAATTGTTGGATTTTCTTGGACCCTTTGGACAAGCAAATCCTCAAACCAGTGCTTTATCAGGGCAAGAGAGTCAAACCCATCACTATAAATGTTCCCTCATGACAACAAAACTTCACATCCAGAGGATCCAAAATAAAAATATTACTGCCTTACAATAATATGTCCTAGAAAAAGTATTATATATGATTCTATGCTTCAATAATCCCTAAATATAACACATTTCCCCTTATATCTGACTCAAAGAATTTAATCCATTCCTTGAACAAATGCAACAAATCAAATATATCACATAGAAAATGTATATGAATGAGTTCAAAAACCCTTAGCAACTTCACTCAAAAGAAAAATGCTCATACCCAAGGAGACAATCATAGATAACACACATAGAAAGTGTTTTTCATATAACTCAATCTGGGAAGAACATTTGTTGTTAATCAGGATTGCACCACTAGTCAAGTCAAGCTTGACTGTCCTATTGAAACATGGAAACCCTCCCAAATTTGGGTGGTCTATTTCGAGAGGGAATCTCCAGAGTGAGCTGGTTCTCATATTTTCTAAAGCAAGTCTAACAAAGTGAAAGGAAACTAGATAGCTTGTATCTATGTTTACTTTTGATATGCATACATTGAATATCTTCAAACAAATCTGCCTTATTGCTTTGACTTTTGATTATTCTATCAATGTATCATATCAAATGAAAATGCATATACATACCAAATAAATCCTTCCAATTACATTCTAGTGTCTTGTTTATTGTAATCATCTAATATTATTTTAGATAATCTAAAGCAGTAATGACAGCTGTCCTTTTGCATTGAATGTTGTCCTAAAAGAGTTTAGCTTACTCTTATGATTCCATTTCATCCTTTGAGGTGCAGTCATAGGTGTATTTTGTTTCTAACATCAATGTATCTGATGGCTTTCTACTCCTTTAGTTTGTCACGCAATTAAAGCATTGTGAATAATGATTCTTTCTTCTTCCATTCATCCCTTCTGAGATTAAGGGGAAGCAACATGTTGGGCTCAACCCTTGTGGGAGCCCACTTGACACCACATGTTGATATGTCTTCAATCAGCTACATGACTTATCCTATACCTACAAATGAAACAAACATATTAGAATAAAAATAATGAAGTTCCATGATTGTTTCTTTCTCAGTTCTTCCTGCATATGGATGATGATCATTGATCACTGCATTATAAACAAAGTGGTATGCCTCTTCTAATAGGATATAGGGATCTCATAACTAGAGCTCTAACAGGACCCTCCCACATTTTTGCAGGTTCATGTTGAAGATCAGGAGTAGGACAGAAGACAACTTCGAAGATCAGAAACCTCCAAGGCAATGATGCCTATGACCTTCTCTTTTCTTATCATTAGATGCATAGCATTTTCTTTATATCTGCATATGTTCAACTATACCCATGGCTTGTGTCAAACATTTGATATGTCATTATTTCTTTCAATGTGATGCTTATTCTTTTATGTATTTCAACTTTGTAAACAAACAATCATTGTGGTGACTGAAATACTTATCTCTCTTGAATGCTCTACAATGCAATGAATGATTTGAAATATTTTCTTCTTTTGACAACTAAACTGTAATTAATACTGAAACACAATAACTATACAAATAACTCATAATAGAAGAATGTTAACCTTCACTCTAAAATTGAACTTGTCACATTAGCTCTACCAATTTTTTAGCTGTGGTGAAAAAATGGTAACATTTCTGGTGACTTCTGCTATATGCTTGCCTGTTAAGCATTGGATCAATTGCCTTAAACATCCATTGGGTATTGAGTCATACTCTATCCTTCTCAAACTCAGAAAACACTACAATTCATCTCTCTAATAGTCCAAACAGTAATGGAAAACTGAAAACAAAACACAATCGAAAGAAAACTAACAGGCTTGATGGCCAAAACACCTATGCAGTAGCACTTAGGGATTTACAAAATATTGAAAACAAATGTGCATGAATACTTATTAACTACAACACTACTCTACTATATACAAAGGTAGTACTTATCCTCAGAGGCAATGCTTGAGGTGGATCCCAAAGAGCCAACTTTAACTTCTCGTGCCATGTTCTCTAGTTGCCTTCAACAGTCTTCTTGATGATTCTTATCAGATTCTTATTGGTAGATTCAGCCTACCCATTACCCTGTGGGTAATAGTTAGAAGAAGTATTCAAAAAGATATTATTTTGACAGGCCAATCTAAAATTTTCAATCCAATGAAAGTTAAACCATTATCTGAGATGATTGAATCTGGTGTTCCAAATCTTGATACTAGATCCTGATAGAAACTTAGGACAGTAAACTCAGTTGCTTCTTTTAAAGCAACAGTCTTAGTCCACTTGGTGAAATAGTCTATGGCAGTCAAGATCCACTTGTGCCCTATACTTGAAGGTGGGTTTATTGGTCCTATGAAATCCATCCCCCATTTTGCAAATGGTTGTTCAACTTTAATAGGATGCAGGGGTAAGACAGCAAGCCTTTGCTTATTGCAAATATTGAACACTTCTCACATATTCTCACCCAAGGAAAAGAATCTTTAAATAATTCAGGCCAGTAATAACTAGCCTACATAATCTTCAAAGCAGTTGTTCTAGCTACAAAATGACCACCTAAAGGTCCATTGTGAAACTCCTCTAACATCTTATCCACTTGATCAGGTCCAATACATTTTAAAAATACACCATTAAAGTCTCTCCTATACAAAATACCATCAATGATAGCATAAGGAGTAGCTTGTAACCTAAAATACCTTCTTCCTGCCCTATCCAAACCTTCGGGGCATTGATCGGACTGTAAATAATGCATCAACTATTACACCCAGCTGTTTGTAGGAGTTCGTATAGTGGATGGTACATTATTATGCAGTACTATTTCAGTGTCCTCTTCATGTTCTCGATTGTGCTCTTCACTTTCAGCAAGTTTCTTGTATAAGCCCTTGCCCATAATCAGCTTAGTCACTTTGATGTCAACATCAAATTCCATAACTCTAGTTATCCAACCATCCCTCTTATCATTTATATCTCTATTTCATAAGAAACTCTTGATAGTGGGGTGAGCAACCATTAAGTGAATTCTGTTATTAGACAGCATGTGTCTAAATTTCTTGAGGCTCCTAACAACAACAAAAACATGTTTTTCCGTGAAAGAATATTTTACCTCATAGTCATGCAGTGCCTGGCTAAAAAATGCTACTGGCTACTCTAAACCTTCATCATTTTACTGACATAACATTGTAGAAATGGTGTTAGCTCCTCCAAAAACATACAAAATAAAATCCCTCTCATAATTAGGATTAATGAGGGTAGGGGCAATAGCAAGGGCTTCTTTAATCTTCTCAAAGCTTCATTTTCCCTCCTTAGTCTAGCTGAATGGCACATTCTTCTTCAACATGGCAGTGAGAGGTTGTAACAAAGCTATAATGTTTGGAATAAATCTCCTCACGAAATTAATTTTTCCAAGAAAGCTCTGCAAGCCTTTCTTGTGTGCAGGCAGAGGTAAATCCAAAATGGCTAAAACTCTCTCAGGATCACTATAAATACCTTGTTTCGAAACAATATGGCCAAGAAGTTTACCTTCGTGAACTAAAAATATGCACTTTGGGGGGTTCAATGAAACTCCAAACTCTCTGCACCTTTGAAAAATCTACTTCAAGTGATCAAAGTGATCATTAGCATATTTGGAAAAAATAGTTATGTTATCTAAATATACCAACACTATTTTGTTCATAAGGCCATGGAAGGTTTGTTAGGGTTAGCCAGTAGAAGATATCAATTAAATACAAATAAAGATTAAATAGAGGAATGAAAAATACACAAAAATAATAACAGCGAGAGACAAGTTTTAACATGGTTCACCCAAACTCGGGCTACATCCACCAACAGAGAGTCTAATATTATTTAGTAAATCAAACCGATTACAACTAGCAATCCCTACAACTCAATACCATTGCAAAATGCTACAATACCTCAACAAAAACCCTAACCCTTATCCATTTTTATCATGACTTTTGTCGGTTACAAAATAGGTTTTTGTTATGTCGGCCAATGAAAAATAACTCCCGGCGCCTTAATAAATAATAAAAAATCATGTGAGGTTTCAAGGGCATTGCCCCCGAGCCCCCATGGGAGCGCTGCCCCTCGACCCTGCCTTGTATCGTGACAGGGAGCACGCCAAGGGTACTGTCCTAGACCCCACAATGGGTGTTGCCCCTTGACCTTGTCTTGGGGGTACTACCCCCAAACCCCCACAAGGGGCGCTGCCCCTTAACCCCATGGGAATTTGGGGGGAAATTGTACTGATAAAAGTGGGGTAAATTTAACCTCTGACTCTGATTAGGCTCCATATAACAACAAGGCCATATCCATTGCCCTCTAAAAGGTCGCCCCTGCATTGGACAAACCAAATGGCATCTTCCTATATGCCATGGTACCCCACTTAGTCATGAATGTTGTTTTATATGGGTCTTCCTCTTTGACTAGGATTTGGTTATAACCTGATTAACCATCTAATAAGGAATATCTATCGGAACCAAAAATAGTTTACAATATTTGTTCCATAGAACGAAGAGGGTAGTGGTCTTTTAATGAGGCCTAATTCAAATCACAGAAATCGACACAAAGTCATATTTCTCCATTCTGACTAGGACCAAATTGGAAACCTAGGAGATATGTTTTATTGGAAATATGATACTGCTCTCAATCAGTTTATTTAACTCAACCTTCATCAAATGCTCAAGCTTTGGATTCAGGGGTCTTTGTTTCTGCCTAATAGGCTTGACATTAGACTCTAATTCAATGGTATGTTGGGCTCAACCAGGATCAAACCCCCTTAAGTCTTTATACTCCCATGCAAAAACATCAGAAAAATCTTGAGATAACTAAATAAATGATTGTTGTTCATCTCTAGTGCATACCTTTCTGAGTTTCAGTAACTTATCCTTGAAAATTTTCACTGCCTCGTAGTGTTCTTGTTTCACTGTCATGTTGCACTTGTCTTTTCTAAATGGGTCATCTATGTTGAACACTGATTCTAATGTAACCAGCCCTTTGGGTAGCTTGTTGGATCTCAACTGCACAATTTGGTCTTCAAATTGTTGCCGGTCTCTATGTTGATTATCAGCTGCAAATTCATCTTCTGCACTCAAAAAACTTAAGATTTTCTCATCACTGTCAAATACTTGCTAGGAAACACTATTGACAAGTATAGAAGGCCTGACAACTACTTTGACATATGGTTGTACCTTAATATTCTGAATCTGATTAGGAATCTCAAATTGAGATCCCAAGGCTGCAAGCTTATCTGCATACTTATTTTGGTTTCTGGGAATCGAAAATAGATTAAAAGCATCAAAAAATTCAATTGAATCCCACACTCTATTCTTGTATTTTTTGAGTAGATCATTTTTAGTAGCATTCATAATCCTAACCTGATTAACAATCAATTTAGAATCACCATAAACTTGGATAGATTTGATATCTTGTTTTGAGCCCACTCTAAACCATGAGCCACATTGTTTGTGCAGCAAAAAGTGAACCTTAAGGCTGCATAATATTTGTCTCGTTGAGGTGAAATCAACATATTACCTCCACTAGCACCTGTCTTGGTCCTTGATCCATCAAAGTACAGTTTCCAAAGCTGATCTTCTTGTTATTCCGAATGACTTTGGTCCTTAATAAGATTAGGAATCACTGCATTAGGTTCCTGTATCATATAGATGCCTAATCCTACCTCATCCATGTGATGGAAAGGGTCACTTTCATGATCTTCAATTGTCCAATCATCCAAATTTATGTCTTCTATGGGTGTATTGGGATCTAGGCTCATGGGTTCATCTTGCTACCCACAGGTGATGTATAGATTAGCATTTATTGGGTTGGGAACATAAGGCTCAATATGGTCTTTTGCAAGTGGTTTGAACTGTATGGTTACTTTCATACCATATCTTGTTCTGAAGAACAAGTGGGACCAATCAGAGGATAGAAACCCACCCAATTTGGCTGTGAACTCCCTAGAAAGGCATATTGCAAAACTAGGTGGCAGATCAATGATGTAAATGTCTTGATGGATGGCAAAATTAGGACAAGCATGCAATGTAAGAGGTAGATTTCTGATTATTCCTATAGTACTAAGTGCAGACCTGTCTAACTAGACTACTCCTTTTGCAAGGGGCTCATAAACCAATCCTAATGAATCAGCTAGACTTTTGGGCATGACTGAACTGCTTGCTCCTAAGTCTACCATGCAGTTATGAACAAGTTTATCACCAATAATGAGACTTAAATAGAAAGGAGGAGGCTTTACCTCATTTAATGGCTGCCCACTCTTGATTTTTGTGATGTTGGCAAGTGTAACTTTGGCCTTCTCTTGACTAGTACATTCAGAAATAGAGAGTTTAGCCAAAGCCTCTTGCAACAAATTCTTTTGACTAGGAATACACAAGGCATCCATAACTGACATACTCACTGTAGCTTTCTTAAGATGATCAACTATGTTGAAAGAAACAAAATTTACCTTTTGTTGTCCTTTTACAGCAACAACATCAATCTGCCTTTGTGAAGACTGTTGTTGCACCTTGGGCTAATCCTTTACTAGTACAGTATGATCCCTTTGCAGAATTTGCACTTTCTACTATGATATAGGGGCATTTTGTGATGGAAAGGCTTAATTTTTATCCTTCATAGGCTGATGTTGTACCACTGCAGCTTGCTAGTTAATATCTGCAGCTCTCTATTTTGATCTTGTGTTGGCTAAAATAGGTGTACTTTGTTGTTTTTGACCTTGTGGGTAGCTTATACCACAAAAATTAGACTCTTGCCAGTTCATTAAGGCCACATCAGCATTACTTTACTGAGCTAAAACTTCCCCAGAGACACCTTCTGAACTTGCATAACTGTTCTAAACCATGAGTGCCCAATTTCTTACTCCATTTGTGCATGCAGCTTGGTTATGCAGTTGGTGACATGGATAACACCAGTCACTATCTTGAGCTAAGTTATTCTGTGTGGGTACAAGCTCCTTCAAGGTGCTAGTAGCATTTGGATTGTAAGATTGGAAAGGTTGAGGGATGTAGCTTCTTCTTTGACCCTGAGGATCAGCTTGGAAAGGTTGCCTATACTAGTGGTTTTGCTGATACGGGGCTTGGTAAGGTCTATACTCTTGACCAAATTATTTCTTGATATTAACAATCTCATTGCTAAGGGTTTTGAATGTATTATTAAGTGCTTGGTAAGCTGGAACTAGTGTAGTTGGTTCTTGGACTGCAGGTTGATCGGCTATTGCTAGAATAGGTGGGACAGTAGCCAAAAGAGGCACTACTATTGGCACAAATGGTTGTATTTTTGGGAAAATGGGTAAGGGAGGCCTCGGGGCTATCTTCCCCACCTGAATAAGGTAGTTTTCTGTTCTAACAGCAATCTCAAAAGAATCAAGAAGGGTGGTTCCTCCCATAGACTAGATCATTATAGAAATTTCATTGTTCAAAGCTTTAAGATAAAATAAGAATGCATGCCTTGGTAGGGGTTTTACCATTGCAGGGATTCTGTCCCAGGTCCTCTGAAATTGATAGTTTAAATCTGCCATGTGTTCATGGGGTGCCCTTTTGATGGTGCTCAACTACTCTAGCAATGGGAGGTAGTCAAATTTGAACTGGAAATGTTTGTGTAAGCCATCTCCCAAGTCATCCCATGATGCTATTGAGTTCTCTACAAGCATTCTAAACCATTGCAAGGACTTCCCTTTTAATGATGCATCTAATCTTCTGATTGCTACATTCTCTTTAGTGACATTGTGTACAGAACAAAGAGTTGCCCAATCCTAAATGTGCTCGGTAGCTATAATATGGTCGTCTCTAGTGAAATAAGGTAGTCCTTTAAGGGCTACAATTGGGATATCATCACGCTGAGCAAGTTGTAGTGGTTTGCCTCCATTAAAGGTGACAAATGCAAACTACCTAGCCATTATGGGTACCCGCACTATCAGCACCGGAGTTCTACTTCTTTGTGTTGAAGTTAGAGGTGTTGATTTTGATCTCCTTGTTGAATCAACTATTCTTCTTGGCAGGGACAGTTGTAAATATTCAAAAGGATTAGAACTGGATCTGGTTTTCATAAGCTGATAACACTAATCTACATGAAAGACCAGAGAAAATGAATTGCCAGGTATATTGTGAAGCCTCCAAGGGCTAGAATACTACTGCATATACCAGAATAGTAGCTATGAAAGTATAAAAACTTCTTTGAAATCACTTTCAGAGTCCCACCGGACGTCCCAAAAACTATTGTCAATTAGGATTGCACCACTAGTCAAGTCAAGCTTGACTGTCCTGTTGAAATATGGAAACCCTCCCAGATGTGGGTGATCTATTTTGAGAGGGAATCTCCAGAGTGAGCTGGTTCTCATATTTTCTGAAGCAATTCTAACAAAGTGAAAGGAAACTAGATAGCTTGTATCTATGTTTACTTTTGATATGCATACATTGGATATCTTCAAACAAATCTGCCTTATTGCTTTGACTTTTGATTATTCTATCAGTGTATTATATCAAATGCAAATACATATACATACCAAATAAATCCTTCCAACTACATTCTGGTGTCTTGTTTATTGTAATCATCTGATATTATTTCTGATAATCTGAAGCAGTAATGAAAGTTGTCCTTTTGCATTGAATGTTGTCCTTAAAGAGTTTAATTTACTCTTATGATTCCATTTCATCCTTTGAGGTGCAGTTGTTGATGCATAAATCTGTGGGTGTAATCCAACAGCAACATGGGAAAATCTGAAATGTGGGAATACTCCTCAGAGTGACCTCCAGATTTTTAGGGAAGCTGGCTCTTCCATTCTTTCAGTGGTGTTTGAGAAAAAGGATCAGAAAGAAAACCATATTTGCAGAAAACAAATGCCTAATCTATGGCAATCCACCAGATTTGAAACAATTATTTGCACAATGTTAACTTTGAAAGATTTAACTAGATTTAAAGAGCAAAATATGCATGATTAAAACCCAGTTTTAGAAACATATTAAATAGAGGTAGAGAAACAGAGAAATTATAAGCAAGAAACAGAGATATCCAAGTATGCACAAAACATCATCTCATTATTTGAATAACCAGTTACAGAGGCAAAAGTTGCTGCACAAAATGACTGTTACATTCTCATAAAGAAGAATTGCAAAGGCAAAAAGAAAGAAAATCTACTGCTGCTCTCAAATCTATGATCTATATAAATGTACAACTCTGAATGTGTCTGAAGAACTCTTTATGTGACCCAGATCTGCCCATTTATAACCTGAAAGACCCAACAAAATCTCAATGGCCTCCGCGTAATCCGACACCAAATCCGGCAACAAATCCGTTATTTGAAACTGAACTGTAGTTTCTGTTTTGCCCATGGCTAAAAAATATCTCTGTGGCATGAAGAAAATCACTTGCTGCCACCTGTAGCTTACTCATGGAATAAAATATTGCTGCAACTTATTTTAGGGTTTCACTTCCTTTTCACTTTTCCCGTGGAAGTCAAAATTTAAGCCTCACTTTATAACTTGGATCCCACATTTTAAATAAAGATAAATCTTTATTTAAAACTGAAATTAACATCTCCGGTAGCTTATTTTAAAATGAGACTCATGTACATTTAATAAGTTTCAACTTATTAAAGGAGGGACACACCTCATTTATTTAATAAGAAACTTCTTATTAAAATAGACTTAGATTTTCATTCCTGTAACTCTTATGTTGCAATTATTAAAAAGAAAACCAAATACTTCATTATTTCTCCTGTGCGCGAGCTGCTCCACGTGCCTTGCTCCACATCAATTTTTAGTTCCTTTCTTTTCTTCCGCATCTGATGCGTGGAAGACTCCACATAAATTTTATTTCTCTTCATTGCTGCTCGGGTGTCTCCACGTGCCTTGCTCCGTAGCATTCTTAAGTTTCTCTCCCGTAAGCTTAGAATGTGGGAAACTTTAATATTTAATAAGTTTTACTTATTAAAGGGAGGGCCCACCTCATTCGTTTCATTAATAAAACACTCTTCTCTTATAAAATTTTGTAACATTTGCATTTAATTAAATGAAGTGAAGCATTTGTATCTTCTGTGTGCGAACTCCACCACGTGGGTTCTTATGCATGAATTTGAGTTTCTTTCTAACTGCCTCAGGTGCTGACATGTGGTGAGTTCCGCATCATTCTTAGCTTCTTTAATTTGCCTCACTCGGCATTAATTTTTTCTATGTTTTAAAACAGCATTACTTTCATGGAGGCTGTGCGGCTTTCTGATTCACGCTATACTGAATTATTGTGAAGGTTTGATCAGGAACCTAAAATAATAATGACACCACAGCTGGATACTACTCCCTTGCTAATCATTGCATATCAAGAGTGAGATAATGCCTTGAAACTATGATTGATGCCCTTCTTAATATGCTGTGCTCTATTTGAATAGAATGGTCTTTCCTTTAAGATTTAAAACTGAAATGATTGAGACATCTCATGAGACCATGCTTCAGCTAAACCTGCACCATTTGATGTGCTCATTCTCTTAGCTAGTGCCTGATAGGCCACCATTTTATCTACTACGGAGACTCTTGTGAAAATTAGCCAATGTACAGAATCTGGAATGGACCTATTAAAGGCTTCTAAGACATCATCTAGGTGTCTTGTGAGATATACTGCTCTTGCTCTGTAAGTCAACACCAAGCATGGAAAGACAACCATAATAAATGTGATCAGTATAGATAGTGTAGAAGAATGTCCCAAGTCTGCAAACAAAGCTTTGGCTCCCTATGCAATTCCATTGAATCTCATCCTGAATCTCACTTAATTGAACCAAATAGCCACAAATCTAACATGTATGAAAAGTTTTGAAATGGTGTAAAATTTATCACCAGCAGTCATAGGTGTATTCTGTTCCTGACATCAATGTATCTGACTTCTTTCTACTCCTTCAGTTTGTCATGTAATTAAAGTAATGTGAATAATGATTATTTCTTTTTTACATTCATCCCTTCTAAGATTAAGGGGAAGCAACATGCTAGGCTCAACCCTTGTGGGAGCCTACTTGACACCACATGTTGATATGTCTTCAATAAGCTACATGACTTATCCTAAACCTGCACATGAAACAAACAGATTAGAATAAAACCAATGAAGTTCCATGATTGTTTCTTTCTCAGTTCTTCTTGCATATGGATGATGATCATTGATCAATGCATTATAAACAAAGTGTTATGCCTCTTTTGATAGGATATAGGGATCTCATAACTGGAGCTCTAACAGGACCCTCCCACATTTTTGCAGGTTCATGTCGAAGATAAGGAGCAGGACAGAAGACAACTTTGAAGATCGAAAACCTCCAAGGAAATGATGGCTATTACCTTCTCTTTTCTTATCATTAGATGCATAGTATTTTCTTTATATCTATATATGTTCAGCTATACCCATGGCTTGTGTGGGACATTTGATATGTCATTATTTCTTTCAATGCAATGCTTATTCCTTTATGTATTTCAACTTTGTAAATGAACAATCATTGTGGTGAATGTAATACTTATGTCTCTTGAATGCCCTGTAATGCAATTAATGATCTCAAATCTTTTCTTCTTTTGACAACTAAACTACAATTAATACTAAAACATAATAACTATGCAAATAACTCATAAAAGAAGAATGTTAACCTTCACTCTAAAATTGAACTTGTCACATTAGCTCTGCCAATTTTTTAGTTGTGGTGAAAAAATGGTAACAACATTGTCATTCAAAAATGTATACACCTACAAAATAGAAAATACCTCTACACCCAGACAAAGAACCAAGTCTGCAACAAAAAATGCTCCCCAAAGTGTGGATATCTTGTATCCAAAGTCAAAAAAAAAAAAATTAGAATGGCCCTGAATTCCTTTTTAAAGGAGCAACAAGCTACCAACCACCTACATTCTGACAAAGCTTTTATGAAACATTAGGATCCTTATAGATTTTCATGAAAGGATCAGATCCTCAATAAAGAGAGTAGCTGAAATAGTCAGATTTCTTGGTGGAGATCCATCGATAAAATATCTTGGACCTTAATCAGATGCACAAATTTGATATTTTTCCCCAGCCATGCTAAAGTCTCATTAACTGCAGAGTGGAAGTGCGTGGGAATGGCATTGATAGACAACCACTTCAAGATTTAAACCTCGGCCACAGATTCAGGCTCCCTTTTGTGAGATCGACGGTTATGAGTCACTTCACCAAACTTGAAAATTCATGTCCTCCTCATTGAAAAGTCTTCCACCAATAGAAATGAACCACATCAGATGTAATCCCTCTGCTGGCTGCATCACCTCTTTGACCAACCCTGACACATGGTGCCATATTGTAGCATCGCAGCCAAAAATGGCCCGTGACCAAATTTCCTTGTGCGGGCATACAAAAGCCTCCATGCACCCCCTCTTCTTTTGCTTTTCATTTCTTTACTAAGATGAGGCTATGTGTCGACATCTTATGACCACGTGGTGAATATTCTCTTCTAACTCGATACTCCTGTGCGCTTGCTCTATTGTCAGATCTTGACTCTCTTTAGCAGATCATTTCTTGTCACAAAACTTGGTAGCACACATTTTGTTAATGTAGGATTCCTCAATTGAATGGCAATAAGCCCCACCACCTAGACAGATGTCACCTTGTCGCAGCTGCGTAGGGGTACATTGACATTATTCATGATGTGCTGCGACACTGTAAAATACTTTTGTACACTCCTTATAACCCTTTCGAAGACTTAGGACACAAATTTAATTTTTCATGGGTTATAAAGGGTAAACCGAGAACATGAAACTGGTCACCGAATGAAAACAAAGGCTTCAAATTATAACTTAAGTGACCGAGGACCTACTGTAGGGGGTGAAAAAGGATTTAAAAGATAAAGTGCATGAGACTTAGGGACTAAACAAGATAGGGCATTAAGGAAATATGGATGAAGACTTCCAAACCTAACTTAAAACCCTAGACCTAGGTAGGCACCACCGCTGAACCAAAGGTTTGCCAAACTAAAATTCTGTTGACTGAAGCAAAATAAAAGGTAAAAACTTAGAACTTTTTGGGGATTTTTCGAGCTTTTCTAAGAGGGGACACTTCTTCCATTTCAAGTGTCTTAGATCAAATATTTTTTATGGAAGAAGAGATTTTTTGGATATTTTGACCTGGGCAAAGTATGACAACATTTTGGTGACTATACAGGGGTGTTTGCCTGCTAAACACAAGGATCTAGCTACCTAATACAATCCATTGGGCACAAAGTCAAAAGAAATTGTAGCAACATGACCAAACAGAACTAAAACTACCTCTAAAAAACACAAAAACACACAAGGTACACAATCTCCTAATGAGAATGTTGCCTGTGTAAAAGCACTGGGAGGAAGGGAAACCTAAAACATAAACAAACCTACTCTAAATATTTACAAGAATATCAAAACCGAACTCAGAAGTATGGTTTGAGATAAAACCCATTCACTAGGATCAGAAATGATTCACCAATCAGCTTGGAGAGTTGAAATACATTACCTTTCTTGCAACTAGTGATGAGGTAAGGGTCACTCCATAAGGTGTCAAATTTAGAATGCTTCCTAGCCTTAGCTCTGTCTTCATCCCATTTCAGCACCAAATCTCCCTCTTAAAAGACTTAGTCAACTACTTTTATATCAAAGGTCCTCTTGACCTGATCTTGGTGGGCTTCAAGGGTCTTCATGGTGGCATACCTTTTTTCTTCGAGCTCCATCAACTCAGCACACCTGACTATCATGGTGTCATTTTCCAGTAACTCCAGCTGTTGGGCCAGCTCAAGGGAATCCAATTCAAGAGATAATGGAAGCCTTGCTTCCTTTCCATATAACAACATAAAGGGTGAGTTTCCAATGGCCCTCTTAGGGGTAATTCTATTAGCCCAAAGAGTTGTCTTCAACTTGGCATGCCAAGTTCTCTGGTTCTCATCCACTATTCTTTTGATGATCCTAATCAAGTTTTAATTTGTAGACTCAGCCAGGCCATTCCCTTGGGGGTAGTAATTGGATGATGTCTTCATATAAATTCCATAGTTCAGTGCCCATTCACTAATTTTTGTGCCTACAAAGGCCTTGGCATTGTCAGAAATAATGGTGAATGGAACACCAAACCTGGTAACTATCCCCTCAAGGAAGTATAAAATGGAGGCCTTTGTGGCATCCTTCAATGCAACTGCCTCTATCCACCTACTGAAATAATCAGTGGCTACTAAAATCCACTTGTGGCCAGCATTGGAAGGTGGATTAATCATCGCAATGAAATCCAGGCCCAATTGGGCAAATGGTTGATCAGTTTAAATTGGGTGTAGGGGGAGAGAAACCAACCTTTGTTCTCCTACAAATAATGCACATTCTTTGCAGCTTCTTACCCATCTATGGGCATCTCTGAATAAATTGGACCAATAATAACCAACCCTCATGATCTTGACAGCAGTTGTTCTTGGAGAATAATGGCCATCAGCAGAGCCATTAGGAAATTCTTCTAATACCCTCGAGGTCTGATCTTCTGCAATGCATCTGAGGAGAACTCCATTTATGTCTTTCCTAAACAAGACACCATCAACAAGAACATAGGGGATGGACTGAAACTAGAAATACCTTCTTTTGGCCTGATCCAATCCATTTGGGCATCTACCTAACTACAAAAATGTGACAATATCATGGTGCCAATCAGTTGGAGCATGGGAACCAACTGGCTGTGTCTGTTCAAGGACACACATAGCATCATTTATTACCTCAAGGTCCATAGCCATCTACTCACATAGGCCCTTGTCACAGACCAGCTTGGTGATGTTGATGTCCACATCATATTCCATTAATTTTCTGATCCACCCAACCCTTTGTTCATTGATATCTCTGCTCAAAAGAAACTCTTTGATGCCAGGGTGATTCACCATCAATTGTATCTTGTTGTTTGAGAGCATATACCTAAACTTTTTGAGTGCTTTCACTACAGTAAACACTTGTTTTTCAACAAAATCATATTTTAGCTCATATTCTTTGACTGGCTGGCTGAAGAAAGTGATTGGTTATTCCAATTTATCTTCATTCTACCATGTTAAAATTGTTGATATACCCTCCTTGCCTCTAAAGGCATAAATTATAAAATCCTTTTCATAGCTCAAATTTATCAACATAGAATCATGTGTAATAGCCTTCTTAACAACTTCAAAATTGTCCTTTCCTTCCTTTGACCATGTGAAGGCAACGTTTTTCTTAAGCATGGTTGTAAAGGGCTTTGCTATTGAAGCAAAATTAGGTATGAACCTTCTCATGAAATTAATCTTTCCCAGAAAACTTTGCATGCCCTTCTTGTGACTGGGAAGGGGGAGAGCCAAAATGGCACTGGTTCTTTTTGGATCAATAGCCAACCCTTCTTTTGAAACCATGTGTCCCATCAATTTGCCTTTTGAGATAGTGAACACACACTTTTTTGGATTCAATGATATGCCATATTCCCTACATCTTTTAAAGACTTTTCTCAAATGACCCAGGTGCTCAGCTGCATGCTTGGAATACACAGTCAAATCATCAATATACACTAAAATAATATCATTGATTAGGCCTTTAAAAGCCAAATCCATTTCCCTTTGGAAGGTTGCCCCAGCATTAGTCAACCCAAATGGCATTTTCTGATAATCCAAAGTACCCCACTTGGTGGTAAAGGTTGTCTTGTACTGATCTAATTATTTTACAAGAATCTAGTTATAGCCTAAGTAGCCATACAGGAGTGAAAATCTTTTGGCTCTTGCCACTTTTTGAAGAATTTTCTCAATGGAAGGGAGTGGATAGTGGTATTTAAGGGATGCCTTATTTAGGTCTCTAAATTCCACACATAATCTGATTTCCCCATTTTTCTTCCTAACTGGAACTAGGTTAGCCACCCAAGAGGAAGGTCTAATTGCATAAATATGAGTTTGGATAGCTCTTTTCTCATTAATGGTTTGATTTTGGGGTTGACTGGGCTTTGTTTCTGGTGGACAGGTCTTGTATTGGGATCTAAACCAGTGGTATGTTGGATTAAACCAAGGTCAAAGAATTTCAAATCCCTATAATCCTAAGCAATTAAGTCATCAAATTCATTACAAAGTTTAACAAAACCTTGCCTTTCATCTTGATCACATACCTTGCCATGTTTTAGAAATTGGTCGTGTGCAATCTCCACCTCTTCATAGTCTTTTTTCTTAATTGACATGTTCATTTTCTCTTTCTTTGGTTGATCATCAACACCAAATATGTTCTCTAAATTGATTAATCCTATAGGAGGTTTATTGGTCTTCAACTGGATCACATGTCACCATATTGCTCTTGCAATATTGACTGATTCTTGGCAACAAACTCTGCCTCATCTTGCAAGAAATTCACAATCTACTAGACACTTTGAAATACTTGCCAGCTCATCACATTGTCAGGCACAACAGGCCTCACAACAATCTTCACATGTTGATCTGAGTTTTGTTTGACATTCTGGGGAATGTCAAACTGAGCACCAACTGTAGCCAACCTATTAGCATCTTTGTTTCTTTTTTTGTGCACTACCTGGTGTTGAAGGCATCAAAGTCTTCAATCAAATCTCAAATTATGTGTTTATATGACTTGAGCAAGTCATTATTTGAAGTACTTTGTGATCGGATTTGGTGAACCACAAGCTCACTATCATCAAATGTCTGTAGAATTTTTATTCCTCTCTTCTGTGCCAATTGTATACCCTAAATTAAGGCTTCATATTCAGCCACATTATTAGTACAACTAAACTAAAATCTAAAAGTAGAGAAATAATTTCCTTTCTGGGGTGAAATTAACACAACCCGGAACCTACTCCATTTCTACTTCCGGAGCCACCAAAATACATCTACCATATCCTACTTAGATTTGATGTTGCCTTTTCAATATTAGGGATGATGGCATCCTCCTCATGGATACAATAAGTACCTAGTCTTGTGTTCTCTATATGATCAGGAGTGTCAAATTGAAAATAGTTTGTCCACTCACCAAGCAATATGCCAGGGATCTCTTCCACAGGTGTTGCAACCTCATGCATACTACTGTCATCCTCCTCTAGCTCATGGATTATGCAGTTCATGTTCAAAGGAGTGGGTTTATAGGGCTCTATGTGGTCATTAGAAATAGGCTCAACCTTAATGATCACCTTAGTTCCATATCTTGTTCTAAATAACATGTGGGACCAATCAAAAGATAGGTACCCACCTATTTTGGCGGTGAAGTCCCTATATAGGCATATGCCAAAGTATGCAAGGAGTTCAATAATTGAGATGTCTTGCGAAACATAGTAGCTAAGGCATGCATGCAGGGTGAGTTTTCAATCCTTAATCACACCTACTATCTTAACAACAATGCCATCTAATTACACTACCGCCTTATTCAGAGGCTCATATTCAATGCCTAACTTATTAGCTATGTTTTTAGGCATAACAAAAGTACCTGACCTAGAATCTATCATGCAATTATGCAATAATTTCTCACCAATGATTAGGGAAACATATAATGGATGGGAATTACTAGTTTTGCTTGTGCTTGTTCCCTCCTTTTTTGGTTGGCATAGGCTTGCTGGGACGGTGGCCTTTTCTTTTGTTACTTTTACCAGTTTTGACCTTAGCTCAAAATTGGCTAAATAGATGTGACAAATTCATTTTTTGAGTAAGGATTAAATTTCTTCTATTATGAGTTAGTTGCATAGTTACTGTGTTTCAGTGTTAAATGCAGTTCAGTTGTTCAAAAAGGAGAAAAAGATTTCAAGTCATTCATTGCATTGCAGAATATTCAAGAGAGATAAGTATTTCATTCACCACAATGATCATTCATTTTCAAGTTGAAATACATAGAAGAATAATCATTGCATTGAAATAAATAATGACATATCATATGTCCCACACAAGCCATGGGCTATAGCTGAACATATGTAGATATAAAGAAAATACTATGCATCTAATGAATAGAAAAGAAAAGACATAGCCATCATTGCCTTGGTTTTGTTGATCTCTGAGTAGCCTCATGTCCTACTCCTAATCTCAACGTGTACATAAAAAAATGTGGGAAGGGTCTCGTTAGAAGCTCCGATTATGAAAATCCTTTATCCATCAAAATAGGCATAATACTTTGATTATTGTGCATTGATCAAATGAACATCATCCATATGTAGAAGGAACTAAAAAAGAAGCAATCATGGAGCACCATTGTTTTATTCTAATCTATTTGTTCCATGTGCAGGTATAGGTGAAATTATGTTGCTATTTCAGATATATTTCAGCATGTGGTACAAAATGGGCTTCCACAAGGGTAGAGCTTGACATGCTACCCTTGAGTTTTAAGAGAAGTGAAATCAAGTACTCATCCATAATGTGTAAAAGAGGAACATGATAAGCTGAATGATGTTGCATCAACTCAGCCTATTAGACTTCAATTCAGTGTCCATTTATGACTACCATTCAAGGGGAGTTGAAGTAGCAATCATCTATTAATAGTGAATATTGCAAATGGCAGCCAATGAGGTAAGAGGTTGTAAACATCAAACTTAAAATACTCGTATTTATATTTCAGAAGTCATGTTTTTGATAGAGTTGTCAATTAAGAACCGTAGAATATCAATTTACTGTTCAAGTCAAATAGACAATTACAGAAGATAGCATGTGCATAGGTAAAGTAGAGTTCACATCAAATAATTGATCATTAAAAAGAAAGTACACTACTCCTGACACAAGAGTAATAGAAGAGAATCAAGTGCATGTATGAAATAGTTAAGGCAGCCATAGGCATGAACTGAAATGCATCTTGTATCATTTGTTTCAATTGCACATATGTATTGTCATGAAGGAGATGAACTATCAATTGATACAGTACTCATCAAGAGCCTCATGTTTTGTCATACCATAGTAAAGAAAGGACAAACAGCCAAGAGTGTTTATGATGCTACTAATAACCATGAGTAGGTATGTGCATAATCACATAGCAGAGGCAGCCCAAACAGAAGTTATCATTGCCAAAGTTTCCTGACAAGTGTTTCTGATATGATGACATAGAAATAAATGTTTGTAACATGTATGCCAAGTGAGTAAACAAGGCTTCCATGAAAGATTTATGCATAGTTGTGAGCAGAGAAGAGAATCATTATATGCCTTCAGCAGTGCATGAGTATAACTGCTATATGAAAAAGGAGAAGCATTGTCATTCATGGGACAGTCATCTAAATTCCATGCTACAGCTATAGGAGGTAGTTCACCAAGTACTTACCATGTTTGATTGAGAAACAAGTGGATTATAGGGAGCTTCATGACGGATTTTGCATCTATGGAGCAACAATGTTTGTAACAAATAAACATCATTGTCGGGAAGGAGGAACAATCAACTGAAGTTGTCATTGTGCATCTCATCTACCATGTTGCATTGAAGTTCTAATATTCAATATGGCATATGTATGCCTTTGATATAATTGCTAAGAGTATGTACCATGTTACAAATAACCATACCAAGTATGTGCATAGTCAAAATGGTAGTCACAGTTTGTATTCAGAAGATTACATCATGCATCATCATCAGAATTCTAAGTATTTGTGATGTAATGTAATGGAAATGGACTGCAAAATATATATCACTTGTCTATGCAAAGACATAAAGATATTAGCAGTTACTTGATCATGATAACAAAATGGAGTCTCAATATCCATATACAGTTATAGAGGAGTTTACAAAGCATCTGTACTTTTATCTTGAAGTGCAAATCAAAATGCTTATGCTGTTATAATAGAATAGAAGAGGAAGTGAGACTTATGCCATAAGAAGTATGACTGCAATGATTGTCTTGAATAGAGCAATGGATTTGGAAAACCCCAGATGCATAGCTATATGAATAAGTAGAGTATCAAGTAAACTATACTGTGCATTGTCAAAACTGAAAGTGGAAAAGAGACAATCTGGAACAGCAAGGAAAATCTAGAACAACAGGTACAAAAATATGAAAATATGTGGTATACAGCCGCAGACTCATAGGAATGAGCTCTCATAAATGTGAAGACTTGAACACGTCTTTTGTGCTTAGATTTCAAAATGCTTTGTTGGCATAATTTACAGATACACTGCATATTCAAAGGAAATCAGTTTTACCATTCAACATCATATAGAACCATATCAAGTGGATTTGAGCCATGAGAATGTGAAGATTGCACTAGAGAGTGTTATCATGTTAAAATGTGGCTAATGGTAAGAAATCTACAGAAGATTAGTATGTGGCCATGAGTCTTAGCTAATAGAAGTTACAGAATGCCAAGGAATGACAGTTAAAACAAGTGCCAAATAGACCCATCAAAGATAATACCCAAGCTGTTGTTTCATGGCGGCCTCTGATGAAGCAAAAATACAAAATATAGAAGTTTTAGAGGGGTTTCTGAATATCAAACATAAAATACAAAGATATATGGTGCCACCGCGGGCCTTTCATAAAGAAACCACAGAAATTGTTGTATTTGAAAGAGAACATGAATCACATGTAAGCCATAGACTGAGTGTTACCTACATTTCCCAGTCCAATCTTAAGAGAAATACAGATGCAAAACTAAGAATGCATAGTTTACAAGAGAAAGCTTCATATACAGATTTCATGAATGAGAGAATAAAGAACATTGCATTTTTGAGCCATATTCGCCAGAAATGATACAAAGCCACAGTATTTAGGAGGTTAAGATCTTACCTTTCTAAGCGAAGAATTATATGTATGATTGTGGCTTTGGCATATACTAGAAGCTCTGATGGCGGTCTAAGAAATAGTAATGAGGGGATAATGTAGAGAAAGAAGCACAAAAAAATACATCAAAAAATGTAATATGGCCGCGGCCTAAAAAGGGGTGAAATGCCTCATAAAATGTAGAAATGATCACATGGAGGTGACTGAAGGTCACTTACCTTCGAAAAGTTGCAGAGATATCATGTGGAAATTGAAGGTTTCATGTTTGAAACCCTAGTCTCACTGTCGGTGTGCAAAGCCCCATTCTCATCAAAGTTGCATTTTGCAAGTGAGGCTGACAAGATAGGGCTGAGTGGTTTTGTCTTATGGTTTGTTTTTGCCCTAATTCAAAAGTTGACATTTTGTCACATTTGAAACTTTTAATTTACCTTATCCAAATGCAAACCGTGGTCAAGAGTTCTTAATAATTCCGTTGTGATGATTACTTGGAGGGGCCGACAACACATAACACATGTTGCATCTGATTTTGTTAAGTCAAAGGTGGTCTACATTATGAGGAAACAAGGCTTATGCATTGTAAACTTTTTCAAAACTTTATTTCCTATGTGATCGGCTAATGGTGTAGTTCAGATACCTTGAAATCATGCATGTGGTCGAAAGTCAAAGATTCTCCCACTTTATGCATGGATCATTACTTAAATTTCTTATATATTTCAAATACACAAAAAGGTCAAAGCATCCAAAAGATTCTTCTTCCTTATGCATGGTAATCAAGAAAGGACAAAGGGAATCTTTTATACCTTATGCATTTCCTTAAGGTCAAGAGTCGAAAGGTAAAAACATATGAAGACAAGATATGCATACAAGGTGATGGCATTATGAGAAGGGTTGATTTTGACATGATGGCACTTTTATAGGCAGTGAGATAGCATTTTGTGAGGTATGGAGACAAAGATGAGGTGGTAGGGTATTGACACATGGACAATACATTTATGGGATTAGAGCCATGGTGTTAAGCCTTCAAGGCTTTGATTTATTTTGCAAAATATGTAGTGATATGCTCATCATTTTTATGATTTTTATAGAAAATTGATTGTAATGCCTTGTAAAATATTTGGTGAAATTATGAGTAATATATTATTTATTTTTTGCAAAAAATCAAATCAAGTAGGGAGATAGATCAAATTGCCATAATATTGTGAAGTTAATTTTAAAGCAATCAGTTTTAAATTGCTTTTAAAACTTAACTATTGTTAGGTAGTTTATAGGCTAATAAAACAAATCAGATATTCTTTTGGATTTGTTTTATTTAGAGTCATATAGGACAAAGTTTGAGGATTTCATGAGCAGAAGAAAACAGCTTTGTGGTTGGGACACGTCAGGAGATCCTTTGGCATCATGATTTAGCAGTTTGGACTCTTTTTAAGAGCTTTTATTTCTACTTTTCTAAGTAGCTCGACAATGGACTTGGAGTCTATTTTTAGGAGCTTTATTCTAGCTTTCAGGAGGGGATCTTTCACAGCATATATCTCAAATTTTCCTTTCTTATGAGGGTTCCAATTTTAGTTTTCAGAACTTTTCAGTGAGAGTTTTAGAGATCAGAGTGTAGAGAGAGAGAGAGTCTTCCTCTCACATCAAGAGTGTTGTACTCATTTATTTCATTGTACTCATTATTCCTTCAGTTATTGAGTAACAACTTTCCTTCATATTTTGTCTAATTATTTACAAGTTAATTTAATGTTGCATTGTGATGAAAGTTTGTCCTTTCCTTTGTCTTAGCTTGTAATTTTTTGCAAAATCCTAGTTTAATTCAGGTTGCATGTTGTGTCTACCAAACCTTCATGTGAAATATTTATAAGTTAAATGATCTGAGTGTTGTGAGGGTCAGAGTTCAATAATATGTTTGTGAGTAAGGTCTGTTAGGTGATTCAATCTTCAAGATAATTAGGATTCATTTCTTTCAGCATATCTTTCTATCCCTTCTCCCCGCAAGATATTAGATTAGGAAATCATAAGGAGAACCAGCTCACTCTGGAGATTCATTCTCATTATACAAGACCCACATCCTGAGAATGATTCCATGTTTTAATAGGTAGCTAAGTTTCTGTGAGTTTAGTAGGGTGCATACTTGATTGATAACAGTTTTTGGCATGCCCGGTGGGACTCTAAAAGCATTTTTAGAGAAGTTTTTCAATATTCAAGCTATTGTTCTGGTATACACTGTAGTGTTCCAGCCTTCAAAGGCTTCTTACAAGTACACTTGGTGACTCTAAGTTTGAATCTACTAGTTTCAGTATGATCAAGTGCTGGTATGTTAAAAAATTCATCTATTCATTCCATTTTCTAGCTTTCATATGAATAAAAATGTCAGATTTTCATAGGCAGTATGAATATCCACCACCATACTATGAAGATGCTATCCATAGGGCCCCTTATCAGCCATATCAAACCAATCAATTTGTTTCCAATTCTGTGGCCCTTCAAAATCAGCATGCACAATATAATTGCCACCCACCCGCCCCTTCTCAACTTCCTTACCAGCCATATACAAGCAATCATAATGTTGGTTTTATCCCAAATACTCAAGATGCTTACTGCATGCCCATTCCTGCCCAATCTCCTAGTCAGCCTTCTTACCAGTCTAAAATTAAAGGGCTTAATGACATGGTGAGAGACATTCTGTTAGACTTTAATAGGCAGATGGAGGAGATCAAGAAGGAACAGGTGTAAGGACCTAACTTATCCTTAATGAATATTACCAACTCTTATTTCAAAAAAATACCGAGGAAATGAAAATTTTGATCTCACTGATGCAGGAAATGTGAAATGTTTCTATTAATTCCAAGAAGTGCTTATTGTATGATGTAGAGATGAGACAAACTTGAGTTTAGTTTTCTAAAATCATCAAGTTCTCAAGGATCACCAATTTTAAATTTAGTGAAGAGAGAAAATACATTACGAGGGAAGGTACATTACCTATAAGAATAATGGATCACACATACCTTAAGTTCTTCATTGCATCCTGCATTCATTTCATACAGCTTGCTTTTCCTCCAGCATCTGTATTCTTATCATCTACACAAAACTAACTAGACAATCTCTTGTTAACACAACTCAGAAATCACTACACAGAAACTATAAAAGAATACCCTACATCTAAAGGACCTAAGTACTGGGGGCATCCTTGTCTATCCAGACTACCTACATACCCTGTGTCCACTGGATCAAGGCCCGCTCCTTCGGATTTGACTAACACGGGGAATGCGACTATGTAGTTCTATTTTGCACTATGTTTAGTGTAACTGTGAGCAAGTACCCAAACCTTTCTAGGATTATTCCCTACCCCAGACAGTTCTTCATCGGCTGCCACCCACTCGGTGAAACACGGAAAGAAGTTAGTCCACTACCACAAACACCTAAAGGGGTGTTTGTTAGTTAGTCCTAATGTGGAGGAATCCCTATCAGGTGTCTGCCCATGAAATCTAGTTTACTTCCTCAAGCCAAATTAGGTAATTTCATTACTAAGTTCGTTCTCAATTCCCTAGTGCTTTCTAATCACTAAGATTCATGAAGACAAGGTGAGAGCATATGGAAGATAGGATTTCTGATTGGGACTACTTGCCATATCTATCATTTTACATGTCATCTCTGATTTAAACTCATGTTGTCAATAAGCCCCATTTTCTGTTGATAGTTTGAAGGGTTTTCTAAATAAGCATCATGGTAATCGTCATACAACTATTTCAATGGACTCATCCTTTTTTTTAGTTAATCTTTTTAATGAGGTATCTGAGGAGATTTTCCCTTCCTGCATATTTAACTTCGACATGTCCCTTATTAGTCTCCAATAATTTAGAGGGACGGTGCTCATACGTCATTGTTGCAGCTATGTTAGACGTGAGGTACTTGGTTCAACATGATTGCATTACCCGTAAACGTGACACAGAGGTACCGTAAAAACTGAACACTGTAATTTGGTTTATGTTTGGACATTTGTTTAAAGTTTCCCAGGCTAATTGCAAAGAAAAATTAGAATAACTTGAAAGCAAATAATGAAAGGAATAAAATTCTTGATTAATCAACTCAAAATGTTTGAGTAATCGGTAGATGTTGTTCCTTCCATAAATTAAGCCAATTATTACACAATAAGGAAAATGCTAAATTAATTTCTCTATTTGGAAGTACCATATAATGCAAATCACAAGCTATAAATAATATACAAACACTTGAAATCCTTAAACATGTACTTGTGAAGAAAACTAATATATTTAACTTCACAAGTCCATCTCCTTCAAAATTTCTAGCCCTATCAGTACTCCATCCTTAATAATCCTAGCCTAAGCATGTTATGAACATATGGTCATCTAATGCTTGAAATGAATTTATGCTAATGGACAAGTGGTTTTCTTTGTTGTAAGCAACTCCACTAATGGAAGATATTGCTCCCATATATATATTATGTTTCATGTACTATCTATGCAAAAGACCTTCTTAATGGACTTATTTGCACAATAGTAACTTTTGTAAAAAGATAATACACGTATTAAATAGCAATTTGGGTTCTATTGTTAATCATCAAAGGTGAACTTGCAACTTGTAAAAGCCTGGAATAAGGTCATGGATCAAATATTAGTATCTAAGGTGAAGTCCCTACTTATGATTTATGAGTCTAGTTTTCTTTAGTAATATATTCCTTAGTTAAACCTATTTAAGCAAATCTATAGATTTCCTTGAATGAATTTGTTCTCATATTTGATACATTTATTTTCTAAGGCCGCTTCATCTAGCATTTAACCACTTACCATGATTAATCTAATCTAAGAGTTTTTATAATGACCAATGTAATTATAGTTATGCCTAGGGTTACTTATTCCCAATCTTGTAGAGTTTAGGTGATGGGATTTGAAATTATAGATAATCCCTTCTAGGAGTTACAACACTCATTCTAGACTTTCCTATAAGTTTTTGAGTATCCCTAATTTCCTTCTAATTTCCAATGGGCTATCCCATGTTTGTGATCATAAATGGACGTGTTTGAGCTATCATTTTGTGAGAAGACTTGAGGAGGTTAAAGATGATCCATCCGAGAATTCATGGGAGGTGATAACCCTTTTGTAGTTTGTCTAAGATAGAGACTACAATGTCAATTTATTGCTTTTCCCACTAAGTCCCAAAGTCAATAATGCATGAATCCTCTATTTAGTAAAAGGCAATAGTGATTTAATACCCATCTTGAAAGTCCTAATGTTTCATATTTCATACTTGTTATATTCCTTACTTGAGACACTTTCTTCTATGGTGTTGTCTCAGCATGTCTCTAATATTTGATCCTAATTTATGCTAACAAGCATCTAATTTCTTTCTTCCATGTGATTAAGAACAATTAATATGTAGATCTTTGTTCTGCATTAACCACGTGCATTCTAGCCTTAGATCATATTAATGTCTATACAAATCTAATAATGTGTCTAATTGTGCAAATTAATATGATATCTATAAATGCATCAATTTAATTCTAATTTTGAAAGATCGACTTGCACAAAGTCTATTGAATTGAATCCACAAACAATAGCATGACAAAATCAAACAATACATTCATCCATTAATTAAAACTATGCAAATGCTTACATATAATTTCATTATTTACTTCATTTATTTTTAATTTATACTCAACTAAACATTTAAAATACATAGATTCACTTGGAGTAACAATCTCATTGAGATCAACAGAAACCACACATTAATAGACATTTTATACCATTATCCTCCTAATAATCCTTAACACTTATACTAAACTATGGTTTCAGATATAAAGACAATTGTATAATTATAAAAGAAATTATACCAATTTGACTACAAAATACATTTTGTCAAATAGAGACATCTATTTAGTCAACCCTCCCAAGACCTTGTGTCTAGTAAGTTGATCCATTTTTCCCATTTCCTTAACAGTTCCAAATATTTTCACAAGGGTATTCCATTATAGAGGCTATCCATTCATATTAACATATGCTCAAGTAATTTGTTGAAGATTAGTTTATAGAATTCTTAAAGTTCTAGTTATTGCAAATAACATGGTTAAATTATTAGCTATGGTCTAATATTATAAAGAAATCCAAACTTACCACTTTACTCCTATCACGTGTTGCAAAAGAGACAGTTTACGGTTAATCATTCATTAATAAAAATTTCATGATTTAAATAGATTTGACCATCAATTGAAAGAGGTTTTTTTTTGGTCGACTGAAGTAGCTGCAAGTGTTCTAGTCGATGCGTATGCAAAACGTGAAATTTTAGACAGGGCACGTGAATTGTTTGACAAAATGCCAAAAGGAAATATGGGCTCATAAACTGCAATGATCACATGATATGCACAAAATGGATTTGTTGAAAAGCTTAAAAATCCATCAAGCAAATGCAAGTGACAGGTGAAAAATCAACCTCACAACCTTTTTCAGCATCCTCCCAGCTTGTGTGAAAATAGGAGCTTTGGGACAGGATATGGCCGTCCATCAAAGCACAAAGGGAAGGGGATTTTCGCTAGACATTGTGATTGGGAATGCTCCAGTAGACATGTATGCCAAATGAGGAAGCACAGACAAGGCATCTTCAACTGTTTGACAAAATGACTCACAGAGATGTCGATTCTTGAGATGCAATGCTTACAGGATTTGAAAAAGGAAATTTTCAAGCAACACAATTGGCAGATGTGAAGTCTAATTCCACAACCCTTGCCAACGTATGCCAAAATGGAGGCTTCTGAACAGGGCATGGACAATCATCAAAGCATAAAGGAAAGAGGAATTTTGTCAAATGTTGTAGTTGCGACTGTCCCTGGTAGTCATGCTGGAAAAATGTAGAAGCATAGGTTAAGCACGTCAACTGTTTGACAGAATGCCTGAAAGAGATGTCAATAGTTCGTGTGCCTCCTTTATGCTACTAGTACTTGTACCCATAGGAGGATTAAGGAATACGCCGATAGAACAATCGCACCTGCTATGATTTTCGAAGAAAACAAAGATATTGTCATGGCCATGGGAAAGATGGCCAGAAAAGGAAAGGACAGGCGTGCACGGTAAGAAAACTAAAAATAGAGAAGGACAATATAGAAAAAGGCTCAAAATCTTTCTCTTTGGATTTGATAAAAACCCCGACGAAGAGAATGATGCAAAAATCCCTGTGTGGTTTTTAGACAAAAACCCAAGTTTTGAAAGAGATGCATGCGAAAAAGAAGATGGTTGCGTAGAAAGTCTACTTGGATCGACAAGGAAGAGACATAGGCAGTCATGGAGTCAAAAACCACTCAGGAACAGGGTATGGACGTCCATATAACGGAGGGGAAAATTTTATCAGAATGTAATAATTGCGAGTGCTTTGGCAAACCTGTGTGCAAAACGTGGATTCAAGCCACGTGAACTATTTGACAAAATGCCTAAAAGAATTGTGGTCTAGTGGACGACAGTGATCGCAAGATGGACACAAAATGGATTAGTTGAAAAATGAATGCGACTAGTAGGTGTAAAGTCCAATTCCGCAACCTTTGTATGCACCCTCCCTACCAGTGCTAGCATGGGACTTGGGAGCAGGGTATAGACATCCATATAAGCATAATTGGAAGTGGATTTTTGGCAGGCATTACAATTGAAAATACTTTGTTAATTTATGCAAAATGAGAAAGTACAGACAAGGGTCGCCAACTATTCGACAAAAATCCCTCAAAGAGTTAGTGTCATGGACTGTAATGATTGCAAAGCTTGCACAAGATGTATTTGTTGAAAAGGCCTTACAAACTTCAAGCAAATGCAATTGGAAGGCGTATGGCCACAACCCATAACCTTTGTGAACATCCTCCCTGCCTGTGCCTAATGGCACTTGGAACAGAGCATGGACAGCGATCAAGGCATAATGGAAGGGGTGGTTTTGTCAGGCGTGAAGCATTTCATTGAATGAGATAAACAAGACTCCAACCTCATCAGTTCATATTTGTCGTCTTATTCCCAGCCAGTGCCCAAATGGGAGCTTGGAATAGGCAGGGACATACGTCAGACGAGTTTCATCAGATGTAGTTGCAAATGCCCCGGTACACATGTATACAAAATGTAGAAGTATGCACAAGGCACATGAGCAGTAAAATGCCTCAGAGACGTCACTCATGGACTACAATGATTGTAGGATATATGCACAAAATGGATTTAGAAAATACCAAAAAGTCTAGACAGAATGAAAAAAATGGGACATGACTACCGCAAAATGACCAAGTCAATATATTATAAAACATCTTGCAAAAGCAATCATAGAAGAAACTGATAATAGGTTACTTATGAAAACCCTAATAATACAAGTTTGGAATCGTCTAGCTACACAATGATATAAGTCAATATAATTTCTTTTTTAATGCTGCAGAACAAATGATGAAAAAAACTAACATTACAAAACTTGTGACTCAAACTATTAAAACAAGATTTGGAAACATGTAACTGCTTTTTAAGTATAAAAAAAAGGGCAAGGCAATCATTCAAGGCGCACCTAACATTGGACACACAATAGAGGTGATGATATAATCTATTTTTAAGAAATAGAACAGGAACGAGGTTCCTTGATTTTTAGTCAATATATTATATAAAAAAAAAAGCTACAAATAATACCTAAATCTTACATACAAAAATCTCTCTTAAATGATTTTCAAATTGTGATTATTCTTAAAGCATTTCATCAAGTGATTTCAAAATAGAATTAAGATTATTAAAAAAATTTCAAAAGACAAAAACAAAACTATGAAAAGGAGGAGGGCTCTTACAGGTTGCTCCAACTCCAACAATCTAGACCAAAGCCAAGTGTGTCTTCCATTTGATATTTCCATCCTATTTATAGAAAACTCAACCCTTGCCTAGAACCCCATTTTCCAAACACATGTTGGAAAATCAAGTGTGTCTTCCCTTTGATATTTCCATCCTATTTATAGAAAACTCAACCCTTGCCTAGAACCCCATTTTCCAAACACATGTTGGAAAATCTAAAAGACTTTGGAGTCAAGTCTTCCTAATAAATGTTTCTTTTCAAATTTTTCATTCAATGCTTGTGGAAAAGGACTCATGTTTTCACTCAAATTTCCAATAGTCATAAATTTAAGGGAGAAATTTCTCATTTCATAAATTGGAGTCTTGACTTGAGAATGAGAGGGGGAAAGTTCCTCATTTATTGCCCTTTTTAGAAGTGTACCCCATCTCACTTATTTATTTAAAATTGTTTATTATTTTGTTCCTTTAAATGGGCCTATATTTTTGTTATTTACTTTAGCTTTTATGTGTGTTATTTGAAACTAATTTCGACATAGTATTCTAATCAAATTGTAAAAGTGGGTTGTGACAACGGGAGCATAAATAGCACTAGGAGGAACTGGCTTACCAAGCCTATCTGTATGAGTAGGAATTGGAGGCATAAAGAGCACAGTATGAACTGGAAATTGCAAGTATGAAAGGTTGTCAGTACCAACAAGGAGGGAGGTTTCAACCAAGATAGTATGAAGAATCTCACTTGCATCAGTAAGACTTGTATCACCAAGTTTATCTTCAACAGCCAGAGCAGCCACCTTATGAGACCTTTGTCTCTTATCAAGAGTGGGAGACACAAAGGAGATAGTTTGAAGAGAATCTTAAGAGATAGGCAGTTGTACAAACCAAGCTTTTGCTTGCTCAAGCCCAAGCAGCTCCTGCAGTTCCAGAATAGCCTGCTTAAGAAGAGGTACGAAAGTATAAATTCCCAAGTTTCAGACATAATGAACCTCTTAAATCTCCTAAAGTTGAAATCCTGAGTTTTAGGCAGAATGAAGTTCTTGCTCCCTCAAGGCATCCTAAGAAGTTTAAAGTACCCAGTTTCAAAAACCCTCACCCCTTGCAAGTTGAGGAAAATAACCATGTTCAGCCTAGCATAGTTGAAGATCAGCCCCTTGAGCAACATTTTTCCTCGCAAGAAATCCAAGATCAGCCCATAAATCCTAAGTTTCAGTCACATCTAGAAGCTCCTCAAGTTTCCCAACTAGATGAATCTTATTGTCCTATCACTATTCACGTTTGTAGGGACGGATCTATTGTCTTACAAAATGATTCATTCACCATGAAGGAAGCTAGACAGGTAAATTTACTACATGTAGCTTTAGAGAAATACCCATTAGAATAGAAAATGATTACACAAGAGAAGACTCCTTCCAATGAATCTGTCAATGTTCGCACTAAAGAGATTCCTTGTGTTGTAAAAGATGTTAAAATTTTTTTAGAAAGTCAACTGGTGCAAAAGGCTGATTCATAAGAAAAGGTTGCTACTGTTTGTGTAGGGCAAGTAGATTCTAATTAGGTACCAAACACCCTACATTTTGACTCATTTGAAAAAATTTCTAACGTTGTTCAAAAGATGCGTGATGACAAGGTATAGAAAATTCAGCATGAGGAGAAAGAATCAGCTTCTTTGTTCGATCAGTTCCCTGATTTTGTCCAGCCAGCTGAGGGTGATATGCTCATATCAAGGACAGCATATTCAGAGCAGCATGAAGATCCTCAACAATCTAAGGAGTTGTTGATTGAAGCTGAGCAATCTGACATTGAGGTCTTGGATCAAATAGAGCAATGTGAAGGTAAGCCTATCATGCAACATACACAACTGGCCGCAAACAGTTACAAGGTAATAAGTTGTTCCCCTTCACAGAAAAAAGAAAATTCTAATGAAGAGGACATGTTTTGGGATGACCTTGAAAATTTTGTTTCAACTTTAGATGTCAAATAGTCATCTTTTGAAGGAGAATCTATGGAACAGCAAGTTGTAGACACAGAAGAGGGTGTTGAAACTCTGCAAAATGATGACGAGGGACTAACTAGCAAGCAGATAGATGAGAACATCCTTAATTTGGATAGTCAAGAAACTGGTGTACTTGTAAGCATTGTCCAAATTGAGCAGAAGAATGAAGCTGCATTACAAGGTATGGTCCTTGACATTCCTCCAAGTTCTCAAAAAATTAGTCGGGAAGGTACCTTAAAGCCTATTATGGATCAAGAGGCTAAGTATGGATTTGATGATATCTTGTGTACTAATATAATTGATGAGTTTTGTGCAAGATTGAGTGACATGTTTTCAAATGATCTCCCTCAGAAGGCTGAGTTTGAAACAGTGGATAACCAGGAAGAAGCTAGCAATGAGAATTCAAGTTTCATCCTGTCAATAGGATGGTTTATTAGGGATTTGGCCAATGAGTGACCGACAAGTTTTAGGATGTTTCCAATGTCCCTAGGAAAGAGACTGTAGTTGAGGAACAATAGATAAAACTTGCCCATTCATGGCTGATTAGAGGTATGTCTGAATAGAGTCAAGGAATTCAAACCTTTGGTTGTGTTTTTTAGCTTGCAGTACAACAGTTTATAATGAGTGTTCCTATTTTTCACTACATATTGCCAGTTTGTAAGCATAGGTAGCATCCTCAGTTGGTTAGGAAAGGCAGTTATTTCACCCAATTGGTGAATGGTTTTGTTTCACCAGCTTCCATGGCTAGTTAGAATAGGGTTAGAGTGGTGTTGCAGTTAATAATTCCTCATGCACATTTTTTTTTAGCATTCTAGTTTTGGCCATTAGGGACTATTAGTTTACTTTCGGTTGAGTTTGTTTTCAGTTTACTATTGTTGTTTAGACTGTTGGAGAGCTGAACTGTAGTCTTTTTTGAGTTTTAGAAGGACAGAGTATGACTCAATGCCTAATGGATGTTCAAAGCAACTGGTCAAATGCTTAGCAGGCAAGCATATAGTAGAAGTCTCAAGAAATGTTACCATTTTTTTACCTTAGCTCAAAATTAGCTGAACATATGTGACAAATTCATTTTTTTAGTAAGGGTTAACTTTCTTCTGTTATGAGTTAGTTGCATAGTTACTATGTTTTAGTGTTCAATGCAGTTCAGTTATTCAAAAAGGAGGAAAAGATTTCAGGTCATTCATTGCATTGCAAAATATTCAAGAGATATAAGTATTTCATTCACCACACTGATTATTCATTTTCAAGTTGAAATACATAGAAGAATAAGCATTGCATTGAAAGAAATAATGACATATCAGATGTCCCACACAAGCCGTGGGTCATGGTTGAACATATGCAGATATAAAGAAACTACTATGCATCTAATGAATAGAAAAGGAAAGACATAGCCATCATTGCCTTCGTTTTGTCGATCTTCGAGTAGCCTCATGTCCCGCTCCTGATCTTGACACGTACCTGAAAAATGTGGGAAGGGTCCTGTTAGAAGCTCCAGTTATGAAAATCCTTCATCAATCAGAAGAGGCATAATACTTTGATTATTGTACATTGATCAAATAAACATCATCCATATGCAGAAGGAACTGAAAAAGAAGCAATCATGGAGCACCATTGTTTTATTCTAATCTGTTTGTTTCATGTATAGGTATAGGTGAAATTATGTTACTATTTTAGATATATTTCAGCATGTGGTGTAAAATGGGCTCGCACAAGGGTAGAGCTCGGCATGCTGCCCTTGAGTTTTAAGAGAAGTGAAATCAAGTACTCATCCATACTCTATAAAAGAGGAACATGATAAGGTGAATGATGTTGCATCAATTCATGCTATTGGACTTCAATTCAGTGTCCATTTATGACTACCATTCAAGGGGAGTTGAAGTAGAAATCATCTATGAATAGTGAATTTTGCATATGGCAGCCAATGAGGTAAGAGGTTATAAACATCAGACTTAAAATGCTCATATTTATATTTCATAAGTCATGTTTTTGATAGAGCTATCAATTAAGAACTGTAGAATATCAATTTACTATTCAAGTCAAATAGACAGATACAGAAGATAGCATGTGCATAGGTAAAGCAAAGTTCACATCAAACAATTGATCATTACAAAGAAAGTACACTGCTCTTGACTCAAGAGTAATAGAAGAGGATCAAGTGCATGTATGAAACAATTAAGGCAGCCATAGGCATGAACTGAAATGAATCTTGTATCATTTGTTTCAATTGCACATATGCATTGTTGTGAAGGAGATGAACTATATACTGATACGATACTCATCAAGAGCCACATGTTTTGTAATGCCATAGTAAAGAAAGGATAAATAACCAAGAGTGTTTATGATGCTACTAATAACCATGAGTAGGTATGTGCATAATCACATAGCAGAGGCAGCCCAAATAGAAGTTATCATTGCCAAAGTTTCCTGGCAAGTGTTTGTGATATGATGATATAGCAATAAATGTTTGTAAAATACATGCCAAGAGAGTAGACAAGGATGCCATGAAAGATTTATGCATAGTTGTAAGTAGAGAAGAGAATCATTATATGCCATCAGCAGTGCATGAGTATAAGTGCTACAGGAAAAAGGAGAAGCATTGACATTCATGGAATAGTCATCTAAATGCTATGCTACAGCTACAGGAGGTAGCTCACCAAGTACTTACCATGTGTGATTGAGAAACAAGTGGATTATAGGGAGCTTCATGACAGATTTTGCATCTATGGAGCAACAATGTTTGTAACAAATAAACATCATTGTCAGGAAGGAGGAACAATCAACTGAAGTTGTCATTATGCATCTCATCTACCATGTTGCATTGAAGTTCTAATATTCAATATGGCATATGTATGCATTTGATATAATTGCTAAGAGTATGTACCGTGTTACAAATAACCAGACCAGTTCTGTGCATAGTCAAAATGGTAGTTACAGTTTGTATTTAGAAGATTACATCATGCATCATCATCAGAATTCTAAGTATTTCTGATGTAATGTAATGGAAATAGACTGCAAAATATATATCAAGTCTATGCAAAGACACAGAGAGATTAGCAGTTACTTGATCATGATAAAAAAAATGGAGTCTCAATATCCATATACAGTTATAGAGGAGTTTACGAAGCATCTGTATTTTTATCTTGAAGTGCAAATCAAAATGCTTATGCTGTTATAATAGAATAGAAGAGGATGCGAGACTTATGCCATAAGAAGTATGAGTGCAATGATTGTCTTGAATAGAGAAATGGATTTGGAAAACCCCAAATGCATAGCTATATGAATAAGTAGAGTATCAGCTAAACTATACTATGCATTGTCAAAACTGAAAGTGGAAAAGATACAATCTGGAACAGCAAGGAAAATCTAGAACAATAGGTGCAAAAATATGAAAATATATGGTATACAGCCATAGTCTCATAGGAGTGAGCTCTCATAAATGTGAAGACTTGAACACGTCTTTTCTGCTTAGATTTCAAAATGCTTTGTTGGTATAATTTACGGATACAATGTATATTCAAAGGAAAATAGTTTTACCATTCAACATCATATAGAACCGTATCAAGTGGATTCGAGCCATGAGAATGTGAAGATTGCACTAGAGAGTGTTATCATGTTAACCTGTCGCTAATGGTAAGAAATCTACTGTAGATTAGTATGTGTCCATGAGTCTTAGCTAATAGAAGTTACAGAATGCCAAGGAATGACAGTTAAAACAAGTGCCAAATAGACCCATCAAAGATAACACCCAAGCCGTTGTTTCTGATGAAGCAACAATACAAAATATAGAAGTTTTAGAGGGGTTTCTGAGTATCAAACATAAAATACAAAGATATATGGTGCCGCCACAGGCCTTTCATAAAGAAACCACAGAAATTGTTGTATTTGAAAGAGAACATGAATCACATGTAAGCCACAAGCTGAGTGTTACCTAGACATTTCCTAGTCCAATAAGAGAAATACAGATGCAAAATGAAGAATGCACAATTTACAAGAGAAAGCTTCAAATATAGATTTCATGAATGAGAGAATAAAGAACATTGCATTTTCGAGCCATATTCGCCAGAAATGATACAAAGCCACAAAATTTAGGAGGTTAAGATCTTACCTTTTTAAACAAAGAATTATATGTATGATTGTGGGTTTGGTATATACTAGAAGCTCCGATGGCGGCCTGAGACAGAGTAATGAGGGGATAATGTAGAGAAAGAAGCACAAAAAATACATCAGAAAATGTAATATGGCCGCGGAATAAAAAGGGGCGAAATGCCTCATAAAATGTAGAAATGATCACATGGAGGTGACTGAAGGTCACTTACCTTCGAAAAGTTGCAGAGATATCATGTGGAAATCAAAGGTTTCATGCTTGAAACCCTAGTCTCACTATCAGTGTGTAGAGCCCCATTCACATCAAAGCTGCATTTTGCAAGTGAGGCCGACAAGATAGGGCTGAGTGGTTTTGTCTTATGGTTTGTTTTTGCCCTAATTCAAAAGTTGACATTTTGTCACATTTGAAACTTTTAATTTACCTTATCCAAATGCAAACCATGGTCAAGAGTTCTTAATAATTCCCTAGTGATGATTACTTGGAGGGGCCGACAGCACATAACACATGTTGCATCTGATTTTGTTAAGTCAAAGGTGGTCTACATTATGAGGAAACAAGGCTTATGCCTTGTAAACTTTTTCAAAACTTTATTTCCTATGTGATCTGCTAATGGTGTAGTTGAGATGCCTTGAAATCATGCATGTGGTCGAAAGTCAAAGATTCTCCCTCTTTATGCATTGATCATTACTTAAATTTCTTATGTATTTCAAATACAAAAAAAGGTCAAAGCATCCAAAAGATTCTTCTTCATTATGCATGGTAATCAGCAAAGGACAAAAGGAATCTCTTATACCTTATGCATTTCCTTCAGGTCAAGAGTTGAAAGGTAAAAACATATGAAGACAAGATATGCATACAAGGTGATGGCATTATGAGAAGGGTTGATTTTGACATGATGGCGCTTTTATAGGTAGTGACATGGCATTTTGCGAGGCATGGAGACAAAGATGAGGTGCAGGGTATTGACACATGGACAATGCATTTATGGGATTAGAGCCATGGTGTTAAGCCTTCAAGGCTTTGATTTATTTTGCAAAATATGTAGTGATATGCTCATCATTTTTATGATTTTTTATAGAAAATCGATTGTAATGCCTTGTAAAATATTTGGTGAAATTATGAGTCAGATATTATTTATTTTTTGCAAAAAATGAAATCAAATAGGAATATAGATCAAATTGCCATAATATTATGAAGTTTGTTTTAAAGCAATTAGTTTTAAATTGCTTTTAAAACTTAACTATTTTTAGGCAGTTTTGAGGCGAATAAAACAAATCAGATATTCTTTTGGATTTGTTTTATTTAGAGTCATATAGGACAAAGTTTAAGGATTTCATGAGCAGAAGAAAACAGCTTTGTGGTGGGGACACGTCAGGAGATCCTTTGGCATCATGATTTGGTAGTTTGGACTCTTTTTAAGAGCTTTTATTTCTGCTTTTCTGAGTAGCTCAACAATGGACTTGGAGTCTATTTTTAGGAGCTTTATTCTAGCTTTCAGGAGGGGATCTTTCACAGCATATATCTCAAATTTTCCTTTCTTATGGGGGTTCCAATTTCAGTTTTTAGTTTCAGTGAGAGTTTTAGATAGCATAGTGCAAGGAGACAGTCTTCCTCTCACATTGAGAGTGTTGTACTCATTTATTTCATTGTACTCATTATTCCTTCAGTTATTGAGCAGCAACTTTCCTTCATATTTTGTCTAATTATTTGCAAGTTAATTAAATGTTGCGTTGTGATGAAAGTTTGTCCTTTCCTTTGTCTTAGCTTGTGATTTTTTGCAAAATCCTGGTTTAATTCAAGTTGCATGTTGTGTCTACCATACCTTCATGTGAAATATTTTTTAGTTAAATGATCTAAGTGTTGTGAGGGTCAGAGTTCAATAATCTATTTGTGACTAAGGTCTGTTAGGTGATTCAATCTTATGGATAATTAGGATTCATTTATTTCAATATATCTTTCTATCCCTTTTCCCTGTAAGATATTAGATTAGGAAATCATAAGGAGAACTAGCTCACTCTAGAGATTCATTCTCATTATAGGAGACCCACATCCTGAGAATGATTCCATGTTTCAACAAGTAGCTAAGTTTTTGTGAGCTTAGCAGGGTGCATACTTGATTGATAATAGTTACTAATTGGAAACAAGGTAGATAACTGAGAGGGGGGGTGAATCAGTTATCTTAAACTTCTTAACTTTCTTATCTTCCTTAACAATAGTGCAATATCAAAACATATATGCATAAATGTACATGAAAGCATAAATGAAATCAACACACATAACACAAGGATTTTTATGTGGAAAACCCTGTTAAGGGAAAAACCACGAGGTGACTAACCCAAGATTGTATTCTCTGTTAAAAGAATAGAAGTACAAAATGGCACTTGCTAATTAGGGCTCACTGCTTGAGCACACTGCTCACAAGAGGCTCACTGCCTACAAGAGACTCACTGTCTACAAGGTATAAAGAAAGTAACCAGGTGTTTGAACTGATCAGAGGCATCCACATATGTTGAGGTTTAGTTTTGGTTAGGCTCAATATACTGATCTACTGCACGTCATTCTTCCTCTACTTAATGCTGCTATTCTATCACATACCAGAATTATATAGTTACTTCCACACTGCTCTCTGCTTTTCTTCACATATACTTTCACACCACACACACCTTCACATCGAAATCCATCTGGTATATATATCTACACCAAGGATTTCAACATCTTTCTAGTCGGCATCTGGAATACTCAATATTTTCCCAAACTCTGGTCTGTCGGCTGAATCCTTGCTTACTAAGTGATGCGTATCAAAGAGATAGTTATAGAAGTCATCAATCATGTTGGCCAACCATGAATGATCCCTTAAGAAACTTGATCACCATCAATTCCTCATCTGAATTAAGGTCTGATGCTCTGCCTGTCACTTCTTCCTCAGTCTACTCTGTCAAACAGGAACCCAACACTTAGGTGCACATATGTTTTCACTCTTTCATCATCGGAGGCTCAATCTCTAGACTGTAGCAGTCATGGTACTCCTCTTGACTTCCCCAAGTCCATACTATGCTGAGATACTTCCTCTAAGAGATCTAGACCTGATTGTCAAACCTTGCTGCATGCTCTGTTCTTGCTCACCAAACCAAAATACTCTTCAATCTGACTTCCGGTATAGACATACCATGTGCTACGGATGTGTGGAATAGACTTTTTTGCCATCAATGACAACACTCATGAAGCCACACAGTGTCTCTTGCCAACAATCTCCCCCTTTGGCATTGATGGCAACACTTAGTGAAAAATGACTAAGTGTCACACTACACTCCCCCTTGGCTAATGCTTTGTTCTAATGTACACTTTTTTGGAGCTCTTGTTTAGCTAGATTCCACATTTTTCACTACTCCTCACTCCCCCTTTGACATCAATTGCAAAGGGTAGAATTCGCACACCAAAATTTCCAAAAATCAACCTATACTTAGCCGCATAAGTATATATACATGTTATACTTACATATACTGAAGTATATTTGCAAAGGTGGTCTTCAACTGTACCACTTCTGTCACCCAACTCTTCTTCATCCTGTCCAAAATTGAAATGTGGCCACTTAGCAAAAATGCAAAATCTTCTACCCTCTTTAGGTCTACCGGATCACTGGTCCGGGCTGTGGTCTGGGCAACAGTTAGGGCCTCATGCATTGCCTCTAACTTGGGGATAATTATCCCTCTTAGTTCACTTGGCCTACTTATTCTATTTTTCTTCTCCTTCTCAAGCCTCTTTATTTCATTTATAGTGGCAATAGTCTGACACTCTTGATTCATTATGGAAGAGGTGAGAGGGTCAAAATTTTGAGATAAACTTGATAGTTTGCTCTCTTGTTCTTCCACCTTCTTGGTAATGCCTGCTATCACAATGGACCAAGATAGACAAAATTTGTATAAATCTCTACCATCTTTAAGAGCATTTTCTAAGCTCTTTATCCCAATATCCAAGTTTCTCCTATCATTTATTATAAGTCCTTGCACCTCAGAGAATCTCTTTCCCAAAAATTCTTTCTAGACCTTTTTTTCTACTGCCTTTTTTAAAGAATCAAACTGAGTATTGACAGAGTTTATCAGAGATTTAAGATTACCAGATGGAGAGGCAGAAGGATCCTTTTGAAAGGATGGCATGATCTTCTCCAACATTCCAGATCAGTCTCTATCAGCTCACAATCTTCCATGTGAGACTTTAGAAGTTTTTCTTTTGCCTTTGCTTGGGCAAAGGAGGCTATCTTCATTGTCTGAACTGGGGAGAGGGAATCAAAATTGAATGGTCCTTGAAACAGTTCTAATTCATCAATCTCCATTATTTCCTTGGTCAAGAAATTATTTACTGCTTCTGTAGTGTCTCTTGCCGGAGACTTCTTTCCTCTTGCAGCCTCAGAGGTGTCAATAGATATCTTCTCTGTTTGGTCTTCTTCTCTTCCCTTTTTCTCCTCTTCTTGACTTGCTTTCTCCTCTTTTCTTGCTTCTCCTTCAGTTCTGGAGTCTGCTAGGGGATCCGGATGAGAGATATTTACTTCTTCATGGACTTCCTCTTCCAGAGCAGAAGAGTTCAAGTCCTTAGTCTTCTCCTCAGCTATCTCCTTTGATTCTTCTACAATTTTCTCAATAAGATCTTCCTTTGATACACTTTGTCCTTCGACATCCATGGCTGAAGGTTCATCACTTATATCCTCTATAATAGGAAGATTGAATCTTTTATATGCATTTCAGAGGATGTCTTCAGTCTCTTTTGCCACCTGATCAGTCTCTCTGAGCATAAGCTTGTTCATTCTGTCTTTGCTCCGGAACGCATCCTTGCAATCCTTGAAGATCATGTTCATTTGTTTTGGAGTGATGGAAGGATATAGTTGAATGGCTATCTATTCCTAGATCTCCATATCCTTTTCCTTGGCATTGTTTTTCCTCATCTCAAGTTCCTTTTCTAGACTTTTGGGGATTAGAGAGATGATTTCAATGAATGCTTTGTTATAGATGTTTAGATACCTGACTATGGCATCTTGCAAGATCTTCTGATCAGCTTCATTATATTCATCATAAAATTAAGTCATTGGTTGCAGGTTCCCATCCACAGTGACTGATTTGATGACATCATCAATGGAGAGAGTAGGCCTTTCAACAAATTCTTCTACCTCTTCTTCCTTGTTTTGACCGATAGAGGTTTCCCCGGATGTTTTCTTCTTCTTCCTCATCTTCTTAACTTCTTTATCAGATTATGTTTCTTCATCATCCTTTTGGCTTATGTATGATCTTGTAGCCTTTCTCTTTGTTCTCTTCTCTCCCTTTCTGGATGTCTTTGTTTCTAGTTTTGAGGATTTGGAGCTCTTAGAGGATATAATCCGGGAGGGGGCTTGCACCGGAACACTTTATTTTTCTACTTCTTGTCTCTTTTTCTGCTCTTTCTACCTTCTCTCTGTTGGCATCAACTGCCTCCTTTGATAAGCCATATTTCTTTGCAAATTCCTCTACTTCCTTCCTGACTTTTCTCTTTATTTCAGGTTGCCTTAGTTCAACATGAATTTTTACACTCAATTCTTGAAAGGTTCCAAACCTTTCTACCTCAGGGTCCTTGGGCTGACTCAACAAGTGTTGGATATGTAACTCTAGGATTTTCTCATCTACTTCATACCCCATTGGCATAATCCAGACTATCCTTGGCCCCACTGCCTCCATTAGGCATTGATCAGTGTCTACCATAAAGCACACTGTATCCTTGTATTTTTCAACCATGGATTGGGGAATTCTTTCTCTGGCCTACATCATACCTTGAAAATTCTTGAAATATCCCTAGAGAGTTGTGCTTTGAGCCTTGACATCACCAAGCCCATGCATATAATCTCTGATCTGTATGGCAACAGGTCTGTCATTTTTCCATATCCAGCCACTAGCTCCAGGTAGCTCATTCATATAGTAGAAGAATAGACATAGTATCAAGCCACTGTACTTAAATGAATTCTTCTTATCCTTCTTTATTTTTTGTAAGTTCTCTAATAGTTGGTTTAGGAGAAGCTCACAAAGATCATAGTCAGCATTTTTCCTTAGCATTTCATATGCAATATATATGGCAGTTCTGGATACTAAATTTTCCCTGCTGGAGTGATAGATTTTGTAACCAATTATCGTAGAGGCAAATTTGATATCTGGATCTATGATGTCTTCTATTGTCATTGCCCTCTTGTCAAATTTTGATCCGGTAGCCTCACTTACAGTTTGGTTTTTGACTGATTTGAGAGAAGGCAACCCACCAGATGAGTGCAATCTAGTTACCACCCTAATTGCATCCTTGGTTATCTTGAATGGCCTCATCAACCACATGAAGTTGTCATGCATTCTGTATAAAACATACCAGACCCATTCATCTTCTACAAAATAGGGGAAATGAATGCAATGTCCAAAATGCTTATCCCAGATGGCCTTGTATTAGGGTTTAAGTTCAAATGATTCATCTATCAGTTCCTTGTGGTAGATATCCATCAGCTTGGATTCCCCAAATTCTTCAATGTTTGCGTGTATGTAAACCCTAACATCTTCTACATGCAGAACTCCATGCAGAATGCTAGAGAATGCACCTAGGGGATCAACTTCTAGGGATTTGTAGGGATGTTTCTTAAACTTAGGGCACGGCCTATTAGTGATCTTAACAACATTCAGAGTAGCCATCTTTCAAAAGATTCAGAGAGAGATATTCAAGAGCGAAAATACCTTTTTACGCTTCTAGGGTTCACGATAAGAGCCAAAAAGATCGTTGGTTGAATCAAATTCTGCAGTTGATCCTTGAGAGAGTTGAAGCAATATTGTTGCAGAGCTCCTTCTTTCTTCTTCTTGAATGCAAATGTGCAAATGATGAACAAAAGAATCCTTTTATTTTAGCACAAACCCCAATTCCATTGTGCAATAAATGCACAACGTAAGTCGTTTCGGTTGCCTTGTTCTTCTTATTCTGAGAGAGATCTTTCCAAATCATTGAGATGCACTTAGAGTTATTCTCAGTGATTATTGAAAATCTATCTTCCTTTCTCCAATCATTCCATTTATCCGCAGATCAAAGATATTTCAATTTAGAATCATACCGGATCTAACTGTGAGAGTCTTATTTTTACTAGATGACTATCAAACCAGATCAATCTTAGATGATTAACCTCTTCAAAACTCCTTGCGGATCTTTCATATTTTTACCAAGGGTTAATTAGATATTTCTCTGAGAACCCTTTAATCCGCAACCTTCCATGTGCCAATTTCTGGCACCAATTGACTGGCTGGGGGAAATTATTTTTCTTTTGTGACTCCCTCTGAGCTAGAGCTCATCTATTTAGTTTTTGGGAGGAATATCAGCACCAGATTCTAGTGTGGATCCATCCCTGGCATTTTCTGTACTTCTCTTCACCCAAATCTTGTTCATTTCCTTTTGAATTTCATCCGCATTCACTTTCCTTTTCCTTTGTCTTGATTCTGGTTCTGAAGCACCGGACCCTTTTTGTCCTGATTCTTACTTCTACAAAATTTGGCAATATGACCGGATCTATTGCAATTGTAGCAAACAACATTTCTTTGCATATTTGACTGGTATCCTCTTGATCTGCATTGATTAGCCATATGTCCAATTCTATTGCATGCAAAGCATCTACCATTGAATGAATTATTTATTTGCATATTTCTACATTCATGAGATTTGTGACCATACCTTTTGCAGTTAAAGAACTATCCAGAGAAGGATGAATTAGTCTAATTCATTCTTCTTCTGCACTGATTTGCTTTATGACCGAAGTTATTGCAATTGTAGCGGTATCCATTGAACGATGGATATCTTTGAGCATTTGGTTACCTTACCGGAGGTCTTCTAGGTGTATTCCTTGGATTTCCTGATCCAGAGTTCTTCTGACCAGATCCAGAGCTTTCACCTTTCTCATACCCCAAACCATGCTTGTCATCTACCCTCTTTTGGCTTTCAAGAAGAACTTCAAGTTGAGCAGAGCTTATCTTGAATTTCTCTTTGTATTCATTTGCAGTTTGAAGATCCCTTTTAAGAGTATCTATCTAATTCTCAAGTTGTTCTTCATTGTCTCTAGCTTCTTCAAGATCAGATTCCAGATGCCTGATTATTTTCTCCATTTTGTGGTAGTCTTCTAACTTCTCCTTGAGAGATTGTTTTAGATTGTCTTCAATTTTTCTTTTCTATTCAATTTCTTGGGTGAATTTCATAACTCCTGATTCCATTTCATGTCTTACCATAATGACCTCTTTTGATAGCTTCTCACATAACTTGTTTTTCTCATTCAAATCTTCATTAGTATCATTGGCTTCACTTTGACTTGCTAAGTGTTGAAGTAGTTCCTTTCTTTTCTTCACTAAGATACTTAGTTTTTCTTTGAGTTCATTTATGAAATCATCAGCTTGTTTGAGTCTTTCCCCCAGGTTATTGACTTCAGAGTGAGATTGCTCAAGATCATCTAGGGCAGACTGAAGTTGTTCCCTCATACCATACATATCCATTGAGATTCCTGGATCTTCCTCAAGCTGTTAGGCTCTGTCTAGAGGAACTTAGCTCTGATACCAATTGTTGGAAACAAGGTAGATAACTGAGAGGGGGGTGAATTAGTTATCTTAAACTTCTTAACTTTCTTATCTTCCTTAACAATAGTGTAGTATCAAAACATATAAGCATAAATGTACATGAAAGCATAAATGAAATCAACACACATAACACAAGGATTTTTACGTGGAAAACCTTGTTAAGGGAAAAACCACGAGGTGACTAACCCAAGATTGTATTCTCTATTAAAAGAATAGAAATACAAAATGGCACTTGCCAATTAGGGCTCACTGCCCGAGCACACTACTCACAAGAGGCTCACTGCCTACAAGAGACTCATTGTCTATAAGGTATAAAGAAAGTAACTAGGTGTTTGAACTGATCAAAGGCATCCACATACGCTAAGGTTCAGTTCCGGTTAGGCTCAATATACTGATCTACTGCACTTCATTCTTCCTCTACTTAATGCTATTTTTCTGTCACATACCAGAATTATATAGTTACTTCCACACTGCTCTCTACTTTTCTTCACATATACTTTCACACCACACACACCTTCACATTGAAATCCATCTGGTATATATATCCGCACCAAGGATTTCAACATCTTTCTAGTCAGCATCTGGAATACTCAATATTTTTCCAAACTTTGGTCTGTCGGCTGAATCCTTGCTTACTAAGTGATGCATATCAAAGAGATAGTTATATAAGTCATCAATCATGTTGGCCAACCATGAATGATCCCTTAAGAAACTTGATCACCATCAATTCCTCATCTGGATTAAGGTCTGATGCTTTGCCAGTCAGTTCTTCCTCAGTCTACTCTGTCAAACAGAAACCCAACACTTAGGTGCTCATATCTTTTCACTCTTTCATCACCGGATGCTCAATCTCTAGAATGTAGCAGTTATGGTACTCCTCTTGACTTCCCCAAGTCCTCACTATGCTGAGATACTTCCTCTGAGAGATCCAAACCTGATTGTTAGACCTTGTTGTATGCTCTGTTCTTGCTCATCAGACCAAAATACTCTTCAATCTAACTTCTGGTATAGACATACCATGTGTTACGGATGTGTGGAATGGACTTTGTTACCATCAATGACAACACTCATGAAGCCACACAGTGTCTCTTGCCAACAGTTACCTCTACGGTAGGCTGATTGAAGCTTGTCAAAGCTTCCTGCAACAAATTCCTCTATGATGGGATCAATAGAGTATCCCACATAGTGACGCTTATGTTGGTCTTCTTCATTTGATTGACTATGTTGAAGGGGATTTGACCGACCTTTTGGGCAATTTTAACAATAGCAGAGTCTATTTTTTATTGTTTGTAGGCCTGGGGCTACTATTGTGGCATCAAACTCACTCGTCTAGAAGAACAATCTAATTGTGTGGAAGGTGTTTCCACTACTCTTTCCTTTGTTGCATTCCTGATCGCACCTACTGGGGATGCATGAGATGTAGATGTTACCAAATTGTGCTTGGAAACCTAATTAGGCTAGGTGACAAGGTGTCGTTGTACCTCATCATTTAATCTGTTTTCAGATGTCAATAATTCAGGGGATGTGTCCTCAACTGTTTGCAACTAGGGACTATATAGTTACCAATTTTCCTAACTAATCTTAATAGCTTCTACTAATTTGAAAAGATTAATCTGTCTACTTCCTAAATGAATTTAAGTAATGCTGAAACAGAATAAAATAGGAAATTTACTCAAAGCAATCTGAAAAAAAATAGTAACATACTTCTACCTATCAAAATCTGTAAATACTTTCATAATAAAAAGTTGAAGTAATAAAATAGTAGTACTAGCCTCTTTCCTTAGTGGTGAGAGTGGGCCCTTGCTCCACACCCTTGGGGCTGAAGGCTACAATAGGGAATTAGTACAAAAGAAGATCACAACTAGATCCAATCCAATTCATTCACTCTACATTCATGAATAATATTGCTAACTAGAACTGAGATTACCGAGAATTAGAATAATTCAATCATTGTATATTTCTTCTGCTGTTTCTACAAGTATATATCAAAAGAGTGATGACATATCACTGATCTTATCTATCAGTTCTTCTATGAGATGACATCCATCTCTTTATTACACTAGCTATTTAACCATGAAAGAAAATCATGCAATAAAAGTAGACTTGAGTGGAACAGAAGCCCACTCAGAATCTAAGTTTGAGTCTTAATACATTTTGGCAGCAAGGCCCTGAAAATGTGGATATTGAATCAGTTCCATCTGTAACTCATGCAAAAACTTTGAAAAGATAAAACTCCAGCAGTTTAACTAAAGATGACCCTTCACCACTCAGGTGATGATTTGAGTGAAATGGGGGGTATTAAGATCACTACTGAGAGTGCCCGATTGGCATCTTATGCTGGAAATATGCCCTACTCTCAAGAGGCGCTAGAGATAACTGTTCCTATTTGCAGCTCCAAAGATATGTCTGTAGCTCTGGAGATATGTCTATAGCTCCAAAGATACTATAGCTTTCTCTGTTCAGCTCCGGAGATGCTCCAAACTCCTGCAGAGCTCCAGAGAGGCATTCCTCATTTCTTCAAAACTTCAGGTGTCATGATACTTTGGTATTGTCTCCGGAGATCATTGAAGACTATCTCTGGAGATGCACAAAATTGTTGTTCCTAGCATCTACACCTGTTGAATCAAAAAGAGAGAAGTTTCTGCATTTTTCCATCAATTCCATGCACATTAGTCACTCAATCAGAAATTATAATCTTAAGTAATCTATCTCAATTAATCATAAAATAGAATGATCTTGCTAGCTTATTTGGATGCCGACATTATGAAGGATGGAATCAGGAAGGAGAAAAAGAGAGACTAAAAGATGTATTTCATGAGTGCAACTTGGCACTCATCACTAGGTTGTAGCAGTTGTTTTCTAATTCTTTTAGGAAGCAAGTGAGTTCAAAGGAAGGGGTAACAAAAAATTTAAATGCATAAGGCATCCAGTCAATATCTATTTCCTTGGTGGAAGACCAATTTAAACATCATGTTACCAAGATCAGATAACAGCTCAATTAGAGTTGTTACATGATCTAGATAAAATGAAAAAAGTGCCCTAGCAAGGCAGGAGGTATTCAAAGGATGACAAGTAAATTGAAGCTAAATTGTTCTTTGCATATCATGTTTTAGATGTGCTCATTACAATCTATTCATTGCAGTTTGGTACAATTTTAGAAAGCTACTTATAACTTGTCAAATTTTCATGATTATAAACACATGTTGCATGCAATAATCTCTACTTCATACTATGCAATTGATTAACAAAGAGAAATTATACATGAGTCATTGTATGAGATGAAATAACTGTTATATTCAAAACAGAAGCGTTTATATGATCCCACACAAGCCATGGGAGTAACTGTATCTAATAAGATGTACAATAACAAGTATAAAGCAAGAAAAGAAAGCATATAAAAATAAGGATGGGACCCGTCATTGCCTGAGTGAATGATGAATCCCATTGTCTGAGTCTGCATCAGCATACCACGTTGTCCTAGTAATACCTCCAAGAGAAGACCTACAAGGGGAGGGAGAAAAATGATGTTAGAGCTCGGGGTACTATCTCTGATTCTATACAGAATAATCTAAAATGTACTTGCTATTCTACATCTAATCAGCAAGGTAGAATAGATAAAATGAACATCAAATGCAGAGGAATGAAGCAAGAAGGAGAAAATTTGATCAAACCATCAAAAGAGAGGCTTCAACCTCAATGTTTTAACTAACATGTTTGTTCATTGTGAAGATTCAAGTACATCAAGATCATTCATTAATGTCATGTCACTTGTCACAACAACCATAATGTTATCAAAGTAACCAGGAGCAGCCCACAAATCAATCAAGGCATTAGATAGTAGCAAAAGCTCAAAGAGAAATAGAATGAACTGAGAAACATTTAAGGATAGCATTGCATGATTACAAAGTACAACATCCTAAGGAGATTTACATGTTGCCTTATAAGTGAGGTCAATAGTGTCAAGGAACCTGCAAACATTTTGTATGCAATGTATCATCAAGGTACACCAGTTATAGTCATGAGGGAACCTTTTGCAAAAGAGGTTTTCAGTCCAAAAAGACCTATGACAGTGCCATACACTAATACAAGGATGAAGAAACCAATATATGCATAGGGGAACACAGAGCACCATCCAACTGTCATGGACTCTTCACCTACAGAGAGGCCTTTGAAATTGTTGAGATAGACATACCAAATAAAAAGAACAGTCAACAACATGTGAACAAAAATGAAAAAAGTTCTATCAAGGTAGACATGACTGTTATGGTCATTTCAAAGCCATGAGCAGCAAACAACAATAGTTATCAAGAGAGTTATAATCCAATGCAGAGTAATAAAGGAAGAAATTCATATTTCCTAACAATAAGATTCACAAGTCAAAACCAACAGTCAATACACAAAGATAACATAAGGGGAAATGACCAAGTAAGTTGACAAATGACAGTCAAAGTGGAAAGTAAAGAGGATAGTCAAGAAGGGAGCAACAACATGCATAAGGGTAGCATTCATCTTATTAGATAGGACTGTCAAGAATATGGAAGAAGGGATAACAGTAAAATAGAATAGTGGGACTGTCATCCTGTAGTTAAGGATTTTGGGTTTAGAAAAACAACACCTTAAAATGTGAACAAGTAATAGTCATGTTAAGGATAAGACAATGCATTCAAAAAACCACAAGCCACAGCTTTGCCTTTAGTTCCATTCATTGTAAAGAAGAGATCAAGGGTATTGTTTTGTTTTCCATTCAAGGATCAGAGTGGTTTTTCCTCCAAAAGAGGTAGCCCACAGATAGAATGAAACCCAACTATCCCAAATATAGTGACAACTCATAGGAACAAAGAGGATAGTCTACAAGCAAACATCAGTCCATAAATAAATAAAGGTACAGTCCATTAGCATAGAGAAAATAGGAAACATGCAAGACTGTGAACCATCTTCATAGTCATCACTACCAATTGGTATAACTGATGCATAAACAAAGTCCAAAAAATGACAATGGAGAACCTTTCACACGGGCCAGAATAACCCAGAACAAGTGAAGGTAGGGACCATACTAACAGTCAGTAAGAGCAGTCATAACATAAGTCAAAAGATAGAAATAAGGATCTTGACTGTCATGGATGATAACATCAAACTGTAATAGAATAGCCATAACAAGTGCAGCAGTATTCCTTGAAGCAAACAATAAATGAGGAAAGATGGAAGATTCTACAGAGCAGTGGTGTTTCTCACTTCTCTAGTCAACATCAACCAAGTGTCTGAGCAATAGGACAGAGCGATGATAACAGGAGATCCAGGTCACAGAGAAATAGTCATGCTAGAAATGAGATACAATTTATGACTAGTATACAGTCAAGAAAACAAAAACTTATGGATGTTGTAAGATCAAAAAGAAACAATCATTTGTGACTATAATATAGTTAAGGATCTTATCCATATGCAAGCATATCAGCAAGAGAGCATAACCATAAGACAACAAAAGGTAGTCATAGCAGTCATGTCAACATGCATAGGCATGAGTCATAGTTTGTCAAGTAAAGCAACAATAAACTCTACAATTGTAAGGCAGAGTGTTCAACATGAACAGAGCTTTATGCATGCAATAATATCAAAGCAACGGTCATAAAAGATTGTCATTACAGTCACAATGAAGACAGTAGATTATAAGAAAATTGCAATAGTTAGGAAAGGGCAACAATAGAAAATAAAGAGTAGCTTTTCTGTGTGTTGTCCATAAAAAAATTTACACCAAAGGAAACAACCATATTGCCCATATTTCCAGATAGACTTGAACAAGGTTTTGATATAAGAAGACAAGTCCTTTTCCATTGTTAAGAGTGACAGTAGCAGGAACAATGTAAAATTTATGATTTATAGGTTTTGTTTATATATCTCATTTGCTTCATTCACTAGAAAGGAGGGTTTCAAAACATTTTCATAGACTTACAGTTGCAATTCCCAACATAATAAACAAAGCAAAGGTACATGATGAGCAATGAAGATAGCAAACAATCATAAACCATCAAAATACAGTCTATAGCAGCAGAAATTTGTTTCCATTTTGAAGAGCAGTCTTTTTTGTTGTGGAAAAGCAAGAGAAATAGGTCTTCATAGTCCTTATAAGAAGAAAAGGAACAACGATGTGCAGGAGCAGTCAATACATAGAGAGGAAGAAAGAAATAGAGATATCTTATGAAACGAAAAGCAGAGTTCCAAAGAATATCAACTAAGAAAAGATTCCCATTGTTCTTCTTCACCGTAAGGGTGTTTGTATGAAAGTAAAGGGATAACTGAAACAATAGAAATGTTGCAAGGAAATAGCACATATACAACAGCCAAAATTTACTATTTGAGCCCTAGCACTGTTTTGATTCATAAAAGCCATAAAAAGTCATGGATAATACAGAGCAGAAGAAAGACACAACAGGTGAAGGGTTTTTTATAGTTGGAGCACGTTTTATCATGGTTGTCCTTAAGGAGAAGTAACACCAAAGCAGATAGGAGCCATTGCTTACCTATCAAGTTGCAGAAGGTCCTCCAAAACATGCAGTGAAGCTGTATAGGAACTGCAACAACACTTCAAAACCCTCCACGGTGGCGTAGCGCAGCAAGGCAATGAGAAGGAGTGAGAATGAAACCTTTTAGGGTTTCAAAAATGTTTTGTTCACAATAAGATGCCCTAGCTAGCCCTATTTTCCTAAGGGTTGTTTTTTTTTACTTTTGAGTTAAATCAAATCATTAAAATCAAATGACCCTGTGGTCAAAACCTTAAAAGTGTTAAAGGGCTAGGCAACATCATGAAGAAACCATGAGTAGAAGACCCCTTTTAAGGGTGATAATTGGAGATTCTAACTTTTTAAAGGTCTTTTCATGAGGAGTCCGCGAATCAAAGGGAGGTATAAGGAGATAATCATTTTTTTACCTCTTAATATAATGAAGGTTGAAACAAAGGTGAGATGGTAGCCTTCAAGTGTGTTTTCTACCTTGACATGGGGTTTTTACATAATGAGAAGAGATTGGAGTATATGCTTTTATAAGCCAAGGGAAAAGTTTGCTATTATTTTTGCATGGATAATGGAAGAGGGCATATTTTTACCTATAAGGCTATTAATGTAATGTAACTCATCTCATATTTTTGCATAAACAATAGGCAAAAGATATTGTATTTTAACAAGTATTAAGTGCATTAATGTTATAAATTGCCTTAATACTTGTTATGTAATAAACATAGGGAGAAATCATGCATTACATAACACTTATTAAATCAATCACATGGATTGCATTTAATAATTGTTAAAATAGTTTATTTTTTGCCTCTAAATTATGCAAAAATAGAGGAGTTGAAATGGAGTGCTAACTCATGCAGGAGAGATAGTTTGAGTTCTATTTTTGACTAAGGGTCAAACATGACTATTTTTGGCAATTTCTTGGTCAAGGACCTTGAGACTTGGAGTTCTAAGCTATTTTTGCTCATCTTGGAGGATTTTTGGGGCCTAAAATTTAGGCTTTTCACTTATGCTTACCCAATAACTTGGAGTTGCTATTCTAGACTCATTTATGCACATTTTGGAGTCTAGTTGAGCTGGAGTTGACTTCCCATCCACTTTTGGAGACAAATTTTGTATTATAGGAAAAAAGCTCATGCTTTTTTCTCTAGTTCTTGCTTTTTTCCTTTGCATATTGCAAAGAGGGAGATTGTCTTGTAACTCAGCCATTTTTACAATTTTTTTAGTAGCAGTAGTTTATTTTTCCAGCAGTTTATTGTTATTTTGTAGAGATTCCTTCCATTTTCTAATACAATCAAGGGTTCTTCTATCTGATTTCAGGTTTCTTGTTATTTTGTGAGTGATTTGATAGGAATTTTTTGTGTTTTGCTTCAAAACCTCTAAATTCTTTGTCTCATTTATTGGATGCAAGTATACAAATTTCAGTTTATTACAGGTCACAGCTTGTGCAAGATTTCTCATGCCTTTCTATGAATTACTTATGTGGTAAATTTAATCAGTTTGGATTGTAAGAACAGGTGTATTGGAGAATGTTTGTGAGTCATATTGTAGATTAAAGTCAAAATATTGGTGCATCACCCCCTCTAGATAGATTTTCAGTTCAATTTTTTTTAGTTTATTCAAGTTTTCTTCTATATCTTTTCTCCATCAATTTACAAATCTAAAGGGCATTTAAAGGGAGCTACCTCTTCTAGAGGTTCGTTCTCATAACAGGAAGACCCACAGTCTGAAAACATTCCCATGTTGCATGGGATTAACAAGCTTGAAAAGGCTTAGCACCCAGGGCGCAATCCTTCATGACAATAGTTTTTGGCACACCCAGTGGGACACTAAACAAAGTTTTAGGCCAATTAATACATTTTTCCTTTGTTGTTTGGTATGTACAGCAAGGTTTTCAACCTTTCAGAGGTAAAAAATAGCATACTTGGTGACTCAAATTTTAACTTTTACAGATCTAGTGAATTTAACACATGAGAAAGGTCTAAACTAGAGGAAGTTCAACTCCATTTGAGTATCTACAGTTGTCACCTCCAAGGAGAATACCCAAACTAGTAGGGAGAACCCAATATACCTCTCCAAGTCTCAGGACTATAGAGTTTGATCAAAGAAATTTGGTGATAAATTTGCAAATACAGACTCCACAGAGTCCCCAAACTCCTCAAACTCCACAAACCCCTCAAGCTCCACCAATGGCAAGAAGATATCCTTTTGTGCAATTTAATGATGGCAGCCCATTGTTGCTTGCAGCACATGATGACATTCTAGTGGTAGCCTTGAGAGGATTACCATTCTTCACAGGTGAAGACCAGACTACTCCAATTGAACATATAAAAGATGTGGCTATGTTGTGTTTAGTCCATCACATAATGCATGAGAATGTTGCAATGAGACTGTTGGCTGCATCTTTGAAGGGTAAGTCCCTTCAATGGTTTAGAGGATTGGCAATAGGCTTAATTACATCATGGGATCTATTAGAAGATGCATTGAACAAACAATTTAAAGACAAGTCTGACAATCTATCGTTGGTTGAACAACTCAGCACAATAAAGAGAGCTCAACAGAAGCATGTGGCTGATTTCAACTTCTGTTTTCAACAGACTTGGGATAGAATACCAGCAGCGATAAGGCCTACTGATGAACATACATTTTTATATTTTCTTAAAGCTTTAAATAGTGATGTAGCAGTAATGGTGTAATCTATGGGTGGTACAACACTACCAGGTGCTTATGCAGTTGTTATAAGAGCTGAAAACAACCTAATTCAGGCTAGTAAAATAGCCCCAAGGCTGGCAATGCCCATTTTTCTAGAGATATAGCCATCAATCCCATTATAAATCCCACCTCTTGCTATTGTACCTACTGTACCAACCCTCAATTATCAAGTTTCAACCCAAACAAGCGTTGCCCCAGCCCCATCTTAGGAGGTAAAAAGGCAAATAGAGTTATCACAAAAGCAAACAGAGTTGTTACAAGGTCAAGCAAAGCTACTACAAACTATTGGCAAGGAGTTAATAAGCATAAAAAAGCATCCAAATCAAATTTATAGACCTTATCAGGCCCCTTACCAGAATCAGCAACAAAATAACCAGCAAAACCAACAAGGTAACTAGCAGAACAGACCTTCTTATCATCTTGAAAACCAAGGCCAAAGAAGGAATTTCAATACAAGGCCTTATCAGCCTTACAACCAACATGTTGCCAGCTCATCTATAGAGTTAATACTAATGCAAAACAATATGGCACAAGAGTACAATTGGTGTTACCCCTGTAACCAACCGCACAAGCAATCAACTTGCTCAAATGGTATGATTAATCAGGCCTTGATGGTACAAAATAATTTTTCTATATAGCAAAGTACCGCACATGAAGTTTCAAAACATCAAGGTTATAATCTCAAAAAGCAAGCTTATAATCTCAAATAGTAGCAATCTGATGCAGCATTCATGAATTGGCAAGGTGAGGAGTTTTGTAGGGTTAATCATATGTAGGGGCAAAATCAATCTTCCCAGTCCATAGCAGCTAACACGAGAGCCAAAAAGAGAGCTATAGATATTGGACAGCAAGCTAGAAGAGGCCAAAATCAAGCTCAATCAAGCCAACAAGGTGTTGCCGGTCCATCACAGCAGTCAAATATTCATGTCTTACCAAGGGGGCAGCCTGTTCCAAGTTAAAACCAACCTAGAGGATAGCCACATCAAGTACAACAAAAAGCTAACCCTACTATTTCAAAAGGACAATCAAAGGTTGGTTCATTTTCTTTCAAAATCATTGATTATATGAAGAAAGCAAATGTTACCATGTCTATGTGGGAGTCATTATCTCTTCTAGGTCATAGAGATTTATTACAGAAGGCATTATCCAATGTTTCCTTGACCAATGAACCAAGTCAAAGTTAGTCTAGAGACCAAAATAGAGTTGTGTTTGCAAATGACCCACCATCTCAAGAAAAATCTATAGCAAACACATGAGATCAAAACAACATCATTTTATGTGTCTCTATTATTTGGTAACCACCTTATGCACAATTGTATGATAGATTCAGGTGCTAGTACTTCAGTCATGCCAAAATAGATAGTGGATAAGTTGGGACTGACCTATGAACCAATATCCAAACCTATAACGCAGATAGATGGTTCATCCATTAACACCATTGGAGTCATAAGAAATTTAGACCTCACATTACATGCTTCCCTAAATTTTGCAATTCCTCAAGACATATATGTAATAGACCTACCCACATACTTTGCCTTATGTCTTTCCAAGGATTTCACATCAAACTTAGGAGGTTATTTGTCAACTGATTAGACTCATATGTGTTTTAGGACTATGTATGGTACAAGGGTAACCATAGAATCTGAACCCCTTGCCAAAGATCACCTAAAACCCTGTGTCCCTAGTGTTGTTAATGCTAACCTCACCTATCATGAGGAAGAGCAACATGTTGTTCATGAGAATCATACCCCAATCGAGAGCATTATAGACCTATTTTTAGATGAATGGGCATCTGAAAACCATGAAGATGACCCTTATAAGAAAATGGAAGAAGCTAGATTAGGAATCTATATGATTCATGAATAGAATTAGGTTGTTCCTAACCTTATGAAAGGTGAAGAACAACATGAACAACAATCTGAACATGTGGTCAATGACCTATGGCAGCTATATTTTGATGGTGCAAGGAGCAAAGTAGGTAAAGGAGGTGGAGCTATGCTTATTTCACCCAAAAATGAGAAGTACTAGTAGCTTTTAGATTTGCATTCAGGTGTTCAAATAACACAATAGAATATGAGACACTCATTCATGGCTTAGAATGGGCTAGAAGGAAGAATTTTAAGTGTTTGAAGGTGTATGGTGACAGGTAAGGAACTTAAATGTCACCAAAAATGACTTGTCTAAGTCATATAAGCATAGATTATGAAATTTGATTGAAGATTTTGATGCCTTTAATCTGTTGTCTATGCCTAGAAGCCAAAACAAATAGGCTGATATGCTTGCAACCATAGGGGCTAAATTTGATATACCGAAAGAAATCAAAAATACTGAGCAATAGCAGTATGTGAAGGTGGTTGTGAGGCCATCAGTGCCTGATAATAACATACATTGGTAGGTTTTTTAAAGTGATGACCAAATAGCAAATTTTCTCATTGAGGAAGCTGAGTTTTCAGCTGGTAATCAACAAAAATTGCAACAACAATTTGAAGACCAGATTGTTTAATTAAAGTAAAATAAGCTACCAAAAGGCCTAGTTACTTTAGAATCAATTTTCAATTCAGATGACGAGCTAAGGAAGGAGAAAGCTAGCATACTTGTCAAAGAGAAGCACTACGAATTGATGGAGATTTTCAAATCCAAACTGCTCAAGTTAGGAGAGGTATGTACAGTTGAAGATAACCATGCTTTTGTGTTATTATGCCAAGAATTTGATGATATTTTTGCGTGGGATTACAAAGACCTCAAAGGTTTTAACCCTGAGCTAGCTTAGCACAATATAGAGCTAGAACCGGGGGCAAAACCAGTGAGGTAGAAGTAAAGGCCTCTTAGCCCCAAGCTAGAAATTATGATGAAGACAAAATTGAACAAGATGATTCAAAGAAGCATTATTTTTCCAATCAAACACACCTCCTAGGTGACCAATCTAGTTCCTATTAGGAAAAAGAATGGTGAAATCAAGTTGTGTGTTGATTTTAGGTACCTGAATAGGGCATCATTGAAGGATCACTATCCGCTATCCTCAATGGAGCAGATTCTACAAGTGGTTTCAGGTTCTGAAATATTTTCTTTGTTGGATGGCTTTTCAGGGTATAACCAAATTTTAGTTAAAGAGGAAGGCCAGTATAAGACAACATTCACAACCAAATGGGGTACTATGGCTTATCAAAAGATGCCATTTGGGTTGTCAAATGTTGGATCAACCTTTTAGAGAGCCATGGATATGGCTTTTCAAGGCATAATGAATAAGTTTGTTTTGGTAATATCTAGATGATATTACTATTTTTCTAAGGATACCAAAGATCACTTTTCCCATCTTAGACAGGTGTTTGAAAGATGTAGAGAATATGGAGTTTCACTCAATCCCAAGAAGTACATCTTTGATGTCCACGAGGGTAAGTTACTAGGTCATATTTTTTCCAAACATGGGATAACAATTGATCTAGAAAGAGTAAGTGTTATTGCAGCCTTACCCTTACCAACTCATAAAAGGGACTACAAAGTTACTTGGGTAGAATCAATTTTGTTAGATGGTTTATTCCAAATATTGCAAGTTTTTTAAAGCCTCTAACATCCATGTTAAAAAAACATTAGTTTCAACTGGACTAAAGAAGGAAAGGACAACTTTAAGGACATCAAAATAGCTATAGAAGTAGCTCCAACATTAATAAACCAAGACTTCTCAAAAGATTTTATTATGTATGCCTATGGAAGAGTTGACACTATTTCTACTATGTTGACTCAGCAGAACAAGGAAGGCCAGGAGCAACCAATAGCCTTTTTCATTTAGGGATTAGAAGGCTATTAGAAAAGGTACACATTTGTTGAAAACCATGTACTTGTTGTAATAATAATCCTTAAAAAATTTAGGTACATGTTATCTAATAACAAAATCTAGCTAATGGTTGCCCATCCAAGTGTGAAAGAATTTTTGTTGAGCAAGGATCTAGCAGATAAAAGATCTGGTTTGATAACTAGAGTGATGGAGTATGATGTCAACATCAAGGTTACCAAGCTTATTTAGGGTAAAGGACTATGTGAACAGCTAGTTGAAGCAGAAGAAAATGAGGTAAAGCTACTAGAAGAACTAGTTTTAATGGATGATACTACTGTTGTCCCAGCTAGCAACATTAGCTGGACACAAGATATGATACATTATTTACAGACCGGAGAGTGCCCAGCAGGGCTAAGTGTAGCAAAAAGAAGGTATTACAGGCTGTATGTCATTCCTTATGTTATTGTCAATGATATTTTGTTCAGAAAAGACTACAATGGAGTGCTCTTAAGATGCATTGAAACAGATTAGACTGATAAAGTATTGCGTGCATTTCATGATGGACGAGTTGGTCACCACTTTGTAGCCCGCAAAACAATATTAAAGATCATGAAGACTAGATATTACTGGCCATCTCTTTTCAAAGATGTACATACTTGGGTAAGAAAGTGTGTGAAGTGTGTTGTATTTGTAGGCAAATAGAAATTAGTAGCCATACCACTACAACCCATCACAGTGGATCAGCCCTTCACCAAGTGGGGCCTTGACTTCATTGGAGCAATTAATCCACCTTCAAGTTCTGGTCAAAAGTGGATACTAATAGCAACAGATTATTTTACTAAGTGGACAAAGGCAGTAGCTTTGAAAGAAGCTGATGAGAATGTTGTTTTGAACTTCTATGAAGACTTAGTAGCTAGGTTTGGTGTACCAAATGCAATCATTTTAGATAATGCATTGGCTTTTGTTGGCCTAAAAATAACTGATTAGGCCATCAAACATGGTGTTTACCTAAACACTTCATCAAATTACTACCCTCAAGGGAATGGGCAAGCTGAATCCACGAATAAAAACCTCATTAGGATCATCAAATGGACAATAGAAGATAACATAGAACCTGGCATTCAAAGTTGAAATTAGCCTTATGGGCTAATAGAGTGACTCCTAAAAGGTCAACATGTCAATCTCCTTTTGTACTTGTTTATGGTAAAGAGGCCAAGCTACCTATCTCAACTAAGCTACAAGCCCTAAGTCTCATGAAATAACTTGAGTTCATGGAGGATGTTCCTATGGAGGTATGGTTGGCTGAGCTAATAGAGTTGGAAGAAATAAGGAAGCAAATAGCACAGCAATTGGAAATGTACTAGATGCAAATGAAAAGAACATTCGACAGGAGGGAAACTTTTAGAGTTTTTAAAGGAGACATTGTTCTTAAGTGGGATGAGTTAAAGAGTAGGCCAAGTAAGCACAACAAGTTTGATGCTATGTGGATAGGCCCATTCATGGTTACTGAATGCAAACAACATAATGCTTTTCAACTGGATACAATGGAAGAAGAGGTGTTACCCATCCAGTTAATGGGATTCACCCATCCAGTTAATCGGATTCACCTCAAACACTATTTTTTAGGAGCAAAAAGGTTGCAATTGTATTATAGTAGAGCAATTTTTTAGTTAAATAAGTGATGGTTGTACAGTAGTTGTATTTCAGTTTTGTCTTTCCAAGAAGTGTTGATGCACAATTGGCTGGTCCTGTTTGAAGCCATCTTTGTTTTGTTTTAGTTTTGTTTTCTATTGTTGTTCTATTTCTAGCAGCTGAGTTTTCAAGAGATTTTCTGAGTTGCAAGGGCTAAGGAAGACTCTATTACCCAATAGACATACTAGGCAACTGGCCTTGAGAGTTTTAGCAAGCAAAACTGGCGTAGAGGTCGCCAAAAATGTTACCAAATTGTGTTTGGCAACCCAATTAGGCTAGGCTATAGCAGTTGGTTTCTAATACTTTTAGGAAGCAAGTGAGTTCAAAGGAAGGGGTAACAAAAAATTTAAGTGCATAAGGCATCTAGTCAATATATACTGCCTTGGTAGAAGACTAGTTTAAAGATCATGTTACCAAGATTAGATAATAGCTCAATTAGAGTTGTTACATGATCCAGATAAAATGAAACAATGCCCTAGCAAGGTAGGAGGTATTCAAAGGATGATAGGTAAATTGAAGCTAAATTGTTCTTTGGAGATCATGTTTCAGATGTGCTCATTACAATCTATTCATTACAGTTTGGTATAGTTTCAGAAAGGTACTTATAACTTGTCAAATTTTCATGATTATAAACACATGTTCCATGCAATAATCTCCGGTTCATACTATGCAATTGATTTACAAATAGAAATTATACATGAGTCATTGCATGAGATGAAATAATTGTTATATTCAAAAGAGAAGTGTGTATATGATCCCACACAAGCTGTGGGAGTAACTGTATATGATAAGATGTACATTAACAAGTACAAAGCAAGAAAAGAAAGGATCTAAAAACAAGGATGGGACCTATCATTGCCTAAGTAAATGACGAATCTTGATGTCTAAGTTTGCATCAGCATACCCTGCTATCCTAGTAATACTCCAAGAGAAGACCTACAAGGGGAGGGAGAAAAATGATGTTAGAGCTCAGGGTACTATCTTTGCTTCTATATAGAATAATCTAAAATGTACTTGCTATTCTACATCTGATCAGCAAGGTAGAACAGATAAACTGAACATCAGATGTAGAGGAATGAAGAAAGGGGAAAATTTGATCAAACCATCAAAAGAGAGGCTTCAGCCTCAATGTTTTAACTAACATGTTTGTTCATTGTGCAGATTCAGGTACATCAAGATCATTCATTAATGTCATGTCACTTGTCACAATAGCCATAATGTTATCAAAGTAACTAGGAGCAGCCCACAAATCAATCAAGGAATTAGATAGTAGCACAAGCTCAAAAAGAAACAAAATGTACTAAGAAACATTTAAGGACAACATTGCATGATTACAAAGTACAACAACCTGAGGAGATTTTCATGTTGCCTTACAAGTGAGGTCAATAGTGTCAAGGAACCTGCAAACATTCTGTATGCAATGTATCATCAAGGTACAACAATTATAGTCATGATAGAACATTTTGCATAAGAGGATTTCAGTCCACAGAGACTTATGATAGTGCCATACACTAATACAAGGATGAAGAAACCAATATATGCATAGGGGAAGGCAAAGCACCATCCAGCTGTCATAGACTCTTCACCTACAAAGGTGCCTTTGAAATTGTTGAGATGGACATACCAAATGAAAAGAATAGTCAACAACATGTGAACAGAAATGAAAAGAGTTCTATCACGGCAGAAATAACTGTTATGGTCATTTCAAAGCCATGAGCAGCAAACAACAACATTTATCAAGAGAGTGTTAGTCCAATGTAGAGAAATAAAGGAAGAAATTCATATTTCTTGACAATGACATTCACAAGTCAAAACCAACAGTCGATACACAGAGATAACATAAGGGACAATGACCAAGTAAGTTGACAGATGACAGTCAAAGTGGCAAGTAAAGAGGATAGTCAGGAAGGGAGAAACAACATGCATAAAGGGAGCATTCATGTTATTAGACAGCATTGTTAAGACTATGGAAGAAGGGACAACAGTAAAGTAGAACAATGGTATTGTCATCCTACAGTTAAGGAGTTTGCGTTTACAAAAAAAACACCTTAAAAGGTGAACATGTAATAGTCATGTTAAGGATAAGACAATGCATTCAAAAAACCACAATCCACAACTTTGCCTTTACTTCCATTCACTGTAAAGTAGAGAGCAAGGGTATTGTTTTGTTTGCCATTAAAGGAGGAGAGTGGCTTTTCCTCCAAAAGAGGTAGCCCACAGATAGAATGAATCCCAACTGTCCCAAATATAGTGACAAATCGCAGGAACAAAGAGGACAGTCTACAAGAAAATATTAGTCCATAAATAAATAAACATACAATCCATTAGCATAGAGAAAGCAGGAAACATGCAAGACTATGAACTATCTTCACAGTCATCACTACCAATTGGCATAACTGATTCATAAACAAAGTCTAATAAATGACAATGGAGAACTTTTCATACAGGCCAAAATAACCCAAAACAAGTGAAGGTAGGAACCGTACTAACAGTCAGTAAGAGTAGTCATAACATAAGTCAAAAGATAGAAATAAGGATCTTGACTGTCATGGATGAGAACATCAAACTGTAATAGAACAGCCATAACAAGTGTAGCAGTCTTCCTTGAAGCAAACAACAAATGAGGAAAGATGGAAGATTCTACAGAGAAGTGGTGTTTCTCACTTCTCTGGTCAACATCAACCAAGTGTTTGAGCAATAGGACAGAGCGATGATAGCAGGAATTCTAGGTCCCAGAGAAATAGTCATGCTAGAAATGAGATACAATTTATGACTATTATAAAGTCAATAAAAAAAACACTTATGGATGTTGTAAGATCAACAAGAAATAGTCATTTATGACTATTATACAGTTAAGGATCTCATCCATATGCAGGCATATCAGCAAGAGAGCATAACTATAAGACAAGAAAAGGCAATCATAGCAATCATGTCAACATGCATAGGCAAGAGTCATAGTTTGTCAAGTAAAGCAACAATAAACTCTAAAGCTGTAAGGAAGAGTGTTCACCATGAAGGGAGCTTTATGCATGCAATAATGTCAAAGCAATGGTCATAAAAGACTGTCATTACAGTCATAATGAAGATAGTAGATTATAAGAAAATTGCAGTACTTATGAAAGGTGGCAATAGAAAATAAAGAGCAACTTTTCTGTGTGTTGACCATAGAAAAATTTACACCAAAGGAAACAACCATATTGCCCACATTTCCAAATAAACCCTAACAAGGTTTTGATATAAGAAGACAAGTCATTTTCAATTGTTAACAGCGAGAGCAGCATGAACAATGTAAAATTCATGATTCATAGGTTTTGTTTATATGTCTCATGTGCTTCATTCACTAGGAAGGAGGGTTTCAAAACATTTTCACAGACTTACAGTTGCAAATCCCAGCATAATAAACTAAGAAAAGTTACATGATGAGCAATGAAGACATCAAATAGTCATAAACCATCAAAATACAATCTGTAGCAGCAGAATTTTGTTTCCATTTTGAAGAATAGTCCTTTTTGCTGTGGAAAAGCAAGAGAAATAGGTCTTCATAGTCCTTATAAGAAGAAAAGGAACAACAATGTGCAAAAAGAGCAGTCGATACACAAAGAGAAAGAAAGAAGTAGAGATATCTTATGAAAAGAAAAGCAGAGTTTCAAAGAATATCAACTAAGCAAAGCTTCCCATTGTTCTTCTTCACCATAAGGGTGTTTGTGTGAAAGTAAAGAGATAACTGAAACAACAAAAATGTTGCAAGGAAACAACAAATATACATCAGCCAAAATTTACTATTTGAGCCCTAGCACTGTTTTGATTCATAAAATCCATAAAACATCATGGAGAATACATAATTAAAGAAAGACACAATAGGTGAAGGGTTTTTAATAGTTGGAGAAAGTTTTATCATGGTTGTCCTGAAGGAGAAGTAACACCACAGAAGATAGGAGCCATTGCTTATCTGTCAAGTTGCAGAAGGTCCTCCAAAACAAGCAATGAAGCTACATAGGAACTGCAATAGCACTTCAAAACCCTCCATAGCGACACGGTGCAGTAGGACAACAAGGAGTGAGAATGAAACTTTTTAGGGTTTAGAAAATGTTTTGTTCACAATAAGATGCCCTAGCTAGCCCTATTTTCCTGAGGGTTATTTTTTTTACTTTTGAGTTAAATCAAATCATTAAAATCAAATGACCATGTGATCAAAATCTTAAAAGTGTTAAAGGGTTAGGCAACATCATGAAGAAACTATGAGTAGAAGACCCCTTTTAAGGATGATAATTGGAGATTCTAACTTTTTAAAGGTCTTTTCATGAGGAGCCCATGAATCAAAGGGAGGCATAAGGAGATAATCATTTTTTTACCTCTTAATATAATGAAGGTTGAAACAATGGTGAGATGGTAGCCTTCAAGGGTGTTTTTTACCTTGACATGGGGTTTTTGCATAATGAGAACAGATTGGAGTATATACTTTTATAAGCCAAGGGCCAAGTTTGCTATTATTTTTGCATGGATAATGGAAGAGGGTGTATATTTGCCTTAAGGATATTAATGTAATGTAACTCATCTCATATTTTTGCATAAATAATAGGTAAAAGATATTGTATTTTAACAAGTATTAAGTGCAATAATGTTATAAATTGCCTTAATATTTGTTATGTAATAAACATAGGGAGAAATCATGCATTACATAACACTTATTAAATCAATCACATGGATTGCATTTAATAATTATTAAAATAGTTTATTTTTGCTTCTAAATCATGCAAAAATAGAGGAGTTGAACTGGAGTGCTAACTCATGCAGGAGAGATAGTTTGAGTTCTATTATTGACTAAGGGTCAAATATGACTATTTTTGGTAGTTTCTTGGTCAAGGACCTTGAGACTTGGAGTTCTAAGCTATTTTTGCTCATTTTGGGGGATTTTTGTGGCCTAAATTTTAGGCTTTTCACTTGTGCTTGCCTAGCAACTTGGAATTACTATTCTAGACTCATTTGTGCATGTTTTGGAATCTAGTTGAGCTGGAGTTGACTTCCCATCCACTTTTGGAGATAGATTTTATATTATAGGAAAAAAGCTCATGTTTTTTTCTCTAGTTCTTGCTTTTTTGCCTTTTCATATTGCAGAGAGGGAGATGTCTTGTAACTCAGCCATTTTTACAATTTTTTCAGTAGCAGTAGTTTATTTTTCTAGCAGTTTATTGTTATTTTGTAGAGATTCCTTCCATTTTCTAATACAATCAAGGGTTCCTCTATCCGATTTCAGGTGTCTTGTTATTTTGTGAGTGATTTGATTGAAATTTTGTGTTTTTCTTCAAAATCTTTGAATTCTTTGTCTCATTTATTAGATGCAAGTATACAAATTTCAGTGTATTACAGGTCACAGCTTGTGCAAGATTTCTCATGCCTTTCTATGAATTACTTATCTAGTGAATTTGATCAGTTTGGATTGTAAGAACAAGTGTATTAGAGAATGTTTGTGAGTCATATTACAGATTAAAGTCAAAATATTGGTGCATCACCCCCTTTAGATAGATTTTTAGTTCAATTTTTTAGTTTATTCAGGTTTTCTTCTATCTCTTTTCTCCATCAATTTTTAGATCTAAAGGGAATTTAAAGGGAGTTAGCTCTTCCAGAGGTTTGTTCTTGTAATAGGAAGACCCACAATCTGAGAATGTTCCCATGTTGCATAGGATTGCCAAGTTTGAAAAGGCTTAGAACCCAAGGCACAATCCTTCGTGACAACAGTAGATGCATGAGGATTGGGGATGTGAGCGGTTGTAGGGATCACTATATCCTTAGTTACCCTCCTTTTAGCTCTTTTATTGTAAGCTATTGGGCATGTGTCCTGATTGACACCACATAAATCATCTTGTGTCTAATTCATCAAAGTAGAATTGTTCTAAATTTGTTCGTATTCTCCCACCATCTCTTTGCAAGAACTGACTTGTTGCTCTAAAGGAACTAACTGGTTTTGTGTTGTCAAAGCCTAACTGAATTGTCCACTTTGGCATAAATTCTAATCATGTGGCTAATTGAATAAATAACACCAATCATTATCCTAAGCCAAATTGTTTTGTATGGGTATAAGAGGCCCAGATGTGCTTGCAGCAGTAGGATGGATAGCATTTAGTAGCCTGATATAACTAGGTTGACTATGCCCCTACACATTCACCTGATATAGTGGTCTACTTTGTTGATAATTTGGATTGAGTGGTTGATATGGTATGCTAGGTTGCACATTTTGCCTTTTTAATGCCACCAACTCATTTCCAAAGCTTTGCAACAGAGCCTTTACCTCATGCAATTCATTTGAGGATATCATAGAAGAGGTTGCGTGGTTGACCATTGTAGGAATTGGAGCCACAACATGATGAATAACAAGTGCCTTTGGAAATAAAGGCATTGGTGGCCTTGGAGCAATCTTTTTGGCCTGAATTAGGTAGTTTTTTCTCTAATAGTTGTGTCATATACATCTGGTAACACAGTCCCTCCCATAGATTGAATCATGACAGTAATGTCAGAATTCATAGATCTCAAATAATATATGAATGTAGTGTTTGGGGAGGGTTTTACTAATAATGGGATCCTATCCCATGTCTTCTGAAACCTGTAGTTGAAATCTACCATATATTCGTCGGGGGCTCTTTTGATTGTAGCTAGCTACTCCATCAGTGATAGATGGTCACTCTTGTCTTTAGAGTGTTGGCACAATCTAGTGCCAAATCATCCCAGTTGTGGATGGAATTAGCTAGGATGCCTCTATACCACTAAAGGGTTTTCCCTTTAAAGGAAGAAGCCAGAAGCCTCACAGCCACATTGTCTGCAGTAACATTATGGACAAAATAAATGCTAGCAATATCCTGAATATGCTCAGCGGGGATGGTAGAGTTCTCACCAGTAAAATATGAAATTTATTTTAGAGCTAAGGTGGAGATGTCATTGTATTGGGCTAGGTTAAGAGGGATACCCCCATTAAATGCAACAAAAAAAAGATTCCTTGCCATATTATGGATAATTAAGTTAATTCTAGGTATGTGCAAGGTTCTTCTTGAATATTTAAATCTAATTGGAGGAGGGGTAGACTGGGCTCTTGAAGCAGATGAAATAACACTCATATTTTGCCTCACAGGGGACCTAGACAATCTACTTCTAGAATCAGCAAATGATAGTTCAATGAATTGAAAATTACCTCTAGAAGAAGAAGCTCTAGTCTCCACTCCATGCATGAAATATTGAATAGTCTGAATTTTAGTAGAGTCACCAAGTGCTTGTTGAATGCTTCCACAGCAACAAATGAACTAAGAATAGCACCAAGATTTCTCAATTTAGCTCTTACTCAAAGCGGAGAGTCCCACCGGGAGTGCTAGAAACTATTATCACATGGAATTGCACCATACTTGAAGCATGTTCAAGCATTCTAATGACACAATGGGATTGATCTCAAGGTGTGGGACCTTGAAGTTGAGATTAGACCTCCAAAGAAAGGTTGGTTCCTCTTTTTGAGCTTAAGGCTTAGAAAATTGAACTAAATCTAATGTCGTTCATAGAGAAAAGGGGAAGGGAATACTGAAATTAAAAGAGGAGGTGATGTACCAGATTTATAATGTGTTTTAACTGTGTCTGAATTAACACAACATTGACTTCAAGACTATAAAAAGCTCACACATACCCATATAAGCTATATAGAGGCTCGACAGAGAACTAAGACCAAGAAAGGGGTCGTTTTGCCCATAATACCAGCGTCTAATTCTCAAATAAACACAGAATAAAACTTGAGAGAGGTAAAATAACAGTCTATATTAGTCATGAAGGTTAGAAAGCCATTACAAAGTAGAACAATTTACTATAAGAGAAATAGATACAAAATAACCGATTACATTCATTGGTGAACCAGACTAGAAGACATCAAAGGCCTAGGTACAGGCACAATGCATCAAATTCTATTGTTCTTACAATCGTATTACAAGATCTATAACAATAAATTATCTAGCATAACAACCCATTTACATCTTTTCTTCATGTATATATAGCATTTTCATCCATCTGCAACATTGGGCGCTAAAAAATCAGTCTTGACTGACCCTACACATGCTCACACTACATTAAACTCTAGCTCAAAAGCCCTGTCAGAACCTACAAATTTGGAATGATGGCCATGCTTCTGAAAGGCCTACAAATCTATAGATCACTTGCACACATGGGTACCTGGCGCATTGAAGAAGGAAGGTCTGAAATCCTTCTATGTACTTGCAAATTCATTTTGCAGCTTCTTTGTACGACACATTGAAGAATTCCACTTTTCAGCTACCTAGATCTAATCTTTCTGCAGCATTTGTACTTCAAGTGTTTAATTCTCTCTGCAACAATGGTGTGATTTCAAGGGAATGAGATTTGTAAGATTTTACAACACTTTAAAATATTTAAATTTCTTTAAATATTCTAAAGCATTATGTTTCATTGATTTTCCTTTTTTGGCTCTCTATATTTAGCTTCATGGGCAAAAATCCATTTTTGTGAACCTTTCTGTCTTTTCTTCAGTCAGAGATTTCTTCATTTCCTAAACCTCCAGCTCTTTGTCGACAAAATCTCATCTTTTCTAACTTGGCATCTTTCCTTCCCATTTTGCCTTGTTGGCAAAATCTTTGTTTTTGAACTTGGTTGTCCTTATTTTTTTCCTTGTTGACAAAATCTCACTTTCAAAACTGGGCCTGCCTCTAACTTCCTTCTCTCTTTTTGCCTTATCAGAAAACTTCCACTTTCACGAACTTGGCCTTCTTGGTCCTTCATTTTGCCTTATCGATAAAATCCCTATTTGGAAAACTTTACTTTTATGTCACCTTCTTCTCTGCCTTTGGTTCTCTTTATCGCCTTATCGGTGAATCATCAACTTCATGAACCACTTTTGGCCTTGGCTTTGCCTTATCGGCAAAATCACCATTTCAACAACCATCTTTCTTTTCTACTCATCTCCCATTCTGCCTTAGCTTTTTACCTTATCATCGATCTTTGAAAATTTTGAACCTATCAGTAAGTTGGTCTTTTTACTGATTCACCGACTAGTTACCCTTTTATCATTTTTCACCTTATCGGTGAACCTTTCTTTTTAGAACCAATGAGCCGGCCCCTTTTTCCTTTAGTCGATGAATTTTCCATTTTGAGAACTTAGCCATCCCTTCCTTTCCTTCTTTGCCTTGTCAGCAAATCACCTTATCAGTGATCCTTGGGAATTATAAACTAGTTGGCAAGTTAGCCCTTTCATTGACCTCCTAATGGAGTCCCTCCTTGCCTCAGCCATTTTCCTTTGATGAAGATCCCCTGCTGCCTCCCAGCCTTCTATGTTCCTTTGTCAGCAAAGTCATCGATTAGCGAACCTGTCGATCAACGAACTTAAGGTTTGTGAAACCTTAATTTTGCCAACAAAGGAAAATATTTGCTTTTCTTTTTATTTCTTACTTCTTCATTTACCCATCACTTCCTACTACTTTGCCCCTTCAATCAGAAAACCAGTGAATCGGTGAACCAACAAACTATTGAACCACCAAACCAAAGGTTTGCCAAACTAAAATTTTTCCAACTGAAGTAAAATAAAAGGAAAAAACTTAGAACTTTTTGGAGATTTTTTGGGATTTTCTAAGGGGAAAACTTCTTCCATTTCAAGTGTCTTAGATTGAATATTTTTTATGAAAGAAGGGATTTTTTAGATATTTTGACCTAGGCAAAGTATGACAATAAAGACATCTGCCTGTGTGTAGACTTTCAAAATGTCAATAAGGCATCAGAAAAGGATAATTATCTTTTTCTCTCCTTAGATGAAGTACTCCATATGGTAAATGGAGCTCAAATGATGTCCTTTCTAGATAGGTTTTCTAGATATAACTAGGTCATGGTTGACAAGATTGACATGATGAAAACTTCCTTAATGAACAAATGAGGAATCTTCACCTATAGGAGGATGCCACTTAGTCTGATAAATGTTGGTGCTAAATTCCAACGTGCCATGGGTATAGCCTTCTGAGGCCTAGTTGGCCAATGCGTCACCATATACATGGATGATTTGACTATATTTTCCAAAGTCAAAGGTGATCACAATGGTCATCTTTGGAGATTATTATAGAGATGTGAACAATATGGCATCTCACCTAATCCCAAGAAATGAATCTTTGGCATTACTATTGGGAAGTTATTAGGATATCTGGTGTCTAAGAATGGGATATCCATTGACCCAGACCATGTGAGTTCCATCATGAAGCTCTAATTGCCAAGGAGCAAGAAGGAACTAAAGTCTTACTTTGGCAAGATCAATTTTGTCCAAAAGTTCATAACAGGTTTTGTTGAAATAGTAAGCCCACTTAATGCTATGCTAAAGAAATCTGCCAAGATAGAGTGGACATTAAAGGCCAAAGTAGCATTTAAAGACATTAAGAAAGCAATTGTTGATGCTCCAGTGCTGAATAGCCCTGATTACATGAAGGCATTCTACATATACTCATTCACCTCAAACCATACATGTGATGTTGTTTTAATGCAAATAAATGGTATAAAGGATGAGAACCCCATCACTTTCATGAGTAGTCCATTCAAGGATGCAGAATTAAAGTATATGGACGTCAAACGACAGGATCTAGCCTTAGTTTGGGTGGTAAAGAAATTTCAGCACTATATCCTGAGAAGCAAAGTAGTCGTTGTTGTCCCAAATTTGGCTATTAATATGTTGCTAATGCAAAATGATCCAAGAGAAAAGAAAGATAAATGGATAATGGTTTTATAGGAAAAATGACATGGACATCACCCCAATGAAACTAGTTAGAGGACAAGCCCTAATGCAGATGATTTCTAAGATGGATCCCAATCTAATTAGCTAGAAATATGCAGTCGATTCAAGTATACATGAAGATTGGTATTTGAACATCAGACATATCCTGATCATAGGAAGTTGTCCATCCAACTTGAAAGCATCCTAGAGAAGAGCTCTAAGGATCAAAGCTCAAACTTATATGATTAAGGGAGGAATCCTTTTCAAAAGAAATCATGAAGGCATATACCTCAAATGCCTCAATAGACAAGATGCAACCAAAGTCTTGCAAGAATTACATGATAAATTTAGAACAACTCATGGATCCCACCTAGCCACAATGCATAAGATCCTTAGAGATGGATATTATTGGCCTACAATCTTTAGAGACACAGCTAACCATATTAAGTGTTTTCACACATGTTAGGTAGCTACAAACAAAGAAAGATATGTAGCTCAACCACTATAACCCATGATGGAGATGCGACTGTTTGCATAATGGGGCATGGACTTCATAGGAACTATTAATCCTTCATCATCCATTAGACACAGGTATGTCCTAACCATTACAGATTATTGCACTAGGTGGATTGAGGTTGTAAGCAGCAAGACATGCACATCAGAGGACATGATCAAGTTCCTAGAGGATAACATCATTACCAAGTTTAGTGTCCCATATGCTTTGGTATGTGACAATGGACCCGCCTTTGCTTCTTTAAATTTTTCCAATTGCACCTTTGAATATGGTATAACACTGAAATCTTCATCTAACTATTATCCCCAAGGAAACAGACTTGCCAAGTCTACTAACAAGAACTTACTAGACATTATCAAAAAACTAGTAGAAGAGAACCCAAGGGAGTGGAACACTCTACTAAAATACACCTTGTGGGTGGATAGAACCAGAGTCAAGTCTGCCCTAGGTAATTCTCCATACCAATTGGTCTATGGAGTTGATCTTATCCTTCCCATAAACTTGAAAATCCCTACCTTGCAGTTTTCTCAAAAATATTTATATCTGGATGATAAACTAGAGGTTAGGCTATTGCAGCTTTTGCACCTAGAGGAGAAGAGGGATCAAGCAATCAATCATTTCTCCAAACATCAGGCCATTGTTAAACGTTGGTTTGATAAATTGGCTAAAGTTAAAGTGTTTCAAATATCTAATGTTGTGTTGTCTTAGGATAAATCTCATGAAAGGAGAGGAGACCATGGAAAGTTTGACAAACTATGGATAGATCCCTTCTAAATAGATGAAATATTAGGAGATAGTACATAGATGTTGAAAACCTTAACTGGAGAGGATGTTCCATTGCCTATCAATGGACAATTCCTAAAACACTATTTCTAAGATTGAGTCAAAAGAGAAAATCTAAAACTTGTATATATGTATATAGATGCTTGTATAGTTGGTTTGTTTTGTGTGTTTTCTTGTTTTTTGAGTCCCTATTTTGGTTGGATATGATAAGGAGCAGCTTTCCACTTTAGAAAATAGTAGAATCTTTGAAATTTAGGAAAGAATCCCAAATCCTTGCATAGGTTGTAACTTCTACAAGTCTGGTTGTATTGATTTACTCTTTGAAATTATATTCACCAATCAAAACAAAGTTTGTCCAAGGGATCATCAAACAAATACACTTTAAAAGTTCCTAGGATTGGTTGAAAGTGTTAGTGTCTGCATTAAGTGAAAAATCTAAAGGTTTGCCTTTTCTACCACTATAATTCCCAACCTAGAAGCAAATTCTATTACAGTGCAAACAATGAGCTAAAATGATATATCTAACACCAAATGGAATATTAAAAATCAAAAGGCAAAGAGAATTTATTCTCTCAAGGGCATCTAAATAACCCTATCATGGCTATGGATGCCTGACTGGCAGTGAGACTCTATTTAGGGGAATTATAGGTGAAAACCTTTCTGAGGCTATAAACGCTTGACTAGAAGCAAGCCCTATCTAGAATTGGCTTAAAAGGTTAAATCCAACTATGTAGCTTAATGCCAATTATTTTCACTTTCAACCTCTTCAAAAGGAAGGAAATGAATCAAATGCACACACTTGCATTCCTTCTCATAATCTGATTTCATTGGTGAATATGATCTCATCTAATCTAACTCTAATATCCATATGCAGTAGAAGTTGGAAATTATATGTCTAGATTTTCCCTTCTCTCTTAAATTGATTCAAATTTAGTGGTTTTCTTTGGTGGCAAGTTGTTGTGTAGTCTCACAATATGTCCCATTTCACCTTAGCAAAATAGGGACCCAACTTTTCATTTGGCTTTGCTTGTGTGTTTTTCCCTTTTGGTGTAATGGTAAAATGTCATGACATGATCCATGGTTAAAAAATCAAGTCTAGGATATTCCTAGGTAAAGGTTATGAATGGATAGAGAATCAAATTTTAAGCAACTTTGCCTTTTACATCATGCTGAAATTCTTCAAAATGAGCAAGTTATACCTATTCAAAGTTCTGGTCAACTAAATATCTTGGTCAAATGGATATGGGTATTACGCTTATAATAGCCTATCCATTCTTAATGTCCATGTCCATGTCTATCATTATGTCCAATCTTTATACCAACACTTAAAGGCATGAACCATAGGTCTAGACTTGAAATAATCATTAAATCAGGTTAAGCCAATAATCGCCCTAACTAGATGGATATAGTCTTTTACCAAAATCTCTATATCTATTCAAATGTCCATATCCACACCGCGTGACGGTTGTCAAATTTATTCTTGTCAGTGGATTCCTAATGCATGGATATTTTCCACATGGATATAATTGAGTTCCAAATATCCATATCCATATCTTGCACTACTAAGGAATCATGTCTTGCATACCCAAACCTTTGACTTTTCAAATGGATATTTGTGACTCGATATTTTTCACTTGCCTAGATATCCATATCCATGCAAATATCCATATCCATATCTTGAGTAAGGATTATGCTCCACATGTCCCACTGTTGACATTTCAATGAGATCTTTCATAGGGGATGTTTTGTAATGGATATTTCACATATCCTGACCTTTTGAGAGCAATTGAGATTCTGGTGCTTACTCCTTTAGTCAATGATGTTTGACCAAAGCTTTTGTTGATGTCACCTAAACATTTCGATAGGATATTCATCCTTATTCTAGTCAAAGTCAAATGGATATTTTAGCATGGATATTTATCATTGGATATTAATTTCCAAATAACCATACCCAATCCCTTCCTGTATTTAATGACCATAGATAAGTGTCATTGGCCTTTTGAATTCAAAAGAATGCTTTTGATAGCTATTAGTTTCTCCTACACCTAACTGATGAATACTCACCTAACTGTAGAGAAGGTAATTAATATACCCTAATTGATGGATTTTCTAAAGGATAAAAGGTAAATTCATCCACTATTGTTAATTACCAAAGCAATTGAAGCTAAAATTGTAGAGAACTAAAAGTGATTAAAGGTGAATTATAGGCGATTAAGGGGATTTTACAACAACAGGAAAATGGTGTTACAAAGAATGGAAATGAGGAGCATATCTAAAATGGTATTCATATCTACATCTGCACATTAAGGTTGAGATTGTAGCCACTAGATATGAATACGACAAGCCCTCTCTGTCATTTTTACCGTTACAGTATGTTTTTACATGGTCAAAAGGTAAACTTCCTGTTATTAGGGTAAATCTTTGGGTAAATTCACATTTGCATATGGATTAAAATGGATTTAATTTTACGCTATGAATTTTAAGGTAATCAACACATTTAAACACCTAAACCCTATGCTTAACTATGGATATCTGCAACTCGCAAGACAAGATGCAGAACCACAAAGATCGTAGGGATGCTGAGTTCAAGGCACCCATGTTCCCCATGCCAGGGCCTATATGTTATAATTTTGGATGCACGGATGATATACATTGTAGACAGACTGATCTAGATGCCTTCAGAGCACAAGTTCTAGTGGGTGAAAATAACCCAATTCTAAAAAACATTGTGTAAACATGGATGTTTCACGCTATGTGTGAGGCCTACACTTTTTCATTTCCGTACATGTGACTATTTAGCTTACTGTTGTCGGTATTTTTATATTTATGGGACTGTTGTTCCTGAATTTTCAAACTATTAAAATCCTATTATGTTAAAGGAAAACTAATTGGGTGATGTTAGATAGAAAATTGTCATGTGATTTCATTATGTTTATAAGAACTATGGTATGCTTTAGAAATGCATGTATTAAATTTGCTTCGGCTATGATATTTATATGTGGAATTAACTTTGAAATTGAGTGTGTAGGTATTTCTAACAAAACCACAAATACAGGAGATCATTCCACACCCTATGTTGTATCCCTTGTGAAGTCGATCTAGTTCCACGAAGATCTAAGATCAACTCTGTGTTTGATGAAATGTTGTAATGTTGTAATGTTGCATGAGGTCAAGGGAATTAGGTCTACCCTCTAATTTAATTGAATTATGATTTGTGTTGTAAGAATTGTATTTGAATTTCATTTTTTTAATTTAAATTTTTGAGACCCTTTTCTTGTGTCTTAACTTGACCCTGGGTGTCCTAACTAAGTTTAAATTGACCCTGGGTTATACCCCATGGGTCTAGGGTCACTTTTGACTTAGGTAACCCTTGGTTAACCTCCGTATGGTCACCTTAACTTCACAGTGAAGTTAAGTGATGAATTTGGAGGCATGAGAAGGATAGGATAGTGGGGATATTTTATTAACTCCACTTGGGATAGTGGGGATATTTTATTAATTCCACTTGGGATAGTGGGGATATTTTTTAATTCCACTTTGGATAGTGGGGATATTTTATTAATTCCACTTGGGATAGTGGGGATATTTTTTAAATTACACTCGGGATAGTGGGAATATTTTATTAATTCCACTTGGGATAGTGGGGATATTTTTTTAATTCCACTTGGGATAGTGGGGTTATTTAAATATTACAATCTTTAAAAATTCATAAATATTACAATCTTTAATTCATTTTGTCCTCCACTACCCCATGAGTTGAATTAAAAATTCAACTTGTCATAATCTACTTTTCCCAAAAAAATGAATCTTTATCTCATTTTTGTCCTCACATGTGAATTTAAAATTCACAAATAATGAGAGCCCTTAATGTCATAATCCACTCTTCCCAAAAAAATAAATTTTTAATTCATCCACTATGAATTTAAAATTCACAAATAATGAGAGCCCTTGATCTCAACTCTTGATCCTCACCTTCCATTCCCTTTTTAGAAAATCTATAAATAAGACCCTTTTCTAAGCAATTAGGGAGGACTGAATTTTTGCAGGGGAACTTGATTCTTGCAGGGGAACTTCATTCTTGCAGGGGGACTTCATTCTTGCATTCTTATCATGCCTGATTTCCTCTAAGAAATCTTCTTCTGGCATCCTCATAATGCCCAATTCCTTCTCTATTCTCCTCTTCATAGCCTCATAATGCCGAAATTATTCTAGCCATCCTATATCCTCCATTCATTATCCCTTGCTTGTGATCATAGAGAGATTGTTTTTTTTTTTGAGAAGGGAGATTTGGAGAGGAGGCTAGAGAGGAACTCTACATCAACTTCATCCATTAAAGGGCTTTTTAAGGTTGGATTTCATGGATTTTCCTTTGTATTTCTATTTGTTGCATGAAGGATGTGTGAAAATTATTTATTTTGCTTGTGTTGTAAATTTTGTTATTGTGGGAAAATTTTATTGGGATGTTGATAGAGCTTCTTCCACTTGGAAGACAATGCTCATCATGTGTGGGGAAGGGAAGGTGTGAACCTCCTCGGGTGCATTCTTGTTCTTGGTATATGGAAGCCTTGAGGGCATGTTTGTGATTTTGAGCAGAATGGCTATAAGGCTTGAGAGCCTATTTGGGATATCCCTGGAATTTTTTTATTATTTGAATGGCTTGAGGCCATGAGAAAAGTTAAAGTTTGTTGGCTTGAGGCCATGACATAAGTTATGATAAAATGTTGAGAAGAATGACACCCTTGAGTTGAGTGAGTCTACTTCCCTACCCTCTTTAAACTCACCTTAGTTGAGTTTTTGTGTTGTGAGTAAAACCATGGGTGTTGTGTGTTGTTTGTTTCTATTGTTGTGAAGTGGTTTTTGGTCTATTCTACCCTCAGTGTGTGGATGATCTCCCTAGCTCAGAGGTGACCCTCTTGCGGGTCTACGGTAGGGAGGAGAGCAGCTTGTGTGGTGTTTCTTTCCTTGTGTGATACGCAGGTTTTCTGGGAGCTTATTGTGAAGCTTGGAGAAGATTATTGGAACTTAGAAAATATTTTATTTTCCTTAAGTCTTATGGAGAGCCTGATCTTTTAATAGCTCCTTCCTTGTCGATTTTCCAAAAGGAAAAAACTATCTCCCTATTGTTGTATAAATTGTTATTTTTGGAGTTGTGAGGAAATCTTCTGTGATTGGATTGATGTTTGTATTCTACTGTTCATTAAGTTTTACCATTTTAAAATGAGGAAAGGAAGAGAAAATTTATTTTTAAAAGGATATTAGACTTGTCTAGTTCCTTCTTCTTCTACTTGCAAAGTTGAGAGTTAGTTGATGTCTTAATTAAATTTGTAAAAGTATTATTTCGATGCAAGCTTAGTAGAAATATTAGTTTTAAATTTTGTTATAAGTCAAGTTATAATTTTGTTACCATGAAAGAAATGAAATTTGGGTTATAGTATTGCTTTTGAAATTACCGCCACCTTGAGGGTCTCTTCCTAGGATAGGGACTATTTCACTATTCACTATTCATATTCACTATTCACTTTCACTATTTACTATTCACTTACCACTAATCACTATTCATTTTTACTATTCATTATTTACTTTTACTATTCACTTTTCACTATTCATTTGAAGGCAAACTATATGTAGTTTAAAACATTTAACTTGAAATAGAAATTTTAATCGAGGAAAGTGGGATTTATTTATGCATAATGTATAATACGAATTGAATAGATGTTTAAACTCAGAGTTGCAATTCAGAAATACATTGTTTATACAATTATAATTTAAAAAGAGCATAGGTAATTATATTTTAATTTTAAGGAAGAGGTTCTCAGAAGTTTTAACAATTATCCCAAATTAAATGACAGGAAAATGAAGAGGAAAGTATAATCCCTTCATTTACAAAGGACACTGAAAATAAACACAAACAAGCCATCACATGCATTCCATGAGTGGCCATTTTAAACTCAACTGTAGATTTAGAGAATAAACGTCCAATTGAAAAAAAAAAAGAGACAGAGAAAGAACAGCTAACCTTGGAAAACAAAGAGGAGAAAATGCGTGGCATTTCCAAACAAGGCTAAGAGAACTAAGTAAGTTTAACCTACCATTAATCCTGTTTAGGAACAGGTTGATTATTAAAATTAATTCAAACGTTGAACTAAAACCTAGAACGGAACCCTAGGGGCACTGAGTCAAGTGAAGTTAACCAACCCTGTGTAAGTGATCTAGTTTTCCAAGAAATTAGGAATAATGTAAAGGATGTAGTGATATTGTTGTTCGATAAAGAACGTGAAGAAAAAAATAGGATAACATAAGAAGATCTTGCACAACGGGAAGGGAAATGAGATAGAAATACAATCAAAATTAAATTTTAGAGAAATGGTAAAATGAACGTGATAGAAATACAATCAAAACTAAATTACAAGAAAAGGAAAAGAGGGCAAATGAATGGGCTTGGTTGAAAATGCTAAGTTTGAAGGAGGAGAAATTAATATTAAATTTTAGAAAATGGAAAGAAGAATCAGAGGATCGTGCTTTGCTGAAAAATGATCTATCACCTAAAACAACTGTTGTTCAATTATAATTCGTGAGATTAACCTAAGTCAGGAAACCACGCATTTTCTTGTGTAGGGTGTGCACACATGTATTTGGTATGCCACCTACACATGTATTTGGTATGCCACCTACAACTGTATTGTTCTCACCTTAAGCATACACCACCAAGCACGCCTATGCGTGCGAGGGGGTTTTCAGAGTAGTAAGGGAAAATTTTTGATAGTTCGTATCATGACCACATGACACATGTGGACATGACACATGTGATGCGTGTTGTGACCGCATGGGAAATGTGGGCATGACACTATGAGGTTCCCATATGCAGCTGAAGTTTTGGAACTCATCATTGAATGTGAAAATAATTACAATGTGGTGACTAGGAGAGTAGAGTGTCAAAGCTACGTGTATGTTGACTTTCCTGTGAATGTCATTATAGAGACATTCAAGTTGCCAACTAACAGGGATATGCACCAGATAAATCTGAAAGCCCTAGCTATAGAATACAACAACAATTATGCAGATTGTAGGAAAATCATCTTCTCTTCATGGAGGGCTCCAGACAATAAGGTCAAAGCCATAGCTAAAATGCCCCAATATTTGTTCAAATATAATTTTATCCCTAAGGTACAATACATGATAGCACTCCTCAATAGGATGGAAAGGAAAGTGGATACTATAATGTTCGAACCATGGATGTATGGCCTGATCCAGATGGTCAATGACAAAAACAAAGTGGTCGGATGGACCAAACTCATAAGTGATAATCTCCATGATGGAATGGTACAATGGAGGAAGAGAAGAAGGTTATTTTATATGACCTATGTTGTATATGCATTTGCATATAAGTCACCACTCAATCAACTGCAGACAATTGAAAGGGTGGGACATCTTCCAAATGAGCAAATAGCATGGGAGCACTACCCTCAGTTGGAGAGGAATATGTCCATCCAACATTACAAGGTAGTTAATGGCTATTGTATAATGCACTTTGTTAGATTATTGGAGGGTGACAGAGCCAAAAGGCTCTCAAAAGAAGTGTAGGGTATTATTGTTAGAAGTAATGAGGAAAATTATCCCCTCTTATGAGGTCTATGTGAGGAAGAATAAGAAGGGGAATGTCATATTTCCCATGGAGATTAATTGGTATGCATGTGGTTCAATTGATGAAGCTGAGACATTTGATGATGTATTACACATGTTCCATCTGTATTTGTTCCCTCTAGTTAGATATTATGATCCATATAGTAGAATGGAGAAGTGGGTAAACAAGAAGTTGCAACATGTAGTATACCTTGAGGACTATTGGGTGGACTATGATGATGACGAAGATGAAAGGAAAAGAGGATATCAGAGATTGACTCTGAATCAAATCAGGACATTAGGATGCCTAGAAGTCCTGCCCCAAGTCAAGTCTAATGATGGGAACCTGTTGGACCAAGAATATGAGAAGTAGATATACAAAGAGCCGTTATCCTTACCTAATTAGAGCAAACTTGATGAGACATCCATAGATGTCATAATAGAAAAGGTGATGAGCATTACAAATAAATGGATTCGTGTTGTCATGGTTAGGAGGGTCCACAAAGTGAACAATCCAGGTTGTGTAGCAACAGTAAAAACAACAAAAACAACTCAAAGATAGGATGCAAATGCATATTTAGTCATTCAGTATATCATATATTCAAAATACAAATAAGTTGACAACATGTAGGCTTACAATTAGGGCTCATAGGCCTGATTCCTCAGTTACAGTATATGCACAGGATGTGACTTTGAAGCACCTTACAAAAGAATTCAAACTATCAAACTATCTATATGTGATTCCTATCAATGACTACTTTCCTATGCATCTATTACATGAATATATATCAGCTCTGGAACACAAGATTCCTTTATAGCGGCCAAGGAGGATTACAAACTCCAATGAAAGAGATGTAACGTGTGTACACGGATTGGTTAGACCTAAACAGATGGGAATCCTTTGCAAATGAATGGAATATTGTGCAGATCTCAGAGAAGGTCAAACATAATCCAAAGTTTCTTGAATGATGTGTCTTTTAGCTCCGCAAGTCATGAAATGCTCCACAAGTATTTTCCTTTAGATGATTGTCTGAGACTGTCATGGTGCTCTAATCTAAGAAAATAGTCAATCTTCTGATAGCGATATCTTTCTGGAAACTGATCCAAATGACCTGAATTTTGGATATGATGTGCATGAAGATGTCTAGATGCTAAGTCCAGCTCCACAAGGTCTAAAATGACTATGGTAGAATGCAGACCAAAATCTAGAAACTGCTTCTAACTGACTGAACTGGAATGAACTAGAAAATGAAAGGAAAATAAATTGAATACAAGTATTTTTGGTTGATGCAAGATTGCTCTTGAACCAGGGATGCTCCTGCATCAGACATCTGGGGTTGTTAAAAAAGTGAGTCCCTCACTCTGTTGGGGCTAGAGAAAAACCAAGATGGTCCACCTTAGCTTGAGAAATCTAAGATGAGTCTTCTTTCAATCTGCCTTTCCACTTCACAAGATATTTTTTGTATTGTCTTCCTCTAGTGCTACGTCAAACTCTGTTGTATAAGATGTTCTCAATCTACTCTGGTGCTTGTTGTGGTAACTACTTCTTCAAATTTTCTTCCGTGTTATCACTGAACTCTACTTCATGATACTGATATAGGTTTGCAATGTTGAAAATAGGTGATATACCCAATTTCTTTGGTAGCTCCACTTCATATGCATTTCTTGAATCAAATTTCCTAAGTATCCTACATGGTCCAAACTTCTTCATCTTCAACTTGTTATATGTCCCTACTGGAAATCTTTCTTTTCTCAAGTATACCATCACTTCATCTCAAACTACAAATTCTTTGTGTCTTCTCTTCTCATCTGCTTCCTCTATATACTTATTGTTCATCTCCTCCAAATGTTTCTTCACTTGATTATGCATTGTTTCCATGTGTCCTGTGAATTCTTCTACTTCTGCACTCCTCTTTTCTTCCATGTTGATATATCTCAACTTTGCTACTCCTCTAGGGTTAATTCTTGTCACAATCTCAAATGATGTTGTTCTGGTACTCCTATTTACTAAATTTTTTTATGCAAACACTGCTTGTGATAGAATCAAATCCCAGCTTCCTGCCTTTTCTCCAACCAAACATCTCAACAAGTTTCCCAAACTCCTATTTACTACCTCTATCTATCCATCAGTCTATGGATGGAATATTGAACTAAACTTCAAGCCTATCTTCATTTTCTTCCAAAGTGTCCTCCAAAATTATCCAAGAAATCTTGTATCTCTATCTGAAATTATGCTCTTAGGTAATCCATGCAATCTCACAATCTCCTTGAAAAATAGGTCATCTACATGAACTGCATCAGTTATCTTCTTACAAGGTATGAAATATGCCATCTTTAAAAATCTGTCCACCACTAGTACAAATATTGAATCATGTCCTCTCTGTGTCTTCGGCAATCCCATTATGAAATCCATGCTTATGTCTTCCCAAGGTCTCTCCGATACTGTCAAAGATTTATACAATCCAGTATTCTAACTACTTCCTTTTTCAACTTGGCATACTCTGCAACTCTACACAAATTTCCTTACATCCTTATATATCTGAGACCAAAACTAATTTTCACTTACCAAAGCCACTATATTATCAATGCCAAAATATCTTGCCAATTCACCATTGTGCTTCTCTTTTATCAGATTATCTCTCATTGAACTCCTAGGTATGCATAACTGATTTCCATTGAACAACATATCCTCCTAAATGAAATAGTCCAACCACTTACTCCTATCTATCACAACAGGCTCCTTACATGCTTTCCAAGGTTCTATAAAATCAAGATCTTCCTCATACATGTTCTTCAATTCCTCAAATCCTAACACTTCAACTCTCATCTCTGTCAGTAAGTTCCTTCTCCTACTCAATGCATCTACAACTTTGTTTGATTTTCCACTCCTATGTTTCAGTACAACAGTATAACTCTGGATGAACTCTAGCCATCTCATAGGTCTCTGATTTGACTTTCCTTGACTGTTCAAATACTGCAAAGCTTGATGATCTATATACAACACAAACTCCTTAGGCAACAAGTAATGTCTCCACTTCTTCAAGGCTTAAATTATGGCATAGAACTCTTGATCATAAAATGAATATCTTCTCTTTGCATCATTCAACTTCTCACTGAAATATGCTACAGGTCCACCTTCTTGACTTAACACTACTCTCATTGCATTTCCACTTGCATCAAAATCTACTTGAAATACCTCATTGAAAGCTAGTAATGCAAACATAGGTTGTGGTGGTACCTGTATGGGTTTAGGGTTTTAGGTCCATAAAATTGCAAGTCTTTACCTTTCAAACCCTTTAAGCCTAAGTCCCTAGGTCTCATGCACTTTACCTTTTAAATCCCTGTTGATTGCCTGTAGTAAGTCCCTGGTCATTTAAGTTATAACTTGAAGCCTTTATGTTCATTAGGTGACCAACCCCATGTCCTAGTTTTACCCTTTATAGCCCATGAAATATTAAATCTATGTCCTAAGTCTCCGTATAGGTTATAATGTGTTGTGTAATAGTATTTCGTAGCATCGCAGGGCATCATAGATGACATCATCATCCCTCTGTTCAGCTGCGACAAGGTGACACCTGTCAATGAATCTGTGCTTACAACCCCTTAGTCAAGGATCACAAATCAATGAACCGTATGTTGCCATGTCAAAGCAAGAAGTGATCTGCAGGAATGCTTAAATCTAATGGTTGTGCAAGCTCGCAAGGGAATCTTGCCTGAGAGGAATATTTGTCGTGCAGTTGTGATATGGTGACACGTGGCCTCATCTTAATAAATAAATAAAGCATATGAAAAGGAGACACGTGGGGGCTTTATCGCACACATGCAAGGTAGGTTGGTGGTGGGCCATTTCTGGCTGCAATGCCATGAATTGCGCCACATGTCCAGGTCAAGCAAAAGGTGATGCAATCAGCAAAGAATGTACATCTAACTTGTCTTGCTCCTATTGGTCAAAGACATTTCAATGACGAGGACTTAGATTTTCAAATCTGGTAGGTAAATGGTGGTCGTGGATTTCACGAGGAAAAATTTAGATCGACAGCTTAGTTTTAAAATTTTCAGGAAGAATGTTGTAGGTGCCCTGTGACACGAATGTGAGATTAAGGCCGAAGCTATTTCTATTAATACCTCAAAGCCTATGCTATGAAGCTTCAAAAGGAAGAAAATTAGGGTTTTTCACATTATTTCCTCAAGCATGAACAGAGTCCAGATGCGCAGCAAGTTTTCAGGCGAGCAAAAGAAGAAATTTCAAACTTTTGCAGGCATAGATTCAGTAAGTTCACTCTGTTTGATTGTGCTCAGTAGATTTTTTTAAATTGACTACTTGATTCAAAAGGTAGAAAATTATAGAGTAGGGAAGCCCTAGTTTAATATAGGCAGTCTAAGAAGATGAGTCAAACCGGTCAGGCCTCCACATCAAAATGAAGTTTGGATGAGAACCTTATGGTCCAATTCCTAGGCTCTTCTAGACGTACTCTGAATTTGCATGGTCAGGCCAGATGATAAATTCCTAGATTTCTGCTACAATTGTAGGGATACTTGTTTGCCTGTGTTGGGTTGGATTTTATATAAACATTGGCATCATAGGATGGACTTTAAAGTCCCAGTCTGCAATGCTTGGTGGCTAGATTTAGCCAAGATAATTTGTCCTAATGTATTTCCAAACCTTGATTTAGTGAGGGCAATTGCACAAAGGTATGATCCTCAAACAAGATCAGTCTTAGTAGGAAATGGCATAATGATAGTCAAATTTATAAAGGCCTACATCTCTAGTGTGTTCAATTTAAACCCTGTAGCTAGTAAGCCAGTCAACCTTGGTGCATTGAAGGAGAATTATAAGACTGTCAAATGTGCATACAAGAATTTCAACCTGGCCAAACATAGACCAAGAGGGATTGATGGCTAGTTGGTGAAGATATCAGACAAGGAAGAGAAGCCCTTTCAATGCACCCTAATCATGTATTATTTTGTGAAAACCTACCACAGTTTGTGCCAAGTACTTGGAAGGGATGCTTTAGATAGGATGCCAATCTCTCTAATGATGGGGGCATTAAATATTCAAGATCGAGAGACAAGGGAGACATATGACTCTTCTTCCTATGTGGTAGATAAGATGCACAAACAAATGATGGCATTGAAGAGCAAGTTGTATATTGTGGATGCCCATGTTGAATTCACATGGTATTCTATGTTGTGTCATATGATTTTGTTTGCTTTGTCAGGAATGTGTCATCAAAACCTACATGTTAGGATGACAGATGCACAAATAAATGTGTTGTCGGTTCAAATGTGGACATGCATTCTGTTCATGTTGACTATGTAATTTTTGAGGAATATTTTGTAAGAATAATTATTGGTTTCTTAGAGCTAGAAGGAGAAAGGTTGCATGTAGATGTACTAGATGTTTTGAGGCCATTAGACAAAACCCCTAATTTGGGGATTGATCATAATTGGGGTGACTGGTTCTATCATGAACACACCACTTGTATTAGAATTTATGGAAGTGAGTCCCCTCCCCATATTTTTCCTATGTACCAAAAAGAATTGCATTCCTTGAGATTATTAGCCAGCTGAATGAGTCAGATAAAGAACATCTAAGGAAATAAAAGAAGGGCTCATTATTTCCCACCTCTCTCAGATTCAGTGATTTCTTGACAGCTAATAAAGGTGGTTTAGATCAAATTGATTCAGTTCTTTAGTGTTACAAGATGCATATGGAGCAGCCTAGGATGTTTGACCCTGAGAGCTTTATTGATAAAGTGAGGGTTGGTAAACAGAGACCAAGATACATTCATCAGGTCTACTTTGATGACGACATTGTCAGGAATTGCTTCACAATGAATGATCTCCATACCCTGAGAATCAAATGGGACACAATTATGGTAGGAGAAAGAATGAGGAAAAATTTGAATGCTACCTACCCAGGTTGATGCAGAGCGCACAATGGAAGTGGACAAAATAGATCAAATTAACTCATGTACATCGCTGAACTAGTTGTTGACAGTGGACTCATGCACCAATTCACCATTTACTCTTCACAACTTGTATGAATGGTGAACTCTTTGTTCATCCTTCCAATATGCCGATATACATTGACCCCTTTGTGACTTCAACTTTCGGTGGACTCCTGCAACCTCTCACCACCAGTCTTGACTTCCACCTTTTAGCAAACTTGCATTCCTTCCAATGAACCTCTGTTGTTCTTTGTTCATTGACGAGGCATTTACCATCGGCTGCCTAGGGTTTGCTATGCTGATTCTCCTGTGCACAGTCTACCTTCTTCAAACCCTAGCACATACAAAATGCTAGGTGAACTACTGTGCGCGACCCACAAACTGGAACATCTGCACGACCAAAACAATGAAACAAATAGAAAATGAAAACAAATATATATACAATGAATCCATTCCACTGATTTCAATAGAAATCTTATCAGTGGAATGCTTCAAATCGACATATTACAGTAATGGAAAAATAGAAGGAAAAGAAAACTACACTATGCAATTTTGTATTTACAGAGGATGGGAAACAAAATTGACAACACAGAAATAGTTTGATTATCCTTAGCAATGCTTGATTACATTCAATCGATCTAACTACAATACTGATCATCATGCCTGATCCTGTTCCTATCTCTAGTTTTTATATATTCACCCAGAAGAACTACAACCCTATTCCTAGCGGCTGGGAGAATGATTCCAAGTGGCTGGTAGCAAAACTAACTATCTCCAAGTGGCTGGGAGAAAACCCACCATCTTATTTTAATTTAACAATTACAACCTAAGTACTTGGGGCCTACAAATTGAAATTACATGCATTGGTCGAATAGACCTTAAAACAAAACATGAACTTAAATGACTTGTGTTAGGTGCTCCTGTACCATACTCCTGGGGTTAACAGAACTCAAGTCCCTTGAGGAACCAAGTCTAAAATATTAACCCCATGCTTGATGATGTCTTCCTCGCTCATCCAGGTTGCATCCTCATCAGGTAAACCACGCCATTTGACCAGATACTGCTTGTAGGTTTTATGCCTAGTCTTCTTCTGAACCTTTGTGTCAAAATACATTCCAACTGAACTAGCTGGCTAGGTGGAAGATTAGAAATCCATTCTGCATCTTCTGCTCCAGTCTCTACTATATTGGCTTCGTTGAATGGAAACAAATCTGACACATTGAAAATGGGTGATATTGCTAAACCTGGAGGAAGTTCAATTTCGTATGCATTAGGCCCAAATTTGTGTATAATCTTGCATGGACCTATCTTCTTCATAAGAAGTTTTGTTGGCTGCCCCTTCGGAAGTCTTTCCTTCTTCAAATATGCCATTACCAGATCCCCAGCTTTGTATTGGACATCCCTTTTCTTCTGATCAACTCTCTCTTTGTATTTCCCTATGTTCTTCTGGATAGTGTCCCTTATAGCATCATCGATATCCTTTATGCTGACTGCAAAATCTTCTCCTTGTGCACTCCTTTTCTCCATGTTCTAGAGATCCCTGAGCTCCAAAATTCCCCTAGGATGAATCTCGTTTACAACTTCAAAAGGGATCTTTCCTGTGCTCCTATTAACAGAATCATTATATGCAAATTCTGCTTGTGGGATGATCATATCCCATGCTTCTCCATGCTGCTTAATCAAACACCTCAAAAGATTACCCAGTGATCTATTCACCACCTTAGCTTGTCCATTTGTCTAAGGGTGATATGCTGATGTGAAAGATATTTGAGTGCCTAGTTTCTTCCACAAAGTGTGCCAAAAATGTCCCAAAAACTTGGGATCTCTTTCAGTGACAATATTTAGTGGCAAACCATGAATTTGAACTATTTCTTTGAAGAACAATCCAGCAATATGTGAAGCATCATTGGTACATTTACATGGCACAAAATGAGCCATTTTACTAAACCTGTCAACAACCACAAACACACTGTCAAATCCTCTTTGAGTCCAGGAAAGACCCAAAACAAAATCCATACTGATGCACTCCCATGGCCTTTGAGGAACTGGAAGTGGTTGATAAAGACCTGCATTAGATGAAGTTCCTTTTGCCCTCTGACAAATGCTACAAGTTTCCACAAATTTCCTGACATCAGTTTGCATCCTAGGCCAGAAGTAAAGCCTTCTTACTTTTTCCAATATCTTGTCCAATACAAAATGACCTCCAAGACTACCACAATGTTTCTCTTTTATGATGAACTCTCCCTCATGGAACACCTAGGTACACACAATTGGCTGCCTTTGAACAGTAGCCCTTGCTGTAACAAATATTTAGAAAAATTAGAATGATAGGAATCTGAAAATTGTGAACAAACTGCATATATCTCCTTGAAGTCCTCATCATCCTGGTACATATTCTTGAGAGAATCCACTCCCACACTTTGCAACTGGATTTCCTGTATAGTGCACACTCATCTGCTCAAAGCATCTACCACTTTGTTGGCTTGTCCCTTCTTATGTTTGATGGAAAAAGTATACACCTAAAGTTGTTCAACCCACTTCATATGCCTGTGATTTAGCTTCTCCTACAAATTTAGAAAACTCAAAGCATGGTTGTCAGTATAAACAATGAATTCCTTGGGTAAGAGATAATGTCTCCATTTTTTTAATGCTTGAACCATTGCATACAATTCTAGATCATATGTGGAATACTTCCTTTAGCATCATTCAACTTTTCACTAAAGAAAGCAACAGGTCTGCCTTCCTAACTCAAGACAAACCAATGGCAAGGTTACTAGCATTACATTCCACAGTAAACAACTTATTAAAATCAAGAAAAACCAAAGTGGGTTTCTCTGCTATTTTCTATTTGAGAATCTCAAAAGAGTCATCTGCTGCTCTATTCCAAACAAACTTACATTTCTATCCTCCTTTTATGGTATCTAGAATGGGTCCACAAACATGACTGAATCCTCTTATGAATTTCCTACAAAATGTTGCTAACCCGTGAAAACTTCTCACATCACTTATTGTTGTAGGCGCTGGCCAAGACAGAATAGCATTTACCTTCTCTGGATCCATTTTCAAACTACCCTGGGATATAACAATTCCAAGGTATGTAAGTTCTTCCTTCATGAAGATACTCTTCTCCATATTAATCATCAGTTTCTCCTCATGCAGCTTCTTCAATACCTATTCCAAATGCTGCAAATGTTCTTCTTTTGTCCTGCTGAAAACCAGAATATCGTCAAGATAGACAACAACAAATTTGCTAATAAAATCTTTCAATACCTCATTCATTAGATGCATGAAAGTACTTGGAGTATTGGACAGACCAAATGGCATCACCAGCCACTCATAAAGACCTTCATTAGTTTTAAAGGTTGTCTTCCATTCATCCCCTTCTCTAATCCTGATCTGATGGTATCCACTCTTGAGATCAATTTTAGAAAAATACCGAGCTCCACCCAAACAATCCATAAGGTCCTCTATTATGGGCATAGGAAACCTATACCTGATGGTGATCTTATTTATGGCTGTGGAATCAGTACATAACCTCCATTTTCCATCCTTCTTGGGAGCTAAAACTGTGGGTACAGCACATGGACTAAGACTTTTCCTCACCAGGCCTTTATCCAACAATTCTTGTACTTGTTTAGCAATCTCCTCATTCTGATTAGGTGTCATTTTATAAGCTAGTTTATTTGGTAATGTGGACCCTAGAATGAAGTCAATCTGATGGCTTATGTCTCTCACAGGGGGTAGTACATTGGTCATATCCTCCACCATGATACCCTTATACTTGTCTAACAATTCCCGTACTTCCTTGGGGACCTTTTCCTTGCTGTTTCTAGACAAATCAGAACTGTCTTTGGGTTTCAAAATTAGAGCATACCCCTAGGTTCCCTCTTCTTTCAGAGTATGGAGAAACTCTTTCGCACTCATTAACATGATACTTGAGCCTACATTCTTGTCTACACCTTCTTTTGGTAAAGGATCCATCTTATACTATTCACCATTCTTAGTGATCACAAAGGCATTGGATTTACCATCATGCTGGGCTTGTACATCATACTGCCAAGGCCTACCTAGCAGTAAATGGCATGCATCCATCAGAATTATATCACACAAAAGTTTATCCTCATATTCCCCCATCTAAAATTCTACCCAAGCTTGTTCATCAACCAAGACATGCTGCCCTTTGTTTAGCCATGACACTTTGTATGGACTCACATGTGGTAATCTTATCAAATTTAGTTTCTCTACCATTTCTACTGAAACTAAATTTTCAGTTGAACCAGAATCAACGATTACCTTGTACTTTTTTCTAGAAATGTTACACAGAGTTCTGAATAGCATCTTCCTCTAGGGTGGTTCCTTGTTCTATGGCACTTTTAGCATTGTTCTTCTCATCATGAGACTCTCTCCATCTTATGCTGGAGCTACGCTTCTCATAGGTGAGTCCACACTCTGACAATCTTCTTCTTGAATTAGCTAGTTCCTTCTCTCTCCTCCATGAGAACTTGAGGCTTTCTCTAGACACCCGCCTGCTGTGTGCCCAATTTGGTTACAATTATAACATCTTCTTATGAAGACATTAGGACCACTGCCTAGTCCCCAAAATCTACCTCTCCCATTTGGTCTCCTTCCTCTGAAACCCTCTCTGGAACCAGATTCTCCACTATGTTCTTGCTGACTGGACTCCCCTTGATTCTTCTGGAACTGATTTCTACCACCAAAGTTGTTTCTGCCCCTGAAATTCTTTCCACCTTTGCCTCTGTTATGCTATTCTCTTTTTCTTTTCTGCTTCTCTTCTACTCTCAGTGCCACCTAGAAACCCTTGTCCATAGTGTCTGGTGTCAAGATGGTAATCTCATCTTGTATACTATACTTCAGGCTATTAATATACCTAGCAACTCTTCCTTTCTCATCCTCAGCATGTCCACACCTTAGAGTCAATTTATGAAATTCCTCTGTATAGGTAGATACATCCATATCCTTCTGCCTGAGGTTCTACATTTTCCTGTATATCTACACCTCATAATCTGCTGGTAGGAACTGAGCCTTGATCTTCTCTACCATCCGACTCTAGGATGAGATCATGCTCTTGCCACTCTTCACCCTTTCTCCCTGGGTGTAGTTCCACCATGTGAGTGCATTTTGTCTTTGCAAAATTGACTCTTCTATTCTCTGGTACCTCCTTGTACTTGAAGTAGTTGTTCAAAGCCTCGATCCATTCGATGACTTCTTTTGCGTCCATCTTTCTGCTGAACATTAGAATCTCCATTTTTGATTTAGACGACTCCTTACCGAGTGACCTTATAGCCTCCAGAAATTATTTCTGATCTGTAGATATATCTGTCTGTCCTGGGGTTGTTTCCTCTTCCCCATCTTCTTCTTCTTCATCAGACTCCTCGTCTAATTTCCTACCTTTTCCTAAGGTCTTCAACTCAACCTGGAGTGCTTCCTTGACTCCAGTCTTGATCATATCCTCCATCTCCTTGAATTTCTTGACCACTGTGGTGGTCATCCCTTTTGGAGGCATATCGCTAGCCCCTCCTTCACTTTCTCTATCTGACATAAACATTCATAGACAACACCAACCCTTTTGCAGACCTTTCGTTGGCTCTGATACCAAAATGATGCAGAGCACACAACAGAAGCGGACAAAATAGATCAAATTAACTCATGTACATCGCTAAACTAGTTGTTGACAGTGGACTCACACACCAATTCACCATTTACTCTGGTCGCAGCTTGTATGAACGGTGAACTCTTTGTTCATCCTTCCAATATGTTGATATACATTGACCCCTTTGTGACTTCAACTTTCAGCAGACTCCTGCGACCACTCACCACCAGTCTTAACTTCCACCTTTCAGCGAACTTGCATTCCTTCCAATGAACCTCTGTTGTTCTTCGTTCACTGATGAGGCATTTACCATCAGCCACCTAGGGTTTGCTACGTCGATTCTCTTGTGCACAGTCTGCCTTCTTCGAACCCTAGCACATACAAAATGCTAGGCAAACTACTGTGTGCAACTTGTGAACTAGAACATCTGCACTGCCGAAACAATGAAACAAACAGGAAATGAAAACAAATATATATACAATGCAGCCATTCCACTGATTTCGACAGAAATCTTATCAGTGGAATGCTTCAAATCGACATATTGCAGTAATGGAAAAACAGAAGGGAAAGAAAACTACACTATGCAATTTCATATTTACAGAGGATGGGAAACAAAATTGATAACGTAGAAATAGTTTGATTCTCCTTAGCAATGCTTGATTACATTCAATAGATCTGACTACAATATCGGTCATCATGCCTAATCCTGTTCCTGCCTCTAGTTTTTATAGATTTGCCCAGAAGAACTACAACCCTATTCCTAGCGGCTAGGAGAATGATTCCAAGCGGCTGGGAGAAAAACTATCTCCAAGCGACTAGGAGAAAACCCACGATCTTATTTTAATTTGACAATTACAACCTAAGTACTTGGGGCCTACAAATCAAAATTACATGCATTGGTCGAATAGACCTTAAAACAAAACATGAACTTAAATGACTTGTGTTAGGTGCCCCTGCACCACAGGTGCCTTTGCAGAAATATAGGACCCAATAAAGAGAATTCAAATGATGTTTGATCATGTAGAGCAATTGATTGCTAGTGCTCCTGCAGGTGAAGAAAGGCCTACTTATCATCCTAGCAACTCAAGAGGAGGATATGATGTAAAAGGAGAATCACATGACCCTTCCCCTACCAAAAGGGCAAAGTTAATTGATTTAGAGGCCGATGAAGAAATTGAGGTAGTAGACCTAGAGGGAGAAGCAGAAGAATAGGTGCAAGAAGTTGCTCATCAGGTGAATTCACCTGATAGAATAAGGGCATATTCTTCCCCTGATAATAGATCAATGAGAACAATGTTAGGCCAAACTGTGGACATAGAAGATATCAAGGTAATGGCTTGTAATAAGTTTATGGAGGATGATGAGTTTATTAATACTCTTGAATTAAGGAGTTATCTGTTGAAAGTTAGGAGTGAGGAATTTCAAAAGAGAATTAAAGAGGCCAAGAGTGGGGCTGACCCATCAGAATATGAGATCATCACCCAAAGGGTGTTGACAAAGGTGAATCAGGCCATTAGTAGAATGACTCTAGAGGAGGGGAGGGCATTGGTTTCCAAAAGTAATGTACTACCCCTCCCACATTGGACCTTGTCAGATGCAATTACATTTGACACTATTACTAGAGAAGATTCAGAAGTGACTGATGAGCAGGTAGAGAAGGCTCTGTCTGGTGCAACCTTCAATCCTAGGTTTGAGACTTTGGCAATATGGGCCTTGGCCCCAAGTAATAATAAACCTAGGATTGGATTGGGGGAGTTGACAGAAGATGTCATAATTAAGAGAGTATCTAACACCCCTGCTCCCCAAGATGCAAGCCTTAATGTGCAAACAACACAATTTGTTGAAGCGGTGACAAATAAACTGCAAAAGGACCATGATGAGCTACTACTACAGTATGTACAAGCCATTGCAAAGCTCAACAAACATATAGAGCAGTTGTTGTTAGGGGCTATCACTTCAAGTACTCCACCAGTGATACTAACTGTAGAAGCATTCCCAGCTGACATAGAGCCCCTGTTGGTAGAAATAAGGGAATTGAAAGAGGGGGTGAAGAGATTGAAAGAAGAAAAGAAAAATAAATTTAAGGAGATGGTCACTAACTTGATCAATCATGGAGTGACCAAGGTTTTGGCAAGGGTGGATGAGACATGGAGGTCTTATTCAAATCTAAGAGCAGCCCTAGATCAGTATGAACAAGAAAAGGAAAGTCTCAAGGCTATGAAGAGGGTCTGGCTATCAAGGACTGGTGAATTGAGAGACCTACACAGGTGCTCAAGATTTGATGCAGAGGTACCACCAGAGATGAAGCTAACACTTGACAAGGTGGTAATGCTTGAGGAGGTCATAGCTTTTCAGTTGAAGCTAGACAACGTGTTAGGTGAGAATAAGCAATTCATTGAAAATATAAACAAGAAAATAATGCCAAGTATATTGGAGGTTGATGGGCAGGTGAAAGTTTTTGACAAGTGGAGAGCTTCTTTTGGTGGCAATGCTAACCAGTTGATATCCACCTGTTGTACTGATGGGGACCCCAATTTGAAGATTTTGAGTTTAACTTTAGACAAGTTACATGTGCTAGAAATAAATTTTGAATTATTCTGTAAGGAAGCAAAGGTCCTAATGGATGCACGGTACACAAGACACAATGACAAAATATCAAAATTGATCTCATTCCAATGGCCATCAGAAAAGTCATATGCCAAATGGATAGAGAAGTATGGGTGAATGTGCCTAAAGTGAATGAGCAGCTACTCTCTCCATTGCATTTATGTGACCGGGTTCCTCCAATATATTGTACTCCTCATGATAAATTACTTTATGTCTTTTCTCTATGCTCAATGTAATTAATGTTCCAATGCCCCTGAGTGATACTTTGTATTGTAAACTTGTCTACCCAACCAAATGTATTAAATGTTGGGCGCCATGTTTTGTGTCTATAAAGAACTAGTATCCTCACTTTGTAATGTTGTTGGAGCATTGGGATTTTGAGGAGTGGAAATAATACAAAATTTTGACTAGTTTCTCTCTCCATGGTCTTGTGACTTCTATTTTAATGTGTGTATGTGTTTTCCATAAGCTATTTATCAGTTTCAGATTGAATTATAAGAGTAATGTTGTGTGCATGTGTTTCTATTAACTATCTCCATTTGTTATCTACATCTTTCTTTGGAACAAAGTAACTAAGGGTTTTCTGAGTGCTGGGGTGCATATCTGTTGCATTGCATGTTTGTTTTCATGCTTCTATTCAATGAATAGATTAAAATTCTTTAGATCAAATATGGGGAAGTTTGTATGATAACAGGGATATTTGTAAGTAGAGTTAATAGAAAAACTTAAACTTGGGAGTTCTCTGCAAGGCAAGAACTAAAAAACCCTCTGAAATCTGTATATTTTCTTGGTTTATGGAAAGTTATATATATGTTTTAAGTTAGACTCCATACCCTTGGATAGGCACTAATCAAAGGCTTGAATTAAGTTTATGAATTAAACCCTGATCCGGCAGCCAAATACATAAAATCAAATCAACTAAAAACCTTAAACTTTAGGATTATAAGAGAAGGATTTAGGTTCCAAATCCTCTGGTTCACAACTGAAGAAGGATCCAAAGCTATTCCCTTTGCATTTATCTCACGGTTTTGGTCTACATAATAGAGGATTTATCCATTGAAATGTCAATACCTAGTTACAATCAAGATTAACCATATAGGTATTGAGTAAGGGAATACTCCCCTAGGTCTTGTAGAGCTAAAGTGTAGAGGAGACAGAGAGTCAATCTCCTATTCGTTGGCCACTGACCTGAGGTCCCTGTGGATAGAAGATCACAACTTTTTAGGGTAACTTAGATAATCAGCTGGGAACACCAACAGATTGGTGACTCTAGTGGGGAGTTGAAATGGAACTTGGAATGTAAATGTAAATCCCATAAGTGGGTGGCGACTTCGAACAAATTCTCCCAGCCGGTGAAAATAGAAGTTGTATGCAGAGAAGAAGATCCAGGCAAAACCCTTTGTTCCAAGAACTACCAAGAAAAATGTATAGGAAGAAAGGAACTGCTCAACCCAGTCATGAAAGTTCACCAAGTCCTAGGAATAATGATGATACCCAGAATAATGTTCGATCTTCTAGACAACAACAACACTTTTCAACTTCAAAAACTAATATTCAAGAAATTTATGAAAAGTAGCAAGGTGATGGGTTGAGCTTAGGATCTGATGTATTTCAAGAACGTCCTTTTCTAGATCCCCCTAATAGATTTTAAGATACAGAATCTCCAAGAGATACTGACAACCCCATGAGACCATCTTCTTCCATGCCAAGAGAAGAGGAACTAGCTAAAGAGATTAGGAATCTTAGGGAAAAAAATGACTACTTACAAGCCCTAAAAATAAGGGATGATATGAAACAAAAGGTGGAAGCCTTGAGAACTACCCATTAGAATTTAGCTCCGACCCTCAACAATGCAAATGTGTTGGGAAACCGATAAGAAAATGAGGTTCAAAACCAATAGAATGATCAAAATATACTTGGCAAAAATCAAGGACTTAATCAGCATGTGAACCAAAATCCACAAAACAATCAAAGAAAGAACCACAAAAAAAATATTAGCACATGGTAAAATGTGGAATACCAGAACTTAGACTTTGTCACTATCAAACACTATTAATGCCTGTAGTGGTACTTAAGTACTCATAACTACCTTACCGGAGGACTTCAAGCTTTGAAACTTTGGAATTAGAGAGTTCAATCATGTGTTTACAACACATTAAAACCACAAGAGAAAATATCCATTACCAGAGAAATGCGGACCAAAACAAACAAGTATTATGTTCTGATCAAGATTGTATTCTGTTGTGCCAAACTTATACCACTTGAAAGTGTACTTCCAGAGATCATTAGAACTTAAAACTTTGGAATTAGGAACATCTAAGGATTACCAGCATCTTACTAGAACCGCAAGATATGATCTTCAAATGTGAACCAATGTAGACCATAACACTGTAGATTTGTAGTCATCTCTGTACTCTTCCAACACTTAGCCAAAATGCTTAAGTCTCTTTGATGGACTAGAACTCTTTGTACACATTACTTCATGAGGATAAGAATATTCTCTAAGTAAATTACTATAACCTCACAACCCTTTTTCTATTCTTATACCTTGTTCAATCCTTTATGCCCTTGTTGCATCCTTGTTAAATCCTTGTTGCCATCAATGCCAATATCATTCAAACATCATGCTTAGTCAATCTTGGTCTTACCAATAGTGTCTTCATCAATGATGTTTGCCAAGTTGCCAACAATCTCCCCCTTTGGCATTGATGGCAACACATGATGTGAAAAACCATTAAAGAATCAACATTCAAAAGCTCTGTCTCCCCCTTACTTTTTACACACTTCTCCCCCTAACTACTTGTACTTTTTCACATGCTTCTCTCCCAAGTGATTAACTTTTTCATGTCATTGATTCTCTCCCTTTATGTTTTTCACATACTTCTCTCCCTCTTTGACATCAATGGCAAAGGTTTATGATATGTGAGTATATACAAATTGAATATGCTTCCCTTAAGTAGTTGATTCCTATGTACACCAAAATTTCAAAACTATTTCTATCGACCATATATACAAGAAATCAAAAACTTACTGAGTTTTGGGGAGAATGTCTTTATAGATGTTCTTCATACGTACTGCATCTCCATCCCATCTTGCCTTAGCATTGCTCAAAACTTGTATGTGCCCATTAATTTGGGACACCAACTCTTCTCCTTTTTCAACAATAGCAGGGGCTTCAGTGATTTGTCTTATTTTATCTGCTTCTGTTACAAGTTTTGTTATAGATGCTATCTTAAAGCTGACAATTTCTCTAAGCTGACTCATTCTATTTTTGACAGCTTCTTTTTGACTCTACAATTTATTTATTATAGAGTGTATAGACACTTAAAAATGTCCCCTTCACTTGCAAGCATCACATTCATGTTAATTTCAACTATTAATTAAAAAATTTAATTATTTAATTAATTCAATTTCATCCTTTCTGATCATTTGTCTATTTTCCCTAATTTTCCTCTATGGTTAAATAATTAATTTTAATTAATTAATTATTTATTTATTTATATTCCAAATATCCCCTTTCACTCAATTGATTTAAACAAATAAACATTTGTTTAAATACCCCTCACTTAATTAAATAAATCTCGTTTGTTTAATTAAGGGTTCACATGTCCTACTTCAAATAAATTAAATAAATTGGGCAAATTTATTTAATTTAAACTCCCTCACACCTCATCATATTTTTGAATTTTAATTTCACTCTTGTCTTGTAGTGGAGGGAAACCTTAATCGATCTCCACCCTTCATTTTGTTCTAAAGACAACATCAGATCCTAGCCCTTCATTCAAACAGGTTCTTCTATAAAATAATTTCTACAGCCATTTTTCCTCTCTCTAATAACATAACCCTAAAAATCTATTATACAATCTCCAACATCTTCTTGTTCATACATTTGAGCTTCTCTAGATTATTACAAATCTACAAAATCTGAGAACACTATGTGAGATTGAGGAGGACAATGGAGATTAGTCAAATGGTAGCTTAGAAACATAGTTATTTTGTGTTATTTGATTGATTTTGTAGCTAGTTTGCACTCCATTGGGAGCTAGGGTTTGTTATCACTGATTTTCTGCATGTTTGATAGCTTTTTCCCTAACTCATTCTGGTGAACCCGACATGAATTGAGTGTTTTTTTTTTGTCAACTTCTAAAAGACAAGTTTTATAGGTGGCTTCCTGGTCTCAAATGGACCTCACTGTTAAGTCTAGGAGGCCTCGTAGGTGAAGATTAACATAGAACACCCTAGGATTTGCTTACTGTGAAATTTTTTTTTTTAATTTTAGTGCATCAATCCGTACTATATGGATCTGTACCATACGGACAAATCTCTTTGCTAACATTTTTAGTGTTGCAAGTTTTATGTTTTGAGTGGCTAACATTTTTTGTGGCAGGTTTAATGTTTTATTGTTGCAAAGTTTTGCAGATTTATGTTCCCATTTTGTGGTTGCAGATTTACACTACAGTGGATCATTGGTTGAAAACCCTAGTTTGGTTGCCTCCCAAAGCTCGTATCTTCGTTCACTGCTCTGTCACCACAAAATTCATACCACCACCATTCTTAGAAACCCTAACTACCACCTCTCTAAAAATCTCCTCTCCACCATTCTACAAAATTGTCGCAACCTGCTCGACTCCATTGGTGGCTCTATCGCCACCCTTATCCGCCATTGACGCCTTAAGATTCTTCCTCCGCCTAGACCGAATCCCCTTTCCTCTGCTCGTGACTATGGTCGACATTCCTATTGACATCAAATTTCTTACCGTTGCTGGGTTTGTTTACACAGTCCTCAAACCATTCGTTGAACCCTAGACTGCTAGCAAAAACTCTAACCGTCTTAACTCCTCCTAATCATTTCATGCCTTGAGCCCTAATCCAAATCATTTCATGGTTTTGTTTTCTTTTCATTGTTTTGATTTTGGTTTTAGGGCATTTTGGGGGAGTCGGTCATATCAGTGACCGTGGGGGCCAGCGAACCCCTTTTCTCTATTCATTTTATTTTTATTTTTTAATCTACCCCGCCCCTGGTCATATGACCGACTAGGGGCTAATCTAGGTTAGTGGCATTAACTATAACCATCAGAGATCTAACAACTACATGTGACCAGACTATAACTAACCACTAGAAATCTGCCCTATAACTGCTAGAATTGCCTTTTTCAATCTGCATGCCCTAATTGGGAAATTTTCTTCAAACTATCATAACTCAGTCATACGGTAATAAAATTTTATGAAATTTGTGGCATTGGAAATCTGACTCTACCAACTACGCAATGGTGTAGGTTTCATTAGGTAACAATGTCATTTTATCAGGTATTTTCATAGTCAAAGTCAACGTTACATTTGAACTTCAAACACAAATATCTTTCGTATTTTTCATCAGATTTCAGTGAACTTTGTTTTCAAATTGCTCAAAATTTTGTCTACTTTCTAATGTTGCAGTTGGTTTTCTGTGACTGATCAAATTTTTTAGATATTTTCTAGATTCACTTTCTTGGCCTTTTGGTCTTAGTAGCTTGCAAAGGGGGTATTTCGCTTCATTTTTTTTGTTTTTCACGCTTCAATAGATGATTTTATGCTACTAATTTTTGATTTGCAGCTTTGTGGCATTCACTGGGAAAATAAATCAAGTTGAAACTACTAACGAATTTGGTGCAGGGTTTCATCCCTTCATGTGTGTGTTATTTGCTATCATAGGCACATTTTTATTTGGTGCATAAAAATAATAATATTTGTTGTTTTCACACTTATTTGGGGCTTAAAAAAATCATTTGTCTTCTTTGTTTGGTGGTTTTGTTTATGTTGTGAAGTGTGTATGCTCTTCCCTCGCACTCTAAGCAATCTTGGGAATCAAAAGAACTTCCCAACATTTGCGTAAATCACACCACACATTTAAATTCTAAAGGTCAATGAACTTTGTCTAGGGTGGCCAAGTCAAATGTGAATGCTCTATCCTCGCATCATCATATGAACTTGGAGATCAAAAGTATTTTCACTTGTGTCTCTTTTGTTACCCTTTAGAGAGGCCTGCCTTGGTGGGAAAAGAGGAACTCACCCCAAGGGAATGACCTCAAGCGGTACTTTCATTTGGTCCACTATATAAAAAAAGATAATGTGAAATCCAAGTATTAACCGGTACTAGTGCTTACCATTAGTGCTAGTTTGAATGGAGACATACCTTGTGTATATGAGACTCCTAGTAGGATTGGTTAAAGCTTTAAGTAGCTTGATGGATGTGCGTAACATGTCGGTCCCCCAAATCATTACTAGACACCTTTAGATTAGAAGCCCACCCCTTTTGACCTTGTGGTAGTTTGGTCAAGACAAGAGGACACATAATCCTCTCTAGATTCTCACCATATGGCTCCCTAGAGATGAGATGGGAATCCTTGTCTTAGCATAAGCTATACATAGCTTTACAGGGAAAGGGTGATTAGGTCATCCTTCCAGTCTTGGAGGCCCCTATCCATCCTCTCTCGCAAAGACAAGATAATATGCACACCACTCTAGGTGTGAAGACATTTGAGTCAGAGATTCCAAGTTGTCGGCTTGAACAAGTTGCCATCTGTCTTTGACTTTAGGGATAGGAATTGTCTTATGTGTGTGAAGTGTTTTCAAATTGTGATTAAGAACCATGGAAATTTGGGGTTAGAAAGCCCTTGAACATACACATACGGTTACAAATTCAAGAGTCACCAAAATCAGCCAATCGATTGCCAAGTGTCTTCTATGTTTGATGCCTAGTCATCGCTATAGTGAACACATAAACACACCATTCTAAACATTCTTACCAACAGATTCATCCTTGTCATTCCATCCTAATCAAAACCCTAATCATCCTTGTCATCCAATCAACATCACCCTAATAATCATCCTAACCATATCTTCATAATTTCATCCTTAATCATCCTTGTCATATCCTAATCACATCCTATCTATACTAATCATTCCACATCATCATTCTCATTCTAGTCAATCACTAGTCAAAATGGTCTTGATCCTTAGCAAGCCTATGCCCAATCCTAAGCCCAAGTTCATACTTTGAAGAGGCCATCTCTTTAGTATTAATGATGAGACAAGTCCTAATATTAATCCATCCATATGTCAAGTTCATTCCACATCAACCAACCCCAACCAACATCCCCATCAATTCACTTCACAACAAGAACATGTGAGCCCAAGTCCACCTTTGCAACATTATCAAACTCCTTTAAGTCCTAATGCCACCTTTGACAAGCGAAACACTAGTCTAGCTCATCCACCCTTTAAGTACCTTCTATCATTTAATCCTCCATCAAATTTATGTCATAAGTTCAAACATTACAAAAGCAAGTCCAAACCCACCAGCCCATCCAATCCCTTTGACCTTCGACCTAATCAAAGTCAAAATCCTAAGCCAACACCTTCCATCCCTTTTATCCCTCCACCATGGGACCTTTTCACTCCACCTAGTCCTAATCATAAGCCTTCAACTTCCACCACCCATCCACCTACAAAGGATGTGAGCCAAGGGCTACTAGCAAGGAGTCAACCATGTCATCAAACATCTATCCTTGAGCATGTTGAAGAATCTTCCAACATCATGTCCATCCCTTCAACCCCACCATGTGGTCCATAACATGTCAAGCCTCTCCAAGAGTCCTCCACTTTCACTTCCATTCCAAGTCAAGAGATATGTCAAAGGTCTAATCCAAAGCATGCAGAACCATTAGCTCCTATCAAAATGCTTCCATTCAACCTATCCATAGCACAATTAATTCTATTCATGATCAAGCTCCCATTTATGATCAAGATCCTACCTATGATCAAGAATGCCATGATGATCCTCTAAGTCAACTTTATGCATTCCATGGGCAAGAGCTTATCACTCCACCTATCCATGATCCACAAACATCCACTCCCCATGGTGATACAAGTGGCTCCCAAGCACACATAGATGATCAAACCAATAGCATTGATCTTAGTGAACACAATGCTAGTCGAGATCCTAATGGTCCTTCCACATCCACCATCAATCCCACTTCAAGTCCACCATCATATCTTATTGGTCTATCCACCTTTGTCCATGATGCTCCTCCTTAGACAACAACAACCATTATCCACTTGACCTTCTCCATCAAATAAGGAACTCACATCTAGTGTCAAAAACACACCTAGTCCCATTATCAATTACATCCTCCAAAAAATGAACTATCATGGTAAAGGCTTAGGCCTTCATGAACAAGGTATTTTGAAGCCCATACATGTCAAGGTCCCTCCATGCTCATATGGCCTTGGATATACACCCCAAGGTAAACAATATAAATATGTTGGTACTTCCTCCATGAACCCTAAGTCCAACACTTTCCATCACCAATCCTATCATGTACCTAAAACATATGTTGCCATTCCACCTCCATCATCCTACAAATCCCAAAATCATGTGACCATACACCTTCCACCATCCAATTTACCTCCACTCCTTCCAACTCTTAATATCCCTTCATCCACTTTACCACCATTTCTACCAATACCTAATATCCCTATCATCCATCAAAACCCTAAATATCCTAATCGTGACCAACAAATGTACACATCGTCTAAACAAAAAGCTTCCACCAACTCCATGAGATTCAAAAATAAAAATTTGGATGCCTCTACCCATAAAGCTAAAAATCCTAAGGATCCTAATGCCTTAGGACATCAATTCAAAAAGTCAAAGCAAGATACATTCAAAAAACTATCCAAGTCCATACCTTCACAAGAAAAGGTTAAACGTAAAATGGTTTGGGTACCTAAGAATAAAGAAAGCAAGTCAAAAGAGGAATTCACTTCTCAAAAATCCAAACCATCCTCTTCCATCCAAAATTCTGATTCCACTTCAAAATCTCAAATTCTTTCATCCCACAAGTCAAATAAAAATCATAAAAATACTAAGTCTATGTGGGTCCCTAAATTCCTACATCACACATCTCCTAAACAAACATCTCCATTGCTCCCTACACCTCCTTCCAATCAGAAGATTCAATGTTTATCATGTTGTGTGCAACCATTAGTCTTGGTTCCCTTCCATTTCACAACATTCCCACATACCTCCATCTCCCCATCCTTCATCCATTATTCTACTTATCTCCCCCACCACCTTCCTATGGTCAATACTTTTGTATAAGCCTTTCATACATTCCTACATAATCTACATCATAATCCACTTTCATTCCCTACATAATCCACATCATAATCCACTATCTACCTACTCCATCTCACTTTCATACAATCCCTTACCAACATCTATGAGCATGATGATATTTGGCAAGGTCCATGCGATGACATCCATCTCTAATGGGACTCTTACCTTTCATGGCACTAGACACTTGAGTCCCTCCTATGCATATTCCACCTTCTCCCGTCTAAAAATCATAAAAATAAAAAAATTCAAAAAAATCAAAAAAGTTAAGAGAAATTCATTCATCCAATGGTGAAAACCACCCTTGGTGGCACCTTGGATAAGTACCATGATGAAAACTTGGCAAACAGACGTCATGTGTAGGTTGATCTTTTATGTCACTTACACCTGGGGGCACCTTGTCTTATCCATATCATATCATTTCCATTTCCTATCCTATCCTACCATCCTTATTCATTACACCCACATTCCTATCCTATTGAATCCATTCTTCCATCCTTCCTCTTTTTTTGATCTTGATAAAGATATGGGGGCGAAATGTTAACAAATACTTTGGATATTTCTTGATGTGTCTCATCCTTTCCAAATATTTGTATCATTATCCTTTTGTCATGAGCCTTGTCATGTTGAATCCTAAGCATTACACCTAGAATGGGGCATGTTATTCCTATGCAAAATATTCTTTGGAGATCACATCCTTCCCCCCTCATGATTCACACTTTCATTTCATTTTCTATCACCCATCCATTCATCCAATCTCATCCTACCCCCTCGCACCTAGACTTGGTTCTCCCTTGTCATTGGTATCTAGCACAAAGGCTATTCAAATTGCAATCCAATGACATCCTAAAACATTCCAAAACATACAAAAAAAATCAAAACATTGCAAAAACACAAAAAAAAAAACTCAAAACATGTCAAAATCCAAAAAAAGCAAAACATTCCAAAAATACAAAAATACAAAAAAAAAACTCAAAACATGTCAAAATGCAAAAAAATTAAACATTCCCAAAATACAAAAAAATCAAATATCTATCAAAAATCCAGGCAATAAAGTCAATCCATAAAATCAATTCAATCACATCATCAAATCAATTCCTCATACAAATTCTTCCAATCAATTCAATCACATCAAATCATCTCATCAAGTCAATCCAAGCAATGGTCCAAATGCAAGTCATCATTAATCCATTTCAAATCAAGTTAATCAATCAAGTCAAATTATCCAATTACATCAATGGTCTTGATCCTAGCCTTGTTGTAAACCAAATCAATCAATAAATCAATCAATCAATCAAATCTTGGTGTTGATTCGCATGGCCAACAACACTAGTGTCAATCAATAATATCAATTGTCTTATACATGATGTTGCATTGTCAAAACTAGACCAGGCATCTTATACGACATGTTTCATTTCCTGAAACCAGACACAATCATTATCATCAATCAATCACTTAATCATTGGTTTATAGCTTGATAGGGGCAATACCTTGTTTGTTTTTGAATAATTTGTGCATACTTTCTTACTTACTTATGTGTGTTATCACTCTATCTTGCATTAGAATCAAAATCCAAAAATAATCAAAACATATCTCAAAAATCCAAAAACATCCAAATATTCCAAAAAAATCAAAACATGTCAGAAAACCACAAAAAAATCAAATAACCAACCAAAAAATCCCAAGGAATAAACCATGTCAAAACCAAATGGTCAAACTACGTCATCTCTGAGCTTTCACGTAGGCAAGTCCATCTTTGATGAGCCCTCGAGGCATTCCACCCTTAGGTCTTAGGTCACACAAAGTCCACTTGGTAGAACTACGTTGTCTCTGTGTTGTCACGTAGGAAAGGTCATCTCTGACGAGCCCCCAAGACATTAGGTCAGTCCCTTAGGGCCCGTTGAGTTAACTATCATAATAAGTCATCCTTGGACAAGATGGACACTTTGAACAGACTAAAGTAATCATTCTTTCACAAAGACAAAAAACCTTGTGCGTCAACAAGACAACTCATCAAAAAACAACCAAATAATTATTCCTCATCACTCGCAAGGTGATAATCAAACATTGCTATGAGCAATCTTCATCAACAACCGCATGGAGCATAGTTGAAATTAGGCTTTGGGTCTTAGACAACATGTTTCATCCTTTAAACATTCACAATCATCGCATACTAGGCATTCTTTACAACTTGTGGCATTCTCGAAACCAGACCACATGTCTTATACGAGATGTCAAAATCCTGTCACTTGCCTTATACAGGTGGTTGCATTGCCAAAACCAGACATAACATCTTATACGACATGCCCCCTATCCTAAAACTAGGCCCTATTCATCTAATCATAATCAAATAAATAAACACATATCACTTGGTAAATGATCTAATCACTGTTGACTCTATTGGTCTAGTCTATCTTTTCTTTTACTGGATTATTGTTCGATCTCATTCTTATGCTTCTCAAGGCAATCCCTAAGTGATGAAGAGAAGCGAGCATAGAATGGGACCTTTTTGTTTGATTTATGTTTGTTGTTTGTCTTGGCAACATGACTGGGGAAACTAGGTTTCTTGCATGTGATCAAGATTCCGTTGGGTATGAATCAAAGACATCCTATGCATTGGAAAAACTAAATACTTCCTTGCATCAAGACTTGCATACCCCACAGTTATCTCATCACATGTTTTGAAAAGATACCATAGTTACTTAGTCTGAGTCAAACACTTTGTGTCTATCTTATGCCTGTTTCACAAGGGATCACATTTTCGCACTTTGGCTTCTATCACACCATTGTGTTTGTCATTCCTTGACATAATAAGTTCTATGATGATAAGCAGAAACTACAAGTGAGAAGCTCAAAAATCTATCAAAGCAAGATTTAATTCCCATTCTTCTGGCCAATCTTCATTCCTCCACCATCTGTCTCTCGCATCTTCATTTCTTCTATTCACTTTACCATGATGGCATACTTTTCAGGAAGTTTCCCAATTTTTTTGAAAATTGGACAAATTTCCCAAGGGGGCACACTATCCTACTTCATCTAAGGCATGTTGGGGCATGTCCGGGGCATATTTTAAAATTTTTCTTTGACACAATGTCAGAATCGACATTGTATTGAAGAGGGGCAAAATGTAGACACTTAAAAAATGTCCCCTTCACTCACAAGCATCACATTCATGTCAATTTCAACCATTAATTAAATAATTTTAATTATTTAATTAATTAAATTTCCTATTTTTTGATCATTTGTCTATTTTCCCTAATTTTCCTCTATGGTTAAATAAATAATTTTAATTAATTAAATATTTAATTATTTGCATTCCAAATATCCCCTTTCACTCAATTGATTTAAACAAATAAACATTTGTTTAAATACCCCTCAATAAAATAAATCTCATTTGTTTAATTAAGGGTTCGCATGTCCCACTTCAAATAAATTAAATAAATTGGGCAAATTCATTTAATTTAAACTCCCTCACACCTCATCATATTTTTGAATTTTAAATTCACTCTTGTCTTGTAGTGGAGGGAAACCCTAATCGATCTCCACCCTTCATTTTGCTCCAAAGTCAACATCAAATGCTAGCCCTTCATTAAAACATGTTCTTCTATAAAACAATTTCTACAGCCATTTTTCCTCTCTCTAATAACATAACCCTAAAAATCTGCTATACACTCTCCAACATCTTCGTGTTCATACATTTGAGCTTCTCTGGATTGTTGCAAATCTGCAAAATCTGAGAACACTATGTGAGATTGAGGAGGACAATCGAGATTAGTCAAATGTTAGCTTAGAATCATAGTTATTTTGTGTTATTTGATTGATTTTGTATCTAGTTTGCACTCCAATGGGAGCTAGGGTTTGTTGTCACTAATTTTATGTATGTTTGATAGTTTTTTCCCTAACTCAGAGTGTATGGTTTCAACTTTTGCCCTTTGATTTCCACTAGTATCCTTTAAAGGATCATAAGTATGGGAGATCTTGATCAACAGTGCTTCCCAACCATCTATCTTATCTTTCAAATCCTTAGTTTTTGTAGGCCAAGTTAGACAAAATTGATACAAGTCACTAGCATCTTTTATCGTTGTCCCTACATCTTGAATACTCTTATCCAATAAAGTTGTCTTTAGAGTACTTGTTATTAAGTTCTATTAACCTTTTGTTGTCAAACACAGCCCTTACCTTCTTGTCTACTTCTTGTTCAAAGGACTCAAAATGAAAATTGATAGACTCCATGAGTTTCTTCATTTGCATTGGAGGAGTCAAAGAGGTGTCTCTATTTACACTGGGCATGATCTCAAAAATTGTCACAGCCTCACCAATAAGCCCATTGTCTTCCATGTGAGATTTCAGAATCTCCTCTTTGGTCATGGCTTGGAAAATTATTCCCAACTTTAGTTTTTGCAGTGGGGACATGGTGGCCAAGTTTAACTATCCTTGTAATAAATCAGGTGATGACAAAATTTGAGTTTCTCTTTGCTTTACCAAAAATTCTCTAAGAGAGTCCAATGAAATCTCACCAGTAGTGTCTTTTCTACTTTCATGTATAGACACTTGTGCAGGAGTTTTCGGAGGCTCTTTTCCATCGGGAGCTTGTTGTTCTTCATTGTTTTCTGGAACAGGTGTGTCATTTACTTGTTCTAAAATCTTATCTTTCTATTTTTCTTCTTCCTCTGCATTCTTTTCCTCAGCTGTCTCTCTCATCTCCTCATTGTTTCCTGAGTTTATTGGAGGAGGGATCATACCTTGATGCACTGAGATTGTATCCAGGACTTCACTTGAGTTTCCAACATTAGGATTCTACTCTTCATCACCTGTGTCCACTATAGTTGGAATGTGAAGTTCATTAAGCATATTCAAAATTTTCTCTTCAGTTTCTTTTTCCAACTTTTCAATCTCATTTTTGTCCCTAGCCATCAGAATATTGATTCTCCTTTTGGTTATGAATTCTTTACTAAACCTCTAAGTGGATTTAACTTTATCTTGTCTAGTGAGACTTGGACAAAACTTCTTCAACACTGATTCCTTCATTTTTGCATCTTTATCCATAGCCTCTTCTTTTCTAGCAGTTAGAATGCTAGCTAGGCTATCAGGTAAGTCAACCACAACTTCAATTAATACTTTATTAAATATATCTAAGAATCTTACCGCAGTGGTTTCAAGTATTGCCTTGTCAGCATCAGAGCTCTCATCATAGAGGTTTGCAATAGGCTTCAGATTTCCATGTACAACCACTACATTAATTGTGGCTTCTAGAGTCATAGTGGCTTCATCTTCTTTAGTATTTTTTTACTCTTTCTCCCTTTGTTTCTTCATCAGTAAGAAGAGGTTCCTTTTTCTCCTAGACTGGTCCTTCTTCTTCTTGATTACCACCTCCATGGCTCGCATAGATTCTGTTGGTGGCCTTCCTTTTCACTCTTTTATTCTTCTTCTCCACAGTAGGCTTGGTTCTTTCAAGAGTTTCTTTTTCAACATCAACTATAGGTAGGGATCAAGAGGTCTCAAGAGTAGCTGTAGCAGAAGAGGAGGCTCTTGTTGACCTTCTTATCTTAGGAGTAATCCTTGCTTGTTCAGTTTTCACTTCATGCCTTTCAAGAGCCTTTGCTACTTCAGAAACTTGATCCTTAGCTCTACCTTGATCTATTTGTTCTTTTGTGAAACATTTTCTTAGAGCATAATCCTCCACCCATTTTCTTACTCTTTTCTATGTATGTGGATGAGTTTGTTCCAAATGAACTTTGACAAACTTTTCTTCATAAGTCCCAAACCTTTCCTCTGTAGGGTCCCTGGGTTTACTCAGCATCAAATCTGCTAGACCTGTCAAAATGTCTTCAGTAACCTCATATCCCATTGCTAGGATCCACATTGTTCTTAGTTCCACAACCTCCATGAGGCACTCATCTTTAGTCACCATGAAGACAACATCATATTTATATTTCTCTACCACACTTCTAGGGATTCTATCCCTAGCTTGCATTTTATTCTAGAATACTTTAAAGTATCCCCATAGAGATGCACTTTGAGCACTAGCATCTCCAATCCTCTGCAAGTGATCTTTGATTTGTATTGCTATAGGGATATGATCCAACCAAACAACATTGTTCACACCTAGCATCTCCCTCAAGAAATAGAATAGAAGATAGATAACAAGAGTAACATACTTCAATGGGTACTTAGTATATTTGGTCCTTTTTAAATTGTCCATCCATTTTTGCCGAAGCAACTCACATAAGTCATAGTTATTGTTTTTCTGTACCATCTCATATGTTGTATAGATGGTTGTAGTTGAAACAGTGTTCTCCATGTTGGAGAAGTACACCTTGTATCCAATGACCATAGAAGAAACTTTAACTATCAGATCTTCTATATCATTAATAGTTAAAGCTTTCTTATCAACTTAGCACTAGTTAACTTCATCACAGTATCATTCTTTACTAATTTCAGTGTAGGAACTGTTCTAGAGGAGTACATACCTGTAACTACCTTAATGGCATCTTTGGTTATCATGTAGGGCACATCCAACCACATAAGTCTATCATGGATTTTGCTTAAGACATACCTCACCTAAGCATCTTCATAGCAAAGAATGGGAAAATCTATCCATGTATCTAGCTTCTTTTCTTTTAGGGCACTAAATTCTTCTTTTAGTTCAAATTTATCATCTGTCAACTCATTCAAATATACTTGCCCTAAGTTTACATGGTTGTCTTCTTCCATATTAGCATGAATGTATGCCCTAATATCCTCATTATGCAGAACATCATAGGGCATGCTAGAAAACACACCTTCAAGGTCTATTTCCATGGATTTGAATGGATGCTTTTTGAATTTGGTCCTAGGCCTATCAGTTACCTCAATAACTTATGGAGTAAAATTTTTACAGCTCAATAGAAAACTTTACAAGAGTGATGACTGTAAATACCTTGTTATTTGCTTCTAGTTAGGGTTTGATCACACTTTCGAGTTTGCCCTTGCTTTGCTACACAAATCTTCTTGGTTGCTTGAAATTTTTGAATGTAATGTGAATTTCCTTCAAATGAATTTGTTTATAACCCATTTTCACCAAAACCTAAGTCGCCATAAATGCTTTGTTTCCAAAAAGTTGTTAACGCTTTTACTGCAACCCACAGTCGATACAAATTGCTCCACAATCTTCCGTATTAGACTCTTTTTTGCTGGAAGTTTCTTCAACAAATCAAACATACTATTCTTCAACTCATATCTTTGTGCTAAGTGTCAGCACCACTTCTCTGGCTAGGGGAATAGGATTTTTCATTGAAGCTCTGCCTAAGCCAAAGCTCTCAATTCACTTCCCAAAGGAAGTATCTGCATCAGAGGCTAGTATAGGCTCATCTTTGACTTCATTAACATCCTTCTTGATCCATATCTTGTTCATCTCCTTCTTGTTTTCTGCCAGATCAACCTTTTGTACTAGTTTCTTCTTTTCTACTAGATTATCTTTCTTCATGTTCTTGCTTCTACATAACCTTGCAATATGTCTAGGCCTATTGCAATTGTAGCACACAACATTCCTCTAACTATTGTGCCTTCCATTCATTCTAGATCTACATTGGTTAGCCTTATGTCTAAATCTATTGCATGTAAAGTAGTTGCCATTGAAAGATTGAGCATTCCTTCCATTGTTATAGTCATTCCTTATCTGAATTCTACATTCACTAGCTCTATGACTAACTTTCTTGCATGTAAAGAAGTTCCCATTGAAATATTGAGTGTTCCTTCCATTGTTATAGCCATTCCTTATCTGACTTCTGCATTCACTAGCTTTATGACCAACTTTCTTGCTTGTAAAGCACTAACCAAAGAAAGATGGAACATTTTGATTCATTATGCTCCTAATTTCAGTAGCCTTATGACCAAACTTATTGCATGAATAACAATAACCATTGAAAGATGGGTACCTTTGAGCATTTGGTTTCTTGACCGGTGGTCCTTCTAGGTCTATACCTTTGATTCCAGATCTTCTTGTCTTTGTCCTTCTTATTCTCAAGATTCATTGCTTGACCTAACTTGGAACTTTCACCTTTCTCAAATCCCAAGCCTTATTTGTCATCAGGTCTCTTCTGACTAGAAATCATCTCATCAAGTTTTGCAGAACTTATCTTGAACTTTTCTTCATAGCTCTTTGCCTTCTCCAAATCTGAGTTCAGGTTCACAACTTCTTTTCCAAACTTTGCACATTCTTCATATTTGCCTTTCACCATTTGATTTAGATATTCTTCTTTTGTTTTCTTTTCTTCAAATTGCAATTTTAGACCATTCAAGATTTCATTTTCTGATCTCAATTGATCACTAATCTCCTTATACTTTTATTTGAACTTCTTAACTTATTCCCTCAACTTTCTTATGCACTCATCTGCTTCTTTGATATTTTCCTTTAGATCCAGTTTTTCCTCTGCAGTCCTTTCAAGGTCATCAAGAGCAACTTTGAGTTCTTCGTTATTAACAAACATGCACTCTTCTTCTATGATTCCAATTGGATGAATTTCTTCTGAAGGAGTAGGATACTTTCTAGATGCCATGTGTTCAATCTCCAAGATCTTCCTTAAGTTGTTAGACTTCTTCCAAGGAACCTTTCTCTAATACCAATTGTTGAACACATGGAATACTGAGAGGGGGGTGAATCAGTATTATATTAAACCATTCATTTATTAAACCTTTAAGTCATTTTCTGCATTCAATAATAGTAAAGAAAATCAAACATAGAAAGTACAACCACAAGGCATAACACATGAACACTAAGATTTTTACGTGGAAAACCCAAAAGGGAAAACCATAGTGAGTGTTAGCTCACAACATATTATTATAGCAAAACTAGATTACAAAAGGCTCACTACCAGAGGCTTACTGCCTCAAGGTTCACTGCCCAAGGACTCACTGTCCCAAGAGATGCCCACTGCAATAGGCTCACTACCAAAAGAGAAAGAGAATGAATGGCTCACTGCTAAGAATGACCTGTTACAATTACATTTACAAATGCATGGAATAAAGTTCTAATGAGGCTCAAAATAATGACTGAAAACTCTTCATCTTGAAATGCTCTGTTACACTATTCTACTCTGCATGAAAGTCAGATCTCTCTTCTCAAACACTTGTCGCACTTGTTGGATCACAAAATTTCTTGCATGTTGTACCCTCACATCTACAACCACTCAAACACTAAAATAAATCTTATATATATATATATATATATATATATATATCCGCAACACATAGCATCTTCAAAATAGGTTGGCCTGTAAGGATGAAACGTGTAGTTATGTAAATTGTAGCTTGTCGGCCTCAATGCATTTACCAAAAGATTTTGCATACCAAACCAACACTTGGTAAACATTCTTTTATGTCAGTACAAACTATATTCTTTTATGTCAGTACAAACTATAAAACCACTTAGGATATGATTCTAATCAATAGATTCTTCCACACAAAGATTATAGTATCAAGTCGGCTTCACAAACTAACTAGCACAGGCTCAGACCAACTGTCAAGACACAACTTGTCGTGTGGATCAAAAAACTTTCTCAAACTCATAACCAAGACTCCTTAGGCATCCCAAGACTAATCTTCAAAACCGCATAACAAAATATTAGCACGTGGTAAAATGCGAAATACCAGAACTTAGACTATGCCACTATCAAACATTGTCAATGCCTGTAGCGATACTTAAGTACTCATAACTACCTTACCAGAGGACTTCAAGCTTTGAAACTTTAAAATTAGAGAGTTCAATCATGTGTTTACAACACCTTAAAACCACAAGAGAAAATATCCATTACTAGAGAAATGCGGACCAAAACAAACATGTGTTCTGTTCTGATCAAGACTATATTCTGTTGTGCCAAACTTATGCCACTTGAAAGTGTACTTTCGGAGATCATTAGAAGGTAAAAATTTGGAACATCTAAGAATTTCCAACATCTTACTAGAACCACAAGATATGATCTTCAAATGTGAACGAATGCGGACCATAACATTGTAGCTCTGTAGTCATCTCTGTACTCTTCCAACACTTAGCCAAAATGCTTAAGTCTTTGCTGGACTAGAACTCTTTATACACATTATTTCATGAGGATGAGAATATCATGTAAGGACATTAATATAACCTCACAACCCTTTTTCTATTCTTATACCTTGTTCAATCCTTTCTTCCCTTGTTGCATCCTTGTTAAATCCATGTTGCCATCAATGACAACACCATTCAAACATCATGCTTAGTCAATATTAGTCATACCAGCAGTGTCTTCATCAATGATGTTTGCCAAGTTGACAAAAGGTATAGCTCATGAATGGTAGTACCATGGCATGATTACACAAGGACATAACTCCATCACCACTTATTAGGAATTCAGCCAAAGGTTGGTAGAGAGATTTGATAGGGAAGATCTAAAGATTCACTTCAAAGAGCTAGCACAATTAAGGCAAGAAGATATGGTAGAGCATTATGTGGTAGAGTTTCAAAGGTTGGTACCAAATGTGACAAATAAGAGTCTCATTGTGTTGTTCATGGAAGGTTTAATCAAACCTCTCAAGGGTTTAGTTAAATCCTTTGATCCACCATTATTATCAAATTCCATCAGGAGAGCTCTAACCTTGGAGAGTTCAATCCTTAGGAGTAAGGCACCACCTCTACCATCAAAGAAGAAACCACTTCAATAGGAAGCCCTACCTCCACCAAACATGCCAAAGAGTATCAACAAAAAAGAAGCAACAAAGAATGAGCTTAGGAGGAAGAAATTGTGTTTTACTTGCAAGAAACCATGGGGGTCGAGTCATCAATGCCTTAGTCATGGATAGGTACATGACATAGAAGTACTCTTGGATGAAGAAACAAAGAAAGAGGAGCCAAAACCAGAGGTTGAAAAGGGAGAGATTCAGGAGGGGGCCCTTGCTTCATTCTATGCACACCTAAGTATCATGCATTCAAAGTTTGTGAGGTTTTACATGGCCAAAGGATCATAGTGTTGATTGATAGTGGAGCCACCCATAACTTCATAGCTGAGGACTTGGTATCTAGGAGGGGATTAGACATAGAAGACTTTGAAGGATTCAATGTCATAGTTACAAATGGCTTCACCATTCCTTGCACTAAAAAGATACATCATCTTGACATCACATTAGGAGAACATAATATGTGTGATGATTTCTATGTTGTTGTATTAGGAGATCAACATGGTTTTGAGTGTGCAATGGCTTTATTCACTTAAGAAATTCACCCTAAACTATCAGATTATGGAGCTGAAATTCAAATCAAAAGAGGAAGTAGTGCTTCATGGCATAAAGGATGGAGCTCCAAGAGTTGTCATGGCCACAAGGATGGAACATCAATTGATGACAACCATAACTTCATAAGTGAGATACTTTTTTGTGGTGATATTCGATCTATTTTGGATCAACATAGTGTGGTGTTTGATGTTGCACCTCTAGGATGGCCATCAAGTAGAGAATTTCATCAAGAGATAGGGAAAAATATGTCAAAGACATCGTTCCTATTGAGGAAAGAATTGGCACCATTAAAGGGTATCAAGAGGATTCTCATGAGCTTGGTGGAAGGGTTTCAAACTTAGATATGTTTACAAAGGATGACAAAGGGGGAATAATGGAGAAGAGTATCGATGGCATATTGCAAATATCTTGTGAAGAAAGCATGACAAAGTTCATTGTCATCATAAATCTCAACTTGGGAGCTGTTGCCCTCATCATTTCCAACCACTATACTCCATCATTTGTAGCCATACAAGTGTTTTTAGTCATAGGCTTGAGTGATTTTCAGTTTCTTGCTACTATTAAAGAGAATTTTCAGTCATTGTATGGTTATTTCCAATCTCTATGTTCCTAATTTTTGCAAGGAATTTTAAGTATAGCAGATGTTGTACCATTTTTATATTGCTAATTTTTTGGGTTATTAATTTTCGACTACTATTATCAATCATATTCAGCCACTAGTTTACATATTTTTAGAAAAAAAATTATGTATCATGTTTGTAAAGGGTTTCATCCATTGGAGCTACAAAAAAAAATTGCTCCAACTACTATACTTCTATTTTAGATGAAGTTTCAAATAAATTATGGTTGTTGTAACTTCACATCATCTCATATGCAAGATGATTGGTCCAAAATCATGAGGGTTTGAGCCTACATTACAATAGTAAGATATGTTGGAACTCGAAGGAGTTATCATCATGCTCATTTTGAGAATAGAGGGGCATAACAAAAACGTGGTGGCAAATTCATAAGGAAGCCTTTGGTCTTGTGGGAGCTTAAATATATCCTCAAGTATGGGGAAGAATGTAATGTCCCCACAAAGAACAAGAAATAATAAATAATAATCATAATAAAATCACTTAAGTAGTCAAGCGCCACAAATAATAAAAGATACAATTTGTTTATGCATATATCCAGTAATATGATGGGTTGATTATTGTTTGTGTAGCAATCCCATTCATATCAGACAAAGATCTTATTTATATATATAACGTGATATGCTACTTACTATAAACAAAAGGATGTGAATATGATACGAAGACAAATATTAAAGGAGCAGTGATTAATGTTAATAAGGCTGCAATTTCTGTTAGTAAAGAATGACAATTAATACACCAAGGGTGCGATCATGAAGAAGTCAGCGATCAAGTAAAGATTGGTATTAGTTTACAAAGGCAATGATCATTTTAAAAGGTTGATGTCTTTTTAGAGAGATGCCTCTATTCAAAGGGATGTCTCTCTTCATAAAGGCATAAGGAGGAAATAAGATATATATATACAACAGTTTGTATATAGAGGGAAACAATCATCAAGCAATCATAGAGCATTGGATCTGTGAGGCTGACTTATTTCACTTCCCTATTTTGATCGTTTTACATTATAGTTGGAGACATTATCAGACATTTAGAGACTATTGATTTTCTATTATGCATATTTAGACTATATCTCTTGATTTGGATTAGTTTTGATTAGTTATGTGGTGATTTGATTAGATTCCATTTTGATGCTCTTATGATGCTAGACATGTGAGATACATTTGATGATGATTATGAGCTCATTTTATGGATTTGTTATTGGATTCTAATTTTGAGATATTAGATAGAAAATGCAATTTTAAATCTTAACTATGATGTGAGTTGTTTAATGTTGTGTATGAATTATGCGATGACATGATTGTTAATTTCTGTTGCTTCGGCTATGATATATCTATGTTGGATTGACCGTTTGATCAAGTGTGCAGATGATTTTCCAGGCCACGAAAAATCAGAGGTAGATCTCACACTTATGTAATTCCTTGTTAAGTCGATCCATTCCCAAGAGGGATGAGGATCATGTTTGATCAAATGATGTTTTCATAAATGCTTAATTTTAATTATTTGGCCTAGTTCACCCTTTTTATTTGATGTAAATTGTGTGTTGTAAAACTTGTATTTTAATTTACACCATTTGGTGTCTCTTTTATTTTTGGGCTATTTAAAGTGATTTACACCTCCCTAAGTGTTTATTAGAGTTCCAAACTTACCCTAGGTGGTACCCCTAGGGTCTAGGGTCCATTTGGACTTACTAAACCCTAGGGTAACTCCCATCTAGTCACTCTAAACTTGGGTTTAGTAAATGTGACGAAATTTCAAAATGGCTAAGGGTGGGAGATGAGTCATGCCTTGGAAAAGACCCATTTCCCTTCCTAAGGCTTGGGGATTCCTCCACCATGAAGACTTGGGGGGTCTTCAAGACCCCCAAGTGTGTGGGAACCTCCCCCAAGACTCTCACACACGTGTGAGAGCATCTTGGAGGGAGAGGGCTCTCTTGGAGGATAAGAGGATGACATGTGTCATCCCTTATCCTCATGGAGCCATGAGGAGAGTTGCCCCCTCTCCACTTGGGCTCTCACATGTGTGAGAGCACAAGTGGATAAGGTGAGGGTTTGAATGGATTAGAGGGTGACACTTGTCACCCTCACATTCCTTCTCCCTTGCAAGTGGCATGGGATGAGGAAGGAGAATGTAACAAGTGTCACCTTCTCATTCCTCAGGGCCAAATTTGAAGGCCTATTTTATCTCCTCTTGGAGAGGAGTTGGAGGTTCTTGTTTTTTGAAATTTTTCTATCTTTGGAGGTTTTTGGGAAGGAGTTGGAGAAATCTTGGAGGTTTGGAAACTTGGAGAAAGCTTGTGGGCTCTTCTTCAAAGTGCATCCATTGTTGGGCTCTTAAGGTAAGCCCTATGGCATTAGCCATTTCCTTATGCTTGTTCATTTTTGTTTATGTGTTTGAAAGTTTTGTGTGGGTGTTATTTTCTTTTGTGTGGGTTTTAGGTGTTGATAAGAGCCTCTCCACTTGGATAAAATGCTCAACTTGTAAGGGGTGGAGGAGAGTGAACCTCCTCAAGGTCACCTCCTGGTATTGATCTATTTATAGCCTTGAAGGCATTCTATGGCATTTGGGAGTATTTTGGTTGGCATTAGTGCCATGATGACTTTGAGTTTTCATGGAGACATTATTTTGGCTTGAGGCCTTGTGGTATTGAGATTATTGTGTTTTGGGTGATCTCTTGAGTTGAGGGAGAGGTCCACTCCCCTACCCCTCCAAACTCATTTTAATGAGTTTAGTTTTGTGCATATCCTTGGGTGAAATTTTTGTGTTGTTTGCGATTTCCTTGTTGTCGTGTGAAAAGAATCCCATGTGAGATCTACCTCCCCAGCTTGGGGGTGACCCACTAGAGGGTCTATGGTTGGGAGGAGGGTGATTTGCATGGCTTGGTTCACCCATTTGTGTTTATTTTCATTGCAGGTTTTGTTGGAGTTATGGAGCTTGGAGAAGTCCATTTTAGCCTTATTTGCATTATTTGTGTTGGCCGATTTTTGAGAGCCATCACCTTGGAGGCCTTATTGTAATAGTTGTCGAAATTATTGCCCTCCATTGTATTTGTTGTTGAAAAGAATTTCAATGTGTAATTTTTTTTATTGTGACTTCAATTATGTAATATGTTGTTTGAGTTTATGTGCTATGGGAAGCTTGCCAAATGAGATTACAACCTTGCTGTCATTTTATATTTCAAAAAAAAAAGATGTTATGATGTTGATCTTAGTTGTATGCTATGATAGTAAAGGAAATAAATCAGTTCTAATTGAAATGCTTTCCTTCAAACAAAAAAAAATGGCTATATTCTTCATGTTATTTACTATTTTGTAAAGAGGAGGAAAAATACAAAATTTGTTTTATTTTCCTTGCTGTCAAGATAAAGTATAGCTCCCAAAAAGGAACTCTCCTCAATGTTGTTTGGAGTTGATTAAAGTTGTTGTTATTGTGCTTATATATATATATATATATATATATATATATATATATATATATATATATATATATATATATATATATATATATATATATATATATATATATATATATATATATATATATATATATATATATATATATATATATACCCATATATTTGATTATTAATAAATCTGTTGTAAACATAATAAAGAAAAAACCCAAATGACATTTATATTTTTTATACTGAATAGAGTCTCAATGGCCGAACCCTATCGACATTTAGGTTAGAGTTTTTTTTTTTTAAAAGAGTGAACAGTGGGACAGCGGCCACAGCCGCCGCCCCACTATATTTTTTCTTTGAAGCTACGAGGTGTGGGGAGGGGGTCGTGGGCATGGCCCCATCCCCACGCCCATATCCTTAATATACATCTCAACTGCAGCGAAAGTTAATGGTCCGTCGGCCCTGTCACGGCATGGCCCTCCGTTTCACGGCCTCCATATCCTCAATAAAATCTGCAGTGTATTCTTCCTTCGAGACTACTACTTGGTCAATGAAATATGCCATTTTACAACATATTTATTATCCAAAATAAATATATATATATATCATTTCTATATTTTCGTAAAACAAAAAAAATAGCAACTCCTCTCAGACCTGAAGCAAAGGAATATATACACGTATATATATATAATGCTAATAAATACAACAAAATAAAACCCTAGGTATATATACATTAAATATATACCTCTGAGAGGTATACTCATGGCTGCCAAGCCATTGGAGAGAAGAGAGCCAACCTGCAAACATAGAGAAACAAAATGGAGGCAAGAAAACCATAGAGAAGAATGAGAGGAAAAGAATAGATAGGGTTAGGGCATAACCAAAAAGATAATAATAAAATATTGTTTAGATTTTAGGGTTGAGTTGAGAAGGAAATGGGATATTGGTAATTTAAATTTATTTCTTTTCTTTTGCACGTGAGTTTATTTCCCTCTCCATTTTTCCTTGAATTTTAACTTTTGGAAAATTTTCTCCTCTTCTTGTGGGGATTTAATTTATTTATTCTTTTGAAAAGTTGCAGTAGGGTATTTGTATTTTAGTGGGATTTTATATCCCTTTTTGGATGATTAAATTATAGACCTTGTATTAGTAAAAAAAATTTCATAGTGGGACTTAATATGATTTAATTGGAGACCCCTTTACAATTTCGATGGTTGATTAATTTTGTAGAGTTGGGTATATTGTTTTAATTCCTTTTGGGGAAATTCTTTTACCTTGAAGTTCAATTTGTTTTAATTGTTGGGATTATTTTATTAGTGGGCCTTATTTCGGGGATTTATGGTTTAATAATTTTATTTATTTGATTTTAGTTCATCAAGGGGTAATCTTTATAATGATACTTAGGGGAATCTTATTTTAATCTTTTATTTATATTTTTCTCATAATTATTTTAGAAGGAAACCTTTTTAAAATTGTTAATTCAAACGTTGAAAATGCGTTATGTTGCCGAAACTTTCTAAGACTTAGGGCAGTTAATTTAACTGAGATTTCTTAACATTAGTTAACAATTATTTTACCTTGCAACCCTTATTTTATCAAAGGCATTTTTATTAATCCTTTTCTTTTGTGTTCTAGATTTAGGGTTAGATTTCGACTCCTATCGGGATCATGTCACTCACTTAGGAAACTTAGGGTTCGGGTCCATTCGACCCTAACCCTAGTAGCAACACTCCTCACATCGCATAACCCCCTAGTTAGCTATCATCACGCAGGGGATTGCGTATGTAAACGCTATTCCCAAATATTGATTGGCATGTTGGTGCAGGAGCACCTACCTGACAGCTGGCCTTCATAAGGCAGTTAGTAGTTTAGGTGTTGTTTGTGTTTCCAAGAAGGTCTGTTAGACCAATTGCATGTAATAAGGTCATGCTGATCATGATAAGATCATGCTTGACCAGGCTTTTGCTATTTTTAGCTAGTTTGTTAAGACAGTTGTCATGATGCGTGTTCGGTGGGATCTCCCAGCCGCTTGGAGAGTTCCCAGCCGCTTGGAGTCGGGTCAGTAGTACTCGTAGGAAAGTCTTTATAAGCATGAGATCGTTTGATATTGCATATACAGACAGATATCATCGATCGAGCTAGGTTGCAGAGAGTGAGACTGAGAGAGAGATTGATCATATTGTATTGCATCTTTGAAATCAATAAAGTGATCCTGTTTGTGTTCTTGCTCTGGTTGCATTCCATTACTTGATTGATTTGCTGATTTGAGAGGGCTTCATGGATTTCCTGATCCATTCCACCGGTTGATCCCTCTGATCGGTGGAATGGTAATGTACAGTAGGGTAGGTTGTAGGTTGTTTTCTGTTTGCATGCAGGTGTGCAGGATCGCGGTCGACAGATGTTGAGAAGCCTAGCATCCTCTTGTGCTAGGTCGAGCTGATTGAGTTGGAAGGTCACCCTGAGTCTGGATCGGGTCATCCCTGGTGGATCGGCGAAGTGAGATTTCGCTAAGTGAAGAAGTTCGTGAAGACGGCATCATCAGGATATTTCTGCAAATATCCTGCAGTCGGGTTAGACATCGTCATCCGGATAAGTGGAGGAGATCGGCATGATGATGTCGATTGCATGAAGTGCAAGTTCGTCGGGGTGATCATCATCTAGAGGAGCCGAGGAGGAGTGCATCGGCATCAGGAAGAAGGTCGGGTCATGAAACTGTTGGAGTTTTTATGTTGCGAGTGCATCAGGATGTGTTAGGCCGGACATAGACTAAGTGCATGTATCGGCATCAGGATCATCATATCGGAGTGCCAAACATCCGCATATCGCGAGTAGATGCGGGAGAGAAAGTTCGTGTTTTTTCGACTAAGTGTTGAAGAAGTCATCAGGATATTGGGTGACGTCATCGTCATCAGGATATGACGTCATCGTCATCAGGATATTGAGATATCCCCTTATACGAGTTTATACTGCCGTCGTTAAGTGCTAAGGTATCGGCGGAAGTTCGTGGCAGGAAGTTGTGTTAACATCATCAGGAGGTTTCGAAGAGAACCGGATAAATTATATCATGATGCTGTTGCTTGTGTCGTCGGCTAGCGGAGCATCGAAGGTAAGCTGCTGAAGGTGGTCGTCATCAGGATATTTGCACAACCGGATATTTGGATATCCTGCTGACGAAGACAGTGTTGAAGGTCATGATGATGACGATGGAGTTCGGCGCCCGATGAACAGTGCAGCCGGAGGATGTTTGCGCCCGCTGAACATCATGATGATGATGTTAGAAGGAAGGCGGAGGAGGTGAACAGTGGTCGGCAGGAGGACAATTGCGAGTGTCCGAAATATGATGATGCTGACTGTGTAACGCGGATCATGATGATGATGTTGGTGGTTTTGGGAAATATGATGATGATGGCGAAGATGATGATGATGAGGTTGGTCTGCAGACATTCATGCTATATGCGAAGGTTATAGAGTGGATGCCTCTGCATCACATGTTTACGCCTTATGTGTATTGCCACCGTGCACGATGACGCATGTGAGGGGGTTTCTAAGGACATGTGGAAAAGTTTTTTATATTTCATGTCATGATCACATGACAAATATGGACATGACATGTGTGTTATGTGTTGTTACATCCCTCTTTTTGGAATTGATTATGCTATTTACTTTTCTTGCAAATTTTAGTTATATAATATGTTGTGGACGACATGGAAACTGGTGATATATTTAGACAAAGTTAGTTCTATGAAATTTTGGAATCTATTGATTATGATCAATGTGATATTGTAGACTAAAATGTCCTTTTTGTTAAGGGAAATGACGTTTGGATATATTATGCTTTGATTTGGAATATAGGTGCTTTGACCACAAAAGTGTATGTGAGACTGTTGTTGTAGGAACAGGTGGACCATGTTCGATAGGAAGAGAAAGTATCTTTGAGAGAGAGTATAGACTCTAGAAATTAACCATGGGTGTTTGTTACTGAAAACGCCAAACAGGTAGATAAACCTTGAAGCCATTATTTAGTCATGTTTTAGACTGGGATAGTTTAAGACTAGATGTCGATGTCTGAAGATAAGGTTTAACACCCTTTTCGTAAGTCGTCATATAGAATTTTGGAATCGACGTTGTTGTCGCAAGTCCACCAAAATGAGTCATCTTATATAGATGATTATTATTTCGTTTGTAGGTAAATAGATGAACTTATTTGTGACGGATTTGTGGATCACATCTCATAGTCGAAAGATGCGAGAAGTTGTTTTGTGCGTCAAACGATTTAAGAAACCTTGTGATGTGTTACGATCAATCCGTCGTGATTGCCGTCAAAACGCGTTGATCATGTGTTGTGAATTTATTCCCTTTTGTAAATCGATGAAAGTCGAATGTGAAGTCGATTTATGCTATAATTGTTTTGGACGTTTTCCTTTTGAATGCGCTTTTTCTCTTCGAGTTTACGACTTGAGTTATCTTAAATCGAACCCACACTTTCTTTCTTTAGTCAGTTTTGATTCTTTACCTCTTTTTTGACCTTGGAGCCACCTTGTGCATTTATTAGTTATTACCTTGTGAGAGTTTCACCCCGCTAGCGATGTTAGGTTGCATTTTTCGAAGGTTAGAAGTCTCCTTGTGGAAGAATGATGAAGTTGTTATGCCTTGTCATCATTTAGAAACCTCCATTATGGCCGTTGCAAATGAGGGGTCAGGTAGCTGCAGTTATGTCAACCCTTGTGAATAGGCATGTGACGGCTATGGTTTAATTGTTCTATCTTCCATCACCGTGGGCGCAAGAGGGAGGAAGTTATGCAGTTGAGATAAAAGTGTAACCGAGAGTTCAATGTAGAGAATCTCCTTCATCGTGGGCGCGAGAGGGCAGTAGTAGTCGATGGTTTAGAATTTGAAAACCACAGAAATAACCAATGGATCCTCTTTGCTGTAGACGGTAGGAGGTTATTCCGTTGAGATTTAAGTGCAACTGTAGATAGATGCCATTTACTCCATCTTAGTGGGCACGGGAGGTAGTAGAGCAAGCGGTCGTTGTTTAGAAGGGAAAAAAAAATGGCAGAGAGGCACCATTCTTTGGGGAGTTTTGGCTTCGTTGTGCATGACTAGCAAAAGAGAGAGTGTTTTAAAAACTTGAGGAGGCACATCTTGTCAGAGGAGGATGTGGATAGGGTGTGCAGAGAGTGGAGAGGTTGTGAAGGAAGTGCGAAGGTCACCGAGAGCTTGCCACAGCAGTCTTCAAACTCTGTCAACAGGTTCCTATTCTCTTCCTTTTCACAATCTAAGTCAGTATTTGTGTCTCTTCTATGCAAAGATAATGTAATATGTTTACAATGAATAGAATATGATGACAATGTCTTCTTACTGTGATTTTTGTGTGAGGTTAATCAATGTAATAGTATCATTGCTGTCTTTTAGTATTCGAAACCTCAGAAATAGTATCATTGCTGCCTTTTAGCATTCGAAACCTCAAAAATTATATCATTGCCTATCATGAACAACACCATGTGATAATAGAACACGGTTCTTAAATGTATACACATCTATGAATGATCATTGCATGATGCAAAAGGTGTAATACAATTTGCAAGAGGTCGGCAATGACGTATGTTTAAACAGGTTCCTTTATGACTATCTTATCAACTTAAAACTGTCTTTTGTGCACTTGAAACGATAGCTCCATAGTGAGAAACCACATTGCACCACGTGCATGCTGTGTAGGAGTTTAAAACCTCAGATTTAAAGCATGTTTTGATGTAGACTTTAGTTTGTTTGATAGCTGGAGATGTAGTTGCAACTGGCTGTGGTGTCGGGAGTTAAAAACTAGAGGAAGACGAGGATTTAAAACATCTCTCGAGTCAAATAGATAAAGATTCTGAAAACAAGACATGGAACGTAGACAAATGTAACTAGCTAGTGTCTTATTCATTTTATATCTTTAGTTAGAGGTCAACAATGTGTTTGGTCATCTCTAATGTCGTAAGATAGATTCCAAATCCTTTATTATCTTATTTTACGACTCTTACCTCAATGAACCATGTGAAACTATTTGACTTGGAAGGGGGAGTAGAGAGTTAAAGTATTAGTATTGGTCGAAAACTGTCATGGTTTTGTAATGAACAAGTAAGGGTGGGAAAACCCACATTTTGAGTCTAAATTAAGTTGCATGCGATGAATCTTGTATCGCTATTACCTTGTAGACCTTTATGAGTCTAAAACTTTAAATTCTGGGATTACGGGAAATTATTTTATATACTTGAGTATGTTGTATAAACATGGGAACCGAATAGCCAAGTTTGAAACCACTTAGGAGTGGGTGTTATTAAACGATGTTTTATATGAATATGGGATTATGAAACCATAAACTCAGGAATAGAGTAAACATTTGCGCCATGCGCTATTGCAGGAGAAAATCCTAATACCTTGAGGTCATCAAGGTCAACATTTGTTTAAACCTTACAAATAGGAAACTGTAGGATTTTGATCAGTTCAAGTCGAGTAGGGTGGGTGAACTAAGTTCATGCATTCCTAGAATGCTATTTAAAAACAAATCCTTTGGCCAAGGTGATGCACGATCCTCAAGTGCATTGAATGTTCACTGTGACTGGATGGCGTTTCTTATGGAGAGTCATGCATGACTAGAGGGTATCTAGGGATCTGCATGATAACAAGACACGTAAGTTACAACACCAGAGCTCAGATGGCAAACACCGATGGTTATCCTAAGTCTATCCTCTTGAGTAGGGTAGGGCCACTTCTGGTTAGGAAGGAGTGCGGGAGACCGACGGTCTGTGGTTGGAGGTTAAGCTCCTTGAAGATACTTTCTCTTCCAAATACTGAGGATTGCCGAGTCTTGAATGTGATGGGTCAACAATCGAGATGCATGATAATGGTATGTTTCCAATATTATATTTGTTTCAAGAAAATTTCATATTGTTAGAAAACAAAATGTTTATTGTATATCATTTCTTTCAGTTTTATGAAAAATGAAATCATGTTTATGTTAAAGTGAAAAATGTTATACTTGGCAGTAGATAAGTTCTTTTGTATTTGATTACCTAGAAAAGAAAAAAAAAATTTACCCTTGTTAAAACCTAGATTTTCTAGTTGAATCGGATATGGATGTTACATATGGTATCAGAGCTAACTAGGTTCAGCACTAGGGCTGATGAGTCCACTAACCTGATTAGGAAATCAACATTATGCGGGTAGCTAATTATTTGATTTATTGTGCCAGGATGGTACGCATCAAGAAAACTGCAAGAAAATCCTTCGCGGGTAAGGAGCATTATCTGCAAGCTAAGCAGAAACCGCTTGCGATGATCAAGACCATTGAGAAAACTAATGACGAAAATGACATTTGGCTTGATGATGTGGAAACCTTAGCCAATGCAATGTCACGACTTAAACGAATGAGGAGAGAACTCCTAGAGGGAGCAGTGATAGCAGCTTGAATCATGATCGACTGCTGCCCCATTATTGTACCTAATAGTGTACCTATTAGTGTACCTATTAGTATACCTAAGAGTGTACCTATTAGTATACCCATGATCACTAGGGATCCTCGTGTAGCACCTAGAGCTAAGATCATTGAGCTATCTTCTGATAGTGAGTCTGAGGGGTATACACCTCGTGATTATGTGTCAGACAATGAATCTGAAGGTTACACTCCACTAGATAATACTGAGTAAAAACATGAGATATGTCTATCTCTAATGATGTTGAAACAATTTTGCAAATGGAATAAAGACAAAAAAAATTTGGTTTGAGAACAATTATGATTATGATCAATTGTTGTTTTCTTTTAATGATATATATAATATGATAACCATAAAACTGATTAGTATATGTTTAAACAGGTGAGAAACTAAACTATCATGGACCAATTAGAGTTTAACGAGGGGGAGGATCAGGAAGGTCATAACTCTCGGGAAAACTCCACTGACAAGTTGGATAGGATTCTAAATATGCTTACTGAAACCAAGGAAAGGTTGAACAAACTGGAAAGGAAAATGGATGAAACTGGCAACACAGAGGGTGAAAATGAGAACTCACATTTTACAAGCAAAAGTAAACATTGGGAAAATGGCACGTCAAGTGAAAATCCTGATGACAGTGAAGTCCAAAGAAAAACTAAAGATAAACTTGCATTAGAGTTATCTAAGGATATGAAGAAGGTTAACCCTCCAAAGTTTGATGGAACGAAAACTGGAGATGCAGCAGAAGCATGGTTAACGGAGATAGAGAAATATTTTGAGATCAGAAATTACTCTGAGGTTACTAAAGCCATGTGGGGAGCATATCAGCTATTTGGGGAAGCATCCACTTGGTAGATGAATAAGAAAATGGAGCTAGAATTAAGTCCCTTGAAGGTGACATGGAATGAGTTCATGGAACTATTCTGAAAATGGTGGTTACCTCAGTTATATTTTGATCAAAAGTTAACAGATTTCCAAAATCTCAGGCAAGGTGAACTATCTGTGGTCGCGTATACAGAAAAATTCACTAGACTACTGAAGTATGTTCCTCAATACCAAAAGGATGAAAGATTTTGAATCAGAAAATTCATCATGGGACTCAATCCTCAGATTGGCGGTGAGGTGGAGGTGCATGGTCCAAGCACAATGGATCAAGTATATGAGAAAGCAATTAAGCAGGAGTAGAAGATCAAATCTATCTCTGCTTACCATGATAAGAAACGCAAGAAGTTTGATAAGAACTACAATGATCAGTCATATAAAAGGAAGAATGAGAAGGGATATGGAAACAGGAGGTTTGATAAGGGAAATCGAAAGAATCAAGGGGGATTTGGTAATGAGCGAAGAGGTGAAGATTATAAGAGAAATGTTAATTTTAAGAAGAATGATGATTCTACAAGTAGGCCATCTAAGAAGCGAGGACCTATAGGAGGATGCTTTTCTTGTGGAGGTGATCATTATGCCAACCATTGCCCTATCAAGAAGCAGAATGGGAAGCCTAGGAACACGAAACTTCCTTTGCAATAGGAAGCATTTCAGCAAAGGATTCATGCCGCTCTTGACAATCGACAAGCAAAGTATCAGATCACCCCTATTGAGATGACAGGTACCTTATTTGGAGTTCCTGTTTCTATTCTATTTGATACTGGTGCAACAGAAAATTTTGTGTCACCTAGAGTCTTAAGTAAATTTTCTAGAAAAGCTAGTTTTATGTCAAAACCATGGACAGTTGAGTATGCAAATAACTCAAAGGCTCAGGTAGAGCAATGTTTGTTCGAAGCTAAGATTGATATTTCTAACTTCACCACTGAGGCAAATCTATACGTAGCGCCTTTAGGGTCCTACGATGTCATCTTAGGAATGAATTGGTTGTGGAAACATCAAGCCAAAGTAGATTGTTTTCATAAAACAATTGAGTGTCTGGATGAGACGGGCAAAATAGTAAATCTCCAAGGAATTCAAAGAGAAATAAGGATTAGATCCATTTCTTCAAAACAACTAAAACGGGCTAGGCCAAAGGGATGTCAACTTTTTGTAGTCAAAATGGACCTAGTAGAGGAAACCTTGGAGAATCAAACATTTGAGGAAAAATATCCATATCTTTGCAATTTCAGGGATGTATTTCCCGAGGAGCTACCAGGTTTGCCTTCGAAAAGAACATTTGACTTTGGCATAGATATTAAACCAGGATCGGAGCCAATCTCTAAAGCTCCGTATCGTATGACTACCACTAAACTTATGGAATTAAAAGCTCAATTACAGGAGCTATTGTCTAAGAATCTAATTAGGCCAAGTGTATCACCATGGGGAGCCCTGGTTATATCTGTCAAAAAGAAAGATGGAACTCTAAGGCTGTGTATAGATTATAGAATGCTTAACAAGGTGACAATAAAGAACAAGTATCCCTTGCCACGTATTGATGATCTATTTGACCAAATGCGTGGTGCATCAATCTTTTCTAAGATAGATTTGAGATCTGGATTGATGCAGAGGCATCCACACTAAAACCTTGACATACAGCATGTATGTCTACAACCCATCATCATCATCATATTTCCCTTAACACTGTCAGCATCATCATATTTCCTCTGCCGACCGATATCCTCCTGCAGACAAACCTTCGACCTTTCGCCTGTTAGCAGCATCATCATATCCGGCTATCGGTAGCATCATCATATTCGGCAAGCGCAAACATCCTCCTGACGTTCACTGTTCATCTTACCGCCAACCTCTATCTTCATCATCATGATGTTCAACATCATGTTCATCAGCAGGATATAGAACATCCGGTTCCTCTCATATATCCTGATGACGACACCCTCATGCACCGTTCCTTCGATGCTTACGTCACCCTGATATCTTGATGACGATTATCCTGATGACGATGACGTCACATGCAGCTCCTCCAATATCCTGCTGTCGGCCAAACTTAACATTATCGGCCCGCGATGGTTTTATCAACCCGATCTTCTATCTTATGCCGATACGCTCCTCCTCGGCAACACCTGATGATGATCACCCCGAAACGCTTTCCCCTTATGCAAACGATTGCATCATGCTCACCTTCATCTACTCGGATGACGCCCGAAGTACCTGCAGGATATACACAGAAATATCCTGATGATGCCGTTGCGAAGGATTTTCCAACCTTAGCGAATTTCGATCCGCCGAACCTCCTGAGGTGACCCGATCTACTTTCAGGGCGATCTTCCAGACTCTAACTACCAGCACAACCTAGCACATACCCATGCTAGGGTTCTCAACACCTCTCGATCGCGATCCTGCACACCTGCATGCAAACAAACACAAAATGGAGACTAAATCCTAAACTACTGTACATAGACATTCCACCGATTCGACGAATCAACCGGTGGAATGGATCAGCGAATCCATGAAACCACCAGAACAGCAAATCGATCACACAATGGAATTCAAAACAGAGAATGGACACAAACAGGATCTCTTTATTGATTTCAAAAGATGCAAATACAATACTCAGTCTCTCTCTGCAATCTAACTCCTCTGCTCAATGTCTAAAACCAACCGATCCTCATGCATAAATAGGATCTCCTGCGAGTACTACCACTCGATTCCCAGCGGCTGGGAGCTTCCAAGCGGCTGGGAGGATCCAACCGAACATACAGCATAACAGCTGTCCTAACAACCTAGCTAAAAATAGTAAAGTATGGTCAACATGACCTTATTACATGCATTGGTCTTATAAGACCTTCTTGGAAACATTAACCAGACCTAAAACTAACTAACTGCCTCATGGAGGCCAGCTGTCAAGTAGGTGCTCCTGCACCATGGATACCATCAATTAAGGTTGAAAGATGAAGATATTCCCAAGACAGCATTTAGAACGAGGTATGGTCATTATGAGTTTACGGTGTTGCCGTTTGGATTGACCAATGCACCTGCTGCTTTCATGAATCTCATGAATAGTGTTTTCAGAGATTGTCTTGATAAGTTTGTTCTAGTTTTCATTGATGATATTCTGATTTATTCCAAAAATGAAGAGGAGCATAGACAGCATCTTCAAATAGTCTTGCAACGATTAAGAGAACACAAATTGTATGCGAAACTCTCAAAGTGCACCTTCTTTCAGAAAGAAGTGCAGTATTTGGGGCACATAATATCAGCTGATGGGATATCAGTTGATCCGGCCAAAATAAAAGCTATTATGGAATGGCCTGAACCTTCCAATGTGTCAGAGGTATGAAGTTTCATGGGATTGGCAGGATATTACAGGAAATTTGTGTTGAATTTCTCAAGCATTGCTAGCCCAATTACCTCCTTACAGAGAAAAGGAAAAAGGTTTGTTTGGACGGATGAATGTCAAAAGGCTTTTGACTTGTTAAAAGAAAAATTAACAACTGCACCAATTCTGAAAGTTCCTAATCCTGAGGGAGATTTTGAGGTTATCACTGATGCCTCGAGGGAAGGATTAGGAGGTGTGCTTATGCAAGATGGCAGGGTAGTAGCCTATGAATCAAGGAAGTTGAAAAACTATGAGCAGAACTACGCTCCTCAAGACTTAGAAATGGCAGCAGTGATTCACGCCCTTCAGATGTGGCGGCATTATTTATTAGGAAGGACTTTTATACTAAAATCTGATCATCAAAGTCTTCGCTACATATTTACACAACCTAATCTCAATGCAAGGCAGAGGAGATGGTTGGAATTAATATCAGATTATGACTTTGAGATTTCTTATATCAAAGGCAAGGAAAACTGAATAGCTGATGCCTTAAGTAGAAGAAGGCACATAGCTTCTATAATCTCCATACATGCTAACTTTAAAGACTTAGTAATGCAAAACTTATCTGGAGATGAGTATTATGAGCAAGTGAAACAGGCTCTGCACCTAAACCCTAAGGACCCAAGATATGACGGATTCAGTTTGGAATCGAATGGATTGTTGAGATTCAAGGGGAGAATCTACGTTCCTGATTTAGTAGAACTTAGAAACCTTGTGTGGAAGGAAGTTCATTGTGCTCCTTACTCTGGACACCCTAGGGTAACAAAACTGTTAGCGGATGTCAAGCTGCTATATTTCTGGAAGGGAATAAAAAGCGATGCTGCAAAATTTGTAGCTAGCTGTTTGGAGTGTCAGAGAGTTAAGGTAGAACACCAACATCCTGCTGGATTGTTATACCCGCATGACATTCTGGAATGGAAATGGCAAGTTGTTAGTATGGATTTTGTCCAGGGGTTACCAATGTCTAAAAGTAGGCATGATGCAATATTGGTTGTTGTGGATAAACTAACCAAGGTCGCACATTTCATACCGGGAAATTTGACGGATGGAGCTCATCTTTTGGCTTAGAAATTTGTGCAGGAAATTTTTAGATTGCATGGTGTACCTGAAAAGATTATATCTGATAGAGATGCTCGGATAACTTCACGGTTTTGGCAAACCTTATTTTCTGCATTAGGGACTAAACTTAATGTGAGTACTACTTATCACCCCGAAACTGATGGACAAACAGAAAGGGTGAATCAGGTATTAGAAGACCTTTTGAGAATGTATTGCATGGATCAGCAATACAGATGGGAGGAATATCTACCTCTTGTCGAATTTGCCTATAACAACTCCTATCATTCTGCCATTAAGATGGTGCCATTTGAAGCATTATATGGAAGGAAATGCAAAACTCCTATAAGTTGGGATAAGCTGGAAGATAGGATAAGCATTGGACCTGAAATGCTTGCTGATATGGAAGAAAAAGTAAAAATGATTAGGAAGAGGTTGGCAGAAGCCAATGACAGGCAAAAGAGTTATGCAGATCGCAAACGAGTGCCTAGACACTTCTCTGTTGGCGAGAAAGTGCTTTTGCGAGTGAAACCCCAAAAGAGTTCAATAAAATTTGGTAAATCTTCGAAATTGGCTCCTCGTTATGTCGGACCTTTCGAAGTTCTTGAGATTATCAATCCAGTTGCCTACAAAGTTGCTCTACCTCCAGCCTTGTCCAAGATGCATAATGTTTTTCATGTTTCATATTTAAAGAAATATTTTGTAGGTAATAACCACATCCTTAACTAGAATTCCTTACAGATGCAAGAACCCAGGGTGGTTGTGATCGAGCCACTCAAGGTGCTCGAAATGCATAAACTTCGTTTACGTAATCGAGAAGTTTTGCAATGCAAAATTCAGTGGGACCAATATGGCGAGGATAGCGCCACTTGGGAAGACTATAAAGACATTTACCAAAGATTTCCTAAACTTTTCAAAGACATTAATGTTGAACTATAAAAAGTTTGTTTTAAGTTTAATTTTGCTTGATAAACTTAATCATCGGGGATGACGATTTTTAAAGGGGAAAGATATGTTCCATCCCTCTTTTTGGAATTGATTATGCTATTTACTTTTCTTGCAAATTTTAGTTATATAATATGTTGTGGACGACATGGAAACTGGTGATATATTTAGACAAAGTTAGTTCTATGAAATTTTGGAATCTATTGATTATGATCAATGTGATATTGTAGACTAAAATGTCCTTTTTGTTAAGAGAAATGATGTTTGGATATATTATGCTTTGATTTGGAATATAGGTGATTTGACCACAAAAGTGTATGTGAGACTGTCGTTGCAGGAACAGGTGGACCATGTTCGACAGGAAGAGAAAGTATCTTTGAGAGAGAGTATAGACTCTAGTAATTAACCATGGGTGTTTGTTACTGAAAATGCCAAATAGGTAGATAAACCTTGAAGCCATTATTTAGTCATGTTTTAGAGTGGGATAGTTTAAGACTAGATGTCGACGTCTGAAGATAAGGTTTAACACCCTTTTCGTAAGTCGTCATATAGAATTTTGGAATCGACATTGTTGTCGCAAGTCCACCAAAACGAGTCATCTTATATAGATGATTATTATTTCGTTTGTAGGTAAATAGATGAACTTATTTGTGATGGATTTGTGGATCACGTCTCCTAGTCGAAAGATGCGAGAAGTCATTTTGTGCGTCAAACGATTTAAGAAACCTTGTGATGCGTTACGACCAATCCGTCGTGATTGCCGTCAAAACACGTTGATCATGTGTTGTGAATTTATTCCCTTTTGTAAATCGACAAAAGTCGAATGTGAAGTCGATTTATGCTATAACTGTTTTGGATGTTTTCCTTTTGAATGCACTTTTTCTCTTCAAGTTTACGACTTGAGTTATCTTAAATCAAACCCACACTTTCTTTCTTTAGTCAGTTTTGATTCTTTACCTCTTTTTTGACCTTGGAGCCACCTTGTGCATTTATTAGTTATTACCTTGTGAGAGTTTCACTCCGCTAGCGATGTTAGGTTACATTTTTCGAAGGTTAGAAGTCTCCTTGTGGAAGAATGACAAAGTTGTTATGCATCATCGTCATTTAGAAACCTCCATTGTGGCCGCTGCAAATGAGGGGTCGGGTAGCTGCAGTTATGTTGACCCTTGTGAATAGGCATGTGACGGCTATGGTTTAATTGTTCTATCTTCCATCACCGTGGGCGCAAGAGGGAGGAAGTTATGCTGTTGAGATAAAAGTGTAACCGTGAGTTCAATGTAGAGAATCTCCTTCATCGTGGGCGCAAGAGGGCAGTAGTAGTCGATGGTTTAGAATTTGAAAACCACAGAAATAACCAATGGATCCTCTTTGCTGTAGACGGTAGGAGGTTATTCGGTTGAGATTTAAGTGCAACCGTAGATAGATGCCATTTACTCCATCTTAGTGGGCGCAGGAGGTAGTAGAGCAGGCGGTCGTTGTTTAGAAGGGAAAAAAAATGGCAGAGAGGCACCATTCTTTGGGGAGTTTTGGCTTCGCTGTGCACGACTAGCAGAAGAGAAAGTGTTTTAAAAACCTGAGGAGGCACATCTTGTCAGAGGAGGATGTGGATAGGGTGTGCAAAGAGTGGAGAGGCTGTGAAGGAAGTGCGAAGGTCACCGAGAGCTTGCCACAGTAGTCTTCAAACTCTGTCAACAGGTTCCTATTCTCTTCCTTTTCACAGTCTAAGTCAGTTTTTGTGTCTCTTCTATGCAAAGATAATGTAATATGTTTACAACGAATAGAATATGATGACAATGTCTTCTTACTGTGATTTTTGTGTGAGGTTAATCAATGTAATAGTATCATTGTTGTCTTTTAGTATTCAAAACCTCAGAAATAGTATCATTGCTGTCTTTTAGCATTCAAAACCTCAGAAATTATATCATTGCCTATCGTGAACGACACCATGTGATAATAGAACACAGTTCTTAAATGTATACACATCTATGAATGATCATTGCATGATGCAAAAGGTGTAATATAATCTGCAAGAGGTCGGCAATGACGTATGTTTAAAGAGGTTCCTTTATGACTATCTTATCAACTTAAAATTGTCTTTTGTGCACTTGAAACGATAGCTCCATAGCGAGAAACCACATTGCACCACATGCATGCTGTGTAGGAGTTTAAAACCTCAGATTTAAAGCATGTTTTGACGTAGACTTTAGTTTGTTTTACAGTCAGAGATGTAGTTGCAACTGGCTGTGGTGTCAAGAGTTAAAAACTGGAGGAAGATGAGGATTTAAAACATCTCTCGGGTCAAATAGATAAAGATTCTGAAAACAAGACATGGAACATAGACAAATGTAACTAGCTAGTGTCTTATTCATTTTATATCTTTAGTTAGAGGTCGACAATGTGTTTGGTCATCTCTAATGTCGTAAGATAGATTCCAAATCCTTTATTATCTTATTTTACGACTCTTACCTCAATGAACCATGTGAAACTATTTGACTTAGAAGGGGAAGTAGAGAGTTAAAGTATTAGTATTGGTCGAAAACTGTCATGGTTTTGTAATGAACAGGTAAGGGTGGGAAAACCCACATTTTGAGTCTAAGTTAAGTTGCATGCGATGAACCTTGTATCGCTATTACCTTGTAGACCTTTATGAGTCTAAAACTTTAAATTCTGGGATTACGGGAAATTGTTTTATATACTTGAGTATGTTGTATAAACATGGGAACCAAATAGCCAAGTTTGAAACCACTTAGGAGTGGGTGTTATTAAACGATGTTTTATATGAATATGGGATTATGAAACCATAAACTCAGGAATAGAGTAAACATTTGCGCCATGTGCTATTGTAGGAGAAAATCCTAATACCTTGAGGTCATCAAGGTCAACATTTGTTTAAACCTTACAAATAGGAAACTGTAGGATTTCAATCAGTTCAAGTCGAGTAGGGTGGGTGAACTAAGTTCATGCATTCTAAGAATGCTATTTAAAAACAAATCCTTTGGCCAAAGTGATGCATGATCCTCAAGTGCATTGAATGTTCACTGTGACTGGATGGCATTTCTTGTGGAGAATCATGCATGACTAGAGGGTATCTAGGGATCTGTATGATAACAAGACACGTAAGTTACAACACCGGAGCTCAGATGGCAAACACCGATGGTTATCCTAAGTCTATCCTCTTGAGTAGGGTAGGGCCACTTCCGGTTAGGAAGGAGTGCAGGAGACTGACGGTCTGTGGTTGGAGGTTAAGCTCCTTGAAGATACTTTCTCTTCCAAATACTGAGGATTGCCGAGTCTTGAATGTGATGGATCGACAATCGAGATGCATGATAATGGTATGTTTCCAATATTATATTTGTTTCAAGAAAATTTCATATTGTTAGAAAACAAAATGTTTATTGTATATCATTTCTTTCAGTTTTATGAAAAATGAAATCATGTTTATGTTAAAGTGAAAAATGTTATACTTGGCAGTAGATAAGTTCTTTTGTATTTGATTACCTAGAAAAGAAAAAAAAAATTACCCTTGTTAAAACCTAGATTTTCTAGTTAAATCGGATATGGATGTTACACGTGTCATGACCGCATGGGAAATGTGGGCATGACAGGATCATTGAATATAATGACAGACATTCAATTTGCAGAAATATATCTATTTATACAGTCATCTAGACTAATAAAGACAATAAAGGGATTACATTGTAAACTCTAAACTGAACTAGAAGTTCAATAAGAATCATTATTGGATATACATGCAGAAATAGAATAAGGAACAACAGGTTAGATCATTATTGATTGTTAAGTATCTTATTTATTGCATATCACTGTCATATATAAAATATACATAAAATATTTACAATAACCTATCAACATGATTAAGGAGGGTATAAGCACTATGGGAGAATCGCTAAGGGCACCCTTTCCATTGACAAGTAGGGAGAACAACTAGTAGGGCACCCTACTATCTGGTGAAAGGGAGAATCGCTAAGGGTACCCAAGGGCAGAATCCTCCTCCTTGATCTCCATGTTGAAAGTTTATTGACAAATTAAGGTTCAACAGTCAAAGAAGAATGGTAAGGGGACTGTTTGGAGGGAGAACCATTGACTGACAACACCCTGCCATGCCTCCTTGTACCATGGTGAGGGGACTATTTGGAGGGAGAATTGTTGCCTTAAGACACCCTGTCGTGCCTCCCTGCATCATCCTCTTCTATGACTGAATTATGTAAACAAACTAAGTTAGATGCATGGTAATGAATATATAATCTCTCTATATTGGTATTGTTTATAAATTTGAATGTAATGTAATTTTGTCTAACCCTAATAGTTAAAGATGTATATTTGTATTTCTATACTTTGTATATGTTTTCCTATGTTATGACTGTAGAACTCAAGTCCAAGAACTATGCAATTTTGGAGATATTCTAAAAGGTAATTCAAAAACCCTAAACCTAACTTGTGGCATTTGAATTTTCTAGGGAAAATTAGGTAAGGGAAATTACAAAGAAAGCATCATCCATCATCACATCAAAGAGGAGCAAGTTATGGGATGGTTGCTTTCATTGCTTGATCCAAGTCAAAGGTGGATAAGTATAAGCATGCATCTCATCACGGGTCTCCTAGAGGTTTGTATTTATGTTTTTGTGAGTCATGCACACTTCTTTGTTAATTTTCCTCTAGAGTTCAAATTGTTTGAGGTGATCAAAGTTCATGGATTGCATAAGAATGTGAGTGATGGTGGTAGTAGCTCATGTAGTGATTTCTGGTAGGAGTTGTTCCACTTGACAGAAACAAGATCCAAATGCTATAGCATGATTCATAGTGTTGGCATGATGGTATTTAAGCCTCAAAGTTTATTTGGTATTTTTTGGTAGAAGTTGTTTTATATGATAGGTAGAGGATCTAGACTCTATGGACATTGTAGCATGATTCATCATCTAGATTTTAAATTACTTGTGGGTAAACAATTCTGAGAAGGGTGGACTGTCATGTCCCCTTTTTTAGACTAAAATAATTAATAATATTATTTAAGTTGGGCCCAACAATTTCTAATTTTAAGGGCAACTTGATAATATTATTATAATTGAAATAAAAGATGTTTTGATGAAGGGCTACTCCACCCAACACTCACACATGAAACAACAACAGAGATTCCCACCAAAAATTTGAGGTATGAAATCAAGCAACTTTTATTTATTAAGTAAAATGGAGTACAAAATCCAACATTCCATGCTACAACAACATGGTTTATTTCACAACAAAGAAAATCCTACTCTATTAAAGATTTCTACAATCCGGAGCCACAATTGCACATATGGAATTGTCCTTCATAACCTTTCCGTTTCCCCTTTTTATTTGACACCAATAACTTCCACGCCACTTCTTCACTACCTTTCCGAATGTTCTAGAAAGTGTAACTCCCATTTTTAAGTGCCAAGTCCAACTGTCCATTTTCCCACCCAAGAAATAGGCAATTTGAAATTTTTTAAGTTATTGAAATTTTGTAACATAACTTCCAGGGGCCATAACTTTTGAACTGGGCGTCCAATTGACAAACAAAACCAAGTGTTGGAAATCTCGTGAAGAGGTCTATGATGTCTAAAATCATCTAAAGATCATTTTGTCCACTTTTGGAACCCCAACGAGGCTTCTAAAGGCCTCAAATTCAAATCTGAAGTTCATCAGGAGCATTTTTCCAAGATGGAAACTTTAATATCTCTCAAACTATAAATGATATTCATATGATTTCTTCACCATTTGCTTATTTTTACAATTCTGCTTGTTGGGGTAAATTTCCAAGTTCATACATACCCAAATAGGCCAACTTACTAAAAATAATAGGTTATTATTTTTAGCCTTTCTAAACTTGTAACAGTCTTGAACCACTAAAGTGTCAACATGGACTCAAACACAACTAAAGAAACCTACAAAAACAAAGAAATTCAATCCTTGATGTCCATTTTCCTGCCCAAGAAATTAGCAATTTAAATTTTTTAAAGTTTTTGAAATTTGGTAACACAACATCCGGGGGCCATAACTTTTGAACCGGGTGTCTGATTGACAAACAGAACTAGGTGTTGGAAATCTCATGAAGAGATCTACGACAACCCAAATCATCTAAAGATCATTTTGTCCACTTTTCAAACCCCAACGAGGCTTCTAAAGGCCTCAAATTCAAATCTGGTCTTCATCAGGAGCAATTTTCTAAGACAAACTTTAATATCTCTCAAACTATAAATGATATTTAGATGATTTCTTCACCATTTTATTATTTTTAGAATTCTTCTTCTTGGGGTTAATTTTCAAGTCCATAGTACACAAATAGGCTAAGTTACTAAAAATAGTAGGTTACTATTTTTAGCCTTTATGAACTTTTTACAGCCCCAAGCCATTGAAGTGTCAACATGGAACCCCACACAACTAAAGAAACCTAAAAAAACAAATAAATTAAAAATAACTTCAAATATTTTTGGGTGATGCAAGATTGCCCTTACACCACTGCATGCTTCTACATTAGACACCCAGGTTAATTTGAGAAGTGACCTTGTCACATCTCAGGTGTTTGAGGAAAACCAAGATAGTCAACCTCTACCTTAGACAACCAGGATGAATATTCAACAGGCCTTCATTTCCACTTAACCAAGTATTCTTCATATCATTTATTTCTGGTACTTCTTCCCACATGGCTATCTAGGATTTCTTCTATCGTCTCCTCTAAAGTAGGTGTTGGAATACTCCATTATTCTTCTGTTGGTCCATCCTTTGTGCCACCTTCATGATACTCTGTCAAATCAAAAATGTTGAACACAAGTGAAATGTTGATTCCACTCGATAGCTCTACGTCATAGAGCATTTCCTAAATCATGCTTCTTCAAGATCCTGCATGGTCCAAATTTCTTCATCTTCTACTTATTATATGTTCCCACATAATCCATTTCCTTCCTCAGGTGAACCATAACTTCATCTCCAACCTTGAACTCCTTAAATCTTCTATTTTGATATGCCTTAGCCTTGTACTATGAATTCATCTTATTGATATGTTTTCTTACCTCTTCATGTAAGTTCTTTAGGTGCTCTACAAAGTCTTCAGCCTTGAAACTACTTTTACTCCTCTATCCATCTTCCTCAACTCTGAAGCATTTCTTGGACTACTACCATATACAGTCTGGAATGGAGATTTATCAGTACTTCTATTGACAGAATTTTTGTATGCAAACTCCACCTATGGTCACATCAAATCTCATCCCTTGGGCTTATCTCCTACCAAGTATCTCAACAAGTTGCCTAAACTCCTATTCACCACCTTTGTCTATTCATTAGTCTACAGATGATGTGTAGAACTAAACTTCAAATCAGTGTTCAACGTCTTCCATAAAGTCCTCTAGAAATACCTAACAAACTTGGTATCTCAATCTAAAACTATGCTTTTTGGTCAACCATGTAGTCTTACCACCTCTCTAAAAAATAATTCTACAACATGAACAACATCATTAGTCTTATGGCATGAAATGAAGTGTGCCATCTTTGAAAACATGCCAACCACCACAAATATGGAGTCATGTCCTCTCTATATTCTCGGCAAACCAAGAACAAAATCCATGTTGATGTCTTCCCACGGTCTCTCTAGTACAAGTAACAGTTGATACAACCCTATATTCTAACTTACCCCTTTGGCCATCTGACATATTCTATAGCTTTGCTCAAATTTCTTCACATCCTAGAGTAACTGTGGCTCGTAGTAATTATCACTAACAAGAGAAATGGTCTTATCTTGACCAAAATGTCCTGCCAATCCTTCACTATGCTTCTCCTTGATCAGATTCTCTCTCATGGAAATTAGAATGCACAACTAGCTTCCTCTAAATAGCATACCATCTTGGATCATGAAATCCAACCACCTTGTTCTATACAAAGTAATAGGTTCCAAACAAGATTTCCAAGCCTCTGCAAAATTTGGATCTTCAGGATACAAACTTTTGAGTTCATTAAACCCAACAACCTCTATCTTCATCTCTATCAACAAATTTTTCCTTCTGCTTAAGGCATCTGCAGCTCTATTTGATCTTCCACTTCTGTGCTTCAAAACAAAAGTATAACTCTACAAAAACTCAACCCATTTTAAGTGCCTTTGATTCAACTTCCCTTGACTATTAAGATATTGTAAAGCCTGATGATTAGTATATGGAACAAACTTTTTTGGCAACAAATAATGTCTCCATTTCTTCAAAGCCTAAACTATGGCATAAAACTCCTGATCATAGACAAAATACTTTTTCTTACCATCATTAAGATTCTCAATAAAATAGGCAATGGGCTTACCTTATTGACTCAAAAGAGCTCCTATGGCACTGCCACTAGCATCACAATCTACCTAAAATACCTTGTTGAAATATGGAAGTGCCAAAATAGGTTGCTCTGTGACTTTCTTCTTCAACATATCAAAACTCTTCACTACTCCGGTGGTCCACTTGAACTCTCTTTTAACTCCTTTCATTGTTTCAGTTAGTAGGGCATAAATGCTACTAAAATTCTTGACAAACTTCCTATAAAAACTTGCCAAACCATGAAAAGATCTTACCTCTGTAGCAGTCCTTGGCATGGGCCATTCACCAATAGCCCTTACTTTTCCCAGGTCCATCTTAAGACCCTCAGTTGAGACAACAAATCCCAAGTATACCAACTCCTTTGTAAAACTGTATTTCTTCATATTAATCAACTTCTCCTCCATCAGCTTCTCTAAAACTCTTCTAATATGCATCAAATGCTCTTCTCAAGTTTTATTGAAAATCAAAATGTCATCCAAATAAACAATAACGAACTTTCCCAAAAACTCTTTCAATACCTCATTCATGAGCCACATGAATGTGCTTGGTGTATTGGTTATCCCAAATGGCATGACTAAGCATTCATACAAACCTTCATTTGTCTTAAAGGTTGTCTTCCATTCATCTCCTTCTTGGATCGAATTTGGTGATATTCACTCTTTAAATCTAACTTTGTGAAGTACTTGGCTCCACTCAAGCAATCCATTATGTCATCCATCTTTGCCAATGGAAACTAATACTTGATTGTGGCCTTATTAATGGCTCTTAAATCTATACACATTCTCTATTCTCCATCCTTCTTTGGTGCTAGTATTGCAAGTATCACACATGGACTTAGGCCATCCCTTATCATCCCTTTCTTCAACAACTCTTGAACTTGTTTGTTCAGCGCCTCATTCTCTGCAAGCGTCATTCTATGGGTTGCCTTATTCAGCAAACTAGCTCCTGGTGTCAAATCCATTTAATCACTTATCTTCCTCACTAACGACAAACCTTCTGGTACATTATCAGATACAATATCTTGAAATTCTTCTAATAGATCTAAGATTTCTATAGGTACATCTCCACATTCCTCCTTTTTTATCTTAGGGATCAATTCATAACACATATGCTCATGCCTCATACCATCCAAAAAATTCCTATTATCAACTAAACAAATCCTAGCACTACTACATACAGGTGCTGCCACAATAATGGGTTACAATTTCAAGGACATCCTGATTTTTGCTGAAATCACATACTTTTAGAAAATATAATGATTTAAGCCCTAAAAGGTTCCATTTAAAGGATTTTAATTGAAGAGGGTTTGATCAAACCCCCTTAGATTCAAACCCCCTTGAATAGAACCCTGTTAGTTTTAAACCATACCTATAATGGAGTCTCCTCTACACTTATCAAAATGCTGATAAAAAACCACTTTTGATTTACCAAAAGGATCAAATGAATTCATTTAAAATTTATGTTTTGTAAGTATGTAGTACTTATTATAAGCTTCCCAAAAAGTATAATTTCAAATATATTTAATTTGATTATTATATTTATTTTTTATTTCTTGTGAATGTAGGTTTTTTAATGAACATCAAGGTCTTTGTTTCACACATACGAAAAAATAGGAAAATATAGAAAAAAAAATTCTAAAAAATACATGTCCTCTAGGTATTGATGTCCTTCTTCCAACAAAAAAAAATTGAATTCCGATAAATACAAAAAAAGTTATGTTGGACAGAATATGCCTATGTCTAAATTATAATTGGTTTGACTTCAAAACTTAATTTAAAAAAATATTCAAAAAAATATTATGAAACCAAATGCATCCTCTAGATATCGGTGTTACCAATCCAAATTCAAAAGAATTAGAATTTTATCCTTTGTAGAAAAAAAGTTATGTGCGACAGAATACACATCACTTTTTAAAAATGTTGTTTACTATTAAAACTAATTATCAAAGGAGACGCAAAAAAATTTACAATTTAACTCCAAATTTTTTTAAAATATATATTTAGAATCTACAGACAAAATCTCACATATCACTAGTTCACATCATCTTCAATTTCCTAACGGTTTAGTGGCTATAGATGTTAAAAAGTGAAGATTTAGTTCAAAATGTTGATTTCAATGTCAAGTTTGGCCAAAAAGTGTAACTCATTATTGTAGGATGACCCATACCTTCTCTTCTATCTCCTTCAAGGACTTCAATTTATGATGAACCCCATTTTTAGTCAGGGTATAGGTGTTTGCATGGCCATCATGTATTGCATGCCTATCAAACTGCTACAACCTCCCTAATAATATATGACAAGCATCCATAGGCATGATGTTACACAGTACCTCATCATGGTAATTCCCAATCTTGAACTTATGAAGCATTGCTCATTGACCAAAGCTCTATGATCCTTTTGCAACAATAAAATCTGATATGGATGCAGGTGTCTCCTTTCCAATTGTAATTTGTTAACCATCTCTTCTAAAATAAGATTATCAGTACTACCACTATCAATGATAACATCACAACATTTACCTTCAACTTTACATCTAGTGTGGAACAAAATTTTCATCTGAACTGGCTCTTTCTCCTCATTTAGTAAGGCTCTCCTTATGACAAGAGCGTCTCCTCTTTCTATATCTTCAAAATGTTCAAATTCGGCATCTTCATCTACATATGCAACTTGTGCATTACCCTCGAGTCTTCTATTTGTCCTTCCTTGATGTTGCGGACACTCGTATGCTCGATGTCCTTTTCCACATTGGAAACAAGTTCCTTTGAAGCCTCCTCTACCAGGTCCTTGTTTAGGTCTTCCTCTTCCTCTTTGTTCACCATTATTTTGGTCCCGAGGGTGGTAGGCATTATCTCCTCTTTGATTTTGACTGGTGCTTGATTCTTCATTCTTCTTTTGATCTTCATTTCAACTTCCATAAGATCTTCCACCCGTCTTTCCACCACAAAGTCTTCCTCTTTGCTTGCTTTTGAATATTTATTCAGCTTCTCTTCCACCTTCAAAAAAAACTGGTATGCATCTTCTACGGTGGTCATTCTGACCAGGCTCAGCTTCTCTTGAATACTTGGCCTCAACCCATTAATGTAACGGGCTACCTTCTCCTTGTTGGCCTCTACATGGCCTATTCTGATAATAATCTTATAAAATTCTTTTGTGTACTCCTTAATAGACTTGCTACCTTGTTTCAATCTGTATATCTTCTTCAACAACTCTAACTCAAAGTCCATAGGAATGAACTGCTTCTTTAGTTTATCCACCATTTGATCCCATCTAGTGATCTTTCCTTTCCCTCTTCTAGTTCTCTCTAACTGGACATCTTTCAACCAAATATTGTTATGGCCCTTCAACTTTGTTTTTGTAAACCTGACCCATTTTGGATCCTCAGCCTCTTCATACTCAAAATATTCCTCCATATCATTTATCTAATCAATGAGCTCTTCTAGATTCAAATCTCTAGACTAGGTGGAAACTTCAACCCTAGACTTCTTTCCAATCTTCAAAATGAGCCTCAACCACCTATCTTGCTCAGTATCTCCCACAACACCTTTTTCTTCCTCGAACGACTTTTCTTCTTCAGTTTCATCTTATGTTTCTTCTCTTCTCCTTGGCTCAAACCCTCTTCATAGCTCCTCTTGCAATGCATTGATTTGCCTTTGCAGAACTCTAAAACCCTCTTCTATCAAAGCATTTCTCCCACCACCACGATTTCTTCGTGGAGGCATTTTGATCCCTACAGCAAACCCACAACCTCAGGTCCTAGTGCAAATTGCCTCACGGTCCATGATCTATCTACACACTCAAGAACCCTCACTCTAATACCACTTGATAAAGGGCTACTCCACCCAACACTCACACATGAAACAACAACAGAGATTCCCATGAAAAATGTGAGGAATGAAATCAAGAAACTTTTATTTCTTTAGTAAAATGGAGTACAAAATCCAATATTACATGCTATAGCAACATTGGTTGTTTCACAAAAGAGAAAACCCTACTCTATCAAAGATTTCTACAATCCAAAGCCACAACTTCACATATGGAACTATCCTTCATAACCTTTCCATTTCCCTGTTTTATTTGGCACCAATAATTTCCATGTCACTTCTCCACTACCTTCCCGAATGTTCTAGAAAGTGTAACTCCCCTTTTTTGGCGCCAAGTCCAGCTGTCTATTTCCCACCCAAGAAGTTGGCAATTTGAAGTTTTTGAAATTTTGTAACACAACTTCCTAGGGCCATAACTTTTGAACCGAGTGTACGATTGACAAACCAAACTAGGCGTTGGAAAGCTCGTGAAGAGGTCTATGACACCCAAACTCATTTAAAGATCATTTTGTCCACTTTTCAAACCCCAACGAGGCTTCCAAAGGCCTCAAATTCAAATCTGAAGTTTATTAGGAGCAATTTTCCAAGACAAAAACTTTAATCTCTCAAACTATAAATGATATTTAGATGATTTCTTCACCATTTTCTTATTTTTACAATTCCACTTCTTGGGGTAAATTTTTAGGTCCATACGTACCCAAATAAACCAACTTACTAAAAATAGCAAGTTACTATTTTTAGCCTTTTTGAACTTCTGACAGTCCCGAACCACTTAAGTGTCAAAATGGACTCCAAAAAACTAAAGAAACCTAAAAAACAAAGAAATTTGAAACAAATTCAAATATTTTGGGTGATGCAAGATTGCCCTTACACCACTAGATGCTCCTGCATCATGTTTTTAAACACTAGTACTAAAATAAAAATAAAAAATATTATAAATATTATATTAAAATAAAAAGTATTTTTAAATGCTAAATAAAATAAATAAAAATATTTTTAAATACTTTTGGAAATTTGGTCTCAAGGGCCCATTTTTTAGCATTATTAAAGGAGGTGCCTATCTTCTTTTGAGGATCATCATTCAAGATATTTGTTTGCATCCAATTTTTAGATTCAAATAGTTTGTTCAATCTAGGGCACCTAAGGATGAAAACCCTTGCTTTGTTCAGGGTTTGAGATGACAAAAACCCTCTTGGACTCCATGTTTGGGATCAAGGACGCCAACCCTTGTGTTTAATCTTGGAAGATTCCATCTAAGAATCACAATTGTACTAATTTGTGGAGGATTTGGAGATATTTTTAAATTGTTACAATGTCACTACAATGTTTTCACAAGCAAATATCATTATTTTGTTGCCTATCATATTTGAAGGTTTCTACATTGGTTTTTCATGATTTCAGGAGAGTTATTATGCATCAAAAAGTTTTGACATTTCCACTACTTATCTTAGGCACCATACTTGGAGGACATCATTTTAAGGGTTGTTGATTGAAGTTATTGATTGTATGATTTGAGGGGCAAACTACCATTGACTTAGGGCGGCCAACCATTTTAACATACACCAGCAAACTTGAAGGGTGACTAGCATCAATGTAAATGATGAATCATCAAAAAGGGACAGCAATCTACATTTTTTAATCATTTTCAAACCTATCTTTGGCAGTGACATGCATTGGGAATCATTTCAAGTCACAAGAAGTGGGCGATCTACCCTAGGATAGCCCTTGAAGGTTGGTGCAACACATTACATCCTCAATTCCAACTGCCCATACTCACCTACATCTCTACCACAACCATTTCCAACCGAGTAGTCCATACATTTGCTATTCAAGTTCCATTGGTTGTCATAGATTAGATTTGATTATTATTTTTGTATATTGTATGAAGTTTTAACTTTTGGCATACTCAAAACTATTGTTTCACCATTATCAAATCAGTATTGTACTTGTACCTTACATTACATATCAAATCTAAGGGTTTGTATTGTTGTCATTCATTTTCTAACCCTTGCTTATCAAGTGTAATAATCAAATCTAACTTCTTTCTACCACAAGGGTTTTCATATTTTGATGGTTTTGTAAATGGGACTTTGAAATAAATATTTTCAGTTATCACCAGCACTTGTTTCTAATAAAGTCAGCTGAAAAGAAGGGTCCAGAACCCTGTACAAACCAACCTAGAGGGCAAAGCAAAATCCATAAAACAAGCCCCAACCAAGCCAACAACAAAAATCTAATAGCACAACAACAGCAACATGTTGAAAGAGATAACCAACTAAACAACCCCTGAATAAGGGCTAGCAAATCTAACTGCCTTGGCCCTAGGGCATAGAGCAGCCATAGATTTGGGTAGCCCTTTCTTCCTACGCTGAACCACAATGCAAAAAAACTCTAATTCAAAATCCTCAAAGCAAGGTGAGAGGAGGGGATCCTCAACAGACATCACAACTGCAAAACCTTCAAACAAATAAGGTAGAGCCAAAGGAACAACAGGAACTGATAGAGAAGTAATCAGATCATAATGGGAAGGAGTCACAGCAAGAGTCAAAGAAGGAAACTTGGCATGCTCACAAATGACCGCCAACACACCTTCAAGCTCAGCCTGAATCGAAGCAGAAGTCCCTGCAGGTGGTCCAAAAGCCACAAGAGTATGCGAAGGAGAGGAATCAGCCAAGGACTCCTCAACCAACCCAACCTCTAGATTAGCAACAATCAAATGTTCCAAATGAGCATTCTACCACCACGATGACATCTTACGACAAGAGTGATGGCAATCTGAAGCCAGATGTCCAACCATTAAACAACGATGACAACAAAATGGCAAACTCTCATAGTCCAACAGCTGGGATATAGGACAATCCCCCACCATCAAGACAACCTCTCCATGAAGCGACTTAGAGATATCAATATCCACAAGAATACGAGCATGCGTATAAAGGCCCATAAGAATCGTAGATTTGTCCACCATAAGGAAGTGACCAATAGAGTTGTCAATCACCTCATAGCAGAACATTTCCCAAAACTGTAGGGGCAAATTGGGTAACCTAACCCAAACAGGCCTAATATTAAGCGATTCAAAAATGGGATTGAACCTAGGATTCCAGGGTTTGAGCAGAAGGGAATACTCACCCCATAACCACACCCTACCATCAAGCACAATACCCCTAGCCTCAACAGAATCAAAAGCAGCAATGAAAAACCCCTTGCACGGGGGAAAATGTTAATATTACCTTGAACAAGAGGAGTCCATGATTTAGAGATCCACTTACTTAAATCAAGGAGGGATGGCCATAGACCATAAAATCTACCAATCAAGGCAAGCTTGCCGTAATGTTTTTCATTCTTAGAATCTTCTTGTCCACATACCACCATAGGGGAGGTATGGGAGCAAGGAAGGGGGCGAGAATGGATCTTATCTCTCACAATTGAACGACCATTCGCCCTAGCAACAATAGCAAAAGAGAGACCCTGAGCGCCAACAGGACCTAGGTAGTTCCAGTTAGTAGGGGATGCAGGGGCATCAGCATCCACACGAGCATCAGAAAGAGTTTTCCCTACCTCTGAGAAGAGTGTGGCAGGGGAGGCGCTATAGCCACCGAGAGATGAGCAGTAAGCACCAAGGGAGCCAAAAAGCCAACAATCCCTCCCACAGCGAAATCACCCGCATACTTTGTAGGCTGGACATGCAGACCATCAGGAGGATTGATTCCTGCAATAGTTAGAGAGCAAGCGGGGAAAGAAGCGGGAGGTTGTATTTCAAATTTAGAACATTTTTAGTCATTTTCCATTGTTATTACTAGCACTTGTTTCCTTCCTCGATTTGCTATTGTTTAGATTTTTGTTTACAGATCAAAAAAATATATTTTTTCATAATTAAATACTCGTTATAATCCAATTTCATTGAGAAATCATAAATAAAATAAGGGTTTAGTTGTTACACTATTTGGGATATTATAGTTGACCTAAGAGAACTTGTCTCCTAGCGATCCAACAACCCTCTAAGGGTATTATAAATATCATCGATCTTCAGAGCAAAGCAAAGAGCAATAGATTAGATGGATTAGAGGACAAAAGAGCAAAACTAGTGGGATCAAATCAATGTAGAAGTGATCTAGATGCATGGACTTGACCCAAATAGAGGCACATGTCTTGCACCAAATATAAGGTAACACAAATAGAGACACCATTCCCAAGCCTAAGACAAAGGGATTCCAAAATCCTGATCAAAGTCATTCATCTTCCACCATCAAGCTAAGTATCTTTCTTCTTTGCATTTAATTTTCATAATTAGTATTTAATATTTCAATTTCCTAATATCTACCATTTTATCTAGATTTGTCCATATATTTCTTGCTTACATTAATTGATTAGTCTAGATAACATTTTCCTTTACAATATCTTACTACAAAAAAATTGAAGTGCAACCTAAAAATATAATTTAAATCAAATTTTTGAAATATGCATTTCGAGAACATAATTATTATCCTCTTTAATTTTTTAGTTATAAGGATTTCCAACAAAATTAGGGGGCTTACAATGAAAAGGAAAAATAAATAAATCCTTAACTTTTTCAAGTAAATCTAGGCTAACAAATTTAAATGAACAATCAATGTTAATTAGTCTAGATATAATAGTTGGGGGCATATAATGAAATTGAAATAAATACTTAAATGAATAAAACAATAATATCTAGCTAGAAATTTGATGTAGATGTGTCATTAGAAATGTTTAAAATGACTTATTAGTATGTAGAAAATTTAGTTTTGTTTGGATAAATTCTCTAAAATATGAATACACATTGTCTATCTAAATCACTTCCCCAACTATAGATCAATCACACACTTACATATCTATCCTATGTAATTGTGGATCTAATCTAACTACTAAGATTTGATCTCTATAAAATCTCTAATATTCTCCTTACATGTGTTTTAAATCTATATAAAAATTAGTTGTGTTTGGTTGGAAGTTTGTCGATAATTAAGAATGTCTTTGTTTGATTAAACTCTTAAGGCAATGACATTTAGAAAGGATTCAAGACAGTAGGCAAGCATGCAAGAAATACCCTAGATGTTAATATAAATAGATGATGCAAATGTAGATGCTCTAGTAAACGCTCCAAAACTATTAAAAAAAATTCCACAATTTCTAGATCTCTTAAAATGAACTAGAACTAATCCTTTAAATACAATTACAAAAGATAAAGTAGAATATTTTACATTTTAAATCAGATCTTTTAACCAAATCACACAATTAACTGGAAACATAAATTTTTGAAATAATTTTTTTATAACATTAATATTGCTTTTTTTATTTTAATTCTCAAAACTTTAAACAAAATTAAGCTCGTAATGTTTACACTTCCCTCTATTTATTTTTGTATAATTTTATATAAAAATAAAACTTCCAATTAATATTATGACAATTATAGTATAGCGTGGACTTCAATCTCTTTATCTCCAAACTAAAAAATGTGGATGGAGGTTGTTCCCTATTCAACCCCGGGCTCAAAAGAAGGGATTGAAACGCTTTCTTGATACGCAGCCCCTTATCGATATTGGGGTGGCCCTGAAAAATTCATTTATTGTCTCAAATCCAAGAAAGAAAAAAGTGTCATAAAACATGTTGGAGGTAAATCATAATTTTTGCAGAGAACGCATAGTTTTGCATTTTCGAATAAGCATAGAAAAACTAAATTCGCATGCCATTAAATCGTGAGACAATTTAATACGGCGTTCACTAGAGGAGCTAAAATTACAAGGCGTCTAAGGTGCAGATTCATTACACAGAACTTGGAGTTCATTTCTCGTCCAGTACAATAGGCGTGACAGGAAATTTGAGCCTCCTTAGGGAAATTCTATTTAAAACTCTCTCAGCTCAATATTATGAAAAAAAATAATATTTACCTCCATATAAATGGACTAAGAATGTCTCAATTACAATCCTTCAACACTACAGCTGAGGAAGCATCTCCAACTCAAAGAACTACAGATGTGACAGGTTGCCAATGGTGCCAGGTAGGTTATTTAAGCTTATACATCCATCCAAGTTTAAGGACTGCAGCTGTGACAGGTTGTCAATGGTATTAGGGAGGCTGATTAAGCTTTCACACCACTCAAATTTAAGTGTTGCAGCTGTGACAGGTTGCCAATAGTAGCAGGGAGGTTGTTTAAGCTCCTACACCCTTCCAAAGACAAGTGCTGCAACTGTGACAGGTTGCCGATGGTAGCAGGGAGGTCGTTTAAGCTCCTACACCCTTCTAAGGACAAACGTTGCAGTTGGGACAAGTTGCCAATGGTAGCAGGGAGGTTGTTTAAGCTCCTACACCCTTCCAAGTACAAGCGCTGCAGCTGTGACAGGTTGCCAATAGTATCAGGGAGGTTGTTTAAGATCCCACACCCTTCCAAGTACAAGCGCTGCAGCTGTGACAGGTTGCCAATGGCATCAGGGAGGTTGTTTAAGCTCCCACACCCTCCAAAATGCAAGTGCTGCAGCTGTGACAGGTTGCCAATGGTAACAGGGAGGTTGTTTAAGCTCCTACACCCTTCCAAGGACAAGTATTGCAGCTGTGACAGGTTGCCAATGGTAGCAGGGAGGTTGTTTAAGCTCCTACACCATTCCAAGTTCAAGTGTCGCAGTTGTGACAGGTTGCCGATGGTAGCAGGGAGGTTGTTTAAGCTCCTACACCATTCCAAGTTCAAGTGCCGCAGTTGTGACAGGTTGCCAATGGTATCAGGGAGGTTGTTTAAGCTCCCACACCCTCCCAAGTTCAAGTGCTGCAGCTGTGACAGGATGCCAATCGTAGCAGGGAGGTTGTTTAAAGTCTTACACCCTTCCAAGTTCAAGTGCTGCAGTTGTGACAGGTTGCCAATTGTAGCAGGAAGGTTGCTTAAGCTCCCACACCCTCCCAATTTCAAGTGTTGCAGCTGTGACAGGTTGCCGATGGTAGCAGGGAGGTTGTTTAAGCTCCCACACCCTTCCAAGGACAAGTGTTGCAGCTGCGACAGGTTGCCAATGGTAGCAGGGAGGTTGTTTAAGCTCCTACACCATTCCAAGTACAAGCGCTGCAACTGTGACAGGTTGCCAATGGTAGCAGGGAGGTTGTTTAAGCTCCTACACCATCCCAAGTACAAGTACTGCAGCTGTGACAGGTTGCCAATGGTATCAGGGAGGTTGTTTACACTCCCAAATCCTCCCAATCTCAAGTGCTGCAACTGTGACAGGTTGCCAATGGTGTCAGGGAGGTTGTTTAAGCTCCCAAATCCTCCCAAGATCAAGTGCTGCAACTGTGACAGGTTGCCTATGGTAGCAGGGAGGTTGTTTAAGCTCTCACACCATCCCAAGTCCAAGTGTTGCAGCTGTGCTAGGTTGCCAATTGTAGCCGGGAGGTTGCTTAAGGTCTCACACCGTCCCAAGTCCAAGTGTTGCAGCTGTGACAGGTTGCCAAAGGTATCAGGGAGGTTATTTAAGCTCCCACACCATCCCAAGTCCAAGTGTTGTAGCTGTGACAGGTTGCCAATGGTATCAGGGAGGTTGCTTAAGCTCCCACACCCTCCCAAGTCCAAATACTGCAGCTGTGATAGGTTGCCAATGGTATCAGGGAGGTTGCTTAAGCTCCCACACTCTCCCAAGGACAAGTGCTGCAGCTGTGACAGGTTGCCAATGGTATTAGGGAGGTTGCTTAAGTTCCCACACTCTCCCAAGGACAAGTGTTGCAGCTGTGACAGGTTGCCAATGGTACCAGGGAGATTGCTTAAGCTCCCACACCCTTCCAAGTACAAGTGCTTCAACTGTGACAGGTGGCCAAAGGTATTAGGGAGGTTGTTTAACCTCAAGCACCCTCCCAAGTACAAGTGTTGCAGCTGTGACAGGTTACCAATGGCAGTAGGGAGGTTGCTTAAGCTCCCACACTCTCCCAAGTCCAAGCGCTGCAGCTGTGACAGGTTGCCAATGGTTGCAGGGAAACTGTTTAAGCTCCCACACCCTCCCAAGTCCAAGCGCTGCAGCTGTGACAGGTTGCCAATGGTAGCAGGGAGGTTGTTTAAGCTCTCACACCGTCCCAACACCAAGTGCTGCAGCTGTGACAAGTTGCCAATGGTATCAGGGAGGTTGTTTAAGCTCCCACACCCTCCCAAGTACAACTGCTGCAGCTGTGACAGGTTGCCAATGGTATCAGGGAGGTTGCTTAAGCTCCCACACCCTCCCAAGTACAAGTGCTGCAACTGTGACAGGTTCCCAAAGGTATCAGGGAGGTTGTTTAACCTATTACACCCTCCCAAGTCCAAGTGCTGCAGTTGTGACAGGTTGCCAATAGTAGCAGATAGGTTGTTTAAGCTCTCACACTCTAGCAAGTCCAAGTGCCGCAGCTGTGACAGGTTAGGAAGCGAAATCAGGGAAGAGATAGAAAGGTTGTCCAAATTAAAGCAGCCTCCTAGTTGCATAATCTTACATTGCCAAATGTTATCCACAATTTTAGAGTGACGTGGCTTCTCTACTACTCTCTTCATCTCAATTGCAAAGGAACAATCTTCCAACCTTAACCATATCAAACTTGGAGGAAGCATGGCTAGCGTGTCTTTTGTCATGCATTCAATGGGCAGATTCTGCAAATGAAGATAGCGAAGACCATCTGTGTAAAGCATTTCAAGACTTTGTGGATTGCCTCCAATGAGCCGAAGGCGAGATAAATTGTTGGATACGGTGCTTAAATGGGTAGGCTCCCATTGCCGGGTACCCTTTTTTTCTTTTTCAGCAATGGTTCGCCCCATATCTCGCAAATGATCATGCATGTCAAATAATCCTTCGTCGTCAATCTTTATCAATAATTTCATCGAAAGATTAGACACAGCAGTGTCTACCATCTTGTACAAGGATTTCCAGAAAACGATGGGCAATGTTTTGTCTTCTCCAATGAAGAAGCAAGCAATGTCCACGAATATTTCCTTTTCCTCATCACAAAGGGCACTGTAACTGATGTAAAGTATTTTGTAAATTTCTGGATTGAGAGTAATGTTGTGAAGAGCTTCCGTCCAGCAACCTGTGTCATTCTGCTTGTCATACAAGAAGGATCCAATCACTTCCAATGAAAGAGGATGCCCCTTACAAGCTTCCACTATTGTTTTGGACAGATCTTCGTACCTGGGACTTGGAGATGGTCTGAGAAAAGCATGCCAACTAAATAACTGGAGACCTTCATTTACCTCCAATCCACTCATCTCATGGATGCATTCAGATGAGACCCGAGCATTATTGAGAATGTGCTTGTCTCTCGAAGTTAAAACAACTCTGCTGCCAGAGGCCAGCCAATCCCCAACCAAAGCATCCAATTGCACAACAGCATCCACATCATCCAAAATAAGCAGCACACGTTTTCCTCCCAAACGATCTCTGAACAAAGATATGCCCTCATCAACACTATCCACTTCTTTATCATATTTGGATAAATCTTTGAGAACCTTTTTCTGCAGTTTTGTAAGGCCTGTGGCATCTGTAGCATTGGTGCGGACATTAGATACAAAGGAAGCAGCTTCAAAATCCGCATAGACTTGATTGTACAGGGCCTTAGCAACTGTGGTCTTGCCAATACCACCAATACCCCATATTCCAACTTTAGCCACCTCATCCACTGAATTGAGATTTAATTTCTGAATAAGAGCATTCTTCACATTGTCCATTCCCACTGGATGCTTGGCAACTACTAATGGCACTCTGTCCAATGTCTTAATGAGGTCATTCACCACCGTCTTTACTAGCCGAGCTTCGAATCTGCAATGGGCAGAGTAGGTCAATATAGATTGCAAAAGCACAACTTATTATCGTAGTTCCACTCCTTGGCAAAAAGTAGCAAGAAAGTTAGAAAAATAAAACTGAGAGAAAAGTTTGGAAAATAAAACTCAGAAAAGTTGGAAAATTGAACATGGCCTTCAGAAAAATTTAGCATTGGTGGAAATAATTTACATTTAAAGAATTATTTGAATTAATAAAGCAGATGAAAATTTTGTCAGAGGTTTTAATTAATTAATTCATAAAAAATAGTAATATAGTAATACAATAACAATAAAAAGTAAGGTTTAAAGGTTAATTAATAATTTTTAAAATTCAATAATTTAAGACAAGTTAGCAATATTCATTTGACGTTTCTAAAGGTTTGATGGATTAAATTGATAATACATTTGTAAGGAATAAATAAAAAATTCATGGAAGAGTCTTGTATTAAAAGGCAGAGCAAGTTACTTAGCCAAGAATGAGTTGCCTATGACAAATATTTTCAATAAAGTGACTTAGCCCTGAATCCCTTTTTATACATACTATGCTAAGCATGACTTCTCATAATATTTGTCAGCCATAAACATGACTTCCCATAATATTTGTCAGCCATAAACATGATATTGGGAGTTATTTTTGGTTGAGTAACGCATTTTGCTTTCTAATGTAAGACATCTTCATGAATTTTTAATGCCTTTCAAATGTATTACCAATTTAATCTGTCAAACTCAGAGAGGTGTTGAATGAATATTACTGATTGTTCTAGTTAAGAAAGTATTTATTAATTTATTATTTTGAAATAAAATTTAAAATTAAATAATTTTAATTGAAAAATTGATGGGAAGAGGAGTAATTAAATATAGAACAACCCAAAATAAAAATTTAAAATTAAACTATAATTTTCAACTCCTCAGATTTAAAATAAAATTTTAAAATTAAATAAATATATTTAAAAATTAAAAATAGAGATATAAATACTAATTATTTTAAAATTAAATAATTAACGAAATAAAAAAATACAAAAGAAATAAAAATAATTTTTTAAAATAAACTATTGTTTGATAAAAGGAACTAATTAAAATTTATCAACAAATATTTATCAGTAGGTGTTAAGGAAAATTAAGAATTTTTAATAATAAAGTAAATTTATAAAAAGTATTTTTATTAAAAAATTTAAATAATAGTGAAATTTTTAAAATAAAAAAATTATAAAAATTACAAATTAAAAAATAATTAATTAGAATTTTAAAAATATAAAAATTACAACATTGAAATAATACTTTTTTAATAAAATAATTAAAATAGGCCCCTGGCCCGGATGGGTTCCAGGCTGGTTTTTTTCATAGATTTTGGCACTTGGTTAGGCAGGATGGTGTAAAGCTTGCTGAAGAATGTCGGGTCAGGAAGTCAATGCTTAAAGGTTGAAATAGCACCTTCATTGCTCTCATCCCCAAGAACAGGAATCCAAAGTTTTTTGACAAATACAGACATATATCTTTGTGTAACACCATCTACAAAATTGTTACGAAGGCCATGGCTTTAAGACTTAAAGCTTGCCTGGAGTCCGACTTCGAAGGGGCAGAGCGGTTTCTTGAGAGGCAGGTAGATTTTGGATGGCATCTTTATTGCTCATGAAACTATCAATTCGATAAAATGCAAGAAGAAGGAAGGTATGATCTTGAAGTTAGATATCAGCAAAGCATATGATTGGGTTTCTTGTGGTTTCTTACTCAAAGTCATGAGTAAGTTTGGATTCAGCACTGAGTGGTGTCAATGGGTTTTCAGCTGTATCTCCTCAGTCTCTTACTCCCTTCTCATCAACAGCTCCTCTACTGAATTCTTTCAGGCCAAGCGTGGATTGAGACAAAGGAATCACTTGTCCCCTTTTTTGTTTCTTATCATTGCTGAGGTCCTTAGTAAAGCCCTCAGAGCTGAGGTCGCAGCGGGGAAATTGAAAGGACTCCAAATCTCTTCCTCTTTGGACAATGTGACTCACCTCCAATTTTTTGACGATACTATCCTTTTAGGTGAGCCTTCAGCAAGGGAAGCCAGGACCATCAAGAGGACTCTAGATTGTTTTGAAAGAGCTGCTGTTCAGAAAATTAATCCAGATAAATCTAGGATCTTCTTCCTTAAGGATTGGTGCCTAGGAAAGCTGGACGTTTTGGGTATCTTGAACTTTCCTGAAGGTGCTCTTCCCAGTTGCTATTTGGGGATGCCTTTGTTGGATAGGCGGGCTCTCAGAAGGAATGGAAGATGATGATTGACAAGTGCAGAATAAACTTTCCTCTTGGAAAGGCAAGTGGCTTACATTGGCAGGTAGGATTACTTTAATAAAAGCTTCCTTGGCTGCTATTCCTGTGTATACCATGTCTGTTTTTCAGGTGCCTAGTTCGGTTGCCAAGATTTTAGTAAATATTCAGAAAACCTTTTTGTGGAGTGGCACTGGGGAAGATAAGAAGAATAATCTGGTTAAATGGGATAGGGTGTGTGTACCTAAGGACAGGGGTGATCTGGGGATTAGAAGCTGCAGAAATATGAACAAAGAGTTGGGGATGAAACTCTTATGGCACATTTACGAAGAAAGAGACAGATTTCGGAGTAAAATCCTCCAAGCCAAATACTTGATGGATGGGGTGGATAGCCTCTTTTATCAAAACTCGGCAATCCCTTCTGGGTCTAGCATCTGGATTTTTTTGAGATCGTGCAGGTTTTGGATTTGGCTGAACACTAGGTGGAATTTGGGCAATGGGCAAAGGATCAATTTTTGGAGGATGCTTTAATTCAGCTGCCTGAGTTGAGGCCGTTGGCCCCTATCTTTGAACACTATCGGTGTTCGGGTTGAGTCTTATATCCAGGAGGTTAGGAACAGGAAGCACTGGAACAAGCTGGTTCCCCCTAGGGAAGATCTCAGCAGTGCTTGTGTTTCCTGGAAACAGGAGTTCCCCAATTGGTGGGTTCCGTGGTACAAGGAAGATAGATTGGTTTGGAGTGGTAGTAGGTCTATCAAGGATGTATATGCCATTGTGTTAGGTCAAGGCAATCCTGGGAATTTTCCCTGCCAAAAAATATGGATTCCATATGTTTTTCAGAAGGCCAACACCTTCCTCTGGGTTGTTACTTGGCGGGCTCTAACCTGGGACAGATTACAGAAGCTTGGGAGACTGGGACCTTCCCATTGTGTCCTGTGCCTTAAGGCGGAAGAAAATAATGATCATTTGTTCATGCACGGCTCCTTAGCTAGAAAATTATGGTGTTAGGGTCTCCAAAGATGAGGCCTTAATTGGGTTTTTCCAACAAACGTTGAGTCTCTTCCGTTTCAATGGTGGCTGCCTATTAGAAGTTTGGGTCTTAGAAATTTATGAAACTGCACCCTATCTCTGATCGTCTGGAATATTTGGCTTGAGATGAATCGAAGGATCTTTCAAGATAAGTTTAAGAAAGTTGAGCAGATTTGGGATAGCATCGAGTCTTCTTTGCAGGAACTTGGGGAGGTAAGTTTTAAGGTAGACAAGCAGTGTAGCATTCAGGAGAACGATTGGGTTGATGCCTGGCCTAGATGTCAATAGCTGGATCTTCGGGCTATGCAAGAGGAAACAGTAAAAAAGGAGGATAAATGGCTTCCCCCTCCGCCTGGTTGGGTAAGAACAGAGGGGCGCTGTGGCCCTCGTTGTCTCTGGGCCGCTTTTTGTTGTTCTGGTAGCTCTGTTGGTTTTGTGGGCTGTCTTTGTTTGAATTGCTCATACTTCTTCGCCTGGACTGGCTGGTGGCTGTTCCCACTCGGCTGCTTGTATGATATTCCACTGTTATTGGCCGATTTTGGCTGTTCTATACCATATTCTGGCTCGCCAGATTTATAATCCAAAACAAAATTAAAATTAAAATGTATATTGCATTATAAACTCCTGTATTATTGAGCTCCAATTTGATAAGGGTAGATTCATATCATTTCATTAACTATAGCCCAAGCCCCTTCCCTGAAACCCTTGCTTAAATAATTATATTGGAGTGGAGGCATATAGATCACCTATTATCCAGTGGCAGCCATGAAATAATTAACCCAAAAAATAGAAAAGCAAGCAGAAAGTAGAGCTCATTACATACCCTTGAGTTATATCCATGGACCAGCCTGAGCGAGAACAGATCTGTAGAAGGGCATTTTTCCACTGGTCGATCTCTTCCCTTTTGTATCGCACTGAATGGCCATAAAATTTCAGACATGGACAGATCTGTAGGAAGGCATGCTTCCACCACTCAATCCCTTCTCTTTGGTACCGATCTGCATGGCGATAATGTTTGAGAAAAGATTGATTATAGGGACTGGAGTCATTTTCAGGATATCTTACATGAGTTGGATCCACATGATAAAAGAGAGGAATAATCCAGCCAGGGGTCCTCAACATTGCAGCGGCCTCCTTGAGACACCAAGCTGAGTCTGCGTAGCCTTTGGAAAATATAGGAATGCGTATGGCACTACTCTCTATTGCTCTTTCCAAGCTCAACCCAATAATTTCCCCCTTTTCCAATTTGTCACTGTCTAAGAAGACATTCAGTCCTGCTGAGGAGAGAGCTTCAAAGAGATGATCAACCAAAGTCTTTCTCACATCTTCTCCCCTGAAACTTAGAAACACATGATACCTCTTCTCGCTTTGGAAGGCAAGTTTAGTTGTGGGAGGCTTGTATCTCACGAAGGATCCACCAGAAGTAGATGTAGATGGTGCAAATTCTTCAACCAGTGGGTGCATGTTAGGGTTAGAAGTAGAAGCCATAAAAAAACTCTTCTTCCTCAGGTGAAGTGCGTAGTATATAAAAGAGGAGAGGGCCGGCAGAGAGAGGTAGTGACGAACGCAACAACTGACCAAACGCGTAGATTGCGTGGCAGACAGCAATCTAAACCGCAAATTAAATTTATACGTTCCATCAATCTCTTCGAGTCGAGTAACTTCATTGGCTTAAGGTATTCCAATATGGTTCTCCCCAAATACACACTCTTTCGATTTTAAAGTCAAATCGAGATTCTTTTAGCGGAAGCGGGTTTGTTCCGGTTAGAGGCATCGGCAATTATAAGACTTTTAAGTTAATTAAAAAAGGTGGAAAATATGGCCGAGCATCGCTGGCGTAAAAGGGTGTTCGGGGAAAAACTTGACCGTAGGAAAAAGACATGTATGAAGCAAAACAAGAATTGGATGGATAAGTGGGACATTAGCTTACTTGATTGTCCTAACAATAAGGAAGAAATAAAAAAGTTTGTGTTAGATAAATTCAGGACTGCCATGTGGTCAAATCAGAGTAGCAGAAAAAAAGAGCTTTATATTAGAGAGTTCAATCCTTCAAAGGAGCATGGTGAAAAAGAATATATGTGGGTTGCTCTCAGGGAAAAGGCGAGGATTTTAGTGGCTTAGCTGAGGACCGGGTCCCATCGTCTTAGATGTGAAACTGGTAGGTGGACGATTCCCAAGGAAGAGTGGGCCGAAAGATCATGCATTTTTTGCCACAAAAGGGTGGTTGAAACGAAATGGCATTACGTCACTAAGTGTGCTGCATATACGGATATTCATGGTCAGTTTGATAATAGTTGGAATGTGAACAGCCTTAGTGAGTTATTCGAGGAGCCTCAGTTCCTCAATACAGCTAGTTTATTGGTCAAGATACACAGCAGAAGATCTGATCTCGAAAGGAGGTTGAAAATATCTTAAGGGTTTCTTCCCGGGTCCCTTAGGCTGCTTGGCCTCGTGGACGTCATTAAAATCTTTCATTCATTCATCCATTCAATGGAAATTATTTTTATTTTTATTTTAAAATATATATATTAACTGTGAAAGGGGTTGTGTTTAAATGGCAAGGCCATAAGGTTCTCAAGATGGAAATTCAAGTTCGAATTCCCCAAGTAACATCAACGGCTTATGTGGCTTCTAAGTTGATTATGTGATTTCTAAGTTGGATATATTGATGGGGAGGAGGTCCCCCTTGTGACCTCCACGCTTACGAATCATATATATATATATATATATATATAAACTGAGAAATCAAAAAATATTAACAGTAACAGCTGTCACTAAAGTCTAAAGGATAAAAATCCGAGGAGGTTTGCCACAATCCTATCATGTCCATATATCAAAGGAACAACAAAACCAACAAAGTACAAAATATCAAGAAAACCCAGATCAAAACTATCAAACCAAGTGATTAAATGTGAGAAGACAAAGACCCCCATTCCATAATAGGCTAGTTGTGAGCAACATCAGAGACCAAACAAGGATCCCCATTCCGTAATAGGCCAGTTGTGAGCAACATCAAAGACCCATTTACCTAAACAATCAGCAACAACATTCCATTCTCTAGGGATATACCACTTTGTCTCATCAATATAAAATATTGCATATAAAATAAAACATATTATGATTGTAAGCATTACATATGTTTTTACTATGTTTAATCTTATATATATATACCAAAAACATCTACATTTAAATAAATATGTATAAAAAAAATAATAGATGAATATTTTAAACTTACTTTCAAATTTTTACCTTCAATAATTTTTTGTAAATTAATTAAAATTTCATATAGCTAAAAGATCCTCCCATCACAAATTTAAAGTTCTTAAATTTTTGAAAAATTATTAGAAAAAAAAATAAAAACTAACAAATATTCATTTATATTTTAGCTAAGAACAATTATAAAATATTTTTTATTTTCTATATAAAAAAATAAACTTAAATTACTTTAAACTATATTCAATAAGTAAATCTTGAGTTTAAATGATGTAGGGGCATCTTTAAGTTAGATTTTTAAGTTAGATTAGCACATTCAAATTTTTCTTTTTTCTTTAATACAACCCTCAATAAATGCCCTACTTCAAAACAATTCCAACATCAAAAGGCCCCTTCTTATAAACTAGGAGAGAAGGCCCAATAGTGGGTCAGGCTCCTATATACATGGTATAGGAGTTGACCAAACTAGGCCCACTACTTTTTAATAAGGGATCTATTAAATATTTAATTTTTTTTCTAAAAATAGGACATATGAGGACCAATCAATGTTCCCATCACATTTGTTTATTTTTTAGTATTTTTTAATTAATATTAGGTGGCATGCACAACTGATTAACAATGATTTTAAAACATAAATGCAACTGACATTATTTTGAACTTGTACACAAATGGATGCAACATAACCCAAAATGTCACATTAAATCATTTATATTTAAAAGTAAACATCCATATCTTCCAAGTACATGACTAGCGATCAACTTAAGTTAAGTTCCAAGTTGCATTATAATAAACAATTTTAAACATTTTTTCATTATAACACATCCCATCCAACATGGAGATCCGTCCCAAAAAATAGTGCATATAATAAAAAGTTGGAGTCCCAAGTAAAATGTAATAGTGCCCAAGTGCACTCAAAACAGTGATAAATGTCCATCTACTGGTCCCTTTTCCTTAATACTTGCAAAAAAGGCCATAGATGGAGGTGTAAGGCTCACCAAACTAGCCGTCAAAACAAGAGGACAACAATTTATTAAAATCTAGCACAAACAGCCCAAACAAGCATTCAACCAAATCAATCAACTCTCCATTAATTCCACACCATCGAAGGTTTAAGGCTCACCAATCAAGTAGTAAAAAAATATTAAAGGAAATCAACCAATTCAGAGCAAACAAGCATTCAACCAAATCAATCACCTCCCATATTTAATACCAAATTCAAATTTATAGACATCCATCAAATCATTCAAACAAAGTGCAATAAAAATAATTTGAACCAATCAAATGAGAGTGCACAGATCACAAACAGCAAATTCCAAGTTTTCCTACATAAACCACAGATTTCCTAGTGCAAGTTTCTAACATCCCATACACAAGACTCCTGGAGGCTTGGAATTGCATAGTTCAATCAACATTCAGATAAGTTCAATATTCCAACATCACTGCAATGTTTGTTTCCATTTCAAATGTTTATTGTTTAAGTTTAAACTCTATTCTTGTTTTGAATTATAGACATTTAGCTTTAATTATAAACCAAACAACAATACAGTTAAAACACAAATATCTTTTAATGTGAGATTGTGTGAAAAAAAAGGTGGCGAGTTGCTCAGAAAAAATGTTGTTATGGATTAATTTGTATTGCCTTATTTGTTTAGAATGTATTCTAAACAACCACTGAAATATAACCGAACTGCACTGATTGTGTTTTAAACTGTACTGATTGCAATATGAATATAACCAGCTGACTTAAGATATATCAGTTTTATAACCTCACATTTTCATAGTGGGCAACTGACTTAACCAACTAACTTAAGACTGTATAGTGGGCAACTTCCAAGTCTTAACAAACCAAGGTTTAGGATGCTTTTCATTTGGTAGGTTTCATGGCAGTATTTAACAATCTAGAATCACATTAACACATCTAGAATCACATTAACACAATGGTAAATCTTACAAGTCTTTAAGGCTCACTTCATCCTATTGGATGGGTCCTCTTATCAAATGATTTGCCTAAATCAAATGTACAAAATGGAGCATTAGAGCTCGATTTCTCATGTTGGGTTCCCTATTTTGTAAAATTACTTCTCTATTAGCTAAATTTAAAAAAATAGAGGCACAAATTTTCCTTAGCTACTACATTCATAATCCCAACCCATTATTGTTGTCAGCAAGTTTGAACCTGAAAATGTTTAAACTTTTCTCATGTCTTGTGCTATTACATATTATCAACTCAAACTTCAGTTGATATGTTTAACTCTTTCACCTTCTTTGACATTTATTAGCCTACCTTGTGATAACACATTATCCTGCCCCATGCCAATAGCAGATTTTCTTCATTTCACCATATGTGATTGCTTTAGCTCAAGGAGGCCAAAGACTATCTTTATAGCCTTTTGGTGTAGACCAATTTGATGAGACAGTCCAATAGAGAGAACATATAAGTGCTCATTCATCAATTGACAAAATGTTTTTGATTTGGTTTAGTTTATCTGGTAAATTGTGATTGTGTACATTCAATAAAATGTTAGGTGGGGTGAATTTGAAGAAGGAAGCACAGTGGGTTGAAGAATAATTAGAAACTTTGAAAAGGAGAATGCTTGTTAAAACACTTGTAAGATCATATTGATTAATAGAGAAAGCGATAAAAAGATTAGATGCAATTGTATTGTCTGCCCAGTAAGTCATATCTGGTTGGAAAAGATTTGGAAAGTGGAATGATGATTACAACTTTAAAATTAATGACTATCAGAGAGCATTATTACATGCTCTATTTGTCTCAAATGTCAAACAAAGTATCAACATTGTTATCTAATCTAGACAAATTTTAGCAGCATTCTCAAATGTCAAACCAAAAAAAAAAAAAACATACAACATATGAAATCATAACTACAACCAAACTGTAAATTCAAACATACAACATAGAATAGAACATCAAAATATGAATCTATCAAATCAAACATAGAACATCATAAATCAGAATGTGACACAATCAAAACAAACATATAACATCACACATCTTCTATTCAGAGCATCATTGTGAACTTTCTGACTGAACTTACAAATTGAAATTACAAACTGCAATTATGGAGATGAAGAAAATGGAATGCCAAATGTTGTAATGTTTGTGATTAATATTAGTATAGCTGATTGTTGGTCTATGTCGTTATCTTGTTGTACAGATTTTACACTGTCAACCTCACTGCACGCATGCCCTAGTATTAAGTAATCATATTTGTTGTACCAGTCACATACAAGCCTAAGTAGATCCTGATAGTTAGGTTGCACCACCCTGCAAGCCTCTCTACTAATCAACACAGGCAAGTGGGATGTCCAGTTCAATGCTTTAGGCTCTTTGTTTCTTTAACTTTGTACTTAAGAGATTTAAAAGATTCCAAATTACAAAATTGATGTCCAAAGGTGTTTGTTGCCATGTGCAGATGAAGAACAAAGCTCAAATGCAGACTCGTCGTGGCACCAAGAGACTAAAGACAACCATGCCTCCATAAAAAAGAGGAGTTCATTCCTCGCCAGATGAAGACAGTCAAATTGGTAACAAGACCATTCCTCAACCAGCTGAGCCAGTTATTCAAGTCAATACAGCTACTAGAATCAAGAAGGTTTTAGTTCAATGGGAATGGAGGAAAGAGGATATGGATTCAACATTGAAAGATGTGGATGATAATGGAATGTCAACAAGGAGTGCAACCAAAAAGTGGGGAATCCCTACGACAACGCTCAGCAATTGGTTAGGTGGTTTAACAACTACATCAAAAAAAGGTCCTCCCATAGTATTGACAGTAGTTGAAGAGGATTTTATAGTGGAATGGTGTAAAGAAATGGCAGCAGTGGGCCTTGGGCTAGAGATTATTAATCTCAAAGTAGAAGTCGCGCAAATATGCCAAACACAACCAAACCCTTTTAAGGATGGGCTGCCTGGGAAGTCCTGGTGGACTGGGTTTAAAAGGCGTCATCCGAAATTGACATTAAGGATAGCAGAAGGACTGGATAGAGATAGAGCTCTAAACCTTAGGCCTGATGTAGTTGCTGCATTCTATGACACAGTTTCTAAAGCATATCAAGCCAACCCATATGGACCACATAAAATTTGGAATTGTGACGAAACCATAATTCAGGCTAGGAGAAATGGAGCCATGCGGGTTTTGGCTAGAAGAGGCAGCAAAAGTGTCTCATACATTATTTTAAAGAGCAAGGAATGGATTACAATTTTATGTTGTGTTAATATTGTCAGACAGAGTATACCAGGCTTCTATCTTTTCAAAGGTAAAAAGCAACTAAAAACCACATTTTTGGTTGCGAACCAGGTGCGTGTTGTTGCCCTCTCAAGTTGTTGTCCTTGATGACAAATATACAAACTCTCAGGTTTGTGGCCCAGTGACAGTTGTATCTGTATCATGACAGTTAGTATTTGGTTGGCTTGGTATTCATGATTTTATTCATCTGACATTAGGATGGTATTCATGATGTTTAGCATTTGATGCATGAACTCGTGAGCTTGATGATGTTCTTGTTAATGCTCATAATGTTGTTCACTTGGAGAGACATCCAACATGTTGGTTGTGGCATTTGCTATGCTCTACAGGCAGTTGGTATTTGGCTTGTAATGTTGACAGAGGTTATTGGTTCTATATGGTAATGGTAATGGTGTGGTAATATGATGACAATCACATGCTATGAACAGTTGACACATGCTTGGCACATGTTCTCATGATCTCCTAATGCTCTTATGATCTCTTGGTATATGACAGTTGATATTTGATATGCTCTCATGATCTCATGATCTCCTGATGATTTTAAGTCTTGGTTACTCTCATGATGATATACAGTTGGCATATGATATTCATATGATATCATGTTGCATTTTCTATGGTGACAGGACAGTTGATATGGCATGATGCTATGTTAGTATTGGTATGGTATGCACTTCAGTTGTATTGATCTCAGTGGGTTGTATTTCATTGTGGCACTTGACTATGCCATGATGGTTGAGGCACTTTCTACACTCTACAGGTGCATTTTTTGGTCTTCAGGTGTATCATTGGTTTCATACACTAGTAGGGGCTTTTGGGTTGAAGTGGATTTCATGGTCATAAACAATTTGTGGATGTCTTAGTTTGCAATTACAGTGAGCTCTCTTGTATCAATTGGTGCTATGATATTATTTGTATCATGAGACAATTTGGTCTCAAGGTCTTTAGTGCTATGTTGTTTCATTTACTTCTTTATGCACAATGCAAGGTTATGCAGATAGCTTAAAGCCTTCATTTTTACCATATCATTCTTAAAGTGATTAAAGTCACTTGAAGGGGCATCATATTATGTATTATTATTTGTTAACAGGGCATTTAGTTGTAAATAATTTGAAAAACATTGATATGCATAAAGCTTTCATCGGTCACTTAAAACTATTAACCTGCTAGGCAGGTTTATGGTTTTCACAGAAGGTAAAAAGTGATTGTCTAACTTCTAAGTTACCGGGCCTTTTAGGGCTTATCGAGACAGGTAGTAAATGGAAGAATGTGGAGAAAAGGCTTGTTGAGACTTCATTTTTCTATGTGCAACTTTGGTGTATATCGTGTATATCTCTCTCTTGACTTAGGGTTTAATCATTATGTAAAATAGTGAAGTTTCTTTGTCATGATGGAGATACTTTGTGAAATGACTTTGCTCGAGTCAACAGTGCAGCTGGACAGTTACTTGGGTTTACAATCTTCTTGACAATTTTTGTTCTGAGGAATAAAAGACGACATAAACTAGGTGATATTCTTCTTTTTGGGTGTCTGAAGAAGTTTGTTTTTGGTCTCTTAAAAATGACATTGGTCTGAAGATCTTAAGATGAAAATAGTGGAGTTTTGCTATTCCCTATTTCAGTTCTCTGTCTGTGGAAAGAAGAAAAAATACTTTATAATTTCTTTGTTGTTCCTTTTGAGCTAAAGCAATTTTGACTTTTTCATAAGTCGGGCCACCATGTTATACCATGGTGGGCTACATGGGTTTTCATGGTTTTGTTATGTGTATGCTTTGAATTCCTCACAAGATAGAACTCAACTCTAGGAATGGATGCATTTGCACCTACCTACAATGGACTGGGTGGTTAGAAGTGACTTCAACATGGTAGAACACCACTCCAATCCTAGTTGGAATAGCCACTTCCAACTATCTAAATCAGACTTTGATGTGTGAACCTTAGCACATAACACTCTAGTCCAGTATGATGGTGGATCATGAAGTACAATCCAAATCATTGATTTATAAAAAACTCACATGATAATATCCAAAAGATTCTTAATATTTATAATATAATTATTAAATATTATGTAATGTTAGACCTAGGAATGAAATGCAAAAAAAATTGACAAATATAATGGATGGGACAATATTCAATCGAAGTTCATAACATTCATCCATTAATGCAGTCATTGCATTTATTGATCCATTGATAAAAATATACATATTTAACAATATGAAAATGATTATTCAGCTTCTAGTGCAGCTAGGAAATATTAAATATAAAATATAAAATATTATCCTACTATTCTTAGGATTATATACATTATTGTTGCATCCCCCCTTAATGTAATGGTAAAACCATTGTTTGTGTTACACATTGGGCAGCTTATTCATGGCACCTTTTTTCATGATATGAAGCTCTAGTGTTCTACAAAAGTTTTTTCTTAAGTGATTCCCTTATGGAGTTTTTCAAGAACCAAAACATGGAATTGGTATTTAGATAGGTTGAGTTTGTTTTCTCAAGTTAAGTCAGTGTTCGACAATTCTATATTTCATTTTGAAAGAATATTGCACCCATTTGTTGTGGAATTTTCACCACCATTTTTGTTCTAAGTGATCAATTTTATAGAAGAAGGTTGTCCAACTTCTATCTCTATCACTTATGTGAGTGAAAAATAGAGAAACCAGACTGATTGTACCCATCAGTAGTACAAAAGTGTGCCAACTACACCATGTGACCTAAAAACTATATAACCAAGGTTGATTGTGACCATGAGTAACCCAAAAGTGTGTTGAAGCATGCATTGAATGGCCTTACTTTTTGTCAAGATGAAAATGTGAACCACTTGTCCACAATGTTGTCAAATGAAGACACGTGTTAACACATAAAAACCCACTCTTGTTGTAGGAAAAACTAGGTCAAAAATGAAGGCATATGATGAACTCACTCCATGGCATAGTCATCAAAAACCAAAATGAAGTTTGTAATCTTAGGTGTTCAAGTGTTGAGTTGAACATTACTTGGTGAGATGTTGTAGTGATAAACAACAATATGTTGCAATGGCGAGTCCTCAATGGAGAATGTCAACAATCTTCAAGTATTATGGTTGAAGAGATTGAAAATTGAATCTTGATGTTTCTCCAAGTACCATGCTCAAAGACCTCAAAATCTAAATCCTAATGTTCACTCTTATAAGATGAGAGTGGAGAGTAGTTGCAAAATCCCCCTAGAAAGAGAACAATATACATGAACCTATGTATAGAAATGCACAACTCAATGATGTCCTCTCAAGTTTTCATCACGAGTCTCCACTAAGCTACTCTTTCGAGTTTTCAACTTAATGGAAGAGTTTTCAAGGCACCCTTTTAGGTTTTTAACTTACAAATCAAGTGCAAAAGTATGATCAACAAGAGGTAGTATACATGGCCTCAAATAATATATAGTATGCTACATATCTGGTGGTCTCAGTGTGCTCATTATCAATATTCCAATGGGAAATCATAGGTACAAATAATCATTGCTCTTATAAACACCAAAGAGACTAAGATCAAAATTATCCTCTATGGGAATTGAGTGCAACTCTACAATTTTCTTAGTAAGTTGTCACTTAATAGTACAAGTATTAGTGTTTGAAATGCTTATCTCATCATCAATTGGATAGATAGCAACTTCTATATCAAGAGTAGACAAGCTCAATAGGCTTTCATACCATTGCTCAACAATATTGTGATCTTCAATTTACTATCAATTGGATTGATAGCAACATATGCATTAGGCATAGATGAGCTATCATCTAGAATGGTGGATTGGACTTTCCTATATGACTTTGACAAAAGGTGAGTCTTAGTTTTCCATCTAGAATGATCTTTCCATCCAAAATGCATATGCCTCATTTATTTTTTAGACAGATCTCTAACATACCACTATTTTATAGAATGTGTGTGTTGACCACATGATAGACAAGGATGTAGATCATAACAATCATTGGAGGTATGCCCTTGACATCCACAATGAAAACAAGTTTGGACTTGATCAATTTTAGTGCAAGTTTATTTTGAAATTGACTTGATAACTTGTTAATTTCACAAGGCTAAACAATAGGTGAAGAATCAACTTGACTATTGTCTTGAATATCTCTAGACATAAATTTGTTTCGTTTAAAATATTATGGTGCATGAAAATTCACAACACCTATATACCCTTGACCAAGATGATGTTTGTTGGTTTCTATTGTCACCTAGACATGCACAACAGGTGGAGATTCAACAATGGGAGGACTCAAAGGTACTGTATCCTTGACAAATTTTAATGACACACTTTTTTATTTATACACAACATTGTTATGTGGCTCAAGAGGGGGCTCAACACTTTTCTTCAAAGACTTTTTGTCTTTTCCTACCTTTTAAGTTATACTTCTTGAAGAAGGGACATTGACATCTTTCTTATTTGCAACATTGCTCTATGGCTCATAAGGTGGCTCAACATTTCTTGAATAAGGAACACAAACATTTTCTTCTTTGCAACACTTTTCTATGACACGTGAGGGGACTTAACATTCTTCTTCTAGGATGTTTTATTTTTACCATCCTTTTGAGTTAAATTGCTTGAAGAAGGGACACCATTGTTGATAGTGTAGACATCTAAAATTATCAACTCTTCATCTCATCCCTAAACATCCCTAATTCATCCCCAAACTTCTCTAAACCATCACTAATGATCTCTAGACACCCCTAAACTACATTTTCTCCACAATTAACTAAATAAACACATGTTTAGATAGTTAATTGATCAAATCCCCTTCAATCCATGGTTTTACAATATTTTATTGTCAAAATCACTATTCATGCACTATTTATTATTCATTTGCACCCGTATCAGTCTCTGCATCGGTACTTATCTCTAGCCAAAAGGATTTATTAATCATTTATCCCCTTCCTCTATAGTCCAAACATTAGATAAATTTAATCTATCTATTATCCCCTTACCCCATCCTATGAATTATATAAATATTTACATTTATTTAATTCCTATTTTATACACTTTTAATTAGGTTTTCCTAAACCTAATTAACTAACCTAATCCCCCACTTGCATACATTAAGTGTCTCATACATTATTCCAAAGAACAGGGAATGGATAACAATTTTATGTTGTGTTAATACTGTCAAACAGAGTATACCGGGCTTCTATCTTTTTAAAGGTAAAAAGAAGCTAAAAAACTACATTTCTGGCTGCAAACCAGGTGCGTGCATGGCTTCCCAGCCCCACGCTTGGATGACGAAAGAGTTGTTTATGAACTGGCTACATCATTTTGTACGATCAGTTTCGAGTGGAGTATCACTGACAAATAGGCACTTGCTCATATTTGATGGCCATGGAAGGCACGTAGCCGTGACAACCATCCAAGAAGCCAGGTCTTTGGGTATCGATTTTCTCACACTACCAGCGCACACATCACATAAATTACAGCCATTGGATGTCAGTATTTTTTCAGCATTCAAGTCATACTTCAAATCAAAAAGTTTTAAAAGAACAGGTATATGGTCCCTCAATCCAGATGCTATAATGGAGGACATGCACCCCAGTGAAACTTTTTAGTTCAGCATGCACGATGATGCTTCTGCAGCGCAGAACATCCTTAGTCTTTCCGGGGTCAATGTGTTAGATGTGGAAGTTGCCAACACATTGCTGTCAGGGCTTGTCGATGGCGATTTAAATCCTACAACAATAGAAACAATGGGAGAGGAAACAACTTTACATGATTCATCTTCACCTACAATGGGGGGTCAACTAGTTGATGACATGGCTGAAAGTCAACAAGACTACCATGGATGGACTTAGCTTTCCGCCTCCCCCAAGACAGCCATCATGGATGGTGGAGGAAGCCATGAGTTTAGGATATGACTTGCATCCATAGGAAGAAGGCAGCACGTTCTCGTTCCCCTCTGCACCACCCACGTTGAATGTGGATGAAATGGTACATTACTATGCCGAGTGTGGAGAAGGCGATACCCAAGATATTGCAGATTTGAGTCAGGATACCGAGGCATTTTGCGATGAGGCTAAACACATTATTCATGGAGATTCTATCCAATCCTTGGGTTCCCAAGTAGATTCATGTATCAGCAAATTTCTGAAACTACCAATTCACATTGTGAAGGAAAAACCTGGGACAACACAGGATAGAGGAATTCAGTTGAGTCGACAGTCCCAATTATTAACAACAAATGAATACATGAACCTGTTAATGGAACAAGAGCAAAGGAAGAAAGAAATTCAAGAGTTAAACGTGTGAAAGAGGGAGTAGATTGAGGAGAGAAAGCCAACACGTATTATTGCAAAGGAAGTGAAGGATCAAGCCAAACTAGATAGAGAGATTGCACGGAAAGTAAAGGAATAGCAGAAAAAGGAAAAAGAGCTCAAAAGGGAGCAAGAAAGGATTTAAAAGGAGCAGGATAAAAAGGAAAAAGCACTTGAAATGGCAAGGAAGGATCTACAAAGAGAAAGGTGTTTAGGCAACCCCTTAAACCATTTGCTTGAAAATCATGCCTTGTTTAGGGAGATGGTGAACATTCATATCCCTAGCTATCATACAGGTGTAACCCCATCCCATTTGACCAGAAATCAACTTCCAAGTGTAACCCCATCCCATTTGACCAGCAATCAATTTTCAAGTCTAACCCCATCCCATGTGACCAACACTTAATTTCCAAGTCTAACCCCATCACGTGTGATCAACACTCAATTTTCAAGTCTAACCCCATCCATTATGACCAGCACTCAATTTCCAAGTGTAACCCCATCCATTGTGAGTAGTACACAATTTGTAGGCCTAAGGCCATCCCATTTGAAAAGCACTCTAAGTCCACCAGCAAGGGAGGAGAACACAATTGGGATGAATTTGTCAAGCAGCCAAGCAATAGCAACCTCTGCCACTTCGAGTCCACTAGGTTTTCCAACATGGTTTGAATGAGATTTGTAGCAACCAATCATTGTACACAAAGAAGTTTGAAATTGCAGCCTAGGGAGGCATGTTTTTGCATTTTGTAATAGCACGATTTGTCTTTTGAATCAAATTAATGAAAGGGGAATTCAGATCTATGTTTGGCATGTCAATGATTTGCATTTAGTAAACACCCAATCATCAACATAAAACTTGTTTGAGTACAATGATATGTTGAGGGCATGAATGTGGTGCAACCTAATTGTCAAGGTCAACATGGGCTTCACATTCTTCACAATTATAGATGGCATTTCTTCATTTCAGTCATATGCATTTATACTGAAACATGTGTGCAATGAGGTGGACATCCTAAACATATCATTTTTACATGCTGGACATTGATTTACCACGTGGACGACATGTTTCTTTTGTGGGGTCAAATTTCTGGCCATTTTTTACCACCGACCGACGACCGGACACAACATACCCCAGTGGTGGTTAGTGGCATCGTGAGTTGTTCTCGCGATGTCTTATGGTATCCAAGAAACTCACCACCTTTTCATCACACACTCTCGCATTAATGAGGGAAAGTAGATGCATTTACACCCATGCAAATGAATTTACTCCACTTCCCTTTGTATTTTGCTAGTTATCATGCCTTGGATTTTCACAACTATGGATCATTCAATGATCTCATCCTTCACACTCAACAAACCCTTTGACACCATCATCGACTCTGCTCTCTACGTTTGGTAGTTGTAGATGGCACTGAAACTGTGTCACTTAGGCTTTGGAGATGGCTCTACTTTGAGGAGTCTTGATAATGCAAAAGCATTTTTAGTGTTAAGCTATGTTGTAGTTATCATCAAATTGATTTGATTTGTAGACTGTAGCATAGCTCAACCCAAAATGCCTTTGGGTAAGCAAGTCTCCCAATGCACTTATCTAGGAGTAGTTCTCTAGTAGAATGGTTTGTTCATGTAGAATAGTTCTCTACTAAAAGGTAGTCCTAGTTGATAGGATTTTCATGCATTTAGATCATGAGTATAGGAGTTCACCATAGTGGGGCAAGCTATTATTTGTAATTGAATCAATTAATAGTCAAATGATTTACTTCATTAGTATTTTATTAATCATATTAGGTGGCATACAGAAATTATTTACAAGGATTTGCAAAACATAAATGCAACTAACATGGTTTATACACATAGAAATTTTAATACATCATGGTTTTGTAGGAAATAATGGAGAGGTTGATTGACTTGGTTGAATGCTTGTGCACAGTATGAAATGTTAACTTGATGTCCTCTTTTTTTGACTGCTTGATTGGAGATCCTTACACCTCTGAATGTGGATGCATATCCATATACAATCATCTTCTTACAAACATACATACACACAATCACAAGTATGTATATATACATACATATGGCATATGGATATATACATACATATGCATATGCATATATATACATTCATAATGTAATATATACATACACATGCATATATATACATTCGTAATGTAATACATACATACATACATACATATATATATATATATATATATACACACATTCATAATTTAATATATATACATATATGTGAGAGTGTTTAATATGCTCATAAATGGAAGGTTCTTTTTGTTTTATGTCTGGTTGTAATCATGAGGCTTCAGTATTCAAATGGGGTTATTGTTTATCCATATACAATCAGAATGTAATATAAACATACATATGCATATGTATAAACATACATATGCATATGCATATACACATACTTATGCATATGCATATGCATAATATATGTGTATATATATATTTGTTAAAAACATAATATATGCTCTAGGTATCAAAATGGGGTTATTATTTATCCATGGGTATTCAACTATTTTAATTTTTTTTGTTTGCAATGGGATTTTCTCTATCTATTGCTGTCTGTAATCATAAATGGAAGCTTCTTATGGTTTTCCCACTATTTGTAATCATGAGGGTTCGATATTAAAATGGGGTTACTGTTTCCATGGGTATTAAAATATTATATGTTTGTATTGTTTGCAATGTCTTCGCTCATTTATCCTTCGACCCTGATAAGGATAACTTATCTTGTTAAGGCAATGATCTTTCTAGCTTGAAATAAAAGAGGATTTATTTGGTTTTTTCTATTTTTATGTCCTATGGTTTATGCATGCAACATCTTAATTGAATCAATGACAATAGACTTGTCCTCTAAGTTCAGACTACAATTTTTATTGCACTTCATTTGAAGGATTTGATGGATGTCTATAAAATTAAATTTGGTATTAAATATGGGAGGTGATTGATTTGGTCGAATGCTTATTTGTTTTGAATTGGTTGATTTCCTTTAATGTGTTTTGACAGCTTGATTTAAATGAAGGATAGAAATCAATTATTTGATGTGTGTGGATGATAGATTAAATAATATCTTTGACTACTAGGACAAAGTGTCAATTTTTGCAAAATGTGTAGTTAGCTCAAAGTAGGAAAATCAAGGGGTAGAACAAATATCTCGGTTTGGTTTTTGTTGTTTGCAATGGGAATATATTTCTGTATGTTTGTCCTATGGTTTATGCATGCAATATTTTTCACTAATTAAAGTATATCTTTCTCTAATTAATGAATTATTTGATATGTCTGGATGACAAATTATAGAATATCTTTCACTACTAGGACATAGTGTCAAATATTGCAAAATATCTTTCAATACTAGGACATAGTGTGAATGGAAGGTTCTTTTGGTTTTATGTGTATACACACACACACATATCTATAGTTGTATGTGGTCATAAATGGAAGGTTCTTTTGGTTCATGTGTACACACACACACATATGTTTGTCTATGTATAGATAAAAGAGATAAGACTTGTGAACAACATAACAAAATATTTAGGGTGTCCACATCATCGAATATAAAATAATTGAATACCCATGGATATACAATAACCCCAAGAAGCAAATGCACTTATTTTAATTTCAACAAACGTGGTGCACCAGGTGGAGGGGTAAAGTTAGGGTGATCCACTATGAAAAGAGGAAATGTTGCAGATTGAATTTTGAAGTAAACATGCTTTAAAAGGTATTCAATATGATATCAATTATAAACTTTAAATGCACTTGTTAAAAAAAAATTGCAGCACATTAAAACATTTGACATTCCATTTTCTACAATTAGAAACTGTAAACTAAAATTTGTAACTTAAATTAAAGAGTCACAGTGATGCTCGAACAGAATTTTGCAATTTCCAAAAGCAATAAATGTGTTACAAAACACAAAAAATGACCATTAAGTTGTGTTGATAAACACTACTCATAAAGTAGATAAAGTGTTGTAACAAACACCATTGAACACCAGTTTTGCCATTTAGAATCTTTTGAATCTCTGCAGTACAAAGTTAAAGAAACAAAGAGCCTTAAGCACTAAACTAGACATTCCACCACAAAGAAACAAAGCAACCTTCAATTAATGACCACAGACAACAAAAGATGGAAGAAAACCATTGCAAACCAAAAAAAATCAATAGACATGGATAAAGAATAATCCCATTGCAAACAAAAAAAAATTGAATAGATAAACAATAACCCCATTTTAATACCAAACCCTCATGATTAAAAATAGTGAGAAAACTATAAGAAGCTTCCATTTATGATTATAGGCAGAAATAGACAGAAAAAATCCCATTACAAACAAAATATATATAAAATAATTGAATACCCATGGATAAATAATAACCTCGTTTTAACCCCAAACCCTCATAATTTCAAACAATGAGAAAACCATAAGAAGCTTCTATTTATGATTACAGACAGCAATAGATAGAGAAAATCCCATTGCAAACAAAAAAATTATAAAATAATTGAATACCCATGGATAAATAAAACCCTATTTTAATACCAAACCCTCATAATTTCAGATAGTGAGAAAACCATAAGAAACTTCTATTTATGATTATAGACATCAAAAGATAGAGAAAATCCCATTGCAAACAAAAATATATAAAATAATTGAATACCCAGGGATAAATAATAACCCCGTTTTAATACCAAACCCTCATAAATTTAAACAGTGAGAAAACCATAAGAAGCTTCTATTTATGATTACGGACAACAATAGATAGAGAAAATCCCATTGCAAACAAAAAAGTTATAAAATTGACTGCCCATGGATAAATAATAACCCCGTTTTAATAGCCAACCCTCATGAATTCAAACAGTGAGAAAATCATAAGAAGTTTCTATTTATGATTACAGACAGCAATAGATAGACAAAAATCCCATTGCAAGCAAAAAAAATATAAAATAATTGAATACCCATGATACAGATAATAAATAATATCCTTACCAAGGTCAAAGGATAAACAAGTGAAGCTACTGCAAATAAGAAAAATAGAAATTATTTTTAAACCCATGGATAAATAGTAACTCAATTTTAATACCAAACCCTCATGACTACAAATAGTGGGAAAACCATAAGAAGCTTCCAAATATGATTATAGACAGCAATAGATGGAAAAAATGTCATTGCAAACAAAATAAAAATAAAAAAATGAATACCCATTTGAATACCGAAGCCTAATGATTTCATGCAAACCGAAAATGAAAGGAGCCTTCCATTTACGACCACTCACAACAATATATATTGCATGCATAAACCATAGGACATAGAAACTGAAAAAACCAAATAAATCCTCATTTTTTAGCTATAAAGATCATTGCCTTAGCAAGATAAGATATCCTTACCGGGGTTAAAGGATAAATGAGCAAAGCCACGAGTGGAAGCTTATAGGAAATTAAACAACCGAAAACCCATTTGAAAACTGAAGCTTCAAAATAGACAAGCAAACAGAAAACCAGAAGAACATTAAATTTATGAGCACAAATAGCATTGCAAATAGAAAAAAAAACCAAAAAAAATCTCTTTGTTTTCGAGCTAGAAAGATCGTTGCCTTAGCAGGATAAGAAATCCTTACCAGGGTCGAAGGAAAAATGAGTGAAGCTAGCAGATGCAGGTATCTTAATAGTGCCAAGGTGAACTAGTATGGGTGCCATCTGCAATGACCAAACACGAAGAACAGAATTGGTAATGGTGTCAAAGGGTTTGTTGAGTGTGAAGGACAGGAGCATTGAACGCTCCATAGTTGCGAAAAGGCAAGGCACGATAACCAGTGAAACAAGGAGGGAAGTGAAGTAAATGCATTTGATTTCCCTCGTTATTGTGAGAGTGTGCGATGAAAAGGTGGTGATTTGTTTAGTTGCCACACGACATCATGAGCACAACTCACGATGCCACTTCCCGCCACCGGTGTATGGTGTGTCTGGTCGTCGGTCGGTGGTAAAAAATGGCCAGAAATTTGACCCCACAAAAGATACGTTTTGTCCACGTGGCAAATCGATGTCCAACATGTTAAAACGAAATATTTAGGTTCTCCACGTCAACGTCTATGTGGAAATTGCAAAAAAAATTATTCAAATGATGTATTGCGCCAAGTGGAGGGGTGAAGTTAGGGTAACCCACTATGGGTCCCTCTCCCCTAGAGGATGCTTCCATTCATCCATTTTCTACCTTCAAACCTATATCCATAGGGAGGCCCTTAGAAAAATCTAGCTCTACTAATATACATGCTCAAGAGGATAGAATATGCCTTTGAGTCTCATGGGAGATAGAAATAAATTTTCCCAATGACCAATGCTTTTTAAAGTAGAAGGAATCTAGAAATGAGGAGGTAAGTTTGGCAATCTTACCCAAATTGTAGTTATCTTGAAATTTTTCATTAGTAGATTAAATCCGGAACAAAGCTTACAAAAAGTGGTGTCATATCCCATGTATAGGGGCATTTTCTAAAAGATTGCCTCTATCATCTAAAGAATCACACACAATAACAAAAAATCCTTGAGCACGAGGATAAATCACTATGAGTGCTTCCAAAAAAAGGCTTCCATGTAGGCATTACTTAGTTATTCAACTTTGGAAGGCTCGATCAAAGATTGTTAAATTAATGCCATTTTCATATAATGCTATGTATCCTCCACAACTTCTTCTCCCAACTCTAGAATCATAATATTTTCTATTGCTTTAATCCTCTGTGCTCCATGTTTCCTCTCCTTCAATGTAGCATGGGAAAGATCCCTTCCCATAACTCATTTAGTTATTGTTATAGAGGGCTTAATCCTTCCCACAATCATTGCATAAGAGAATAAAGAGACATTACGAATCTCTTCCTTCTCTCCAATGACAAAGTTCTTTGGGTAATCTCTAATCCCTACTTAAAGTTCTCCATATTTATTTTGGTTGTATTAATATAATGTAATTCAACACAATATTATAATATTCTTAGCCTTTCTTACATTAAATTTATCCCCAACTACTGCTCTTCAAATATTATATTTTTTCTAAGCTTGGATCAAAGTTTGATGCACATACCCTCAAGACATAAAGTACTAACTTCTTTAGTTTAGATAAAGTTTTTTTAATTCATGTAAAGGAAAATAAGCTTTCCCTAAACTTAATCTAGGCTAATGTAAAAGAATGAAAACAATTAAGCATAAAATAATCTATATTAATAAATGGCAATATGTGGGCATATGTAAATCTAAATTAAATGTTATTCAAGGAAAGTAAATGCAAAGAGGATGGATGTACTTAGCACAATGACTGGTAATGAATGACTCTAATGATGATTCTAAAACTTTAACTGTCTTGGTCTAGAAATGATCCCTCTCTATCTATCTGTCACCTTAAATTGTGCATAAGCCTTGTGTCTTTTCCTAGTTTGAGCCCCACCTCTAGGTCACTTATGTATTCATGGATTTGTTGGCAAGAGACACTATGTGGCTTCATGAGTGTTGTCATTGATGGCAACAAAGTTCATCCCACACATCCATAGGACATGGTATGTCTATACCGGAAGTCAGATTGAAGAGTGTTTTGGTCCAGTAAGCAAGAACAGAGCATGCAGCAAGGTCCAACAATTAGGTCCAAATCTCTTAGAGGAAGTATATTAGCAAAGTACGGACTTGGGGAAGTCAAGAGGAGTATCATGACTGATACATTCCAGATTGAGCCTCCAGTGATGAAAGAGTGAAAAGATATGAGCACCTAAGTGTTGGGTTCCTGTTTGGCAGAGTAGACTAAGGAAGAACTGACCGGTAGAGCATCAGACCTTAATTCGGATAAGAAATTGATGGTGATCAAGTTTCTTGAGGGATAATTCATGGTTGGCTGACATGATTCATGACTTCTATAAGTATCTCTTTGATACGCATCACTTAGTAAGCAAGGATTCAGCCGACAGACCAGAGTTTGAGAAAATATTGAGTATTCCGGATGCCGACTAGAAAGATGTTGAAATCCTTGGTGCGGATATATATACCAGATGGATTTTGATGTGAAGGTGTGTGTTGTGTGTAGTGAAGTGCAAAGAAAAGTAGAGAGTAGTGTGGAAGCAGCAATACAGGTCTGGTATGTGACAGGACAACAACACTAAAGAAAAGGAAGAATGAAGTGTAGTAGATCAGTATATTGAGCCTAACCAGAACTGAACCTCAGCACATGTGGATGCTTCTCATCAGTTCAAACACCTAGTTACATTCTATATACCTTGTAGATAGTGAGTCTCTTATAGGCAGTGAGCCTCTTGTGAGCAGTGTGCTCAGGCAGTGAGCCCTAATTGGCAAGTGCCATTTTGTACTTCTATTCTTTTAACAAAGAATACAATCTTGGGTTAATCACCCCATGGTTTTTCCCCTAACAGGGTTTTCCACGTAAAAATCCTTATGTTATGTGTGTTGATTTCTTTTCTTCTCTCATGTTCATGTATGCTTAGATGTTTTGATACTGCACTAATTATTAAAGAAGAAAAGAAAGTCAAATAATTAAGATAACTGATTCAACCCCCCTCTCAGTTATCAACAATTGGTATCAGAGCCAAGTTCCTCCAAACAGAGCCTAACAGCTTGAGGAAGATCTGGGAATCTCAATGGATATGTATGGTATGAGGGAACAACTTCAGTCTGCCCTAGATGATCTTGAGCAATCTCACTCTGAGGTCAATAACTTGAGGGAAAGACTCAAACAAGCTGATGACTTCATAAATGAACTAAAAGAAAAACTAAGTATCTCTGTGAAAAAGAGAAAGGAACTTCTTCAACAATTAGCAAGTTAAAGTGAAGCCAATGACACTAATGAAGATCTGAATGAGAAAAACAAGTTATGTGAGAAGCTTTCAAAAGAGGTCATTATGGTGAGACATGAATTGGAATCAGGGGTTATGAAATTCACCCAAGAAATTGAGGAGAAAAGGAAAATTGAAGATCATCTAAAGTAATCTCTCAAGGAGAAGTCAGAAGACTGCCACAAAATGGATAGAATAATTAGGCATCTGGAATCTGATCTTGAAGAAGCTAGAGATAATGAAGAACAACTTGAAAATCAGATAGACTCTCTTAAAAGGGATCTTCAAACAACAAATGAATACAAAGAAAAATTCAAGATAAGCTCTGCTCAACTTGAAGTTCTTCTTAAAAGCCAAAAGAGGGTAGATGACAAGCATGGCTTGGGGTATGAGAAAGGTGAAAGCTCCGGATCCTGTTAAATGAATTCTGGATCAGGAAATCCAAGGAATAGACCTAGAAGACCTCCGGTAAGGCAACCAAATGCTCAAAGATATCCATCCTTCAATGGATACTGCTACAATTACAATAACTTTGGTCATAAAGAAAATCAGTGGAGAAGAAGAATGAATCAGACTAATTCATCCTTCTCTGGACAATGTTTCAACTGCAAAAGGTATGGTCACAAATCTCTTGAATGCAGAAATAGGCAAATAAATAATTCATTCAATGGTAGATGCTTTGCCTGCAATAGAATGGGACATATGGCTAATTAATGCAGATCAAGAGGATATCAACCAAATATGCAAAGAAATGTTATTTGCTACAACTGCAATAGATCCGGTCATATTGCCAAATTCTGCAGAAGCAAGAATCAGGATAAAAGGGGTCCGGTGCATCATAATCAAATTCAAGACAAAGGAAAAGGAAAAATAAATGAGGATGAAGTTCAAAGAGAGATGAACAAGATTTGGGTGAAGAGAAGCACATAAAATGTTGGGGATGGATCCGCACCAGAATCTGGTGCTGTTATTCCTTCCAGAAATTGAATAAATGAGCTCTGGCTCAGGGGGAGTCACAAAGGAAAATAAATTCCCCTAGCTAGTCAATTGGTGCCTGAAATTGGCACATGGAAAGTTGCAAATAAAAGCGTTCTCAGAGAAATATATAATTAACCCTTGGTGAAAATATGAAAGATCCGCAAGAAGTTTGAAAAGGTCAATCATCCAAAATTGATCCGATTTAACAGTCATCCGGTAAAAGTAGGACATTCACGGTTAGATCCGGTATGATTCAAAATTGAATTATTTGGATCTGCAGATAGATGGAATGATTGGAGAAATGGAGATATATTGTCAATCATCACCAAGAATAATTCTAAGTGCATCACACCAATTCAGAAGGATCTCTCTCAGAATAAGGGAATCAGAATGACTTAAGGTGTGCATTTATTGCAATAAGAAATTAGGGTTTGTGCAGAAATATAAGGATTCTTTTGTTCATCATTTGCACATTTTCATTCTAGAAGAAGAAATAAGGAGCTCTGCAACAAGATTTTCTCAAACCTCTCGAAGATCAACTGCAGAAGTCGATTCAACTAGCAATCTTATCCGGCTCATATCGTGAACCCTAGAGCCGTAAAAAGGTATTTTCACTCTTGAATATCTCTCTCTGAATCTTTTGAAAGATGACTACTCTGAATGTTGTCAAAATCACTGATAGGCCGCGCCCTAAGTTCAAGAAACACCCTTACAAATCTCTAGAAGTTGATCCTTTAGGCACCTTCTCTAACATTCTGCATGGGGTTTTGCATGTAGAAGATGTTAGGGCATACATTCATGTGAATATTGAGGAATTTGGGGAATCCAAGCTTATGGATATCTATCACAAGTAGTTAATAGATGAATCATTTGAACTCAAACCTCAATACAAGGCCATCCAAGACAAGCATTTTGGACATTGCATCCATCTCCCCTGTTTTGTAGAAGATGAATGGGTTAGGTATGTTCTAAGCAGAGTGCATGACAACTTCATGTGGTTGATGAGACCATTTAAGATCACAAAAGATGCCATTAGGGCGGTAACCAGATTGCACTCATCTGATGGGTTACCTACTCTCAAATCGATCAAAAACCAAACTGTAAGTGAGGCTACCGAATCAAAATTTGACAAGAGAGCAATGACAATAGAAGATATCACTGATCCGGATATCAAGTTTGCATCTATGATAATTGGCTATAAGATATATCACTCCAGCAGGGAGAATTTTGTATCTGGAGCTGCAATTTATATTGCTTATCAGATGTTAAGGGAGAATGCAAATTATGATCTTTGCGAGCTTCTTTTGAGCCAACTGTTGGAAAACCTACAAAAGATCAAGAAGGACAAGAAGAACTCATTCAAGTATGGTGGGCTAATACTGTGTTTATTCTTTTACTTTATGAATGAGCTACCCAGATCCAGTGGTTGGGTATGGCAAAATGATAGACCTATGGCCATACAAATCAGAGACTACATGTATGGGCTTGGTGATGCCAAGGCTCAAAGTACAACACTCTTGGGATACTTCAAGAACTTTCAAAGTAAGATGCAGGCCAGAGAAAGAATCCCCCAATCTTTGGTTGAGAAGTACAAGGATACAGTGTGCTTTATGGTAGACACTGATCAATGCCTAATGGAGGCAGTGGAGCCGAGGATAGTCTGGATTATGCCAATGGGGTATGAGGTGGATGAGAAAATTCTGGAACTGCATGTCCAACACCTTCTAAGTCAGCCTAAGGACCCTAAGGCAGAAAGGTTTGGAACCTTCTAAGAGTTGAGTGTAAAAGTTCATGTTGAACTAAGACAGCCTGAGATCAAGAGAAAAGTGAGAAGGGAAGTAGAAGAATTTGCTAAGAGATATGGAATATCAAAGGAGGTAGTTGATGCCAACAGAGAGAAGGTGGAAAGGGTAGAGAAAGAAAGACAAGAAAAAGAAAAAGAAAGTGCTCCGATGCAAGCCCCCTCCTGGACCAGATCCTCCAAAAGCTCTGAACCAGCCACCTCTAAGAGTCAAAAAGCCTCAAATCCAAAAGCTAGGACATCCGGAAAGGAAGAGAAGAGAACTAAGACAAAGGCCACAAGGTCTTTTACCAGCCAGAAGGATGATGAAGAGACATAATCAGATGAGGAGATCAAGAAAATGAAGAAGAAGAAGAAAACATTTGGTGAACCCTCTACCGGTCATAATAAGGAAGAAGAGGCAGAAGAATTCGTTGAAAGGCCTACTCTCTGCATTGATGATATCATCAAATCAGTCACTGTGGATGGGAATCTGCAACCAATGACTAAATTTTATGATGAATATAATGAAGCTGATCAGAAGATCTTACAAGATGCTACAGTCAGGTATCTAAACATCTATAATAAAGCATTCATTGAAATTATATCTCTGATTCCCAAAAGCCTAGAGAAGGAACTTGAAATGAGAAAGGACAATGCCAAGGCAAAAGACCTAGAAATCTAAGAGCAGATTGCTATCTGACTCTATCCTTCCATTACCCCTCAACAAATGAACATGATCTTCAAGGACTGCAAGGATGAGTTCTGGAGCAAAGCAAGAATGAACCAGCTTATGATTGGAGCGACTGACCAAGTGGTAAAAGAAACAGAAGATATCCTCCAGAATACATTTAAAAGATTCAATCTTCCTGTTATAGAGGACTTAGGTAATGAACCTTCTACCATGGATGGCGAAGGACTAAGTACATCAAAAGAAGAATCTACTATGAAAAATGTAGAAGAGCCAAAGGTCATAGGTGAGGAGAGGACTCGGGACTTGGATTCCTTTGCTTTGGAAGAGGAAGTCCCTGAAGAAGTAAACATCTCTCTTCCGAATCCCCCTGCTAACTCCAGAACTGAAGGAGAAGAAAGAAAAGATGAGAAAATTAGTCAAGAAGAAGAGGTCAAGGAAAGAGAAAAAGATCAAACAGAGAAAACCCCAGATGACAGTTCTGAGGCCACAGAAGGAAAGAAAACTCTATCTTCGGCAAGAGACACTGCAAAAGCAGTTAAAGACTTCCTGACAAAAGAAATGATGGAATTAGATGAACCGAAGCTATTCCAAGGACCACTCAATTTTGACTCCCTCTCTCCGGTCCATACAATGAAGGTAGCATCTTTTGCTCAAGCCAAAGCAAAAGAAAAGCTTCTGAAGTCACACATGGAAGACTATGAGCTGATAGAGATTGCATCCAATGTGTTGGAGAAGATCATGCCATCCTTCCAGAAGGATCTTTCAGCCTCCTCATCCGGTAATCTGAAATCTCTTGTTAATTCTGTTAGCACACATTTTGATTCTTTGGAGAAAGCAGCAGAAGAGAAAGTCCGGAAAGAGTTTTTGGGTAAGAGATTCTCTAAGATACAAGGACTTATAACAAATGATAGGAGAAATTTTGATATTGGGATAAAGAGCTTAGAAAATGCTCTTAAAGATGGCAGAGATCTATACAAATTTTGTCTATCTTGGTCCACCGTGACAGCAGATATTACCAAGAAGGTGGAAGAACAAGAGAGCAAACTATCAAGTTTATCTCAAAATTTTAATCCTCTCACCTCTTCCATAATAAATCAAGAATGTCAGACTATTGCAGCTATAAATGAAATAAAGAAGCTTGAGAAGGAGAGGAAAAATAGAATAAGCAGGCTAAGTGAACTAAGAGGGATAATTATCCCTAAGTTAGAGGCAATGCATGAGGCCCTAATTGATGCCCAAACCACAGCCCGAACCAGTGATCCAGCAGACCTAAAGAGGGCAAAAGTGTTTGCATTTTTCCTAAGTGGTCACATCTCAATTTTGGACAGGATGAAGCAGAGTTGGGTGACAGAAGTGGCACAGTTGAAGACCACCTTTGCAGATATACTTCAGTATATGTAAGTATAACATGTCTATATACTTTTGTGGCTACGTATAGTTTGATTTTTGGAAATTTTGGTGTGCGGATTCTACCCTTTGCTATTGATGTCAAAGGGGGAGTAAGGAGCAGTGAAAAATGTGGAATCTAGCTAAGGGGGGGAGCTCCGAAAAAGTGTACATTAGAACAGAACATCAGCTAAGGGGGAGTGTAGTGTGACACTTAGTCATTTTTCACTAAGTGTTGCCATCAGTGCCAAAGGGGGAGATTGTTGGCAAGAGACACTATGTGGCTTCATGAGTGTTGTCATTTATGGCAACAAAGTTCGTCCCACACATCCACAAGACATGGTATGTCTATACCGGAAGTTAGATTGAAGAGTGTTTTGGTCCGGTAAGCAAGAACAGAGCATGCAACAAGGTCCGACAATCAAGTCCAGATCTCTCAAAGGAAGTATCTCAGCAAAGTGCAGACTTGGGGAAGTCAAGAGGAGTATCATGACTGATACATTCTAGAGATTGAGCCTCCGGTGATGAAAGAGTGAAAAGATATAAGCACCTAAGTTTTGGGTTCCTGTTTGGCAGAGTAGACTAAGGAAGAACTGACCGACAGAGCATCAGACCTTAATCCGGATAAGAAATTGATGGTGATCAAGTTTCTTGAGGGATAATTCATGGTTGGCCGACATGATTCATGACTTCTATAAGTATCTCTTTGATACGCATCACTTAGTAAGCAAGGATTCAGTCGACAGACCAGAGTTTGGGAAAATATTGAGTATTCCGGATGCCGACTAGAAAGATGTTGAAATCCTTGGTGTGGATATATATACCAGATGAATTTTGATGTGAAGGTGTGTGTTGTGTGTAGTGAAGTGTGGAGAAAAGCAGAGAGTAGTGTGGAAGCAACAATACAGGTCTGGTATGTGACAGGACAACAACACTAAAGAAAAGGAAGAATGAAGTGCAGTAGATCAGTATATTGAGCCTAACCGGAACTGAACCTCAGCACATGTGGATGCTTCTCATCAGTTTGAACACCTGGTTACATTCTATATACCTTGTAGATAGTGAGTCTCTTGTAGGCAGTGAGTCTCTTGTGAGCAATGTGCTCGGGCAGTGAGCCCTAATTGGCAAGTGCCATTTTATACTTCTATTCTTTTAACAGAGAATACAATCTTGGGTTAATCACCCTGTGGTTTTTCCCCTAACAGGGTTTTCCACCTAAAAATCCTTGTGTTATGTGTGTTGATTTCTTTTCTGCTCTCATGTTCATGTATGCTTATATGTTTTGATACTGCACTAATTATTAAAGAAGAAAAGAAAGTCAAATAATTAAGATAACTGATTCACTCCCCCCTCTCAGTTATCAGTAGGATTCATCATCCCAATGTATAGACTATTCTCTCTAATATTGCACTCCTACTTTCTAATTTGCCAAAATCACCTCTACCTTCTTTTTATGGAAGAACCCAGTTTTTAGCCTGGATCGAGGCCAGGGAGACCCTTCTAGGGGATCTCTTCCCACGACTTTATCACCAAAGACCACTTCTCTAGGGGGTCCCAATCCCCAAGGCATTATCGCCAAGTTCAAACCTGCGAACTCATTGGCCCAGCGAAGGCCCATGGCCTACAAGCACGATAGCCCAATGAAGACACATATCCTACAAGTATGTTAGCCCAACGAAGGCACAATGCCTGCAAGCTCTTTGGCCCAGCGAGGGTTTGAACATTGGTGGCCACCACAATAACCATGCGACTTGACCACCGAACCACGCCCTTATCGGCCACCTCTATCTTCTTTATTATTTGGATTGATGGTACTTATAAACACCTTTAGAGGATTGCCAAAATCACTATGGAACACATTATCCTAGGTTAATCCTCATAAAATGACTGGTTTTAGGGTTGACATTCTTCACGGCAAGTTTGATGCAAGGACATTTTAGGTTGGATTAGGACCTTGTTGTAACCAAAGACATGAGTAGGTGTATTTGGGATTCTAGAGTATTAACTCAGAAGAGATGGTGTGAGAGGAGAACTAAGTAGAAGGATGGAGCATGGACATAAGAGTAGATCATGGTGCAAGGAAGGAGTTATGCATAGTGAAAGGAAGGAGTTATGTGTGTAGTCTCTTAGCTATGCAACCAGACATCTCGAGTCACTAGGAGCCCTGGTGGTGACTATATCATTAAAGCATAAAGAGTGTTTTAAAATTAGAAAGTGTAACTTTTAGAAACATAAGCTTAATATAAAATACCTTTGAGAGAAAAAATAAATAAATAGTATTAAAAAAGTGAACTTGCAATCCCTTCATTCATGGGGATAAAAGGGTTCATCCTCTTCCAAACCCAAGGAATGAAATTAGATGGATGGCCCCTCCTAAGGGATGGTGCAAATTAAACTTCAACAAAGCCTCTAGGGGAAATCCGAGTATCTCTGGGGTAGGATGCAAATTGAGAGACCATGATGGATGATTGATTGGTGCTACCTCGAAGGGTCTGAGGTAGAGGACAATAACAAAGTTGAGGCCATGGCTCTCCTAATAGGCCTACAAACATGTTTTCAGTTTGGCATAAAGAGGTTGCATATCAAAGGAGACTCATATTATTATAAACTCAATAAGGAAAAAAGGGGCTCAAAATTGGAATATTAATAGAATATTAAGCTAATTTTGGCATTTGCTTAACAAACTTAAGGCTTTCTCCATAAAACGTGTATAGGGAGGGGAATCACCATGTAGATGAATTGGCCAACTTTAATATCGATCATGACACGGGGCATATTGTTGGTGGCAAGATCATGATCATGGCCGATTTTGGTGAGTAGGTTATTAAAGAGATTACATCTTATTCTTTGTCAAATGCTTCCAAACTAGTGCTCAATGGATACCAGGGTGAGATTATTTGCCAAGAAGTAGCAAATCTCATTCATTGGGGAGATTTCTAACTTATGGCTAAAGAAATTTTTTAAGATGAAAGCAGTGATTATGGTCCATGCTATGTGAATGGTGTTGGGTAATTTGTTCCTTACTACCACACACAGTTATAGTGTCAATACCAACATAGCTTCTATGTTTTTTAGAGTCTTTTTAGAGGTAGGAGAGTTTGTTGACACTGTGTGGTTGGTATCCATGGCTATGATTAAACCTTGTTGGCATATGGGTCTCAAAACTATTTTGGACATGTTTGCTCCTGGATCAAGTTTTCCTAGTGGTAATGGGCTATGGCCCACTTCCAACTTCTCTATTGCAATGCCATGGATTCCCTTTGTCATTTCCACTCATGGATACAATGATTGCCTATGTAAAAACTAGGCAAAATGGGGCACTGCCTTTTTGAAATTACTATGAGTGCCATGCCATCTATTGGGGTTGAATGGGCATTTTGTGGATGAGAATACTTTGGACAATGATGGAGATGAAGATGAGACAATGGGCTACAGGTTAGATAAATAGACTACTATGGTTTTATTATCAAATGTTAGGATAGAACATAAGATATAGAATGTTGTATATGTAAATGTATACTGCCTTTGAGGTTTCTATTCCTATTCCTTAATCATTTTGTCTATAGGCCCTCCATTTATCAAGTAGTCTCTTCATGTAAATTTTCCATATTAATATATTGTATGGCCCCCAAGGCCAATTTCATCTAGTCGAAAAAAAGGTGTACTTCCACTTTTTAGGACTTATAATAGAAATATAGAAATATGTGTCCCCACTTAACTCCCATAATTAAGCAATTTAAATATTTAAGTAATTTATATTATATGACACAAATTTTACTTTTGTAAGATTTCTTAAAGATCACCTATTTTATATATCAATACTTCCTAATGGATCAGTTTTGTGGCATGCAATTAATCCATTCAATAGTTATATCATCCACTTCCTACAAGGCCACAAATGATACTTGTCATTAATATACTTAACATCTAATGTGGCCTTGTTTATTATAAGCTTTAATGATATGTTTTTCCTTATTTGGGTGTAGTAGTGACTATTTAGAATTATATGGTAGAAGTATTTGAGTCAAAAAGATTACAGGGTAAGTTTTGATTGATTGTAGGAGAATTGTAGTTTGTGAGAATTCAAGTTGTGCCTTTCTTTACATTAGGTCCAAGCCGCTTGCAATGACAACCATCAATCACATTCAAACTTTACAAAAGTATTGTGAAGAAGCAAGGGAAGATTCTTAAAAGATACATATGGTATTATTTGCTCAAAGGTAAACTATGTGGAGCCCCATGACATCTAGTGGTGAAATATTTAGTTAACCTGTAGTGAACATTTGCCAACAACAAATGGGCTACATTTTAACTCTAATTAGCTATGGTAATAAGTCACTTATCGAGAAGTCAAATTATGCCCCCTTTGTATTAAGCCACACTCTATGACTATTGATAAAAATAGAGTTTTCAAAAGAATCCATTTGTCTGCATTGATGTTCAAACCTCTTAATGAATGTGATGGTTTCTATTCTTTAATGCATAGTGATAGAAATGTGTCATTAATGGAGTTACATAATTTAAATTACATACTCATGAAAAAATGCTAGCAATTTCTAAATTATAGATTTGCTCTTGACAAGTTATGCCCTAGGAATCAAAACACCCTCAACAAGCCATAGGGAACTCATAAAAACTAGCACTTGCACCCATAGGAGGTTCAAGGAATATGCTAATAGGAACAACCGATGAGTTTAGAAAATTTTTCCAACATGAATTTTTTAACAGCATGAGACAATTCCAAGCACTATAATGCTCACATATAAAATCATATCAGCTAACTATCTACAGGTATTTTTCAAGTGCATGTAAATTCTCTTTCTAGCATAATAATTTGTAAAAGGATTCGGTGATTTCAAGGTAATGAAAAAAGCTGCAAGCATTAGTGTTCATTATAATTCTTTATATTATATTTTTCAAAGGTATCATTTGCTTTTAAATATATATCTTTCTAGTCTTGTGTTCCCTATTCTTAAGGAATCCCTAGAAAACATTCTCTTTCCCTGAAAATTGAGAAAACTCTATATCCCTAGGTTTATAATATTAAAAATAGTCTCAAAGAAAGCTCCAAACCAAGACATTTCTAAAATTATCCCATGGGTAGTGAAGAAGTATATAAAACATATAGGGAAGGGTGTCTAATTGATCACTTCTAGGATAGTAAAGGTGATATAAGGGATCCCAAAACTATACTATTTAGAAGAAGTTTATTCAAATACATGTATGAAAAGAGTTTCAAGCCTAAGCTAATAAGAAATGCATGGAATCTAGATTTGGCCAAAATTATAGTTCCTAATTATTTCCCTATGCCAAGGGTTATCGAATGGGCATGTAAGTGTTATAATAAAAGAACCAAAGTCGTGAATGATGCAAAATGAAAGCCTATCTTCACCCTCAATAAGCAATTGATTCAAAAGATGTTTTGATTAACACTTGAGGGAAATGTATAGTTGAATCTAAAAACATTGGTCTTTGAATACAAAAAAGATAAAAATAGTTATAGAGTAGTAAGGTTGTCTCATTATAGAAAAGGGATTGGTCTTCTAGTTTACAACCAATTCCTAATGATGAAGTTGAGCACTTGGATGAAAATACATTTGAGACATGTATTTCCAAGATATATATTAGAGGCTAGTCAATTTATTGGAATGCATGTAGAGACAAAGATATCTTAGGGAGCTCTGGTATCACTAGTTACAAAAATTATACAGAAATAAACATAAATAGCAATCATACCACAACACCATGATTTACGTAGGGAAAACCCTTTCGGGAGAAAACCCCACACTCCAAAAGTAGTTTAATTTATATTATTTAGAAATCTCAACAAGATTACAATATACTTGTAGAGAAAACTTTCATCCTAGAGTATCACCAACTGGAGATTTAGAGGCAACTCAAATCTATAAGAGTCTAACACACGACCTCCATCTCAAGCACCTAATATATTGGAGATATAATACATGAAACCATCAAATGGTAATTACAAAACCATGAGCTAAAACCACCCAAAAGTGGCCTACCCAAATTATCTCCAATCAAAGATGCCTTATGATGTGTCAAAACACACATCACACACGTGTAACTCTCCCTTATAGCTCTTTTCTATGTCTGACGTGCACTTTTACATTTTCCAATACATGAGGCCCAACTTCTAGAGGCCATAGATTTTGATCTGGTGGGCCAATTGGGCCCATTTTTTTTAAATTGAAGAGCTCAAAGAGATCTAAGCACTAGGCACCTTGATGGCGATGCAAACAACCCAAAAATTTTATTTTGGCCAAAAACTAACCCTATAGCCCAAAAATTGAGTTTTTATGTTTTTATAACAAAAAAATCATACCTTTTGTAATTGCAAGGTTGAGACACCTTTCCAAACAATACACAATTTCCTATTGCAAGATGTGTTAATTAACATAGGTGCAAAAGTTAACGTTTTAACTAAAACAACATGCGATGCTATGGGCGATCTTTCCTTGATCCCATCACCACGTGTTGTTTATGGAAAACAACACTAAAGAGAAACCAATTGAGCTACTAGAAAAAGGTAGAGATTGATATCCAAAGGGTGAAGTTTTGAGTAGACTTTGAAGTGATTGAGATAGTAGATCTCGATAGGAATCCAACACTTCTTGGAAGACCTTTTTATTTCCAAGTCAATTTTACAACACATTAATTTCTTGAAAATGATGAAAGCATCTTATTATCCCTCTAGATCACTCTATAGAGGAGCATTTTATTGAAAGTATACACATCAGAGAAAAAGCACTAGAAGATCTATATTGAGTGATAGCAAATAAAATAGAGAATACTAAGCCAAATTTTGAAGGGATACTACAATGGGATAGTATATTAGAGGTTGGCTCAAACACCTAGCTTGAAAGATGGATGGTCAGTTACTATGAACTAAAAGGGAAAAAATATGCAAAGGTTTAATAACATGTATGATTAACACCATTAAAGGTGAAACCTATTCCAAATCTTGTCAAAAGATCCTCCATATATGTCAAATTAGTCATATTAGATCTGCACTATTTTTTTACAGAATAACTTATCCAGTTGAACACTATGATTTTGTGGAACACGAATTTTCAATAAAACATAAATATTTTACTAATATTACTTACACCTCATAGAGCACTCCAATAAGATGGTGGAAAGCACATTGATTAGCCATCATGTATTGGTCATAATTTAGATTATTAGTCATCTTGCAATTTTAGGTTCCAAGCATATTGCAATCTCTGCGCTATATACACTAAAATCTTGTGCAAGATCATTTAGTGATGTGTGAAGGAATGTGGGATCCATCTATTGAAAATTTCCCAATGAAAACATGGATGCACAAATTGGTATGTACTCTAAGTGGTTTAGCATTCCACTAGAATGAACAAAAGTAATTTCATTTGGAGATCACTTCTTAGGATTAGTTAAAAAGTGACTTTGAATACACAGATAAGTGCATATGATTTGTTGCTATTGCAAAATATTTGTTTTGATAGAGAAATTTGGATACTTGCCTCTATATAAACTCAAAAGTAGCTTAAATTTAGTAATAAACTTGCCTACATTCTCTAAATAAAAATTTTATTAATTGTCATTTCAAGTGTTAGAATGACTTCTTTGAAATGCCCCTTATATTAAGACTAAATCAAGGTAATTAGGAGTACACAATTGTTGAAACATTAAATCATACTTTGTAACCATTTAACAAGTGAGACACTAGTTTATTATCTTCTTGTATATTTATTCTTTTGTTAACTCTGATTCATTGTATTGTTTAAAAGGAGATAATTTTTTTTAATATTTTAAATATGCAACGACATTCTTCCAATGTGTTTGTCATTATTAGAATTATGATTCTTTAGGATTCTTTTCTTGTGTTATATAGGATGCAAATGATGAATGATTTGTTGTGATTAGTGTTGTTGAACTACTAGAGTTTTGTGATCTAGAACGTAAATATGGTATGCCTTAGTGCTCTATGTTGAGTATTAAAATTATCATGAATGATATTGTGATTTAAATATTATATTATTGTAAGATATCATGTTAAAGATACTTGATTAAAAAATAAAGGGAGATTAATTATTCTTGTGATGGAGGATTTCTAAATAAGTGGTTGCTCAATAAAAATAGTAGTATGGGTTTTGATAGTATAGGAAATCAATAACTTAATATACAAATTACACTAGTCTTGTAACTCTTTACTTTTTATGATCCTTTAAGTAAATGATTGTATGCTTGTTTGTTAGTGATGATAATATTTTACAAGATAAATGATTATTTAATGTGATGATTAAACCTAGAGCATGTGGTAAACCAATTTTCAAGTTGCAAAACACGTTGTGTTTTTCCAATTGCATTTCTATATACAAATGTTGGGCCAATTACTCAACTTCTCGGAGACTTTCAAACACTTACTTTTCTCTGTCATATTTTATAATCTGCCATTAAAGTGGAAGGGTGGAGACAAAATTGACCAGGGAGGAGTTGTAGAGAAACAAAAATCTAGGTTGCAAACAAAACCTCTGTCTTTGAACCCTCTTCATAGTTCCGGACTAGAATGACAATTGGAAGACAAAATTGGTGGATATACATACCTTTTCCACCCTTTCCAACTATTGGGAAGTTGTCCTCCACAAACCCCCTCCACTTCTCTACAAAAACACATCAAAAATGACATCAAACTAGGTTTTTTGTTACTGATTTTTTGCAAAAAAACACATCAAAAACTGCATCAAACTGGGTTTCCTGTTACTAAATTTTTGAAAAAAAATGCATCAAAAATGACATCAAAGTGGGTTATCTCTTATTGAATTTTTGGAATAAAACTTGTTTGTAATTACACCAGACACCCTCAACAATTCAGGGAACCAAACCATAACATAAAATAATCATTGCCATTTTAATATAACCCACATCTTAGGAAGCGACTATTCTCCCGACAAAATGGCATGCCTTAGCATGCCTAATACATCATAACACCATGCCCCCTCATGCCCCATACAATAACATAATGACGAAATATTGACAGTGGCGTTGTTAACGAGACGTTTTTGCTTGTGCGATTTCCATCACGTTTCTGGTTGTGATGGGAGTTGTAGAGAAACAAAATTCCATGTTGCAAAACACATGTTTCGTAACCTACATTTCTGTATAAAAATTTGTGAACCTATTTCAGACACATATGATTAAGGTCGGCATGCTTATGATATCTTGTTGTCATGCTACATATGCCTAAACCTAACATAATGTTACATCCCTCTTTTTGAAAACAATTATGCTAATTACTTTCTTGCAAATTTCAGTAAATTACTATGTTGAGAACGACATGAAAACTGACAATTTATCTTACAAAGTTGTTATATGAAATTGCGGAATCTATTGATTACGATCAAGGTGATATGTAGACTAAATGTCTTTATTATAAATGCAATGATGTTTGAATATATTATATTTGGATCATAAGATGCTTTGACCACAAAATTGTATGCAAGTCTGTCGGTGCAGGAACAGGTGGACCGTGTTCGACGGAAGAGAAAGTATCTTCGAGAGAGAGTATAGACTCTGGAAACTAACCAAAGGTGTTTGTCACTGAGATCGCCAAACAGATAGATAAACCTGGGAACCAACAAGTAAGTCTTGTTTGTCGGTTTGGGTAGTAAATTTGATGTCGACGTCGAAGGAAAAGTATAACATCCTAGTCGAAAGTCGTCTTGTAGAATCTTGGAGTCGTCGAAGGCGTCTTAAGGCCATAATAGTAAGTCGACTTAGTTAGACGTATACTACTTTGGTTTATAAGTATTTAATGAACCACCTTGTGGCGAAATTGTAAAACTTGTCTCGTAGTCGAAAGACGCAAGAAGTCGGCCTTGTTCGTCTAATGTTGTAAGAACTTGTTCGCGTTACGTTCAATCCGTCGTGATTGACGTAAAACGCGTCGAACTAGTGAATTTGTTCCAATCTTGTAGATCGACGAATGTCGATTTGAAACCATAGCGTGAAATATTTTATTGACGTTGTTTTAACGTGAGTCTTTTCTTCCAACCTTGACTACGAGTTGTTACCAATCTGACCTTGAGTTTTCTTAATAATGGTCTTCGTCTCTCTTTCCTTCTCGACCCCCAACGATGCACAAACCATTTCGTAACCATCGCCGTGTCGAACTTTAACTCCTCAATTTAAATGTTAAGTTGGTTTTGGAGAGTTGATACCTTTATGTTCTAGTAAGGACGGAGTATTTATGTCCTTTGGTACGCCACATCTTCGAAGGAACTTTAGTCTTCTTGTGGTAGTAGTAAGTTTTTGAAGTCGTTTTTACTCATTTAATCAAACCCCATGAGTATAGGCTATTTCGGTGGTCGTTCTAATGTCTAAACCACTCTCATCATAGCGCGAGAGGGAGAGAAGGATGGGCGGCTGAGTTGTGAGAAGCCGCCGATGTTGGCAGATGCCCCATCATTAAGATGAGTGCGTAAACATCATAGGGAGTGGTCGTCAGAAACCGCAGGGAGCTTCCCACGCGGTAGGGTAGTTAGTAGTGGTGTGAACAAGTGGAAACACCGTCGACGGATAAGAAGTCTGTTGCTACGCAAAAGGCAGTGTGGGAGTAAAGGCTGTCGGGCGAAGTTAGAAGTGGAGAGGATTATACTCCAACGAAGGAGGGAATATAGGAGTCGGCAGTATGGACAAGGGGAGTTAGAGGAGATCGGGGGGCAGTTAGAAAGGAATGGCTGCGAAGTATGGAGAGAGGAGGTCGTTTTTGCAGGTAGTGGGCAGAGAAAGTGGAACAGGTGCTGAGAGGATAACGGGATGTGGAGAGAGTAGAGCGTGGTGCAGTGAGGATAACGACATTTTTGGGAGATATCCACGGAGAGTGAGTACTGCGAAGTGGAAGGGAGATTCTGCAGTGATGGAAAGGAGAGTTTTGAAGTTGTAAAGGGAGGTGGAAAGGAGGATAACGGATATAGAGAGAACGCAGTGAAGAGAACAGTAAGTGTAGAGAGAACGCAGTGAAGAGAACCGTAAGTGCTTAGAGAACGGGGTGAAAAGAACAGTAAGTGCTGAGAGGAGTTTTAGTGGGCCTCGCAGTGGGAAACAAAAGTGGGGGTGTTCATCTCTTTTGAGGAGGATAGATATATGGGGAGTGAGAGGTGAGCGTATCTTGAGAGGAGTGAACCATATTCTGAGTAGAAAACAACAAAGAGAGAGAGATAACGAAGGAAGTCTGTAGTTGTCTGAGGGTGAGCAGATTCTAAGTAAGGAGCCCGCCTTTAACTTAATAGTGCCCGGCAGAGAGAGGGATCTGTCTAGTGTGATTGTCGTTATTTAAGAAGGAAATAAAAGTGATAGCTTCGAAGAAAAGCAGAGGAGAACGTGGGATTGCCACAGCAACCTCCATTTTTAACAACAGGTTCATTTCCTTTATTACTTTTCTCAGTTTAGAACAGTAAGAAAGAGAGTCTTATATTTGTGGAAGATAAATACGTTTAATATGAGCAGAATAGAATGACAACGTAAGTCTACTACGATTTCAGTGTGCGGTTAATTCCATGAAATAGCTTCATTGTTGTGTATGATATGTGAAAAACTCAGAAACTGAAGTATGCTGTCTCATTACTATGTTTTAAGATTAGAAAACTTAGAAATAGAAGTGTTACTGTCTTCTAGGAATTGTAAACTCAGAAACTGTAACATTTCTTGTGATAAATGACATTGTATAGCAAAAGAACGCTGTTCTCTAAAGTATATGCAATTAGGAACGAAATTATCTTGGTGCAAGACGTAATTTACCTTCTGTGAACGATAGACAATGACGTAAGATAGAAGAGTTTTCCTTTAAGACTGAATTATGAACATAAAACTGCCCTTGGAGGTTTTAAACGATAGCTCCACAGCAAGAAAACACGATGCTCCACGTGCATGCTGTGCAGGAGTCAAACCGCAGTTCTTAGGCATGTTTTGATGTAAAATTTAGTTTGTGGATAGCCGGAAAATGCAGTTGTAAACAGCCGATGTCTTATCCGTTTAATATCTTTATCTACATATGAAAGATTCCTAAACCTTTTAGATTTATTTACGACTCTCAGCTTTGTGAATCATGTGAAACTAAATGACACGGAAAGAGGAGTAGGGAGATTAAGTTTTAGTAATGATTTGGAAACCATCATGGTTCTGAAACGAACACTTTGAGTAGAAAACCTGCATGTGGGTCGAGATTACGTTGCATGCGACGGTATTAGAACCGTTATACCTTGTAGACCATATGAGTCTAGAAACAAATATGAAACCACTTAGGAGTGGGCGCTTACAAATAATGTTTTTACATGAAAATGGGTTATGAAACTCTGAACTTGGGAATAGAGTAAACGTTGCGCAATGCGCTATTATAGGAGGATATCCTAAGCCCTTGAGGTCATCAAGGTCGTCAAAATAGTTCAAACTATACAAATAGGAAACTGTAGGATTTCGACCAGTTCAAGTTGAGTAGGGTGGGTGAACCAAGTTCATGCGTTTTTAGAACGCTAACTAAATACAAATCCTTTGGCCAAGGTGGTGTACTATCCTCAAGTGCATCAAACGTTCACCGTAACTGGATGGCATTTCTTGTGGAGTGTCGTGCATGACTAGAGGGTATCTAGGGATCTGCACGATAACAAGACACGTAGGTTACAACACCAGAGCTCAGATGGCAAACACCGATGGTTATCCTAAGTCTATCCTCTTGAGTAGGGTAGGGCCACTTCCAGTTAGGAAGGAGTGCGGGAGACCGATGGTCTGTGGTTGGAGGTTAAGGTCCTTGAAAATACTTTCTCTTCCAAATACTGAGGAATTGCCGAGTCTTGAACGTGATGGGTTGACAATTGAGATGCATGGTAATGGTATGTTTCCGATATTTGTTATTTCAAGAAAATTTCATTTGTTAGAAAACAAAGTGTTTCAACGTATATCATTTCTTTCAGTCTTTATGAAAATGCAATCATGTTTATGATAAAATGAAAATGTGGTATTGGATTATGGATAAGTTTATTTATGTATTTGATTATCTTGTTAAAAAAAAATTTACCGTTGTGAAAACTTAGTTACTTCTTGTCATTTCGGATGTGGATGTTACACATAATGCTTCACACATTTGTTTACAAAAATCCAGGTTGAAAAACACATTGTGTTTTACAAATAAGTTGTGGAAAAAAGGGGGGGGCGGGGGGCGCTGGAAATAAGCAACCACTGCATAATGAAAAATATGTCATGCCACTGCATATATTTCCTTCCCTCCTTTTTTTCTATTTTCTTCATAATTAAATAATTTAGATAATTTATGTTTTTTTTTTATATAGTAAAAAATACAAAATAAAATAACTGCTTAGAATAAGCAGAAAAATAAAATATTCATGAGTCACTAGCTCCACAAATATCTCTTAAAAAAATTGAACAATGACTACAGTTGCATGGGGACATGCCCTTAATATCCTGTAAAAGAGCATACTTTGACTGGACTCTTCATCACAATTATGGCCGCCCCAAGACTTAAATTTGATGGTCGTATGATTGTATTTAAACATTTTTACCTTCAAATACAATCAAAATTTCAAAAAGATTGTATCACATGAAAGGAGGGATTTTGGATAACTGTCAAAATATATATATATATATATATATATATATATATATATATATATATATATATTTGGTTTATTAGTCGATAGGCTTTTATATGTGAGCATTATAGTATTCGGAATTGTCTCACGCTGTAAAAAAAATTCACACTGGAAAATTTTCTAAACTTGTCCGTTGTTCCTATGGACGTATTCCTTGAACCTCCTATGACTGCAAGTGCTAGTATATAATTTTGCTTATATTAAAATGTATCATTGTATTTTAAGGGCACCTTTGAATAGATGACTGGCAAGGTCAATTGTCAAATTTAAGCCCTGGCCGTACTAAGTGCTGTAAGATAGCTTGTGTTGAGAGAATGGTGTCCATAATGGGCATAAATAGAGGATCCATGTCTCTGGTGCTCAATTATTTTGCCCAAGGAATCCATGGCGGAGACAGATTTGATCAGCAGATTGGACGGACCGAAGCCCTGGAAATAATGCACGAAGCCACTAAATTCGTCTGGGAAACCTTCGAGCAACAATGTAAACTAGATACAATTATATTTTTTTAAAGAAAAATGGTTAATACACTGGAAATAAAGAGATCGAGGCCACTCAAAGCGTTGCATGGTATGGCCTGTTCAGGTAGAACCCAGTATCCCACCTAAATAGTGAATATATTAATCACACCACATTAGTTGTTTAAAAGTTTCTCTGTTTTTACTGTGGAGCTTCTATTTTTTAAAATCTAATGTAAACTCTCAGTTTACACCATTGTCTTTATGTTTTTGTCTGGATTCCAATTTCCATTCGCCACATCTAGAAGAATGCTTTTTGAAACGATACTTCAACATTTTGAAATGGTACTTCATTTTATAATTTTCTCTAGTGGAATACCATGATAACTTTTCCATGTAAAAATGGTAAATGGTCCTGGACTTCCTGTTGCACAAGAAAAACATAGCTCATTTTTAAAAATTTATTAGTGGTCTGCTCCCTTCTATTGGAAGAGAATCCTTACAAAGTCGATTACAAGCTTGAGTGAGATTCCTTGGTTTTTTTTTTTGGATCAAACATCTATTTATAGATGCAATAATGGGTGGTTTAAGGCGATGTTTGTTAGTGTCTAACTTCTAACTTTTTGGTAGAAGTTAGTAGTTGAAACTAATATTGTTGTAATCACAATGGGGAATAGAAGGGCTCTTGTTATGTTTTATGATAAGTTTTTTAAAAAATATTTATTTTATCTCTAGTAATGTATGTGTCTGATTGTTGTTAAGAAATGGAGAGGAACCAGTCCGGAGATCTGGTCCTCAGTCAAGTTTGTAAGTCTAGTTTATACCCCAGTCAGATAATGAGAGAAATATGAATAAACATTAAGGAAATCCCATATGCGATACACAATAAGTAAAACATAACATCATAACACATACATAGTGATATCATAATCCTTATATCTCCATTATATTCTTTTATAATCAATAGGTATATACATGTTCATACCAGCAAGTCTGAGTCTCTGCCTTATATACTATTACTCTCTCACACTCTCTTACTTACTCTTACTTTATATTGCTTTGCATATATCTCCTATATATCTATCTAGAGGTGTGTCATTTCCCAAAATACCTCTTTAGGAGTTGACTCTATCCTCTGCATGGCCTTTGCGATACTCTGCGTCAAGTTCTACTTGCTACCATGTTCTCTGCCAACATCACTCTCCCTTTTAAAAGTATGTCTTGTCCCTAAGACATGTCCTTCAGTTTGTAGGTAGGATGTTTTTGTAGATTACCCTGAGTTGAGCCAGAGTAGTATCCCATTGTTTCTTAGCAAATGTCAAAATTTGGATCTAGCTCTTCAGCTGGATATAGGTGTCCTCTGCTTCTCCTAAGGTAGTCGGTACCTTAACTTTCGATGTAGTTTGTTTATCCTCAGTGAATACTCTGGTTAGAGAGGCCAATCTCAAGCTTATTACTTCTCTAAGTTGTTTAATCTGTGACTTTATTAATTCTCTTTGGTCCTGGAATTGTTGTAGCTGAGAATGTAGGGTCTCTAACTGTGTCTTTATTGCTTCATTGGTGTCTTGTTCCGGATCATAGGTATTGGCCACTTGTGTTATTTGTAATTCTAATGCCTCTATTTGATATTTTAGAGTCTTAGTAGTAGTAGGCCATTGTAAACAAAACTGGTAAAGTACCTTGGCCTCCTCCATACCCTACTGGATATTCTTTCTTTGTGCTACTAGTTTATTGTGTGCTTTAGCACATTTGTTAGAAGCATTAACAAGTCTTTTCTGATTAATTGTCTCTGTTATTCCCTCTTCTGCTTTCTTTTCTAGATATGTAGAATGAGCTTTTAAGCTTTGCATCAATTGTTTGAGTTGTTGTGTAGGAGGTAGGGATGCGTCCCTTTGTGCCTCTGGCATCTCCTTTTGTATAATCTCTATCGCTTCTATTAATATCTCGCTTCCCTCTATGTGTTGCTTCAAAATTTCTTCCCTCACAGTAGAGTAGAAGATGTCTCCCAATTATAACTTATGTAGGGGTGAGATACCAAATAGATTTACCTATCCCTCTATCACTGGCAGTTGTATTAGTTGAGGAGTCACCACAGGTTATATCTGCTTTTGTTGCGGGCCAGGAAATCCTTGATAGATTGAATGGGTGAGGCAGAAGAGGATGCATCCTAGGAATCCAATCCTGTATCCAGAACCTCTTCTTGATGTTGTCCCTCCTCTTGCTCAGTGTTATACGGAGGAGAATTGCTTTGTTCTGTGTTATGCGAAGGAGGTGTATCCTTTTGTGCCGTAGTTTTCTCTGCCTCTTTAACTATTTCATAAATCTTATTTGTCATTTGCTATGTCTCTACCTGTATTTTATCTCTATCTGCTTGTTCTAAGTTCATAAGGGTGTCTACCCTTTGCTTTGATCTAAGCTTAGTGGCCTGTAATTGTGCTATCTTGTTCTTCTCCTCCACAGAGATAGAAGTACTGACTCCGTCAATTACTTGTTGCCTGAGGTCTTCATCTAATTTTAGGGCTTTCTCTCTTCTTTGCCTTAGTGCCTCTGCAAGTCCATTCAGTAGTAACCCTAGAATCTAATCCATTGTCTTATTGGTTTTAATCATATATATGATTATTTCCCTTTCAATTATTTTCTTATTATCTTCCGACACCTCAGTGTAGAGTTCTGTTGTCTCCTTTAGCAATCCATGGCATTCAATTCCATTCAATATTGCCTCTAGGTTCAATGGAGTTTCTTGGGTTAGTGGCTTTTATATCTTCTTCCTAGATAGTTTTGATACTTCTTCTTCTCCTTCTTCCTCTTCTATCTCCTCAGCAGGGGGTTCATTCTTCTTTCTTTTAGCCTTTACCTTTTGCCTAGGCCCCTTTTTCTTCTTAGTACTCATTTGTACTAATGTTTCTGATGCAGTTCTCCTATCGGTAGATACAGTTTGTGAAGATGCAGTACTCCCTATGCACTGGCTATTGTAGATGCACTTCTTCCTTATCTTCTGGGTGTTTGTGAAGCACTGAGCTCTTGTGGAGTAGAAGGTCTATCTTGCAGAGCTTCCATTATGTCTTGGGAGGTTGATGCAGTGGATGTGCCCTCCGGAGCTGGGATTTCCCATTGTTTATGTAATTTACCTTTATGTTTCTCCAAATTCTCCTCCGCATTTTTCTTATGCATTTTATCCATCACTTCCCTGTATGTTCCAAATCTTTCTACTGCAATATCTTTGGGTTTACTTAGTAGATTCTCTGCCTATGCATTTATTTCCTCCTTAGAAACTTCATATAATAGCCTAGGTATCCAAAAAGTTCTAGGCTCTACTGCCTCCATATAGGTGTAATCTTTTATCTACTAAGAAAGTAATGTGATTCATATATTGTTTTACATACTCATATGGTAATCTTTCTCTATTTTGCATGTCTGACTATAGGGTTTTGAAGAAACCCTAGTACATGGTGCCGAATGCTCTCGTGTCACTAAAACTTCTGATGTGATGTTTAATTTGTGTGGCAACTGATATGTGTTGTTGCTAAATTTTGCCTTTGAAACCAGGTAATTCATTGAGAAAATAGAATACAAGGCATATAATGAGAGTACCACACCGAAAATTATAATTTGACTCCTTTGTTCTTTTCAGGTTCTCTATCAATTGCTCCCTCATCACTTCACAGAGGTCAAGATCTTTCCCCTCTTTCACCATTTGGTATGCGGTGTGTATTGCGGTAGCGTTAGCCGAACCCTCTCTGTTGGCATAGTATATTTTGTAAGTTATTCCCATCGTTGCATACCGGACCCCCAGATCTATGATATCCTTTACGCTGAGGCTTCTCCTATCAGGTTTTTCTCTAGTTAGCTCAGTAACCTTATCATTTTTTATCGCCTTCATTGTCGGCACTAGTCCTATTGAGCTAAGTCTGGTCACCACTCTGATTGCATCCTTTGTTATGCGGTAGGGTTTGTCCAAATATATGAACTCGTCATGGATCCAACTCAGAATTATCCTTACCCATTCATGGGCGTCATTGAAATCTGGGTAGTCTTTCCATATGTCCAATTTCTTGGTGAAATATTCTTGTATTCATTGGAGTACCCTACATCTTCGAGTAGTGTGTCTCTTAGCTCCTCAAAATTAATATGGTTGATCTCCAAAATGGTGGCATGTATATATTTCCTTACATCTTCAATCTAGACCAAATTTGCCAGAATATTGGAAAAGGCTCCTTCTCTTTCCACTTCCATTGCTTTGAATGGGCATTTATTGTATTAGGTCATGGTTTCTCCATTACATCGATGAGTACTGGTGTAGCCATTTCATTTTTCTCACAATTAGTCAGCAAGGGTTTGATTGCTAAGTAGCTCAGAGATCAATTTCTCAATCTTGTTAGGATGCAAATGAGAACTTTAGGTCGGAGCGCAGTATAAGTAACCCTAAAAATTGCTTTTTGTATTTAATGTTTTTACGCATTATGTTTTTCACGGGCTTTCCTATCCGTTTGTTATGGCAAGCTGCTAACGGTTACTTTGTTCTACAATATGATACCATATGATATAGTTAGTATGTTATTGCTTTCCTTAATCACTTGGTGATATTGAGTGGACATCCAAATCTGGTGATTATATTCTTATACAGGGACTTTGGAGATGTTTTTGCGGTACAATCTTTTGTAGGTATAGCTTCTACCCATTTTGTAAGGTCTTCTACCCCGGTGATGATATATCTTGATTTTGATTGTTTGGCTGAAGGATCTATGGGTCCAATAAAGTCAATTGCCCATTTCTCAAAAGGAAGTTGTGCTGATACAAGTTTTAATGGCATTCCATCTCGAACGGTGGGTTTACCCATCCTCTAACAAATGTCACAATATTTTACATAGCTTTTAGTATCTTGAAACATGGTAGGCCATCACAAGCCTGCTAGTTTTATTTATCTTGTTGTTAAATCTCCAGAGTTATGTCCTCCTACTATCCCTTCATGTGCTTCCTTTATAATATCCTCCCTTTCATGTTCATACACCACCCTCCTGATTATGTCATATTTCCCTCTTATGTGTAGTTTTCCTTCGATAAGTGTATAGGGAAAAGCCTTTCGCATAAGCATTTGTCTGTCTTGCGAAGATGTCCCATCTGGGCATTCTCCTATGGCTAGTAGATATGCAATGTCTTTTAGTTCTTCTGGTACTACATTGACCCTAAACAGGTTTGCACCAGGGAGTTCATCTTCATGAATATCAAGCTCCTCCCCTGTTTCAATTCTTGATAAATAATCAGGGCCTTGATTTGTTTTCCCAGTTTCACTTTGATGTTAAACTCATATTCTTGGAATAGTAGCAGCCATCTACATATTCTTCCTTGTATAACCAGTTTGTTTAATAGGTATTTGAGTGGTTCATGGTTGGTAAAGAAGGTGAAGGGTGTGGATAGTAGGTAATGTCTAATTTTTTGCAATGCATAGACCATTGCTAAAGCTTCCCTTTCTATTGTAGTGTAATTTTTCTCATGTTTTGATAATTTAAAGGGTATAGGATGATCTTTACTTCCTTTGGGTTGAGCTAATATTGCACCTACTACTATGCTTGAGGCATCTACATGAATATGGAAAGGAATGTTCCAGTCTGGGAATATTAGGACAGGGGCTTCAACAATTTTCTGCTTTAGTGTGTCAAAAGAGGATTGACACTGCTCATTCCATTCAATGTTTCTTCCACTTTTCTTTTTCAGTAATTCTTCTAAAGGTTCTGCAATTGGTGCATAACCCTTTATAAACTTCTGATGATACCTAGTGTAGCCTAAGGATGGATGCGCCTTGACTCTCAAGGGGACAATGTCAAAACCTGTAGCCATGAAGCAAGAGGATTAGGATGAACAAGATAACATGGCTAGAGCTACAATTCAGTTATCTCTGGTTGATTCAGTTTTATTCAATGTTGCAGAGGAGAAAACAACACATGATTTGTGGACTAAGCTTGAAAAGCTACATGAGACCAAGTCATTGGAAAATAAAATTTTGTTACAACGATAGTTGTATAATTTGAGGATGCATGACAGTTCTTCAGTCACAGATCATCTCAATAATTTCAACACACTGATTAGCAAGTTGACTTTAGTGGAGGTGAAAATTAAAGAAGAGGATAAAGAGGCTATACTATTGTGCTCTTTGCCTGAAACTTGGGATCAACCAGTTATGGCGCTCAGTAACTCAGCACCAAAGGGGAAACTTATTTTTGAAGATGTGGTAGCCGCAGTAATTTCTGAAGATTCAAGGCGGAAGACATCTCAAGGGACTTCTTCTTCCTTTGATGCCCTTGTTACAAGGGATAGAACTCCGAAAAGAGATAAATTTGAGTGTGGACAAGTTAGGTTGAAATCCAAGGGGCAGAAAAGAGTTAAATGTTGGAATTGTGGAAAAACAAGGCCTGACATAAAGGACTGCAGGTTGTTGAAAGCAAACAAAGAAAATCCTAGCTCACAACCATCGAAGGCAAACACAACAGAAGTTGAAGCACCATTGGAAGATGGAGAGGTTTTGTCTATAAATTTGAGAGGTTCATTTCACCATGTTTGGATCATTGATTTTGGTGCCTCTTTTCACATGACTCCTCACAAGGACTCGTTACTTTCTTACCATTCATGTGATGGAGGTATAGTTTACATGGGAAATGAAAACCCGTGTGAAGCTATTGGTGAAGGAGAGGTCAAAATCAAAATGTTTGATGGGATTTTAAGGACTCTTCAGCATGTAAGACATGTACTAGGATTGAAGAAAAATCTTCCATCACTTGGCGTATTCGATGAGAAAGGTTACCGTTTTAGTGGAGAAAATAGTTGTCTTAAGGTAACAAAGGGAGAGCTGGTGGTGCTAAAGGGAGAAAAGGTTGGCAATCTCTACAGATTGGTTATAGAAACTTGTAACTGAGAGGCTACAGTGGTATTAGATGCAGAAATGCTACAGTGGTATTAGATGCAGAAATATATTCATTATCTACTTGGCATCAAAGGCTAGGCCACATGAGCGAACATGGTCTCAAGGTACTGCGAGAAAGAAAACTTCTCCCAAGTGCTAAATCTAGAGATTTGAATTTTTGTGAGCATTGTTTGTTTGGAAAGCAGAAAGGTTAAGATTTTCTAGTTGCACTACCAGAAGTAAAGAAATTATAGATTTAATCCATTCAGATACTTGGCAAGAACATATTACATCAATTGGGGGTTCGTCATATTTTGTTTCATTTATAGATGATTATTCCTGTAAAGCGTGGATTTATCTGTTAAAGAAGAAATCTGATGTATTTTATTATTTTAAGAAGTTTAAAGCTTTGGTAGAGAATCAAAAAGGTAAGACAATTAAGTGTCTTAGAACAAATAATGGAGGGGAATTTTGTTCAAGTGAGTTTAATCAATTTTGTAGTGAGCATGGTATTGCAAGGCAGTTGACAGTTCCTAGAACACCACAACAAAATGGTGTTGTTGAAAGGATGAACCATACAATTATGGAAAGAGCTAGATGTATGTTGAGCATTACTAGATTGGAGTAAAAATTTTGGGCTGAGGCTGTTAATATAGCTTGTTTCTTGATTAATAGATCACCCACTACAACTCTAGATCGTCAAATTTCTGAAGAAGTTTGTATAAGTAAACCTATTGACTATTTCTTTCTTCGTATTTTTGGTTCTAATGCTTATGCTCGTATTCCCAAAGAGGATAGGAATAAGCTAGATGTGAAGTCTGTGAAATATATTTTTCTTGGATATGCAGAAGGTACAAAGGGGTATAGGTTGTGGGATACTGCTGCTTGCAAGATTATTATTAGTCGAGATGTTTATTTTAATGAAAATTCAGTGCAAGAAGTAAAGAACAGCAAAGTACAGAAATTGTTCTAGTAGAGGTGGAAAAGTATGATGCTAATATGGAGGTGTTCGATGAAAATCAGCCACCTGTTCATGAAAATCGGCAAGATAATAATCAGAATCATTTATTTGATGAGGATGAACAACATTCAAATGAGCCATAGGGTAACACATTACCCCTTCTAAGGAGATCCACTAGAGTTATCAAACCGCTAGCAAGGTATTCTCTTAATTGTAATTCAGCTTATGCTTTACTTACTGATCTGTTGGTGAGCCAAGCTCATATCAGGAGGCTTGAGAAGATGAAGAAGCAAATAAATGGAGAGAAGCCATGGATGAGGAGATGAGAGCTCTACATAAAAATAAAATGTGGGAGCTTGTGCAATTGCCTAAGGGGCGAACAACTATTGGCAACAAGTGGGTCTTCAAACTGAAAAGGGATATAAATGATAATGTGGAGTGATATAAAGCTCGTTTGGTGGCCAAGGGGTATGCACAAAAATCTGGCATTGATTTTAATGAAATTTTTTCACTTGTGGTGCAGTTAAGTACTGTTAGAGTTGTTTTTGCTCTTGTCACTAGTCTTGATTTGGAGTTACAATAGTTAGATGTTCAAATAGCTTTCTTGCATGGTGATCTTTTTGAGGAAATTTATAGGTAGCAACTGGAAGGTTTTGAGGAAAAAGGCAAGGAGAATCTAGTATGGAGGTTGAACAAATCATTGTATGGTTTGAAGCAGGCACCAAGGTGTTGGTACAAGCGATTTGATTCCTTCATGATGAGTTTGGGTTTTAGTAGATGTGAGGCTGATCATTATGCCTACTTTAAAAGGTATGAAGATGGTAGTTTCAATATTTTGCTCTTGTATGCAGATGATATGTTGGTTGCAGGTCCCAACATGCATAAAATCATCAGGTTATAAACTCAGCTTGCTAGGGAGTTTGAAATGAAGGACTTAGGAAATGCAAATCAAATTCTTGGAATGAGGATACACAGAGACAGAAAGAATAAGAAAATTTGGTTGTTACAAAAGACTTATGTGGAGAAGATTTTGCAGCGCTTCAATATGCAAAATGCACAACCAGTTGGTACTCCATTTCTTGCTCATATTAAATTGTCTTTGGAATAGTGCCCTAGCACAGAAGCAGAGAAGACACAGATGTCTTGTGTACCATACTCATTAGCAGTTGGTAGTCTTATGTTCGCCATGGTGTGCACCAGACCAGACATTGCACAAGCAGTGGGAGTAGTCAGTCGTTTTATGGTGAATCCAGGTTGTGATCATTGGACGTCTGTGAACTGGATTCTTAGGTATTTGAGGGGCACTTATGATGCTACTATTTATTATCTAGTGGGAGTAGTCTTTAGGTTAATGGATATGTGGATGCAGATTTTGGTGGAGACAGAGATAAGAGAAAATCTACTACAGATTATGTTTTCTCCTTAGCAAGTGTTGTTAGTTGGGTTTCAAAGTTCTAGACAGTGGTGGCTTTGTCTACTACTGAAGTTCAATATATGACAACAATACAGGCTAGCAAGGAGACAATCTGGCTTCATAGACTCTTGGGTGAATTGTAGGTAAAGTAGGATAACATGGTGCTCCATTGTGACAGCCAGAGTGCTTTACACTTAGCACAAAACTTAGCTTATCATGCCAGAACGAAACATATTGATGTACAATATCACTTTGTATGTGAGGTGGTGGAAGGAGGATAGGTCTCTTTGGCTAAGATACACACTAATATAAATTTAGCAGATATTTTGACGAAGTCTACTAGTAGAGAGAAGTTCGTATGGTGCAGAACTTCTCTTAGCTTGCACATCACTTGATGATAGACAGTAGCTACATTGGTCTCTCAATAGGCGGAGTTATTCGCAAGGCAGAAACTTGAGTTCAAGTGGGAGATTGTTGAAATATGAAGTCAGTTTTACTTATTCCAGCAGTGACGAGCAATCGATGAGTACACCATGCAAAATTGCATTCGGAAGTGCCACTCACGCTTTTATGCATGGAAATTTATCTTTAGATTTGATTTTTTTATGCATGTGCTTTTTCGTGATTATTTAAGTTAGTCGAGCTTGAATGCCAAGGCATAAGAAAAAAGTTTTGTAACTACGAATTTTCTTCTGAGAATAAAATTGAGAGATCTTTGCCCATGGTTTTTTTCCTGGTACATTATTTCCACATAAATCTGTGTTGTCTATTTTATGTCTTTTTATTGCTAATTCATTGTTATTTCAATTCTACAGTGCTTATGTTTCTAACAGTAAGCTCATAGGTAAAATGTGAAAGCATAGACAAGGCACGTGAATTGTTTTAAAAAATGTCACCCAATGACCTGCACAGTACGTGCCCTTTAAAAAATAGTTGAAAAATATTAGAAAGCACTTCAATATTTAACCTACCCTATTCTACATTTGACGCATTTTTTTTTCCTGATTTTATACAAATTGAAAAAAGTGATGGGAATGGGTTAAAAAGGCAAACAACCAATAACAAATTTAGCTTATGCTCATTTTCTCTGCAGAAAAATCCTCTGATAAATCAAAACCTTCTAATATCCACCAATTTTTCGTCAGGCAGAAAAATACTTCAACCTGAAAACAATAGTATCCCTGCCTATAATCTAATCTGCATAGCAGAGTGAATCCCATGGAGACAAAGCTCATTCAAAAACTTGTGAAATTAAACATAAATCATAGAAGTCGTATCCCCTTTTTCAAATCCAAAGAAAATGAATATATACAAGCAATGATAGCAAATTCAATAAAAGAAATGGTGTGCACTCTTTGCAATACCAGTGACCATAAAAAGAAGTTTGCTGAATATACAGGCTATTGCCACCATCTTATTCTCCCACAACTGAGTTTTAAATTTCCATCAAGCATCAATGTGCAAGTCATGCAGAAGGATTTGAGCTCCATGCTGAGCAGACATGTTTAAAAAGGAGATTGGTGCATGAATATAGGCAGGAGAAAGAACGAAAGAGAAGCGTTGTAAAATCATGGCAATGACAACCTTGGAACTCAGCAGAGCGAAACTCTGTCCTATACACGATCTTGGTCCATATCCGAAGGGGAGAAACACTGATGAATCCGCCTTGTTTATTCTCTCGCTAAACCTTTCAGGTTTAAATTCCTTGGCATCCTCCCCCCACAGGCGAGTATCATGATTCAATGAAAGCAGTGGGTAGATGATATTTGTGCCTGCCGGAATTGAAATGCCCCCTAATTCTGTATCTTTAAAAGCTTCCCTCATAAATGCAGGTGCTGGTGGGTAGAGCCGCGCCACTTCGTTCAAAATCAGTCCCAACTGTAACCACCACATCAGGATATATAAACTATGTTACAAAGGAGAACTCTGTTAAAAAAAAGTGTACAACTCTATTATAGTCCCCTAATAATTCCTAATGATCTCTTTCCGTTAATCTTTTAGAGAATCTCTGACTTGGAAAAAAAAGTTAAAACTGGCGTGAGGAGTTGTTTTCTGGTTCTATAGGCTGCTCGTCTCCGCTGTACTTAAATATCATCCACTTCAATGGTCAAACAATCAATAGGGATTTTACACCTCATTCACAACAAAAAGTGGTAAATATTTGTCCTATTTTTATTGGCTAAAATTAACTTTTGACTGTTGAAGTGGATGGTATTTAAGAACAGCCGCTGGCCTCGTGGACGTTGTAAAATCTTTCATTCATTCATACATAAACTGTTAGAAACAGTTGGCGGTTTGGAAACCATTAGAAAAAGTTGGCGGTTTGGAATCGGTCTACTTAAATATCATCCATTTCAATGGTTAAACAATCAATTGCAATTTTACACTCATCCACAATAAAAAGTGGTAAATATTTGTCCTACTCTTATTGGTCAAAATTGACGGTGGATAATGTTTAAAAATAGCCATTTGGAATTGAAGGCAAGAAAAATCTGCAAAATGGGGTTCGTCTGGAATTTAGTACAAATTATTTCATGAACTAAAAGGTAGAGCTTCACATGTAACATTATTTTGTATGGGTTATGTAACTAATCGAAAACAGAGATTGCAGCACCACAGATGCAAGAAATATACACACAAATTTACAAATCTTTCACTGCATTTTTTATTGATAGATACATTTATTTAAAATAATACAAGGTTGTAGAGTCATATTGCATGTCTCCAAACTCTACACTAGCAAACTATCCTACAATTCTTCATAATCCTACACCTCACAGTACACAGTCGTGAGCTGTCTACACACAGTAACAGTTCACTATTACATTTATTTATGTTGGAGCATATATTCCAACAGTTACAGTAGTTGTAAAACATGGCAGCAGAAGGCACATAGTGAGATTCTTAACTTTTCGTCGAAATTCTTTAATTTTTTAATTTTGGCGGAGAAATTGTTATTGTTGGAGAATGAGTCACACTTGAATTGTAGATGGACTGGTCACAAGTAGACCAGTAGTTCAGGTAGAACACTCCAAAAACAAAGTTGGGTGGTCATAAATTGAATCTTAACTGGTCCATGAAAAAGGTTAAAAAGTTATTTAGTGGAAGAAACATTAGCATTGAGCAAAGAGACTTTGAACTGCAAGAGATTTTTGTTAGAATAATGAACAACTGAATGAGTGTAAGTGTTGGCAGTTTATTTTTGTGCTGTCTAAGAGCTGTAGTTAAGTCAATTAATTTTAGTTAGGTGTGAATAAATCTCTCATAATAGTTAACATATTTGTAGGAAGTTGTTGAGCTTGCACCCAACCACTCTACATAAATATCATCCACTTCAGTGGTTAAACAGTCAATAGTGATTTTCCACCTCATTCACAACAAAAAGTTGTAAATATTTGTCATGTTTTTATTGGCCAAACTTCACCTTTGACTGTTGAAGTAGATGATATTTAAGAATAGCCATATCCAACTATATATTATAATCTATACTTGTTAAATCAATGAGATACCCAGCCGTTGTTATTTTTTTAATTTTTGGTGCTTGAACATTGATTCTAAGTTAGTTGGCAGGTAATTCTTTAAACATGATATTACAAAATTAATGACAACAAATTTTATATTAAAAAATTACCTTATTTTTAGAATTTAGAAAATCAATAAGCATAACAAATGGATTTTCCAATTCTTACAGTTTTTAATTTGCCGGCCGCCTCAAAATTTGGATGGCAATTTCCACAGATTTGTAGTACTTCTATGCGTGCTCGTTCCTGCCACTCAGGATACATCGCCAGGAGAACAATGGCATATGTCAAAAATACAGTTATAGTGTCGCTACCGGCAAAGAAAAATGTCTTACATTCATCTATCATTTCGTCCATTATGAGGCCTGGATTATTCTCACTATTCATAATTTCCCGGTTCGTGTTCATCAGGTTACCAAGCAAGTCATTGCCATAATCACTACCAATATTTTTACCAGCCTTTTCTCGGGTTAAGATCAACTGTTTCAAACAACTCTTAATTTCTCTGCGGAGTCTCCAACGGTCTCTGTTTTTCTTGAGAGGCAAAAACCTGAAAAAACATAATTTAAAACGTACTCCATTCTTTATAATTTATTTATTGTAAAATTTAAAGAACAGACAATAAGGTTAAGCCAATATCCACTCACAGTCACTTGTTAAGTATTCTTTTCAGTGGAAATGCCTCATCATATTACATTAAATTAGAAATTAGAAAATCTATATAAGGTTGACAATAAAAATTGGTTTAGAAAGTGGCCTGTAGCGAGTTCATAAAGTGTTATAAAGGTTTTAAAATAAGAGAAGACCACTATCAAAAGCCCAATAGAAGGAACAGGGGAGATCATCCCAAAAAAGTGGATTAGCCCAGGAACAGGGCACCCTGGAGATAATCCAGCACCACCCAAAACTTGAGTACCTTGCAATGGGAAAGAAACAAGCACCTCCATTTTTATTGGGAGTATTACAAATATAGTAGTGTATAAAATGTTTATAGTTGAAATAATCAAGAGACATATGCAGAGGAATTATGTAAAAGAGGGCTATTTTTAAATATCATCCACTTCAACACAGTCAAAAGTTAATTTGGACCAATAAAAATAGGAGAAATATTTACCGCTTTTTATTGTGAATGAGATGTAAAATTACTATTGAGTGTTTGACCATTGAAATGGATGATATTTAAATAGAGTGGTAAAAAAAAATGATTTGATGGTATCCTTTCAGTATCACAGTTAATCAGTATTTTTGCCATATTGAACTGTACCCTTGCAGAAGTGATATTCACAAATGCGTTTGCAATGTTGCAGGGCAGACTATATTCATAAAATAGGAACTTTCATATTCTAAATTTTTACTCCATGTAGTTTTGATTTGTATTTAAGCTATAGCACACATATTGAAATATAGATTTAGGATTGATAATAACAATTTACATATGCTTCAGCAGCCCCTGCCCTTGCTGGAGGTGTTTGCTGCCCTCAAGATTTGGTCCTGTGTCCTGTCAGTCCCATGCCTTCCTGCGGCAGTCCAATAAGCAAAGTTTCGGTATTTAAATCTGGTCTTGGTAATTTTGAGAGGGAAGCTTTGGCCATGTTGGATGTCTTCCCCCATGCTCAGGGTCTTTTGACTGTTGAAATAGATGATGTCTCTTGATGGTTAGACATCATCCATTTCAACAGTCAAAAGTTAATTAGGGCCAAAAAAAATAGGAGAAATATTTACCACCATTTGTTGTGAACGAAGTATAAAATTGCTATTGACTGTTTGACCATTAAAGTAGATGATGTTTAAGTAGAATGCATGGTTAGATGTCAGCTATGCATTCTACTTGTAACAATTTGAAGAAGGCTGATCTAAGGGTGGTTTCAAAGAGAGATCAATAAAGAAGAAAATTCAATCAAGGGAAACAGCGAAAGATGTGGTTGATGGCTGTCAGTGCACTTTGAATTTGAGTGGATCCAAGCGTCTGTTAAGGATCCTGTCTTGGCTTATTGATTTTCTCTTATTGACTTTTTGCTGTTAGCTGATTGTCTTTTGCTGTTAGTTAACAGCTGTATTGAGGATGGACTCTTTTGTTAGTCTTTGTGTGTTATATCATTTGGTGGGCTTCATTGTTTTATTTATGGATTTCTGTATATAAAGGTCAGAGCCTTTTTAAAATCCCACTTTTACCTTATGTTAAAAACAAATTTATATATACTATAATAAATACAATTTTTTTTTAAGTATAAACATTATTGTATTTTTACGTGAGAGGTGAAGCCTAAAGACGTTATACAGCCAGAGCACGATTGCAAGTTTTATTTTACCTGTTTAAATTGACGTTTATGAGGCTGTCAAGTATTTAAAATAATTTAAACTATTAAGCCATCCCATCACCTCCCATATTCTAGGAGAGAATATGGGGAAGGCTTCACGAGGAGAGTAGTGGCGGGAGAGAACAGTGGCGTCGGTAGTTATGGTTTAACTGTAGCACATTCTGTTATTTTCTCATGAAGAGGAGCTCCTTCGTCTATATTTTCATATCTACATTGATCAAAACTCCGCACAATGCAACTGTAATTCATCCAGCTGTAATCATGCGCTAAGCCATATATACCCTTGTGATCGCTTTTACAATTCTGTTAAAAGTTTGTTGTGCCGAGACTTGCTACGCCAGAAGTGCAACCTCAAGAAGGCGCAATGGATTTGATTATTCAGAAAATTATTTCTCAACCATGGAACTGCGGGTTTTGATAAAGGAAATCTGGATGGTCTGCCTGTAGCTGATTATAAATCACAGAATATGGAAGAAGATTACAGATGCGCAGTGTGTCTCTGTAAATTTGAAGAGAATGAAAAAATCAGGGTTTCGCCCAACTGTAATCACAGCTTTCATACAGAGTGCATAAATATGTGGTTACATTCCCACATTGCATGCCCTCTCTGTAGAAAAAGGGTGCCATCAAATCGATCTCTGACAATAATGAATTCAAGCACAAGGAAAGAACCCATTTCCTCAAATATTGTGTTCGTGGGCATCTGGTGAGAGGGCAGAGAAGCTCTATTGCAGTGCAGCACTCAAACCCAGTAAGTGCATTAATGTTGGGAATCCAGGGTTTAACTGATTAACATAATTAGCATGTACGTTCACAGATTAAATATGTTTCGATTGCAAACTCCCATAAAATGATAACAAACCACTGTATTATATTTTTCCAAAATCAGACAGATTTGTTTTAAACAAGAAATTACCATTTAACTGTCAACTTACATGATAAATACAGCCAACCAATTTTGATGCATCAAAAAGAAGTTATGTGACAAGACCATTGCCACATGCTGCTATTGACAGTGGACCTTAATGGTCCAAATAGATCATTACTTTTTCAAATAAGCAGTGTTCCTCCCAGTTCTCTTCCTCTTATTCGACAGCATATTCCTAAGTTTCCCTTGCATTGGTGTGCATGCCATGTACTAATGGTTTCAGGTTCTATCCTGCCTGGGCCTACTCTCTTGCCACTTGGGTCATGAGGATTCCTCTTTCTGTAATGGAATCTACAATATGGATCATTTTGACATACTATATCATTGGTTTTGCCCCAACTCCACAGAGGTAAGAGCAAGACTGCCTCTTGAAGCTATATGTATAATTATTCTGCTGTAGCTATTGTTTTTGAAAATCTGATATGGGTATTTTATTTTCTTCTATATGCAGGTTTTTTCAACAATTGCTGCTATACATTGCAGTTTCTCAGTCAGCATTAGGGCTGTTTCGATTTATAGCACCTGTAGGACGGAATCGAATAGTAGCAAACACTTTTGGCTCATTCGCCATCTTGGTTATTTTTGTTCTTGGAGGATTCATCATCTCCAGAGGTACATAAAAACCTTATAACCATTAAGATTGTTTGTCGTAGTTCTCGTGCTAGCTGAATATAAATCAAAGTTATTAACAAATGTTTGGTAACTGTGACTGATGATATTAAAAGTTGGTGGATATGGGGTTACTGGGTTTTTCCTCTTATGTACGCTCAAAATGGTATTGCAGTAAACGAGTTCCTGGCAAGCAGATGGCAAAATGGTGGTAATTTCTATTTCCAATGTCCATCACCTGCTTCTACTAATCAAAGAAAATATTCCCTCACCAAATTCATCTCTTTGTGTTTACAGGAAAACATCGGTGTCAAATTATTGCGCTCTCGCGGACTGTTTGCTGATGACTGGCCGAACTGGCTATCCATTGGGGTGCTCTGTGGGTACAATGTTCTCTTTATGTCGAGAGGCGAAGCCTAGAGGTGTTATACAGCCACAGCATGATTGCAAGTTTTATTTTACCAATTTAAATTGACGGTTTATTAGCTGTCATAAAATAAAATGAATATTTCATATACTGTAACTTCTAACTTCTGTCAGTTAATCCTAAATTCAGAACAGAACAATAACAGAACAATAAACTTGAATCAATCGGTAAGAGCACTACATAACGAATAGAAAGAATGGTGATAAGATAATTATCTAAACATAATGATAACCCTCAAATTTATTTATCGCCAGCTCTCGAGTATGTGCAAGTTGAGATCCAATTTACTGTAGTTTGAATTTTTTGATGGATCCGGCAATATCTTTTGAATCTACCATTGTATGTGTATGGAGTTTCTTTTAGCCATGTGATGTTGATTTTCAGTGAGGGCTTCACAAACTGCTTTGCTATTGCCCGGTCTGGTGCTGTGATTTGCCCGTGATGTTCTCCAACATGTGAGCGCCTGTGGCATAGGCATTTCTGGCCTTAATGGCATATTTTCAATCCCTTCTAATGCCCTTCTAGGCTTCTTCACATCCATGAATACAAGCTTCTCTAAACCCCCGTGTCTGCAGAGCACAACATAGCTCAGAGTGTGGGTTTTCTTGAAACAACAGCTTGAATTTAAATTGTTCGACATTTGGTGAGTGTGGATTTCTGGAATAATTTAAGTTGTCTAGAACCCATTATCAGGGCAAGGATGAAGTCCATGAAGAATTTAATTTGTCTAGAACCCATTATCAGGGTAAGGATGAAGTCTATGAAGAATTTAAGTAGTTTCCAGTCTCTGCAGAACGCATTATCTGGGTAAGAATAAAGTCTACAGAATTTAAGTTCTGTTAAAAATCCACCATCAGGTATCGTCTTGATTCCAAAAAACCTAACAAGGTACACTCAGAGCGATCTTCCAAACAAAAGTATCAATGGTATTTGGCTCTTGACAAAGTTGAGTCATAAAATCCACACCAATATTTCTAATAATACTAATAACATATCTGTCTCCCAAGTCCCAAATAAAGTAGAAAAACAAAATTGATGGTTAACAAGATTAGATTTTCACAGTGCATTTCAGTGGATGATCCATCATCTGGATAGTGCAGGCAAAAATTAATGATTGCAAAACTCACATCATCAGATAAACCCACCCAAATGCAGATCAACATGCAGACCGTGCACACTTTCTTTCAGGGGATTAGGCATGGCCAAATAAAATTTCATTGCAAAACCAAGAACAGATTCTTACAAACCACACACTCATAAATAAAGTCTGAAAATGATAAGAACAGTGGGAGTAACGCTTCTATGCACTTACAAACCATTCAATAGCAGTTACAAACCATGGAATATTAAACCAGAAGACAACTAAATGAACACAAACTGATTTTAATTGGACACACTAACATTTTTGTATGACATTTTTCTTTTACAAATTATAAAAATATTTTTTTTTAGACAAATAAAGTTCACCTTATAATAGCTTATTGACCAAAATAACACTTAAATGCATTATTAAATGGTCTATAGGCACAAATATTTATATTTTTATTCGCTCACAGAGATTTTGCTCAAAGAGCTGATGAGCTTGACTGTGAACGACAAGATTGTTCATGTGAGCAGGTCTTTCAAGCTGCTAGCGAAGAATTCCGTGGAGGCGTTCTATAATCTTTCTTTTCTTTTATGAATTTGTAGCTTGACTGTGAACAGCAAGATTGTTCATGTGAGTGGGCCAATGTTGGGTTGTATTAGGCGTGATACAGATTACTTGAAATGGCGATGGCAGCCCTTTGACTATGATCTTCCAGGGTATGCTATAGGTTCTCTATGCACTTCTGCATTGAATTTATATTCCAAAGAACTGTGTAATGCTTATGAATGGTCAAACAAATTGCTTTTCATACTTATGGATTTGTAAGACATGTATAGAGATTCTCCTATGCCCTGTTACATTGAATTTATATTCCAAAGATTTGTGCAGTGCTTATGAATTGGTTTTTCGTACATCTGGATTTGTTAGATCTTTTGGTTTCAAAATTCAGAATTGGTGACATGCTTTTGGCAAAAAAAAGTTACTTTGTTTAGAGGATTCTTCTTATCAGAGCAATAGCATCCCCTTTGGCATATTAAAACAAATAAATTCATGTGCATCAAAAATTGAGTCGTAACTTAGGAGATGCTTTTGGTCAAGATCTGTTTGTATGATATAATATTACTATCCAAGAATTATGTTTGCAACAGCCATTGGGTGCATGTTATTAATGCTACGTGCTCAAGCGATTGTGCTTAATATTCTATTTTGGTACTTATTCTTGAGTTCCTTTTTTTCTATCTCATAAATCTGATATTCATTTGCAATTTGGGGTTGTGAATTGAGACATTAGGTTTGATGCAACGAAGTTTCTCCAAAGCATTCAAAATAGGTGTATTGTGATTGTGGGTGATTCCATTGGCAGGAACCAGTGGGAATCCATGGTTTGCATGCTGGCTGAAGCAGTTTCTGATAAGACTTGGATATATGAAGTGAATGGGAATCCCATCACAAAGCACATGGGATATTTGTCTTTCTGATTTGAAGACTATAACTGCACTGTAAAGTATTACAGGACACCATTTTTGGTTTACTAGGACTGCCCTCCTATAGGATATCCTCCTAAAATTCTAATGACTCTGAAGGTTGATACAATGGACTATACTTCAATCTCCTCCTGAAATTCTAATGATTCTAAAGGTTGATACAATGGACTATACTTCAAATCATTGGGTTAATGGAGATATCTCAGCGTACTTTTAGGTTGCAACAGAAAACAACACTAGGAGAAGAAATGTGGAAGATTGGAGACCACAAGTGGCAAATGCCAAACTATGCAATTTTTTTCGCATACAGAAGACTTGAAACAAATATTTGAGAGAATTCTTTTGAGAGAGAATTCTTCTTTGCTGTTACAGAAACTTTATGCTTTAAGGATAGACCTGCCAGACCATATCATGTCTAGAATTGCTTCTAAAAGGATGTTGAATCTTTGTAATTGATGCAAAAGCAGAGATGCTAGCTCTATTTGTGTGTGGGAAGATGGATCATCCAATAGACAAATCAAAGTATTAAATATAATAGGATTGATCTTTAAAAAAAATCCCAAACCAATTAGAAATCTAGGAAAAAAAGAACTCTCCTGAAGATGGTTCAGAGATAGGCCTCCAAACTTCAACAATTGATGATGGTTCAGAAAATTTATGCTTTAAGGATAGACAATTTTCACATGCTTTCCGTCACTATGCACAGTTTTGTTTAAAAGACGGGACCACAAATATAATATAAACCAAAGATGAAAAAGAGCTAGGAGATGGATCAGTGTTGATATAAAGTAGAGGATTTTAGATAAAGTTATTTTTAGGGTGAGGGTTAGCGTTAGAAGCAATAATAGGGTTAGGGTTAGGGTTAGGGTTAGAATTAGGGTTAGGGTTACAACTAGGGTTGTAGTTATGGTTATAATTTACCTTACAGTTAAGGTTAGTATTAGGGTTGGGATAAGAATTAGGGATAGAGATAGGGTTAGTATTAGGGTTAAGGTTAGGGTTAGGGTGAGGGTTAGCGTTAGAAGCAATAATATACAGTTAGGGTTACAAGTAGGATTGTGGTTATGGTTATAATTTGCCTTAATTTGCCTTATGGTTAAGGTTGGTATTAGGGTTAGGATAAGAATTAGGGATAGGGTTAGTATTAGAGTAAGATTTAGATTTGAAAGTTAGTATTAGGGTTAGGATAAAAATTAGGGATACAATTAGGGTTAGTATTAGGGTAAGAATTAGATTTGAAATTGGAATTGTGGTTACGAATAGAATTTGTCTTAAAATTTAAATTAGGGCTAGGGTTACAATTAAAATAGGGTTAGAATATTTTATTAGGTTAACAATAAATATAAATAAAAAATAAAATAATATAAAAAAATATATAATAATTAAAAATAAATATCAAATAATTTTTAAAAATAATGTAAAATTGTGAAGAATGGTTGATATCAACATAATTTTATATATATAAAATAGGGGGACAGATATAGACGCCTTTTAGTCAAAAAGTGTAATATGGGCGTGTATTTTACATATATTATTCCACAAATATCTTTAATTTTTTAATCATATTACCACACATAGGTAGAGTAGGCCCCTCAAGAAGATCCTTCTCGGCGTACTTTAGATATATTAAATAAATATAGCTATACTAGTTAATAAGTCAGAAACAGAATTATAACTACAATTTCACTGAATTTCACTGTGTTTGGTAAGCTTGAATAAACATACTTACATAAACTATCTAATGGTGATTATGGGCATGGTATACATCCATGTAACTCACTATCAAGATGAACCCAAGTTGAGGGATTAGAAAGAAACTGTACATTACCTATAGCCAGGAATAAATAACTTTGTGTTATCTTCAGTAGCCATTAATAACTGCTGAGCAAGCAAGTCAAAAATATGCTTCCCGTGTATAGTTGCTGCCAAAAGCTGTGTGGTCAATAATATCTGAAGTTAGAGCCTTAAATTGGCGAGACACATCCACTTCATTCTCACCAGTTTTAGCAACTTCCGCCCATTTGTCCAATGCATTCGCAGTGCTCTCGACCATGGAAGAAACTATGTCCTGATCCAAGTAACCATTTGGCCAAAAGATATTAAAATCATCTAAAACCCTTGGAAATTTTAGGCTATAGATACCAAAAATTTTGGTCAAACCCAAGCCTAAGTTATAAATCCTTGAAAGCTTATAAAAATTAGGCAATGAATGTGATCAAACCTTGAGTTTTTCTATATGAAAAGAGGGATTTATAATTCTTCTGTGGTGTGCCCATTTCTCACCATTTAAGTTCACTAGACCTTCTCTTTGTAAATCTTTCATACTTGGATTCCACTGAGGCTTTCCATAATTCCCCAGCTTATCACCCATCAGCTCTTTCACCAACTCTGGCCTACCAATTACTAGCACTGGTATTGTCCCAAACCACATTAAAAAGGTTGGGCCTGTTATTAGATAATCAAAATTAATACTAGTTAGCATTAAATTATCCAATAAGGTTAGTCTATAGACTACACATCAAATAATAATTTTACAAAATACTTGTTCAAGGATTTAGAGATCTGCTACCAAACCAGGCATACTTATAGGGGGTAACTTCTTGCCTGATAAGGTTTAGCTTACTATTAAAGCAGCTGATTTCTGAATAATCATATTGTACATAACGATGCACTGTAAACTAACCAACCTTAAAAATAATAAATTACCATAAATTTTAGACCAGTTATAGCAGTAATATTGGGCTCGAGCCACAATGTCATGGGAGAGTTCCATAGGCTTGGATTCGGCCTCCTGCCTAAGCTTAACAACTTCATGTGCGTTTCCTTTTAAAGCTTGTATGGAGGGCCTGTAATGCCTTGAGCTTGAAAATGCTTGGCTATTTGAAGAGGCTTCCACCATATTGCTATTGCAAGTTTGGTAACCACATACAAAGCCATACAGCCAACAGAAAAACATATGATTTCAGCAACAGTAGACATGATGTTCTTATCTTATCTCTAGGATATTGTTCTCTTTATATTGTACTAAGATTCCCTGGAGTTCATGCCAGACTGATTTCCCTGGAAAATATAAATATATACAAAAGATGCTTCAGAACCAGAGAGAAGACTTTATTTTCTATTTTAAATTTATTAGGCCGGCTATATTTCATGTGGAGAGGGAAGACTTTTTTTAATGTAATAATGTAACATGTAATTATGCAGGTCTTCAATTTTATTATTATATATTATATTGAGTTTTATTTATTTATAATTAAGATTTGGAGGTATGATTCATCGTTCATGCAAATTATTACAGTAGAGAATTAGTAAGAGGTCTAGAAAAAGAATTTTTCAAAGTGTGACCAAAACTTGTACAATGAAACACTAATTGAATAAAACGTTACTATTTATTACTAGTCAAATATCATAATCTTATCTAGGAGAAGTTTTTTTTGCTCTGCATATTTTTGAAATTGGCCACCATTGTCTCTCTAGGTTTCATACCGCACTCTAGGCACAGGAAGTATAGCCTTTTTTCTTTTTTTTTGTACGCCCACATTTATTGTGGCTTCTTGGCCATTTAAATGCCTCTTACCGCTTCTAACCCAACATTTGTTGCTGGTGTTGGTGGTTCTTCGGCTCTGAACAATGGCTTCTCCACCGACCAAGCGTCCCCGGAAGTTTGTTCCGAAGGTGTTCCACGAGGTAAGCCCTCAGACTCTCCTGCTGATGTGATCTTATCATCATAGAAATTTGATACTGCTTGTTTATGGTTAAAGCAGCATACTTTCATTGGTTATTTTGTAGGGAGAACTCCCCCTGAATCTATGCTCAATTAATGGGTCCAAAAGGCTTGGGTCCCTCATGGGGTCTGCCTTGATATTGTCCAGAATCTGAGCAAAGGCTTTTTCCTTTTCCGCTTTGCAAAAGTTAGCCATGTTCAAGCAATTTTGAACCATGGCCCCTCGGTATGTTCAGTCTTCCCTATTGGTCTTCCAACAGTGGACACAGGATTTTGTGGCTTTTGATGATACCAAACACAGAGTTCCTATGTGGATTGAATTCCCTGGTTTGTCTTTGCCCTGTCTGCATTTCTTGCATGACATTGCCTCTTTTTTAGGAAGAGTTATTTGTGTTGAACCTGATAGGTTCTTTCAAGCACGCCCTCAAAAGTGTGTATGTGTTGAGGTGGATCTTTCGAAAGACCTCAAGGAATTTATTGACATTCAAATTGGCCCCCTTCAACACACCCAGAAAGTCACATACTTTAATTTGCCCAATACTTGCTATTGATGTCAGTCAGCAAAGCATAAAATTAGGGATTGTCCTCTTACTGTGCCTAGAACCCAGGTTCCTCCCAGGGAAACTATACAGGCACGCCCTATAGAAAACCCTGTAGCAACTATGCCCAAGGAGGTGCTTTTTAAACCAATGGACACTTGGGCTACTGTTACCAATCGCAAACACAGAGTGAAACCCTCTGTGGATGTTCTCAAACCTGCCGAAGCAACTAAAAAGGTTTCAAAGCTTTCTGTGAATGGCGGGAAGGACAACAATAAGAGTCCTCTTGTGCTGCCTTTGCAACGAACATCACCGCCAAGGGCAAGAGCTCGTGTCAAGCCCTCTGTGTCGCCTCACAGGCGCTCTCGTAGCCATGAGCTTCCTAAGGAGGGAGAAATTGTTCAAGAGCTTAAAAAACATCAAATCCCTCCTCTCCAATTTGGGTCAAACCCCACTGACTTTCTTCAGAATAGTTTTGCTTCATTTGGAAGCCTGGATTCTGGGGAGATGGTGGAGGATTTTAAATGAATTTTCTCTCTTGGAATGTTCAAGGTCTCACTGACCTCTCTAGGAAGTACTATGTTCATGATGCTCTCTATCATTATGCTTCTCTTGATGTTCTGTGCCTACAAGAAGTTAAAGTTACAGGCTTTCTTTTGTCTTCAGCTTGCCATTATATTTGGCCAGCCAGTAAACTATTTTCCACCGCCCATGAGGCTGGCAAAGGTGGTGTAGCTACTCTTTTGTCCCCTCGGTGGCATGATTCAATGGTGGATCATGGGGTGGATCCCACCAACCGATTAGTCTAGACGCTTCTTAATATTAATAATCACTCTTTTGGGATTATTAATATCTATGCTTCAAATGATGCGTCAAAAAGATCTACTTTGTGGCGGTGGATTGCAGATTCAATGCCCGTGGCCATGTGGCTTATTTGTGTAGATTTTAATATGGTTGAAACGGCTACTGACAAGGATGGTGTTCTGCCTTTTCGGTGGCCAGCTGGCGAAAGAGAGGTGTGGTTCCATATGAGCAATAAATTGGGATTTTTTGATCCCAATGTTGGTCGTCGTCACTCCAGTCCTTTATGGCATACTTGGTGTAATTTTTGGGCTTGAACTAATAGGGTGTTTAAACGCCTTGATCATGCTATGATTTCTGCACAATCTTTTTTTAACTTCTCCATGTCATCCACCCTTCCTATGCAGCCGTTAATGGATGTGACGTTGTCAGATCACTTTCCAATTCAGTTTGTCATTGAGTGGCAACTCACTCAACCACGCACCATGAAATCTCAATTTTTTCTGAACACTTCCTTGCTTGCTCATCAACCCACCTTGGCACACATTTCAACTGTTTGGAATTTAGAATGTCGGCTATTGCATGCTACTGGCTAGATTAAGTGGTGGAATGATGCTATTACCCATACAACGAGGTTTCTTCGCATCTATGGCCGTCAGCTGGCCAATTTTAGGAGAAGGGCTTATGAAGCTACTGTCACTGCTTTGAAATTTACTTCTGAAGCCTTAGCTACTGAGCCTTTTTCTCCTTCTAAGCAAGTCCTTGTTGCCAATTTATGGCATCAAAAAAAATGGCTGACTGCCATGCTGCCAGAGGAGCGCAACTTAAAGCCAGAATGCACTGGCTAAAAATTGGGGACCGTGTTTCTAAGGAGTTCTTTCTTGCTCTTCGAGCTAGACATTCCTCACACAGTATTTAGCAAATCAAAGAGGACAATAATGTTCATACAGATCTGCCAGACATTCTCTAGGCTTTTGTAAGACATTATGAAAAAGTTTTCACTGCTCAAGATTACACTCCTGAGCGACAAACTGCTTTGTAGGATTATCTTGTTGTTGTTCCAAAAAGGTTGTCCTCAGCCCAGACTCACTTCTATGATCAACTATTGACCATTGAAGACCTTAAAGAAGCTATCTGCTCTATGGCTGATGGGAAAGCTCCTGGAATTGATGGCTTTCCTTGTGAGTTCTACAAAGCCCTTTGGGATTGTTTAGGAAAATATTTACACAATGTTTACCTTGAAGCTTTTCATTCAAATTCTTTAGGAAATATTATAAATCAAGGAAACATTAAGTTCATACCTAAAGCTGGCGATTCGGAGGATATTTGCAACTAGAGGCCCATTAGCCTCCTCAACGTCTCTTACAAAATCATTGCTAAAGCCCTTTCGCTCAAACTCCACAACCTGCTTCCTCTGATTGTCCGCCCTGAACAAACAGGCTTCATTAAGTCCAGATATATATTAGATAATATCATTATAGTTTGAGAGGGAATGGAATGGGCCCGAATATCAAACCAAAAAGTAATCTTTTTAAAACTTGATTTTGCTAAGGCTTATGATCGCATTGAATGGCGCTTTATCCTTGCAATGCTTACAGCATTAGGGTTTGGACCCTCTTTTATTTAATCTGTCAAAATGCTCTTTTTAGATGCCTCTACTTGTATCACTATCAATGGCCACCAGTCTCATACTTTTGGCCTTTTCAGATCAATCCAGCAAGGATGCCCTCTTGCCCCAAGCTTGTATGTTCTTGTAGCAGAAGATTTTGGTTATCTTCTTGCTCATTCAGTTTCCAATCGGCTTGTTCATGGTATTTCTTTACCAAATTCTTCCATCCAGCTGGTTAATGGTCACTTTGCTGATGACTCTTTTTTAACCTTACTGGAAGAAGAAAATTCTGTTAAAAATGCTCTTGGTTATCTGGAGACCTTTTGTTTAGCCTCAGGTTCTTCCATTCAGTGGCACAAGACGTTATGCTATAGACAATCTATACTTCCCACTCCTCATTGGCTTCAGCAATATGGCTAGCGCTGGGTTGGCCATGGGGAAATTTTTAGATTCCTGGGTATTCCTTTTGTGTTCCAGGGCACTTCTGCCACTGTATGGCAAGTTGTTCTTACCCGTGTGGAACAAAAACTTGCAGTCTTAATTACCAAACCTCTTTCACTGGCTGGTAAATTCCAAGTTTGTTCTAAGATCTTGGCTGCAACCCATGTTTATTATTCTTCTTGTTGGGCTCCTTCAAAAAGCTCTTATGCCAAACTAGAAAAACTCTTGCGAGATTTCCTATTGACCTCTTCTGATACTCACCATGGTTTTCACCGTGTTGCATGGGAATTTTGCTGCCTTCCCAGAGATTCTGGAGGACTCAGTATTCTTTCTACCCACCGCCAAGGAAATGTCTTGGCTGTCAAATGGATTATTCGTGTGCTCACTGGTTGTGAGGCATAGAAGGTTTTACTCCGGCATAACATTGAAATGGGACATCCTATGCACAAACCGGTTTGGAAAGGAATTGGTTTTTCTACTCTCCTTCTCATGAGAGAACCCATTCAAATATTGGGCACGTTTGTGGTTAAGAGCATTTGGAAAGCCTAGGAAAAAGTTAAACCTTGGTTATGCTGGTTTTGTGATGGTTTTCATGCTGGTCTTTCATTCAATCACCTTCATATTTGGTGGTCACCTCTCCTAGCTTCTGCAACTCAACCTTTGGCTAAATTGCAAGGTTTAAAGGCTCTCAAATTTCACAAAAAAGGTGTTCAAACCCTTCAGGATATGTTTCACAAGCCCACTATGAGCCTTTTGGCTTGGGAAGCATTCCGTGTAAAATTTTCTCTTTCAAAAGTTGATAAGTACTTATGACAGAGTCATCATGGCTATTCCACCTGAAATGTTGCACAAGGTTGGAATTTAGTCCAACAAGCCATGGTGGAAGGACTGGAAATGGTATCCAGACACACCTTTGCATCATTTCAAGCCACGGATGGCTTACAGGTTGCTTTTAGCTCATTTACCCATGGCTGCCACTCTTAAAAAGCGTTGACTTATTCATAGCTCTTTGAGTCTTTGGCATTCCAGGTTTAAAACTATTTGGTCTACCATTCTTGAGCCAAAACTTGCTCATTTTGCCTATGCATTCTCTTTCAAGGCCTACTTATTGGTACTAGGTTGTTTCACCTTGGCGTCCAGGATCCCTGTTGTCCTTTTTGTGGACAGGTTGAAATGATTCAGCATCTCTTCTGGTATTACACTAGAGCTCAACAATTCTAGCTATGGATTCGTGATTTTTTTCGCCCTTTCAGACTTGAGCCATTAACCTGGCAAATCATCCTGTTGGGTGATTCACCCAGGTTTCCTGAAAAATTTACTCAAATCTGGCATATTTTCAGGGTGGAGATTTTATTTGCATTATGGAAAGATCATAATTCTTGTATATTTTCAGAAAGCAAAATTAGAACTTTTGTTTCTTTGTACATTAAAACTATTATCTGTTCTAATGTTCTTCTACAAATTCAAGTGCAAGCTAACAAAGTTGCCTTGGAAGTGGCTCGCTTACAAGAGTTGTTGGATCATTGGGGGAATGCTCCTTGCATCGTGGCTCATGTTCCTCCCTCACCATCCTTTGTCAGAGATCACTCTCCCAATAGACATAAAAGTGGTTCGGCTAGAGATTCTTGGCCTCACTCCTAGCCTACTCCGCATCGCAGTGCTCACCGACGCAGGCGCTCGGCCTCTCCACGTCCGCGTGGATGGACCTCTAGCTGTGCTGCTAGTGTATTTGGGGATAATGCGGGGCGGCCCATTATGGATAATGCAGGTAATGCTAGTTGGCCTGCAATGGACAATGCAGGCTGGAATGCTCCTGGTTCTTCTCATCCACCAAATACAGGGTGGGATAATAGTAAGGTTTTCCCTTGGTTGAATTTGGCTATCTCACCTCAGCACGAGGAGCCAAATGTTTAGAATGAAGAACAGGAAAATGAAGATGGCTGGGCTATGCCTGATGTCAACCTGGACCCCACTGATATTTAGGGGAAACTGGACAGGGATCCACCATCTACAGGACTGGCATTGGCAACTTAATTCTATTTTTTCAGTATGTTTTTATATGGGTTATGTACCCTTTGATACTTTGTTCTAGATCTTTCTAGGCTTAGCCCATGTGACTTTCAGGGTGTGCCTTTTAACCACCCATTATTTTTTTGTGAAGTGTTATTTTAGTTTAATAGATAACTTGCATTTTCATCAAAAAAAAATAATCTTATCTAAAAAATATCTTATATGCAAAGTGAGTGATTACAAATATTTTTGTAGTGTTAGCTGTTCAAAAAGTTCCAAACCTGCAAACTCTTCATTTCAATGCTAACGTTTTAACTAACTTTGTTATTCATGTACATAAAAATACAATTAACTTTTAGTTTTATTTGGACTATAGTTGATTTTACAATATACTGATTGAAAAAGGTTTACCCTTAGTAACACCCTCTATAATAAAAGTCTTAGCAAGATGAGCAATTCCACTAGGTTAAGGAATGTCCCAAGTTCAAACTCAAACTTATTAGTGTTTTTGAAATTTTCCTTTACTCCAAAGGTTTTGTATCTTCGCTTTATATGTTCACTCAATTCAATCAAAGTGATGATTGTTATTAGATCACAAAATGTTTTTTATTAGATCACAAAATGTTTTGGTAAGTCTAAATGTAGTTACACCTAACCTTAAATCACACTACTAAATCCTAAATCATGTGTACCAAAAGCTAAATCTTGTTATATGCTGCACCAATATTACAACTACATTTTAGCAAGATTTGTGTGAGGATGGGCATCTTCTAGGTAGCTCGTTAATGCTGGTCTTGATGATATACTAACTAGTAAAAGTGCCAAAGGTGCTATCAAATTGCCGATAGGCACAAATATTTATAGGCCTATCACTAAATATTATATATTTATATTTTGATATGCATAGTGTAACTATTCTTTATATGTTTTGGCCATTTTAATATGCACAATGTAAATATTATTTGTAACATATCATCTTGATTTTATTAGCTGATCCTTTTACTTCTAAAGCATAAATCAAAATGGAGAGAAGAAGATCAAACATTGATAAACTTGGTAACAACCTTTGCACCCTCAAAGATTGCACGCTTTCCAAGCTCTTGAGGAAGACAAAGCCTCACAGTTGTCTAAATCTCTCGTATGTTGATGATGTTCTTCTTGTTGTGGAGAGCAAAGTCAATTGCCTCACTAGCAATTTTCTCAAAGATCTCATTGATAAATTTGTTCATAACTCCCATATCCTTGCTAGAAATATTGATATCATGGTGCACTTCCTTGTGAATTTTAAACAAAAAGGTATTGTAGATCTGTATGTTCTTTTTATTTTTGTTAGTACCTTTCTCATCATCATCTTTTTGGGGGACCTTCTTTTCAACCTTAGTAACCTTCTTTTTTATGGAGATTTCTCAATCATGACCTTTTTCTTTGCAATGGGCTGCTTCTCTATCTTTTTTACCATTGATAAGCACTACAAAAATTATAGAGCCAAATTAGAAATTAAATATAAGGTTAAGATAAAAATAAAATTAGAAGCCATTTCAAAACTCTACAAAAGAAGACACGAAGGAATATGTAAATTAAATTACAATTAAGATATTTATTTTAATGATAATGGTAATAAATCATAATTAAATTAAACTTCTATAACATAGCAAAGGTTAAATTATTTGCATTGAAATTTTTGCACTTGTCTCCAAGCAAAGAAAAGCATAATGTGATCTCATATCTCAAATCTTAGTTTAGTCCCACGGAGCAACAAAGCATTCAACAGGCTATCTAGAGAATTGCATAAATGCATGAATATTAGAAATGGCTAGATTTCTAATTAATTTTTTATTTAAATGAATTATTATGATTTTCTATGTTAAAAGGCACAATTGATAATAGTGGCAAGCATTCCACTAGAGTTGCAGTGACTCGAACATATTTGTTTAAAATGGCCATCTAAAGTTGTAAATCTAGAGCAAATAAGAAAAATAATATTATATTTATATGAATAAACATTTATTACAAAGAATTGAAAGAAAACATTGGAGTTGCAAGGGGATTCAAACACACCCACAAATCACTGTAGGCATTGTAAAATCCCCTAAAAAATCGTAACAAAAAATATAGGGTCGATGGCACTATGATGTTAGAAATGAAGGTGAACAACTATAGAATGGAAATCTTATTTAAAATGTTATAAATTTAGTGTAGAACCAAATGGAGATTATAGGAAATAAAATCAACAATACAAAGAAATAAAGGAATAGAAAACTGAACACACAACACAGTGTTTACATGGATAAATCATTTCAAGAAAAAAATCCACACAAGAAAAGATGCACTAGTATGTACTAACTTCAATAGAGTTTACAATACATCACTACAACCTCCTCTTCAGTCTTCAATCTAGCGATACGTGTTTTTTCAATCTCAATTCTACCACACTCCAGTCGTAATACAATGCCCTCATTAAAAGAGTGTTGTCATCTAGGGTAAAAAATCCTAACATTACTTCTACCATCAGATCTGCAACCTAATGATGAACGGTCTAGACAGACTAGGAAATTACAATATTTACAAGGCAATTTTCTAAAAAACAACATTAAGAGTAATTAATTACATAGGATTTATAAGGTTGATTGCACCTTAATCCTAACATGTGATTTGAGTTGAAGGCCTACTGATGAGTAAGCTCTCAACATGGTGCTAATCATCTTGGTTAGGCACAACCCCATATACATGTGCAAGTTTTTAGAGTCCAATGCAAGCCCAACAAGAACATGGCTTTTTTCATCTTTAGGTATGGTATGACCCACAATCACTAGTAAAAGTCAACACTTCCAACTCCAAATTGCATATCCATAAGAAACATGGTAGAGATAAAAAGGAAATTATACAAAATTGCACACCATTTTAAATCATTGTGCAAGCCTTGAAGATCTGTGCAAGCCTTGAAGATCCAATGCAACAAATAGTGGAAATTATAAATGGTTTACACATGGGTTGAATAGTATTGTGTTCATAACCATTATCCTCTTAAATGATTGCAATGTAAAGGAGAAAAGAAGAATGAAGAGTAGTATTGGAAGTGTAGGCAAATAATGGCAATCGCCATAAATAGTGCCATCTCATTAAACTAGTGTGCAACCCCATCCAAATGGTGTGCAGTTCATTCAATTTCAACACAGTTATAGAAGAGCATTACACGATCCCAAAATCAAGGCGCAACCATATCCACAAATGAAGCAAATCTGTCTTAAGACTATGGTACAACCTAAAACAAGATTCATGTTATGGTAAAAAGAATATGTTAAATAGTTAGAGAGAGCTTGTGTAATTTAAATGGTAGTGTGCAAACCATTATCCGCTTGGTTAACTAAAATGTAAAGGAGGAAAGAATAATGAAGAGTGGTGTGAGTCACATAGGTGCAAAAGGATATCTAGCACACCATTAAATGCTAGTTTGGCATTAAAAAATATAGTGCAACATTAAGAAATAATCAAAACAACTACATAGACTCCAATTCATAGTGCATCATCTTCTATCTCCAATGCAACTATTAAAAATTTAGCTCAATTAGGTTAAAATGTTTATAATATGGAAGAATTTATCTCATGTTGATGAAGGCCATAACTTCAATTAAGATTGACCAAGATGGAAAAAAATTGTCCAGCACAGAATTTAGTATTGAAAATTACACACATAACCAATTAGCAGCAAACATTTACAACATAATGAACGTAGCTACAACAAAAATCAAACCCTAAATATCAATAGATGTACTACATTTGAACTTTCTTAAACATGGTGCATGATAATCATTTGTTTAAAAAAAATAAAAAGACAAGTCTTTGAAATACTTTCTCTAAATGTAATTGTCTGTGACATCTACTTAAGCATAATGGAGGTGGACTTCCACAAAAATAATGCATCTATGAAACCATTTCTGTAAAACTATATTTAACCTACATTGTAGGAAGGAAACAAATGTTACAATGCATGAGCAGACCCCTGCCACCACCAAGAATAAATATATTTTTATTCAATCACCTACTCTTTTTTGTTTCAATCTAATAATAGATATTACACTGAAATGAGCTACCACCACTCAACAAAATATTCTATTTGCAATTATTGGTGGAGAAATCTAAGCCAGCTTTTTGAGTGTGAATTGGTTTTGTAGCTCTTGCGTTATGTGTATTTCAGTGCATTTCAAGAATTGGTATTACAGGTTGAAGTAATTCTAAAGAGCTGAAATGATGTCGGTTTGTTTCCAGATTATGCAATAGTTCAAAGACTCCTAAAGAAACACTTGTTCTGAGAGTTATATTGTAACCATAAAAAGTTTACAATAATATAATTGAACTGTGTGTTTGGAGTGTCGAGTTTTTTATTTGAAAAAGTTTTCACCACGTAAAAATCATTGTGTTAATGTTTCTTGACTTTAAATCTTAATTAACTAAATGTATGTGAATCTTAATAAACTGTAATCATTGAAAGGTTTGAAAGAATGAACTGCAACCCTCTCCTCATAAGACTAGTGTTGGAAGTTGTTTCCGCACCTTTGCTTCCTTTCAATTGGTATCAAAGCCTGATCAACTCAGTTTCTTGATGTGGGTAGAAGGGTTTTTTGGTATAATCTTATTTCAGTGGGAGTTTTGTAGTTGTGAAAATTCAGTAACTTGATTGCATGCAAAAGATGGCAAGCACATCCAATAGAATTGAAATGGAGAAGTTCAATGGTGGCAACTTTGAACTATGGAAGTTGAAAATGGAAGATATGCTCATAGACAGATATCTGTGGGCTGCAATATCCAGTACAAAACCATCAAGCACCTCTCAAGAAGACTAGGATCTGATGGATAGAAAAGCCAAGGGTCTCATAAGACTCTGTTTGGTTGATTATGTGCTCCATGTCCTTGAAGAGAAGACTATGAAGGATCTTTGGAAGAATATTGGTGATGTTTATCAGGCTAAATCCCTGGTGAACAAACTATTCTTCTGAAAGAAGTTGTATTCTCTAAAGATGGAAGATGGATGATCCATTGTTGATCACATGAATGCATTTAATATGCTTGTGGCACAGTTGGGGCCGGTTGGTGACAAGATATGAGATGAGGATCATTGCATGCCTTTGTTATGTTCTTTGTCAAACTCATGGGATCACCTGGTTATGGCTATTGTAAGTATCATGCCACTAGTTTCAAGATGGATGAGGTGGTAGCATCACTTTTTTCTAAAGAGATGCAAAGAAAGTCTTCTATGATGGCCAAGGAATCCCTTGTTGTACATGATATAACAAAAGAGAAAGGTAAGAAGAAGGACAAGAAGTCAAAGTCCAAGTCTCCAGGGAGATTGAAATCTGCTATAAAGTCTAAGGTGAAGTGTTGGAATTGCGGCAAAACTAGTCACATACTTAAAGATTGCAAGGAGGAGAAGAAAAAGAAAAACAAGAAGGATTTCTCTGATTCAGACTCTGAAAAATCCTCTCATGAAGATGCGAATGCTTTTGTTGTAGCCTTGGCAATGCATGCATCAGAAGATGTGTGATTAATAGATTTAGGTACTTCTTTCCACATGACCTCTCACAGAGGGTTTTTCTTGAAGTATGAAGAATATGACAGTGGAAAGGTGTATCTAGGTGATGACTCTCACTTGAATATTGTTGGTCGTGGAAGACAAGATTAGATTCCTTGATGGTAGAGTGAAGGGGATTGATGGTGTGTTGCATATCCCAAGTTTGGCATGGAACCTACTCTCAATGAGGAAACTTGGATATTCATGTGTGCAAGTTATTTTCTCAAATGGAGGTTGCAAGATGACAAGAGGATCTACGGTGCTTGCAAAGGGTGTTAGGATTTGCACCTTGTAAAGTTGGATGCATGTAATGTACAATGCAATAGTTCTTATGTGAAACCAAAGAGTAAATACCTTTGGATTCTTCATTATCACCATCAAATAGAGCAGCAAACAAATTTGTAGCATCTACATCTGATGGTTGTGCTTTTTGGGTACCGAAGAGTGCTCATACCTTGGAAATGAAGCTTCCTGCTAAGAAAACAATGTTGTGGCACCAAAGACTTGCTCACATAGGTGAAAAGGGTCTTAGAACCCTCAAATCAAAGAGCTTTGTTGAAGGCCTTGATGATTGTAATCTTGAGTTCAACTTTTGCGAATATTGCATTTATGGAAAGCAACACCGTGTTTCATTTTACAAAAGTTCTCATAAGTCTTCTAGGTTATTGGATTATGTGCATCCAAATGTATTTGGTCATGTGAATTTTCCTTCATTATCTAGATCTGTGTATTTTGTCTCAGTCATAGATGACTATAGTAGAACATTTATTTACTTTCTCAGAAGCAAATTTGAAGTCTTTAGTCGGTTTAAGGATTTTAAAGCCTTTGTTGAAAATTAGACTTGTAGAAAGATTAAGTGTTTGAGGACTGATAATGGCAGTGAGTTCTGTTCGACAGAATTTGACAGGTTTTGTAAGGACCATAGGATTGAAAGACACAAGACAACTCCATATACACCACAACAAAATGGAGTTACAGAGAGGATGAACAGAATGTTGATGGAGAGGGCTAGGACTATGTTGAGTGGTGTTGTCTTGAATAGAAGTTCTGGGCTGAAGCAGTAGCCACTGCATGTTATTTAATTAATAGATCTCCTACATCAGTGCTTGTTGAAAAGATGCCCATGGAGGAATGGTCTAGTAAAAAACATAGATGAGACATCTCAAAGTATTTGGTTGTGAAGCTTGCGCTCATGTTCCTATTGAGAAGAGATCTAAGTTGAAAAACAAGGCAGTGAAGTGTATCTTCATCATTTATGGAGTCAGTGTGAAGTGGTACAAGCTTTGGGATCTAGTTACACAAAAGGTTCTCTACAGTAGAAGTGTTATCTTTACAAAGATGAAACCTTCCTTAGTTGAGCTATAGCCAAAGAAAGAGGAGAAAAAGAAGGAAGTAGTTCAGGTACCATCTACTCCTATTAGAAGTGAACTACACACTCATGTTATACATGTTGATGAGGAGAGCTCAAGTAGCTCTGAAAGTTCTGAAGAAGACAAAGAACCTCCACCTCAGTAATTGAGGAGGTCTACACATGTTAGGCAGAAACCGGAAAGGTTTGGATATTCTATGTTGGATTCCAGTTGTATTTTTCTTTGATTGCTAACACTGATGAGCCTAAGACTGTTAGAGAGGCTATGAGTATGCATAATGCATATTCCTAGATGACAGTCATAGAAGAAGAGATGGCTATGTTAAAGAAAAATAATACTTGGGATCTAGTACCTTTGCCAAAGGGATAGAAGCCTGTTGGATATAAATGGGTGTTCAAGTTAAAATCTAGTCTAGATGGCAGTGTTGAGAAGCATAAGGCACAATTGGTCGCGAAGGGTTATTCCCAGGTTTCAAGGGAATTGATTATGGTGAGATTTTCTCTCCTGTGGCGAAGCTGACATCTATATGGTTCTGGTTGTCACTTGTAGCAGTGTATGATCTAGAAGTAGAATAGATGGACGTGAAGACAGTGTTCCTTCATGGTGATTTGGAGGAAGAAATATATATGAAGCAGCCAGAGCAGTTCATTGTGAAAGGTAAAGAAGATCTGGTATGTAGGTTAAGAAAATCTATGTATGGTTTGAAACAATCTCCTAGGATTTGGTATCAAAAGTTTGACACCTATGTGTTGTCAATTAGATTTCTGAGATCTAAATCTAACCATTGTGTTTATTATAATTTTCAAAATGGCTGCATTCTTATCATAGTCATGTATGTGAATGATATGTTGCTTATGGGGAATGGTAGAAGTATGATCTCATATTTGAAGTCTTAGTTGTCATCATAGTTCGAGATGAAAGATTTAGGTGCAGCAAGATATATTCTTGGGATTGAGATCAGAAGAGATAGAGCTAACAGAAAGCTTTGGTTAACTCAAAGAAAGTATGTGAACTTGGTGTTGGAGAGATTCAACATGTTGACTTGCAGACAATTAGTTGTTCCAGTTATGCAAGGGATGAAGCTTTCTATTGAGGATTGTCTAAAATCTCCTACTAAGATGGAGGACATGACCAGAGTACCATATGCGAGTGTTGTTGGTAGTCTTATGTATGTTAAGGTATGTACAAGGCCAAACATTGCCCAAGTAGTGGGAGTCCTTAGTTGATTTATGGCTAATCCTGGCCAGGTACATTGGGATGCGGTAAAGAGGGTTTTCAAATATTTGAGGGGTACTTCTGAGTATTACTTATGCTTTCATGGTTATCCTACTAGACCTTTGCATTCAATGAATATCTGAGGATATGTTGATTCAGATTGGGCAGTGATATTGATAGCAGAATATCCACCAGTGGATATGTTTTTCTAATGAATGGTGGTGCAATAAGTTGGATGAGTAAGTGACTAGATGTAGTTGCTTTGTCCACTACAGAAGTAGAGTACATGGCTACAACTCATGCTTGCAAGGAAGCCATTTGGCTTAAGAGGTTGTGTTCGAATATTGGTTTTGATGCGGGACAAATTACTATCTATTGTAACAGTCAAAGTGCCATTTGTTTAGCTAATAATCCTACTTTCCATGCTAGAACATAGCACATTGATGTACAATTTCACTTTGTTAGAGATATGGTGGAAGATGGAAAGGTACAGTTGGAGAAAGTTGACACTTTAGTGAATGTTGCAAATGCACTGATAAAGCCAGTGAGCACAGAGAAGTTCATATGGTGTTCGAGTTCCATGGGCCTTGAGGCGTGATCACCTAGCTGTTATAGACTCTTGATAGGTCTTCAACAAGTGTGAGAATGTTGGGATTAAGGTTTCTCAACCTTAGAGTCCTTTCTGGTGTTTCCTATTTTTAGGTGAAAAAGTAGTTTTGCTTTTTGCTTTTTTAGAAATGGTGTTTTTAAGCCATTCTGGAAAAAGTTGTTTTGTGCTTTTTGCTTTTTCTCAAACAGCTATTTTTGCTTTTTGTTGAGAAAAACAAGGAGTGCCACCTCAGTTGACCTTGGGTCTTGTTTAGCAGGTTTCTATAGGAAGAAGTTATTGTTTATGGCAAATTTTATCCTTATCTCTTTGGACCACCCATGAAGAGGATATGCTTGGTTTTTTTGAAATTTGATTTGGATAAGATTTTCAAGTTGGAAAATATTCCTCTTTGGGAAGTGGATGCCTAGGAAAGATAGGATAAGCTTTTCTATCTTTAAAACGGATTTGAAAGTGGATGCTTTGTTTGATTTTACAGAGGAGTTGGTGGAGAAAGCTAAGCCATCTTTTTGAGAGCGAATTGCTTTTGCAGCTCTTGAATTATGTGTATTTTAGTGTGTTTGAAGAAGTGGTATTACAGATTGAAGCAATTCTAAAGAGCCGAAATGCTGCCAGTTTGTTTCCAGATTCTGCAGCAGTGAAGACTCCTGAAGAAACACTTGTTCTGAGAATTATATTGTAACCATAAAAAGTTTACAGTAATATAATTGAACTATGTGTTTGGAGTGTGGAGATTTTTACCTGAAAAGGTTTTCCCCACATAAAAATCATTGTGTTAGTGTGGAAGCATAGACAAGGCATGTCAATTGTTTGACCTAACACCTCAAAGAGATGTTTTGTAATGGAATGCAATGATTGCAAGATATGCAAAAAATGGATTTGTTGAAAAGGCTTTAGAAACTTTCAAGCAAATGTAATTGTCATGTGTAAAGCCAAATTAGCTCAGCATAATGCGAGCACGTTATAATGCGCTTGTGTTATGTTGAGCTAATTTGGACGTGTTTTTCCAATTTCTAACCAATTTTTCAAATAATCTGGAGTGTGCTCCCCATTAGGATTGCACTTTTTTCAATGAAAAGTCAAAAAATACCACCATAATCTTAATCTCTCTATTAGCTATCTAACCATATAATATTTTTCACATTTTAAGTACGTTAAAGGTTTCATCAGGAATTTCTTTTGTTAGTGTATCCATTTTTTGTCAAAAACCAGTGTCTAGTGTTTTTGACTTTTTTTTAAACGTTCATCAAAATTTGAAATAAGTTACATTTTTAGAAACTAGACTCCATTCTACACGTATTCAAAAAAAAATTAATTTTTGATTAGTTTTCAAAAATATTAGGGGGGAGCATGCTCAATTTTCTATTTTTCAGGATGTGTCCACTTTGAAAATTACTAAAAAATTAATTATTCATGAAAAAATATCAAACAAAATTAGGGATAAACTACATGGTGTTAACTAATTTCTCATCGAAGAGATTTTTGAAATACTAAAAGAAAGTTAACATTTTAAGGGGAGCACACCAGACGCTATGTTATGTTTTTTTGAGAAAAATAGGACCAATTTGTGTGCTCCCCCTTTTTGAACCCCTTAATCTCAACCATTTTTGTAAAAAATTAGTAGTTTAGAAATTAGATTTGGAGCACAACTCTTGTTTTGGTTGTATCTTCAAATTTTGAGTGTAACTATCTTCAATTTCTCATCCAACATCAATGTTTCCTAATTTCAGGAAAAAAAAGTGGCATCTTGGGACCCCCTTTTAGTCCCCCATCTTTGTGCACTTACCCATTGATGTTTCTTGATTTTAAATCTTAATTAACTAAAGGTACATGTGAATCTTAATAAACTATAATCGTTGAAAGGTTTGAAAGAATTAACTGCAACCCTCTCCTCATAAGACTAGTTTTGGAAGTTGTTTCCACACCTTTGCTTCCTTTCAATTATATTTTTATTTTATTTTATTTTGTACTCTTTTCTGTTTCAATCTAATAATAGATATTGTAATGAAACAAGTTGCCACCATTCAGTGAAGTATTATATTTGCAATTATACTTTTTTAATTTTTATTTGGTTTTTATTTTTATTTTTTGATTTATCATAACTCTTATCATAAAGATTTTGTAACTATTATTTCTATTTTAAATTTTTTTTTTCTTTTTTTCATTTTATCTCCTCTAAATATCATAACACTTTTCAATGTCTATTTTTGGTTTTTTCTAATTTTTGAAAAAAATATTTTTGGTTTTTTATGTAAATTTACACAAATAAAGTTATTTACCAAATATGAAGGAATGCCAAATGAGTGCACATATAATGGCCTACTAGCCAAATTGTGTTTGCTCATTAATGCTAGGTACTTCATTAAGGGCGATTATGATGTGTGATAACTTGTAACATCAAAAATTGCATACCCTTGCAGTTTCATGCTATGTTCTGCACTCATTTTGGTGTTTGCTCCCCTAGTATGTTTTTAGGTTCATTTTGGCCTTGCCTTACCCATTTTCCCATAACCCACACGTATGCTTTTGTGTTATGTTTAGACCTTTGTGTTTATTTTTGTCAAAATCTATTTTAATGTCTTGTTATTCTCATTGTCCTATGGTGTTTCATGTGACCAAGAGCTAAAGTCACTTGGACACTAGCACTTAGCACGGATGTATCCACATCACGCTAGTGTCATGTGCCTATGTAGCACCAAGTAACTGTTTTGGGTGTTACTGGCCACCTTCAATGATGTTTGAGATTCTTCATAACACCCCTAAGCCTCCTAGAATGGATTTATTTGACCCTCTTCCTCATTTTTCCCTCTAACTTTTAGATTTTGAAGTTACCTCTCATTCTCAAGCAATTTGTGAACTCAATATGAGGCTCTCTTTTGTAACTTGGTGAATATTGTGAAGTATTTCTTTTGTTTTGATCATCTACAACATTCTATTGTGTCTTCTCAAGGATCTTTTGTAGATGTGCTATTTTGTGCATGTTCATGTGAGGATTCTTAAAGGTTTTGTGGATTCTCCATGGGGTTTTTGTGAGACCATTGTTTGCTAGATTTTTCTACTTCATTTGGGTAGTTTGCACTTGTTTCAACCAGGTGATTGGGTTTCATATCACCTCCTTACATTTCTTTATTTTAGTGTAATCCATTGTTTCTTGTTGCATTGTCTGGGTTACCTCACCTTCCTTTTCTCTCTTCAAAGTTATTACACTAGTTTGCTCACTTGGGTTTTGAGTAGATTAGTTTTTATTCCTTTTATTTGTAATATATATTGTCATTGATGTTATTCCATTCTATTTGCACATATAAAGTAGCAACACACACTAGTTTTTCCCTATTTTCCATCTTGGATTCCCGTGGAGGTCAAAAGACCAAAATAGGGACTTGACCTAAAGGTAAGCTCCCAAGTAGCCCCAACCATTTTTTTCTCTCTTGCAGGTTACAGGATTTGGTGAGAAACTCTATTCCTTCTTACTGATTATTGTGATATTTTCTTAACCCTTTCTCATTTCTATTATTCATTTTGCTCATTCCAAGTTATATTTCACATCTTTCTTTGATTTTAGTCTATTCTTATCACCTAGGAATTACTAGAAAGGTATTTGTTTTTCTATTGTGTTGTGCAGGTGACTGGAAGTGTAGCAAAAAAGAGACTTTTTTTATTTTTTTCATGCATCTTGGACTACAACACAATACACAGACATCCCCATTACACACTAGTATTCCTGGCAGTGAGCTTCATTTTTTGATGCCGAGTTCCTCTGTATGCCTTGTTAGCAGGGTGCAGAGCATAAATGAGAGCCAACTAGAAGCTACCACATACTATGCGGAGGCCGGAGCTGACAGGAAACACATCCCTATATGTAATAGATATAGTATATAAATAGATATCAGATATGATGATAAGATATAAGAGAGAATAGGAGTATGATAGATGATATATTCTGATGTAAGAATGACATAGAAGTCATGATTGTAACTGTTGAGGCGGAGACTTAGACCTGTTGGAGGATGGATAGATGATGTATGCATTTGATGACTGTTAATATATATATATGGAGATTTGCCAATACCAGTAATTTTGTGTTGTCCTACTTTGATGTGTATGTGATGCTCTGTTTTGTTATTCTTTATGTTTTGTTGTCAATCTCTAGCTACTTGATCGAGGTACAAACTGACTACAAAGACTTGTCTGAGGACTAGATCTCTAGATTGATATCTCCTCTACATTTCTTACTTTAACATTTGGTTCCATTGCCAAGACCCTAGAAGAAGGTAGTTAAAGATTGTAGGGACAAAACATCCAAAGAAGTAGCATAGAGTTCCAAAAAGGAGAGAAGGCGAGGTTGGCAGGATTTTTTTTTTCAAATTGCAAAGGAATTTAGGTCTCCTTAAGTTTCTACCTCTGTGAGAGGGGGTAGACACTTAAGATGATGGCGAGTGGAAAGAGGGTAGGGTCCACAATGACCTTTCAAATAAGGTGACTCTTTAAACAAGGATTCCATGGGCTATAAGAGGACTAATGGAACACCAAATCAAGAAAACCCATGGTGAAAGGGGAGAAGCAGAAGAAAAGAGGAAGAAATCAAAATCAGTATGGAGATAAGTAGAGAGGAGAGATAGAAGCAAACTCAAGAACAACAAGAACATTACCAAAAAAGAATGGAAAGGGCACAAGTGATGAAGAAAGGAGAGATAACAGAAGTTGCAGAAGAAAGGGTGGAAGAATTTGAAGAGCGCGCCACTGAGGGTGTTGCTGGAAGGAGGAAGAAGATAAGTGTGTCACAGAGGATACTGTTGAGCGCAGCACTAGGGGTGCTACCAAAGAAAGGAGGTCAAAAGGTGAAGATATAGAGGGTATTATGGACGATGTTGTGGAGCATGCCACTGTGGGTGTTGTTGGAGAAGAATGCAGAAGAGCGAATGAACAAACAAATGAATTAGGGTTTATGTTGCAAACTATCGGTAAAGAGGAATTAAGACCATAAATTTTGAAGATGGATGAGGAATATATAGAGGAGCTAATTTTTCAAAGCATAAAGGAGATAAGAGGAGGAGGAGATGCGGAAAACATTGAGAAGAGTTTTGAGGGTTTCGAAAGGTTATTTCAATCATCATTGGATACTGACATGATGTCATTTATAAATGGAAGAATATCCCCTAATTTGAAGAGACGCAACCCCTAGACCATGAGTCACCTTGAGTGCCTTATAAAGTCAAGAGAATTTTAGTAGAGAAGGAAGATAATCAAGCAAACAAGGAAGCAAAGAAAATAGCAAAGATTTGAAGCAATTTCACAAAGGTTTTAGGAGAGTACTTTGATATCAGACTACAGAGAGATAAGGGAAGAGAAGGAAAGTGATTTGATAGAAGACAGCCTAATCGGAGGAGCAGACTGAAAGGAACTCACCATAGAGTACCAAAAACTTTGAAAAGACCAATTATGGATATTGCTATCAAGCTAACAATATTTGAGGACACTACTAAAGAAACCAAACACATCTTTGTGCTGGAGTCAATTTGGAACCAGAAGGAAGTAACAAGAGATGAAATCAAGTTGTTTGACTTCATAGGCACCTTGCATAATGAAGCATTGAAGTGGTATAGGAAGACATGCCCGAATAATGACAAGGATTGGGATGAGATCAAGAAGCTATTTTTGGAGAATTTGGAGTTCCATATGTTTTGATAGAAGGGGTAAATAAGATGAGAGATTTGATGCAGTTGGATAAGGAATCTATAAAGGACTTTGATAGAATATTCAAGGAGATAACTAGGAAGTTGGAGGAACCACTGACTAAGAAGCAAAAGATAGAATGGTTTATTTCTAGAATAAGCCCTAAAATAAGGTTAGCCTTAGATGGAAGAATATTTGAGACACATGTAGAAGAATTGACACTAGCCTACTAAATATTGTCTCAATCTTGGCACAGACAAGATGAGATGAAAGAAAACCTAGAATTAGAGAAGTTGAAGTTGGAATTGAAGCGGTTGAAGTTGAGGCAAGAGATTTTGGCTAAGCGGGAGGAGAATACACAGAAACAAAGACCTAATATTTGGTTCTCATACTGTACAAGAGAAGGTCACTTGAGAAATGAATGTCTTAGGATGAAAGGTGAAAGACAAGCTACTGCATTAAAAGCAGACATCAAAGCAACAAAAAGAATCAATTCAATACATTATGGATTATGCAGAGAGTGGGGCGACCATGAAAAACCAGATTGCCCTTCACATAACTTTTGGAGGAAAAGAAAATTTGTTGATGAAGAAGATGAAACCTAGTACAGAAACTTAGCAGAAAGTAATAACATTTCCTATGTAGAAAGAAACTCACATGAGCAAGGCTACAAGAAACCAATTTGGAGAAATCAGAGGAATGCAAATGCAATACAAAATTCAAACTGTAGTGGCCCATCCTATGGAAACAACTATAATAATGATGATAGAGATAAATTTAGAGGTTACAGAGGAGGCAGAGATGGTGGAAGAAATCAAAGAAGGAGAGAGGATGCCACATGTTTCAATTGTGGTAAGCTAGGACATTGTGCTAATGAATGTTGGGATGAAAGGAAAAAATAGTGTTCATTTTGTAGTAGTACAAAGCATGATCTATTTTCTTGTGAGAGAGAACAACAGTACTTCTAGAAAGCACAAACACAATCTAAGATGATGAGCTACAGAATCTGGGCAACCAAAAAGGAGTGAGGATCATAAGAAGGGCACCAAAGGGTAAAGGATCAAGGACTTGCCGGAAGAACAACAGGAAGGAAACAGACATATCTTCAACTGAATCTATAGAAGAAGAAGAGTACTACCAGAGAAGAAAGACAAAACATACTGGAAAAGATAGAAAAAGAAGGAAGGAGAAAGTTGTGGTACTGACAAGACAACGAACAAATACTAGAAGGCACTATGTCACTAAAACAGAAGAGGAAGATAATGAGGAGGAAGAATAATTTGTTCCCTTTAAGAAACAACATGAGGAAGTTATGAAGGAATCCAAACAAACTATAAGGAAGGAACAAGAAAAAGAGAAGTAATACAAGAAATTTTTCACCAAAGGAGAAGTAAAAGCTCTCAAGCAATTAGCTCAATTGACACAACAACACAGACTTATTAAGAAACTGAAGCAATTTCCTAAATACTGGAATAAGGAGCAAGGTCAGAAAATTTAACTCCAGAGGATGGGAAGAACATATAGAGAATGGAAGACAAAACCACTTATTATGGATGTTCACATAAATCACAAAAAGGTCTGGAATGTCATGATAGATCTGGGAGTAGATGTCAACATGATCACAAAGAAGCTATGGAGTAGTTAGGAAGACCTAAGTTGATAAAGACAAATTACAATATTATTTTGGCAAATGGATCTAATATGCAGACAATGGGAACATGGAACCAAGTGGAAGTTAACCTAATGGGGGTCAAACAAGTCTTAGATTTCATTGTTGTGGCCATGAAGGATCAAAGAGAAGCTTTCAATGCACTTTTAGGCTTGAGATGGTTTGTGGATGCAAATGCTATCATAAACTCTTGGAAGGAAGAGCTATCATTTACTAATGATCACAAGACTATCAACATTCCTTTGGGATCATCAATGGAGGAAGCATATATAGAAGAATCTAATCAGACTAAAGACAGTGATAAGGATGCCAAGATTCTCTACACAATTTCAAGGTTGGATATGGAAGAGATAATAGAAGAGCCTAATTCCTAGCGAGAAGTGGAGATAGATGAGGGGTACCATATTATATATAGCGAGGAGGTTCTAGAAGCTGAGTTAAGAGAAGAACTGGAAGTAAAAACAAGAAAAATGTTGGGCTATCAGAGTATATTCATGATCAGTACTGACAAGTAAAACATACCGCAATCCTCCACAATTCATCAAAACCCATCATAAACCACTTGTGACATAGTAGGGATGGACAAGAAGCTTATATCTCAAAAACATCAGCAAGTGGAGCAAAGTAAATAGAGAAATTGACATACCAAGATGACTGGGTTACCAGAGATATAGATAGGACAGTCACAACTAAAGAGGAAGAAAATAGGGAGAAAGAATGCAAGGAAAACATTGGGGAGAGGTTGCTTCATATACCAAATCACTAGATCATCAATCTTTGGAAAAAAGAAATTGATTGCGGAAAGATTCTGCCATGGCAATACACTGTATCAAAGCCTAGCCACTAACAAGGAGCAGAACTTAAGTCATGAGGAGCAAAGAAATAAAGTAATGAAGAAAAAGAATAAAAAAAAGGTAAGCAAGAAAAATTAGGGCAAAAAGGAAAGGTATTTAACCCTAATCTCGCCCAAGGAACCTCACTTTGCATTCATACTTTGGTGAAATTTGAGCTATGAGAGAAGAATCAAGCAGCAAACATAGCAATGAAGAGTAGAACACAGGGAACTGACAAATACATAATGGCAACCCTGAGCTAATTGACATCACACACAAGCCACGACTGAAGTTCAAGAAATATCCCTGGAAATACTTAGAGGTGGATAAAGATGGCACATTCTAGAATGTGCCAGAAAGTGTGGTCTACACAAAGGATGTAAGGAAATACATTCATAACACTTTGGTGGAGATCAACCACATTAATTTTGAAGAGCTGAGGGACACACTGCTAGGAGATACAAGGTATCTACCTGAATATGCAAACATACCAACAAAGAAACTAGATGTGTGGAAAGACTTCCTTGACTTCATGGATGCCCACGAATGGGTAAGGATCATTTTAAGCAAAGTGCATGATGAGTTTATATATCTAGACAAATCCTATAGAATAACAAAGGAGGCCATTAGGGCAGTCACAGGGTTAAGTGTCGTAGGGCCCCTATTGGCAATGAAGGCTATTAGAACAGATCAAGTGAGGGAACTAACTAGAGCTACAACAAACAGGATAAATATGCATGTGAAGGATATCACAGATCTGGGAGTGAAATATGCCACCATGGACATTGCATACAAGGTCTATCATGCCAACAGGGAGGGCTCGGCCATAGCCACCCTAATTCATACTGCCTACCAAATGGTGAAGGAGGGCAAGGATTTTGACCTTTGTGAGGTGATGCACCAACAACTCATAGAGAACCTAAAAAAGATTAAGGACTCAAACTATAACTTCTAGTATGGTTCTTTAATCATTCACCTTACATTATATTTTTTGAATGAGCTGTCGAGATGTAAGGGGAAGCAATGGCAACAAAATATACTGGTAGAGTTAGAGGTTAAAAGACATATAGCTCATTTTTTTGGCACCAAAGCATTCAGTGCCACATATTGGGGGTTTTTCAAAACCCTACAAGAAGAGATGAGGGCAAGGGATAGAATCCCTTATGAAGTAGTAAAACAATAAATAAAAGATATAACATTTTTGGTACATGGAGGCAATGGATCTAAGAACAACATGGGTACCTCAATTACTCTATGAGATAAATGCAGCAGAAGCTAATGCCTACGCACAAAATCTACTCAATAAACCCAAGGATATAAGTGTAGAAAGATATGGCACTTATTCATAAGTGATGGAGAAACAACATAAAAAAGGCCGAGGAACACCTAGATGAAAACAAAGAGAGGCTACATAAGAAGTGGGGAGTTCCAGGAAAAGGAACCACATTAGCTGCAAAACCAGCCACATTAGCAACCTCTACCTACTAAGGAGGCTTCGATAGTGAGGAGATTAGAGAGGACAACATCACAGGTACCATCATCTTCTACCATGTCATTCGGAGGAAGAGTGGCATCAGAAGTGTTGTCTAGAATGAAGAAGAACACATAGAAGAAGGCTCCCTAACAGAAGCAATAGGCAAACAGAAAGGAAACTCAAGAAGTGTTGGAGGTTATTGAGTCAAAAGAAGGGGAGGAACAAGAGTCCAAATTGAAGAAGAGGACAAAACCACAATAGAAATTGGAGGAAGAACCGGCAGAACAAGAATCAGAGGAACTGGCACAAGAGCTCTACAATCTAGATGCACTACTCAACGCCATGGAAAATGTCGGTATGTTGAAAGAAATTATTGTTTTGTATGAGGATTCATCTATAGAGAATAAACAAATGATAGTTACAACAATGATGCAATACATGAGGGATAAGTAAAAGACATTAGATGAAATAATGGAAGGATTTCTGGATAGCTTAATAGAAGCATTGAGGGAAAGGAGAAATAAGGCACTCCAATTAAAGGAAGAAATAAGGAAAAATGCTATTAATAAGCTCAACGACACATTGTCACCAGAAAAGAAGAACAAATTGATACAACAATAAGCCATGGAGCTGAGGAGAAAAAAAAGGGTAGACACCCTCATGAGTGGGAATAAGAAGGAAGAAGAGAAAATACAAAAAGAGATAGAAGAAGTGATAACAAAAATATATCAGTATATCAAAGAGCAAGAACAACAACAGTTGGCACCATCACCTCCACACAACACTGAGATACTAGTAGGAGGAGAAAACAAAAGAAAGGAAAGTCTATCAGAAGCTTCCGATGGAACCATATAATTTTTTTCATAGTTCTAGTATTTTTGTCCTCAGGCTTATGTCGATAGGTTGGAAAATTTCCAGACTTAGGGTTCTTTGCAAACCAAAAGAAATGCTAAACCCTAAGCCCCCATGCCAAAGTAAAATGTGAAGGTCACATTGGTTGTATCGCTTTAGTCATCGCCTGTCTCCTGTTACCCAAGGTTTAAGTTGTTTTCTTATGTCCCCCTGAATGCTACATGATTGGCCCCTCACCATATAAACGTCACCTCTAACCTGTACCTAAAAAGCTATGTTTTTGAATGATCAAGTGATTTTGTATCCCTTTTCCATTCCTAACAAGGTATAGGTTGTTTTGAGAAAAGGTCTATACCCAAGGTCAAGTATTGCTAACCCTTTTGACAGGTAAAAAGTAAGGTACACATTTCTACCAATCCGCTAACATTTAAAACTGATCAAAGAGGACGGTTGCGGGATTATGGAATAAGGAGCCAGCTGGTGAGGAACTATTTTTGGTTATAGAAAAGATAACGGTGGTGGATCCTGTCCAAAATAAAGGTAACTTTGAATGTTTCTGCCATTCCACCAAACTCTATTCCAAGGCCCCAGCTAGCATCCGCGGAAAGGTTGAAGTTTGACATGTGGCTGCTATGGGTCAAAGCAAGATCCATCTAGAAAGGGGCATGTTCTGATGTTACAATTTTTTTTCCTCCGCCATTCCGTTGGGTTGTTTACTAGTGTGAATCACCAAATTGCGAAATGACTGAAAATTGCCATGTAGCAAGAATGGCATGATATCTACGACTTGTCCGTTCTAGCAATAAATTAGAAAATAATGAAGGGTAACTTCCTCATTGGTTTAGAAAAAGGTCTAGACTTGTCATATATCATCAAGTTCTTAGGATTGATCGTGGCCATCAAGTATCTACCAACATCATAAAATCTGATGGTCAATATTCAAATTTCCCAAAGAGCATGATCTTACGTATCTAGTTCACTCGAGATGAAATGAAGATGGGCGTGACTAGTTCCAGTCCTGGATGAATGATATTAATGTAATTCATGCCTCAAATCTCTTCCATATGTGCTATTCCAAAGAACATTGAAGCATTGGAGTATTGAAGCTGAAAGCTACTACTGTGCCTCTGATGCCAAGCTGAAAGTGACTGCACGAGATAAATACGGTGAGTCCTCTGTTCCTCTTACTACGCTCTACTTTTCCATTAGGGATTTTCTATTTCCCTCTATTCAAAAGAATGTCTTCTATGGTGTGACTTGAGCCAATCCCTAAATATTAAGAGAGAAATCCCTCACCCTAATTCACCATTTGAAAATGGCCCCACCTAAAGCCCAGGCTTCCTCCATTCCCCAAAAATGAGCCTTACATGAAGACATTGTTAAACAACTCCCGAGCTCTAGTGCACAAAGGGTAATAGTGATGGACCTTGAAGATAAGAAGGGATTGGTCAATAAATTTGCTGATTGTATGGATGCAAAAATCCCTGTTCATGATTGGTCACTATTTTGCCACTGGTGGGGAAATATGAATGCCCACGCGCCACTATCTTAAGTGTGGGAAAGTGATCTAGGAAAACTGGTAGTTACTAATGTATTTAAGGATATTAAACTACTCCAAGCCATGGCAGATCATTATGATGAGACATCTAAAGCAATTAGGAGTATGAAGGGGGGAATTTTGGTTGAAATCAGTAGAGAGACTATTGCCATTGTCTTTGGGCTGAACTTGGCCGCCTGTACAGAGATTGACACAAATAGAATCAAAGCCCTATATACAAAGGACGAGACTAGTTACAGGACCATATATTTGCCTAGGTTTAGGGAAAAGGGACCAAATGGTAAATCAATAAAAATTCCCCAAAGTGAGCAAGAGCCTTTTAAGTTAGGCACTTTTGAAGATTATTTTGCTAACATCTACTATGCTCTCTATCAAGTGATGGGAGAGGACAAGAAGAAATGCATCCCCATTGACTTTACTTATATGGTTGTTCATATCCAACATCCATCTCAAAATGTTCAATTTGATTTTGCTTATTATTTGGCAAAGCATATACATCAAGGGCTAGTAAACATTAAGAACAACAATGAGCCAGTTAAGTTCAGATGGTTTTCATTGTTTTTCCATATGTTTATGTATTATGGAAGAACAAACATGGTTTGACACCCTAAATTAATGGTTAATCATGTTGATAGAATGGCGAATGTATTGCCTATCCAGTGTTGGACTCATATATGAGATAGGCATGATCCAAATTTTAGTTATAGATTCTTTAGGGATTATTTTGTGGTCACTGTGTTGAAACATTTCCAGCCAGACATACCCAGGATTCCAGAACCATTGTTGAATTTCCTTAGGCCTGTAATTAGGGTCCCTCTTTTAGAAATCAAGCACAATTGGGGTGATTATATCCCCCACGAAGAGGCCACAGTCTTTAGAATTTATGGCACCCCTAGCGGTCCTCACCTTCTACCCAAGTATGTGCCTTTGAGGGTTGGTTTTTTGGAAATAATCTGGCAATTGACTGAAACAGATAGGGCTCACTTGGCAGGACAGAAGAAGGGATCTTTCTTTCCTTTCTTAACTGTGTTTTTTGACTTCAAGATGAATAAAGAAGGGTTTTCTAAGCTAAATGCAAAGTTGTTGCCTTTTAAGATGAGATAGGAGAAGGCTAGGGTCTTTGATCCTGAGGGATACATCAATAGCATCAGGAGAGGTATTAGTAGATCTTACATACCCCATTAGGTTTTCTTTCCTAAGGATGTTATCAAAAATTCTCCCAATGATAATGAGGTGAGAATAAAAAGAGCAAAATGGACATTATACATAAAATATGAAGAAAGAATGAGGAAGAATCCTTCTTACAAGACATTGTTCTTAGAAATTAGAGACCCCATCACTAGGATAAAGAAGATTCTATCTCATATTGATGAATTGATTGATATACAAGACAATGAATCTGCTCAAGCTCCAACAGAAGAAAGGCCTTCATATTAGCCCCCTGCTAGAAATTTGATAAAATATACTTTCAAAAGAAGAGCCAAGAAAGAAAATGTTAGGGGACAAGTTTCACAGGTGCTTCCACCAACCCAATTAACTCTCTCTGTTACCACCTCCATAGTCATCCTCCCCTTCTATACTAGTGATTGAATGCAACTCTCCTAATGAGGAGCCTTCTCCAAAGAGAAGAAAGGTTGAAGAGAGTCCTCTAGTTGATTATCCCGATAATGAGGAAGAAATGGAAATAAATGAGGAAGAGGTACAGCATGAGATGCCATCCCCCAGCTGGGATATGCCTGAGGAATAACCTTTGAATAGAATTTCTGATATTGCCATGAAGGGCAATGATGTTTCAGATGATATCAGGGCTATAGCATACAGGAATTTTATTAGTGATGATGATTTTGTCAATACTACGGAATTTTTTGATTTCTTGTAGAGAAGCAGAAAGAATGAGTATGAGAAAAGGTTAGAAGAGGAAATGTCTCGTTCTCCTCAAGAAGCACGTGATCAAGTATCCATCAAGATACTCACACAAATGAAGGAGGAGGTCAGGGATATTTCTCCATATCAGAGCAGACAAATGATTAGAGATAGTGGAATCTTATTGCTTCCTGAGTGGGATATAGCTTCTACTATTATTCTGGACATTGCAAGAAGACAAGACAAATAGGTTTTCTCCACAAAAGAAGAGGCTAAGGTTGTACTGACAGGTGCCAAATTTAACCCGAAGTGGGATACCTTAGCCATATGGGCTTTGGCTCCTAACACTAACAAGCCTCTAGTTGTAGAGCCTGACAGGGATTTTAAGGATTGTTTAATAGTAAAGAGAGTCTCAGATTACCCCGTTGAAGAAGCATCTGAAATAGTGGTAGAGGTTGCAAAGTTTAGTAAAGCAACCACTGGTGCTCTCCAAAAAAAATATGATGATTTGTTAAAAGAATACATGGGCATGTTGCCAGAATACAATAGGTTGAAGGAAAAGGAAATACAATGGTAGCAACAGGCCTCAACATCATCCTCATCACAGACAGCCTTGGTAGTCAGGGATCCAAGTTTCATTTTTTCTGATCCTTCTTCTTCTTCATCAAAGTCTGTTCTTGAAAAGAAGAATGAAGAGTTAAGGCAACAAATTAACTCATTTGAGGACATCTTTACAAATGCTTTTGATAGGCAGTAGGAGGATAATAGATCTATTATCTTGAGTATTTTAGAATTGTTGATGGACAAGGTGTCAAGCCAAGTAGTTGGAATCCACAAATGTTATTATGATTTGTCACAAGTTTTTAAGAAGATTGAAGATGATAAGGAGCAAACGGTGCCTCTGTTCGATAAATGGATCCCTAGGATTATTTCTTTGGTAGGCATTTTTAAAGGAGCAAATCATGATCCCAATGCTCCCAAGAATGTTGAGCAAGTTTATACGGCAGGAAAAGAAGCAGGAGACTCCCAAGTATTTATAAACCATCTTGAGAAAAAGGTAGTAAGGTTAATTCAAGGTTTTGATAATGATAAGGTTGGGATAATTCCTACAATAAGAACTTAAAGTGGTGATATCAAGCCAACTCAATCATGGATTCTTCAATTTAACAATATTGTTCCTATCATCTCTTTGTTCATCTATCAGGATAACAAGATAGATATTTCCTTGTTCAGAACTAGCATCAATAAACTGTGGAATTCTTGTCAGCTAGCTATTGATTTTACAAGGGAAGCTGAGTCGGTTTTGGCCAAATACAATAACAGATATTTACCTTGTGTGAATAATCTCATTAGTTTCCAGTGGCCCACCAAGGAGCAATATCAAGATTGGGATAAAAGATATAATGAGCTACCTAATATTTGAAAGTAGTAACGGTGGAATCTTCTTATTCTCAAAATGCAGGTAACAAGAAAAGGTCGGCATAGTTTTTTACATTTTCTTCAGAAGGTGCAAGTCCCAAGTATCACTTATCTTGTGGGCATACTCATAACAACTTTTGCTCCTATGAAGGTTATCTAAGTAAAATTAGTTACCTCTGTTTCTGGACTAAATGTATAATTTTGTCTAATAGGAGGATGACATCTGTTTCTAGGTCTGAAGCTTGTTTTGTTCCCTTATTTCTATAAAAGGGAATTCAAGACCTAGTTATGAATATCTTGGAGAAATTTCTGTAACCATAGTACAATATCATATTGAGTAGTCTTTACTTTCTAGGTGTGTTTTTCAAAGGATAAAATTGTTTGTACTTTCACTTATTGGTATAAAGTTGTGTTAAACTTGGCATTTTTGAATATATTGTTAATGTTCAGACCGTATTATCTCCTACAATTATATCTTTTGCTATATCTTTGATTGAATTGATAAACTATCATTATTATTCACCTTCACAGTTTTTCCTATGTAAGAATATCCATTCCAAAAGGCTTTTACTTAAAGAGTGAATTCAAATGATTCAAGGAGGATATTAAATATAGCAGATGTATGCAGGGATAAGTAAGAATGAATGGTTTGATCTGATTTCAATATGTGGTGATGTAATGCATCATTACAAATTCTTAATAGAGTTATATGTGCATCCTTAATACTGAGTTCATTTATATTCTTTTTTTTTTACTTTGTGACCCCGGATTTAGGCACTGATCTTTTGATAGTTATTGTCCTCATCTAAACCTCCCTGATCATTTCATTTGAAGAATGGTTTTAATTTTTGTATTTACACTTGATGTCATTTTGTTTACATGTTCCTCTGCAAAGAAAATGATTAAAGCTTATGAATCTAACCCATCTCTTTGCTTATCATATGTTCTTAAAGCAATCTTAAGGGAACACATTTGTTATTAGGGCAATGTTGTTGAACAAGTACTTTCAGGGACCCCCATCCATTTGAATAGAACATTGTTTTCCCCCAAAGGGAAAGATCCCAAAAACTAGGAACACCCTCCTTGGTTTCATAGAGCCTAAAGTGCAGAGGAAAGAGGGATTGAAAAACCCATGTTTCTTGTTCATTGGCCAATCCCTCGAGGCAGGTCAGTTATTAGAAAGTGTCTATTCTATAGATTTGTGTTTTTTCCTTGAGATCAAGTTGAGAATTTAAAACAACCAACAAATTGGCGACTCTACTTGGGACTTTTTATAAGAGTTCTAAGTACTAGTACAGTAGACTATCGTGGGTTTTTTAGAGTTTGCATAAAATTTATTTTCATTATTTTCCCCAAAAAAAAGGGGTGGCAACTCTAACAAATGTTTCCTTATCTATAGGATTAAGGAAAGTTGCTCTTGAGAAAGACTTGTGCTTATATGTTATCTTGAAGAAATTTATCATATAGTACTATTTGAGTGAGAAGGATAAATTCATTTATTGGACTAACTTTCAGTTATACCATTTTCTAACGTGATTAAAAGTTTGCTAGAGTTTTTAAAACCCACATAAGAAAGATGTATGGAAGAAGATCACAAAAATAGGGGCACCTGAGTAAGCCTCTGGTGCAGAAACCAGTTATCAAAGGTGGAGAACTAAGGATTCAAGTGAGTATGCTTCTTCCCCTATTTGTGATCTCATGACATTTAACAAACCTCTTTTGGGTGGAAGTGTTGACAGTTTGCAAACCATAGAAGAAAGAGGAGAGCATAGCATTATATATGCCACTAAGAATGTTCCAGAGGGTCTAGTAGATTCTGAGGGAGATGAGATTTATTATATGGAACTGCATCCAGTACCACGGAATGATAAGGTTAGCCCCATGAGAGAATCCCAAACCAATCCTACACTGAATCCCCTTGATCCTAAAATAACTATACCCTGTGTAAATTTGCCCTCTCCCAAATTAGGAAAAGTTAAATCCATTAATACCAACAGTTGTCTGACATGAACCAAGCCTCTAGCTCAAACCAGACTGACGAGGACTTGGAAAATGAGGTTAAGGAGTTAACCTAGAGACTAGCCTAGTTGGAAACACAGAAAAGAAAAGAGGAACTATTGCTTAGATTGCAAAATATGAATAGAGTAGGTTTTTCTGATGCCAGTGGCTTACTTGACACACCTGTAGTAACTAGATTACCTTAGAGTGGCTCAAGGCCCACTACCCAACTAGAGCCTCTGATTCAACTCCAGGAGAGTGATGACCCATTTTTCATACCTACTAATTATTTTCAAGTTCCTCCTCAAAACCCACATGCTAAGATGACAGGGCAAGACTTTTGCCAAAAATCCCCTATAATGCCCAGAATAAATCCCCATCCAAATCCTCATAACCTATACATGCATTTGCAACCTAATTTGTCGACCCCTCCAAATCCTCCAATAAACCTAGGAAATGATAGGGTTGGCCCTTTGGTAAATCCTTTTGTAGAAGACCGATGCAGTTAGCCCAGTATAGGCAGATTGATTTCTCTAGTATACAGGGATATCCAAATCCCATTGAAAACACAATAAGAAATGCTATCCCAAGGTTTACTGTAAATAATGCAATAACTGGTGAGGATCACTTGAAGGCGTTCACCAATGTACTTGATGACTTTGAAGTGGAATGTGAAGATGTAGCCATCAAATTGTTCATACAATCCTTGACAGAAGATGCAAGGGAATGGTATAAGAATTTGCCTGAGTTTAGTATTGACTCTTAGGTAGGATTCAAGATGATTTTAAAGGAGCAATACGGAGATAACAATGATCCACGATTTGTTGTGACTTAGTTCACAAGTGTTCAAAAGGGATTAAATGAAACTGTCCATGATTTCAATACAAGGTTCTTCAAAGTGAGTAATAAGATCCCACCTCATTTACGACCAAATGAGGCCATGTGCTTGCTAGTTTACCAAAATGCTTATGATCCCAAGATGGGATATGAATTAAGAAATAGAGAGACACAAACTCCTAGGAATGCTTTCATAGCAGCTTTGCATATTGAAAATGATAGAAAAGTGTTTGGAAAGACTTCTAAAAGAAGTGATGTAAGAATTACCCCACAAGAAAGAGGACAGAGCAATAGGGTTCCTATTACTACTGAATATGATAAATTGTGGAAGGAAGTTAAGGAAATAAAAAGCTCTTTGGTGAGAAGTGATAAAAGAATTCTCAATGAAAAGCCTCCTTTCAACAGATAAGAGAAAATGCCAAGGTTGGCTGACAAGCCCTATAACACAAATTGGCAAGATGGTAAGCCAGTCCTCCCTAATGATAGGGGAGGTGGATCAAGGAATACCCCTGACCCTTTGAGGAAAGAAGTGCACACCATAGATGAAGTACTGTGGTGTTTACAATTCCAAGCTCCTCACTCATCTACTTCATGTGCAGTGGCTATATCTATGAATAACAATACAACCCCATATAAGGAATTTGAGGAAGGAGACAATTATGAGGACCATAATGTAAAAATATTTTTTCAACATGGATGCACTATAGAGGATTGGGATTCTTCTGACAGTGAATACTTGGAAGATAATGTTGCAATGGAAGAGCTAAGGTCAGTCGAACAACAATCCATCCTAAGTGTGAATGGAAGTGACGATGTTGTTCTTGAGTTAAATACCAAAGATGCCAATGTTAGGTTGAGAAGACCTTCTACTGAAGAGATCAAAGCTTTGACTACCTCCAAAATTGCCCAATTTAAAAGTGACTATAACTTGAGAAGTAAGAAGAATCAGGGAGAAAGCAATACAAAGGGAAATGCAGGAAGCATTTTCATCAAAGAAGAACAGTGTCTGCCTAACCCCAAGAAGGAGGTGGGATCTATGAAAGTACCTAAAGGAAGTGAGGACAGGCCCAACCCACATCCTCATCCACCCCCTAAAGCTAAGGTACCAGCAGAGAAAGAACTTACCAAGAAAATCCTTGTGGAGCAAGGACCCAGTAAGGAAGACACTTCTCCCATCCCTACAGCCAATATTAATGATAAGTGCACTAGCACAGTACCCAAATATATTCCATTAGATATGGCCCATATATTTGGCCAAATAAGAGTGATTGTTCTTTTATTGGAGATGATGAGGATACCTAAACACAAGAGTAGAGCTGAGGCTGCAATAAATGACGTAGCTCCTAATACATCTAAGATGGCATATGGACATGTCAAACCACCTGAGATGAAGAAGGTACCAGTCAAAGAAGTTAAGAAATATAGTGCCAAAATACCCAAAGTATATTTGGGCACCACTTTGCAAAAGTGCCCCTCTCAGGTTGATCCATTATATGTCACTCTCATGATAAAGGGAAGATTTGTGAAGAATTGTATGGTTGACTCAGATGCCTTTACGAATATAATGCCTTTGGGGATCATGGAGATTCTGGGATTACAAGTAACCAAAACATATGGCAAATTCTTTTCCATGGACTCCAGGGAGGTCCCCATCATTGGAATCATCAAGGATATCAGCTTCAGACTTGCAGCCTTCCCTCATAAAGAATATAAAATGAATATTACGGTGGTGGATACTCCTCCTATGTACGGGATGTTATTGCCAAGAAAGTGGACCTCTACTGTGAGTGGTAGCATCCAGATGGATTCTTCATATGCTATGATTCCCATGGACAGTGAAGATGTGAGGCTAGACAGAGAAAAGAAATCTCCGTAAATAATTGATGACATTAGTGAGGAAGGTGATCAGGTGTATTTCCTAGATGTAGCTATAGACAACTTCAGAATTAAGAATGATAGTGATACCTCATTAAATTACAGGCCTAAGTTAATCAATGATGAAGAAGGACTATGGTCTATGTATTTTGATGGGGTGTGTTCTAAAGAAGGCTCTGGTGCAAGAGTTGTACTTATGGCTCCTTCTGGCAAAGCATTCCGGTCTTCTTTTAGATTTGGCTTTGCTTATACTAATAATGTTGCATAATATGAGGCTTTACTTATAGGTCTGAAGATGGCCCTTAAGCATGACATTAAAAAGATCAAGGTTCTGGGAGGCTCCGAATTGGTAGTATCATAGATCATATCTAGGTATGCTTCAAAAAATAAAAGGCTCAGACAATACAGGAATGCTGTATAGGACACTGTGGAAGAATTCGATGCCTTTGGTATTGATTGGATAGAGCGAAGTAAGAATGTTATGGCTGATTTTTTGGCAAACATTGCAGTCAAAATTAAAGATATTACATTGGTAGGAATTTCCAAGGTCAAAATATTGACAAGACCCTCTGTTCCTGATAATATTCATCACTGGCAAATCTTCAATGATGATTGAGATCTTTACAAATTCATGAATTGCATTAATGAATATCATGCGCAGGAAATTGATTTCCAGGAATTTGTGGACATAGCAGATGGTAAACAAGTAATATTTGGTAATGAGATCATCCAATTAAAGACTAATAGAATTCCAAGAGGATTGGTGGCTCTAGAAAGGGTTTTTGATGGAAATGACAAACAAATTGTAAGATCTGCTCCAGTGTGCCCAAATGACCTTGAAGAGGTCAACCTAGGGACTGAGGCCCATCCAAAGCTAGTTTTTATAGGTAAGCGCTTGAACCCAAAGATTAAGCAAATTTTGATTTCTTTGCTTAGAAAACACATAAAAGTTTTTGCATGGTCCTATGATGATTTAAAGGCATATAGAGAAGACTTGTTTCAACATGAAATCCCTTTGAAACCAGATGCAAAACCTTTTAGGCAAAAACAAAGACCTATTAATCCCACTCTAAGGCCAAAAATGCAGCAGGAATTGGCTAAGTTAAGTGAAGGGGGAATTATCAAACCCATTAGACACTCCACTTGGGTTTCAAACCTGGTTCCTGTTAGGAAGAAAAATGGGGATATTAGAATGTGTTGATTTTAGAAACTTGAATATGGCATCATTAAAGGATAATTATCCCTTACCCAATATGGAAGCAATGTTATAGAAGCTAACTAGCTGTGAGCTGTTATCTATGATGGATGGCTTTTCGGGATATAACTAGGTGATGGTGAAGGAGTCTAAGCAATACAAAATTGCATTCACTACTCCATGGGGCACTTATGTATATATTAGAATGCCTTTCAGGTTGACAAATGCAGGAGCCACTTTCCAACAGGCTATGGATGTAGCTTTGTCTGATCTCATAAATCTCATAATGGTGGTGTACCAGGATGATTTGACTGCATATTCAAAAAAGGAACAGGATCATTGCTCTCATTTGGAAAAAAAAAATTGAGAGATGCATGAAGTTTGGTATCTCTCTGAACCCTAAGAATTGTGTATTTGGAGTAACAAAAGGAAAACTCTTAGGTCACATAGTGTCTAAGTAAGGGATTAGGATTGATCCAGAAAGGGTTGCTACCATTTAGAAAATCCTAGTACCCAAAAGTATTAAGGGAATCCAGTCTTTCTTTGGACAGGTAAACTTCTTAAGGAGGTTTGTTACGAACTTGCTAAAACTACTAGACTGATATCCAAGATGCTAAAGAAGGGAGAGGATATTGCTTGGAGCGATGAACCAATAAATACTTTTAGGAGGATCAAAGGGCCATTAAGGAAGCCCCTGTGCTTAAATCCCCTAATTTCTCTAATCCATTTTAGCTATTTTCTTTTGCCTCCTTCCATACCATAGGTGCAGTTTTGTTACAGAAAAATAGTGAGGGTTATGAACAACTGATCTCATTCTTAGTAAATATCTTTAAGCAACTGAGCTAAAATATGACATAACTAAAAAATATGCCTACACTCTGGTAAAATCTGTTAAGAATTTTAGGCCTTATCTGGTTGGGGCAACTATTGTTGCCTATGTACGAACAACTGTTATCAAGGATGTTTTTACTCAGCAAGAGGTAATAGGGAGAAGATGCAGATGGATCAACAGGATCCAGGAATTCAATAATGATATCCAGATTACTAAGTTGGTAAGAGGACAAGGGTTGGCAAAGTTGATGGCTGAGTCAAATCTAGAGGCTAACCAAATCAACAATATTAAGACTTGGGATGAGGTGGTGGACTGCGATATGAGAGATTTTGAATGGTATAAAAATATTGTTCACTATTTACTAGACATGTCTTGCTCTGATGGTATGACTGACAATAAAAAAAGAACATTAAGGTTACATGCCATAAAGTATGTGATCATAGAAGGCAAACTCTGGTGGAGAAATTTTGATGGTATCTTATTCAAATGCATAGACAACGATCAAGCTTCTGAGGTTTTGAAGGATATACATCATGGTGTTTGTGGAGGTCATTATATGGCTAAAACAACATCCTACAAAGTCTTGAGGGCCAGGTATTGGTGGCCTACTATTTTCAAGGATGCTCATCAAATGGTCAGAAGCTATGATGCATGTCAAAGATTCTCAAGTAAATTAAAATTCTCTAGAAATTTACCCCTTGGGCCTGTAATAGTGGAGGCCCCCTTTCAGCAATGGGGATTGGATTTCATAGGTGAGATAACTGAGGAGTCAAGTAGTGGACATAGTTGGATTCTGGTGGCCACTGACTATTTCACTAAGTGAGTTGAGGCTATCCCCACTAAAAGGGCAACTAGTAAGGTTGTGGTTGATTTTCTGATGAACAATATCATAACCAAGTTTGGTATGCCCATAAAAATAATTCAGAAAATGCAATGTGTTTCAGGTCTGGGGAATTTACAAATTTTTGTAGCCAGTATGGGATTGTGATCTCTTATTCATCCCCATATCATCCTCAGGGAAATGGACAGGCTGAATCAAGCAATAAAATATTAATGAAGATTGTCAAAAGGATCATAGAGAAAAACAAGAAGGCTTGGGATACCAAACTGAGACTCGCCGTCTAGGCTGATAGAGTGACAATGAAAAGGGCTATTGGTCAAGCCCCTTTTGACCTTGTGTATGGCATGGAAGCAAGAATGCCCATCAATAATCTGTTACCTATTTTCAAGTTTATCCAAGAACATGATGATGACATCTCTAATGCTATGCAAAATAGGATATATCAGATAACTCAACTGGATGAAACTAGAAGGTTATCTCAACTCAGAAACATAAAGCTACAGCAATGGGTCAAAAACTTGCATGACAAAAAATTGTCTGAAAGGAAGTTTCAGATAGGAGATATGGTGCTACTGTGGAATGCTAGGTCCCAAGACAAGGGGAAACATGGTAAATTTGATTCCCTTTGGCTTGGACCATATCTAATCAACAATACCCATGGAGAAGACTCTTATTTCATGCAAAGTTTAGTTGGATAATTACTCGAATTGCCAATGCATGGACAATTCTTGAAATCATACTTTTCATAAGGTATGATCCTTTTCCATGCATACTTTATTTTTAGTTTTAGGTAGTTCTATGCTTTAGTTTGTTTCTATTTAGGTTGTTTCTTTTCTTTTTGTGATGTGGTCTGCTTCTCCAGAGTTTTTCTATGATCTCGTCCTGTTTAGGTTGAACAGGCGTCCCCAACTAGAGCCACTGATGGAACCATATAAATTTTTTCATAGTTCTAGTATTTCTGTCCTTGGGCTTATGTCAATAGGTTGGAAAATTTCTAGACTTAGGGTTCTTTGCAAACCAAAAGTTATGTTAAACCCTAAGCCCCCATGCCAAAATAAAATGTGAAGGTCACATTCGTTGTATCACTTTAGTCACCGCCTGTCTCCCATTACCCAAGGTTTGAGTTATTTTCTTATGACCCCCTGAAGGTTATGTGACCAACCCCTCACCATATAAACACTACCTCTAACATGTACCCAAAAAGCTGCGTTTTTGAATGATCAAGTGATTATGTATCCCTTTTCCATTCCTAACAAGGTATAGGTTGTTTTTGAGAAAAGTTCTATACCCAAGGTCAAGTGTTACTAACCCTTTTGACAGGGAAAAAGTAAGTTACACATTTCTACCAATCCGCTAACATTTAAAACTGATCGAAGAGGATGGTCACAGAATTGTGGAATAAGGTGCTAGCTAGTGAGGAACTGTTTTTAGTTATAGCAAAGATAATGGCGGTGGGTCCTATCTGAAATAAAGGCAACTTTGAATGTTTCTGCCATTCTACCAAACTCTGTTCCAAGACCCCAACTAGCATCTGTGGAAAGGTAAAAATTTGACATGTGGTTGCTATGGCTCAAAGAAAGATCTAGCTAGAAAGGGGCATGTTCTGATGTTACAAATTTTGTTCCTCTACCATTCCACTGGGTTGTTTACAAGTGTGCCTTGCCGAGTTGCGATATGACAGAAAATTGCCACATAGCAAGAATGGCATAATATCTATGGCTTATCTGTTCTAGCAATAAATTAGAAAATAATGAAGGGTAACTTCCTAATTGGTTTAGCAAAAGGTCTAGATGTTTCATATATCCTCAAGTTGTCAGGATTGATCGTGGCCATCAAGTATCTGCCAACATCATAAAATCTGATAGTCAATATTCAAATTTCTGAAAGAGCATGATCTTGCATATCTAGTTCACCCAAGATGAAATGCAGACGGGCGTGACTAGTTCCAGTCCTAGATGAATGATATTAATGTAATTCATGCCTCAAATCTCTTCCATATGCGCTATTCCAAAGAACATTGAAGCATTGGAGTATTAAAGTTAAAGTTGCTATCGTGCCTCTGGTGCTAAGCTCAAAGTGACTGCACAAGATAAATCCTGTGAGTCCTCTGTTCCTCTTACTATGCTCTATTTTTCCATAAGGGCTTTTTTATTTCCCTATGTTCAAAAGAAGGTCTTCTGTGGTGTGACTTAAGCCAATCCCTAAAAATTAAGAGAGAAAGCCCTCACCCTAATTCACCATTCGAAATTGGCCCCACCTAAAGCCTAGGCTTCCTCCATTCCCCAAAAATGAGCCTTGCATGAAGACATTGTTAAACAACTCCCGGGCTCTAGTACACAAAGGGTAAGAGTAATGAGCCTTGAAGGTAAGGAGGGATTGGTCGATAAATTTCCTGATTGTAGGGATGCAGAAATCCCTATTCATGGTTGGTCACTATTTTGCCACTGGTGGGAAAAGAGAAATGCCCACGCACCACTATCTTATGTGTGGGAAAGTGATCTGGGAAAACTAGTAGTTACTAATGTATTTGAGGACATTGAACTACTCTAAACCATGGCAGCTCATTATGATGAAACATCTAAAGCAATTAGGAGTATGAAGGGGGGAATTCTGGTTGAAATTAGTAGAGAGACTATTACCCTTTGTCTTTAGGCTGAACTTGGCTGCCTCTACAGAGATTGACACAAATAGATTCAAAGCCCTATATACAAAGGACAAGACTAGTTACATGACCATATATTTGCCTAGGTTCAGGGAAAAGGGACCAAATGGTAAATCAGTAAAAATTCCCCAAAGTGAGCAAGAGTGTTTTAAGTTAGGCATTTTTGAATATTATTTTGCTAACACTTACTATGCTCTATGTCAAGTGATGGGGGAGGACAAGAAGGAATGCATCCTCATTAATTTTACTTATATGGTTGCTGATATCCAACATCTGTCTCAAAATGTTCAATTTGATTTTGCTTCTTATTTGGCAAAGCATATACATCAAGGGCTATTAAACATTAAGAACAACAATGAGCCAATTAAGTTCAGATGGTTTTCATTGCTTTTCCATATGTTTATGTATTATGGAAGAACAAACATGGTTTGGCACCCCAAATTAATGGTTAATCATGTTGATAGAATGAGGAATGTGTTGCTTGTCTAGTGTTGGACTCATTTATGGGATAGGCACTATCCTAATTCCAGTTATAGATTCTTTAGGGATTATTTTGTGGTCACTATTGAAACATTTCCAGCCAGACATACCCAAGATTCCAGAAACATTATTGAATTTCCTTAGGCCTGCAATGAGGGTCCCTCTTTTAGAAATCAAGCACAATTGGGGTGATTTTATCCCCCACAAAGAGGCCACAGTCTTTAGAATTTATGGCACCCCTGTCGGTCCTCACCTTCTACCCAAGTATGTGCCTTTGATGGTTGGTTTTTTGGAAATAATCTAGCAATTAACTGAAACAGATAGGGCTCACTTGCCAGGATAGAAGAAGGGATCTTTCTTTCCTTTCTTAATGGTGTTTTCTAAATTCAAGATGAATAAAGAAGGATTTTCTAAGCTAAATGCAAAGTTGTTGCCTTTTAAGATGATACATGAGAAGGCTAGGTTCTCTGATTTTGAGGGATACATCAACAACATCAGGAGAGGTATTAGTAGATCTTACATACCTCATTAGGTTTTCTTTCTTGAGGATGTTATTAGAAATTATCCCAATGATAATGAGGTGTGAATAAAAAGAGCAAAATAGACATTATACATAAAATATGAAGAAAGAATGAGGAGGAAGAATCCTTCTTACAAGACATTGTTCTCAGAAATTAGTGACCCCATCACTAGGATAAAGAAGATTCTATCTCATATTGATGAATTGATTGATATACAAGACAATGAATCTACTCAAGCTCCCAATAGAAGAAAGGCCTTCATATCAGCCCCCTGCTAGAAATTTGATAAAATATACTTTTAAAAGACAGAGCCAAGAATGAAAACGTCAGGGGACAAGTTTCACAAGTGCTTCCACCAACACAATTAACTCTCTCTGTTACCACCTCCACAGTCATCTCCCATTTTATACCAGAGATTGAATGTGACTCTCCTAATGAGGAGCCTTCTCCAAAGAGAGAAAGGTTTGAAGAGAGTCCTCTAGTTTATTATCATGATGATGAGGAAGAAAATGAAATAACTGAGGAAGAGGTACAGTATGAGATGCCATCCCCCAGCCGGGATATCATTAGGAATAACCTTTGAATAGAATTTCTAATATTGCATGAAGGCAATGATGTTTCAGATGATATAAGGGGCTATAACATGCAGAATTTTATAGTGATGATGATTTTGTCAATACTAAGAAATTTTCTGATTTCTTGTGGAGAAGTAGAAAGAATGAGTATGAGAAAAAGGTTAGAAGAGGAAATGTCTCATTCTCCTCAAGAAGCACGTGATCAAGTATCCATTAGGATACTCACACAAATGAAGGAGGAGGTCAAGGATATTTCTCCATATCAGGGCAAGCAAATGAGTTAGAGATAGTGGAATCTTATTGCTTCCTAAGTGGGATATAGCTTCTGCCTATTATTCTGGGCACTACAAGAAGACAAGACAAACAGGTTTTCTCCACAGAAGAAAGAGGTTGAGGCTGCACTGACAAGTGCCAAATTTAACCAAAGTGGGATACCTTAGCCATATGGGCTTTGGCTCCTACACTAACAAACCTCTAGTTGCAGAACCTGATAGGGATTTTAAGGGTGGTTTAATAGTAAAGAGATTCTCTAATACCCCCGCTAAAGAAGCATCTGAAATAGTGGTAGAGGTTGCAAAGTTTAGTAAAGCAACCACCAGTGCTCTCTAGAAAAATATGATGATTTGTTCAAGGAATACATGGGCATGTTGCCAAAATACAATAGGTTGGAGGAAAGGAAATAAAATGGTAGCAATAGGCCTCAACATCATCCTCATCATAGACAGCCTTGGTAGTCCAGGATCCAAATTTTCATTTTTTCTGATCCTCCTTCTTCATCAAAGTCTATTCTTGAAAAGGAGAATGAAGAGTTAAGGCAACAAATTAACTCATTTGAGGACATCTTTAAAAATGCTTTTGATAGGCAGCAAGAGGATAACTAGTCTATTGTCTCGAGTATTTTAGAATTGTTGATGGACAAGGTGTTAAGCCAAGCAGTTGGAATCCACAAATGTTATTATGATTTGTCACAAGTTGTTAAGAAGATTGCAGATGATAAGGAGCAAATGGTGCCTCTATTTGATAAATGGATCCCTAGGATTATTTCTGTGGTAGGCATTTTTAAAGGAGCAAATCATGATCCCAATGCTCCCAAGAATGTTAAGCAAGTTTATACGGCAACAAAGAAGCAGGAGACTCCCAAGCATTTATATACCATCTTGAGGAAAAGGTATTAAGGTTAATTCAAGCTTTTTATAATGATAAGGTTGGGATAATTCTACAATAAGAAATGAAAGTGGTGATATCAAGCCAGCTCAATCATGGATTCTTCAATTTAACAATATTGTTCCTATCATCTCTTTTTTCAGCTGTCAGAATAACAAGATAGATATTTCCTTGTTCAGAACTAGCATCAACAAACTATGGATTCTTGTCAGCTAGCTGCTGATTTTACAAGGGAAGCTGAGTCAGTTTTGCCAAATACAATAATAGATATTTACCTTGTGTGAATAATCTCATCAGTTTCCAGTGCCACCAGGAACAATATCAAGATTGGGATAAAAGATATAATGAGCTGCCTGATATTTGAAAGTAGTAACAGTAGAATCGTCTTATTCTCAAAATGCAACTAAGAAGCAAAGGTCGGTATAGTTTGTTACATTTTCTTTAGAAAGCGCAAGTCCCAAGTATCACTTATCTTGTGGACATACTCGTAACAAATTTTTCTCCTATGAAGGTTATCTAAGTAAAATCAGTTACCTCTATTCCAGACTAAATGCATAATTTTGTCTAATAGGAGGATGACATCTGATTCTAGGTCTAAAGCTTGTTTTGCTCCCTTATTTCTATAAAAGGAATTCAGGACACTAGTTACGGAATATCTTGAGAAATTTTTATGTAAGCACAGTACAATATCATATTGAGTAGTCTTTACTTTCTAGGAGTGTTTTTCAAAGGATAAAATTGTTTGTACTTGCACTTATTAGTATAAAGTTGTGTTAAACTTAGCATTTTTTAATATATTGTTAAGGTTCAGACTGTATTGTCTCCTACGTTTGTATCTTTTTCTATATCTTTGAATGAGTTGATAAACTATCAATATTATTCACCTTCACAGTTTTTCCTGTGTAAGAATACTCATTCCAAAAGGCTTTTACTCAAAGAGTGAATTCAAATGCTTCAAAGAGGATATTAAATATAGCAGATGTAATGCAGGGATAAGTAAGAATGAATGGTTTGATCTAATTTCAAGATGTGGTGATGTAATGCATCATTACAATATTCTTAATAGAGTTATATGTGCATCCTTAATACTGAGTTCATTTATATTCTTTTTTTTTTAACTCTGTGACCCTAGATTTAGGCACTAATCTTTTGATAGTTGTTGTCCTCATCTAACCCTCCCTGATCATTTCATTTGAAGAACGGTTTTAATTTTTATATTTACACTTGATGTCATTTTTTTTTACATTTTCTCTTCTGCAAAGAAAATGATTAAAGCTTATGAATCCAATCCCATCTCCTTACTTATCATACACTCTTAAAGCAATCTTAAGGAACACATTTGTTATTGGGGCAGTGTTGTTGAGCAAGTACTTTTAGGACCCCCATCCATTTGAATAGAACATTGTTTTCCCCAAAAAGGAAAGATCCAAGAACTAGGAACACCCTTCTTGATTTCACAGAGCCTAAAGTGCAGAGGAAAGAGGGATTGAAAAACCATTGTTTCCTATTCATTGGCCAATCCCTCAAGGCAGGTCAGTTATTAGAAAGTGGCTATTCTATAGATCAGTGTTTTTTCCTTGAGATTAGGTTGGGAATTTAAAACAACCACATCTCCTACACAAGGGGTACCTCCTCCGAAGAACACAAGGATGGAGGAGAGGAACACAGAACAACAACAGAGAATCTGGAGGATAAAGAAGAAGGAAGAGAGGAGGACACAGAGGAATAAAGGGAATCAGAACAAACCAATCTTCCAGAGCCCTCATCATATAAATTGAGTCAATCAAAGAATTTTTGAACAGAAAAAGCAAATAATGCCCATTTTGACCCCACAGTTGCTACTGTTACAGTAGTAGAAGACCAATAAACCTTGTCAGAATATCCCCACTATAAAAGCTACAATTGGGAGATGTATTTCATTCTTTGGCTAGAGTAGAAATTTGAAGCAACATGTGAAGGGAGTGAACTCCTAAAGATGTTGTGGATACATTGGCCAAGGAGATGCCAGAGGACACATAGAGATACTACCTTGCCCTTGTCAGAGCAACTGAACATAATTAACACAGGGATTTAAGGAGTACTCTAGCCAGTTGGAGAAGAAGGTAACCAACAATTGAATAAGAAAAGACTAGTGGAAATGACAAATAAGTGTGCCAAGACACACACTCAGCTAGAAATACAAATCACGAATATACAACAAAGCATTGAGAGGCCAATATTCTCTACAGTTTTGTTTAAATGGCCATAGTCCACAAAAGCAATAAAGATCAAATGGATGCTCTAGAACTGTAAATCACAAATGTGGCAGCCTAGTATGAGCCTCTGGTAGATAAGGATGGAATAATAAGAGCGCTAGTGGAGACACTACATAACCAACACCAAAAACTCCAGGATCAAAGGGATCAGATAAAGGGCCAAATTAAACAGTTGAGGAAAGTGGTCAACCTGAGATTGGGCTATCTTAACCAACAGTTTTTTAGAAGCCAAAAAAACTACACAGACCATAAAAATACACAGCAAGTATAGAAGAAGCAGAGAAGACATACATAAAAGTAGAAGGGTAAATAGCTATGGTGGCTAAAGCCAAGAAGTAGTGG